>CM029773.1:20749015-21358194 GCA_017562165.1 Ectropis grisescens
CCGTTTTATGCGCGTTTTTAGACAACAAAAACTGTTACATAAAGATTAGAATGCGATGGTAAATTTCGCGACGGCGCGCGGCTGTATAATTAGGCTCAGTCGGGAAGATGGGGTTGAAATATGATAGGTCCGGGTTCGAATCCAACCGGCCGCGTTCTTTTTTCAAGTTCATTTTTTTTAGAAAACAGTATGTATCTAAGTAACCGAGCAAAGCTCGATCACCAGGTACTTATTTATAATTTACTAGCACTAGACTTCGTTCACGTTGAAGAATTAATTGACATATCTATACTAATGTTATATAGCTGAAGAGTTTGTTTGTTTGAACGCTAGGATCTCGGGAACTACTGGTCCGAATTGAAGGGCTGTTTTTCTATTGGATAGTTAATTTATCGACGAAGGTTATTATAGGCTACACAACATTACGCTATTATAAATAAGAGCGGAGCATGAATGAAGAATGGAACAAAAACTGGAAAAGATATTCCTTTTTGAGAACGTGAGTTGACGTGACAGCATGTGTTTAACGTTGCGTCATTATATGTAAACCTTTGCTATTCCTTTTTTTTTTTAATCTTAGTTGGTACGACTAATTTCCGACAGATGGCGTAGCAGGTAGCTGAAGAGGTTGTTTATTTGAACGCGATATTCTCAGGGATTACTGAACCGATTTAAAAATTTATTTCACCGTTGGATATATACGGGATCCCTGAGTGACTATTATATTTATGTATATGTGTGAGCGTGGCTCAGGGCTATAGTGATATAGCCCTGAGTGATAGGCTATTTATGTACCACGGGCGAAGCCGGGCGGACATCTAGTTGTTATATATACTTGTAAAATACTTGTGACTAAATTAGAACTAATTCAACTTTTTAGATGACAATCTTGTATATTTGCACTTAGAAAAATACATGTATGTTTGTTTATATGTATAATGTATATTGCTCTTGTATGGAGTACTGTTCGCGTTCGAGTACTGTTTTTATCGGATACACTTCGGTGAGTGTGCGACTGATTTATGTGATCAAATACCAACTTGCCTTTCTTCCTATCGGACTGCTTGTAGCTTGAAAAAGTGATAGTGTTTCATGGTTGAAGGTCCAAAGAACCAAACGAAGAAGATTGACGCTATGTATCATTAATGACTTTGACCTAGTAGCTTAGTTGGTAGTAGCTCTGCCTGCGAAGCCGAGGGTCGTGGGTTCGATCCCCACCCAGTGCAAATATTTGTGTGATGAATTCAAATGTTTCCACTGTGTCTGGGTGTTTCTATGTATAATAAGTATGTATTTAAAAACTATATAAGTATTATATAAGCTATCTGGCTGCCATCACACACATTAGTTTGGGGTCAGATGGTGTTGTGTGTGAATTGCCCACCAATATTTATTTATTTATATATTTTTTTATTGTCTAGGCTGTGGAATGCGTTACCTGAGTGGGTTTTTCCTGATGATTACACTCTTGGTGTATTCAAATTGAGAGTCTTGGTGTATTCAATTGGTTCCTTTTACATAGCCAAGCATCTTCGCTTCACATCAGGCGAGATGGGGGTCAAATGTAAATCTATAAAAATAAAAAATCTGAGTTATAAAAGTACAGACGAAATTCAAACCTATGACCACACAATAAACGTTCGTTCAGTCTTTCTCGTTCTTATTACTGAGCCATTAAGGCTCAAAGACCCAAAATTGAGCTCAAACGAATTCATCAGCATAAGCAGCCCACTATAATATTCCCACTACCACTAGGACTCAGGCTCTTGTCTCGTAAGAGCTTCAAGGCCATAATCCACCGTCCAATGTGGGTTGGCAGATGACACATGACCTCGAAAGTTTCTACAAATACAAATACAAAAATCTTTATTGCTGTTTGCAGGTAAGATAAGATACAAAACATTTAAATAATTGACCCATACAAACTGGCCTCTTCTTCTAGAGGCATGCAATATGTCTGCCAACGCAGTTTCCATTGGTCTGAATTTATACAATGATAATAATAGTCAGCTGATAAAGTCTTCTTCTTCTTTTTTCATTTTTAACTTTTAATCGGTGGTATCATATATGTCATCTGATTCATCATGTATTAATTTCTGGCTTCTATCCCGTTGTGTTATGTTAGTGTGATATGTTTGATGAGTACAATTACGTCAACGTCTTCTAGGTACATAACGGTTTTCTCACAGTGATTTCCTTCACCGTTTTTTAGTTAGTTGCATTACGCACATCTGCTGACTTCGAAAAGACAGCGGTGCGCGTGGGATAAGAACCCGGGCGCTCCAGATCGGCAGACGCCGTTCTCCCGACTAGAGCAGCCGTAACTTAAACTAAAAGAGACAAAATAAAACCGTCAGTTTTTGTAACGCCGCCGTAACCGTGCTACTCAAGAAATTATCGAAATTTCAATAATTAATGAATACTTCGAGCAAATTAACTCGTGGTGTTGTTAATTAAAGGTATTTGCTATTCCCCGAAACGGCCCGCCCCCACGAAAGCTGTTAGTTATTAAAAATGTACGTAATTTATAGCTGAGGTTTCACAACGTATTTGAAATTTGTTGCTTATATTATTATACTCCATCGGTACTGCAGTAGAATGTTAATAAGTTTTGTAAGTAGTAGTAAGAACTCTTGTTAGAGTCCGCCTGGGGAAGTACCACCAGTTACCAGTTTTTCCACCGCCAAACAGTAATGTGCAAACATCACTGTAACACTGTTAAAAGGGCAATGTTTCGAAAAAAAATACAGGGTTATAGATAAATCTATACTAATATTATAAAACTGAAGAGTTTGTTTGTTTGAACGCTAGGATCTCGGGAAGTACTGGTCCGGATTGAAAGATTCTTTTTCTATTGGATAGTCCATTTATCGAGGAAGGCTATAGGCTATAGAAAATAACGCTACTATTAATAGAAGCGGAGCATGAATCAAGAATGTAACAAAATCGGGAAAATATATTCCATTTTGAGAGTTTTCGTACGTTTCGTGCTTTGACATGACACATGACAGCATGTGTCTAAGATTGCGTCATTGAATATCACAGATTACATACCTCTTGAATATAAAACCTTTGATAATCAATTTTTGTTTCTAAATCTGTGTTGGTACAACCAATTTCCGACGGCGTAGCAGGTAGCTGAAGAGGTGTTTTGTTTGAAAGCGATATTCTCAGGAATGACTGAACCGATTTCAGTCATTCTTTCAACGTTGTATATCTACGGGATCATGATGAGTAGGTACTTTTTTTTTTTTTTTAACAATTGGTGACGAGACGATCCGGACATGTGCCTGATGGTAAGCAACATGCCTGACACATAACAGCACAGTGACACGCAGCTATTGGAACATGAAGAGTCCAAATCATTACATTACTATGTAATGTACCCACAGGCAACGCCGGGGCGGACGTCTAGTCTACTTATATATCTGGGTGCGTGTCACAGTGCTGTTATGTGGCAGGCGTCATCTATCAGGCATAATGTCCTGCTTGCTTATCTTATCACTTCATTTTATATAAAGAAAACCCGTTCAAATTTATTTCATGTCTCTTTTTGAAAACACATTTTTTTTACAAAACTTTTACTCTAAAACAATCCGCCTAAAAACAAAACTACCTGAAATTGAAAAAATAACTAGCTATTTATAAAATAACAGTTTCAATGGAATTTCATAACACGTTTGAAGATAACATAGTTCTTACCACAGTGCTCGAAAAGTTGAGTTACACTCGATTCAGTCTCCGAGGTCGTTTGACTTCACAAGCGTCGAACATTCCTACACTTCATTGTACTCAAAAATTTGACTATTATGGACATCGATATAATTAAAGAAACGAAGATGAGGTATGCTATAATCTAAAGACAACATAACGTGGCGAAAATTTGTTTGAAAATTTTTAAAATTGAATTGTGAGCAAACATACACAATTGTCAGCGAACGTACACAACTCCTTCTTGCGACTGAGACTAAATCAGGAGACGTCACCTGATTTTGCATCGCCATAGTACAAGCGCGTTTGCCGCTTCTTCCGTTTTTAAGAGTTCGATGATTATGGATCGTAGAATTATTTAAAAAAGTATTCAAACTACGGTGATTATACTCTTAACGTTACAATATTTGTTTTTTTTTTTTGTTTAATTCGTTTTTTTTTTTATGAGTTTTACCTCTAGACCTAAAAACGTACTGATAGTCCATTTCTTAAAAAATAAGCAGTCCGATTTGTTTTTGAAAACTGGAGAAAAGTACAGTTTTTGCAAGTCTTTAATAGTTATGCATAAATATGATTTGATTGGGTTTCGGTGACAAGGTTTAAATATTTATAATACGGCGGTACTAACCAATACTTTGTTTTCTTTTGCTTCATTCATTTTTCTTTAATATTTAGACTTAAATTAGTACCATTAATTTAATCAAGTCTTATAAAGCCAACAGCTGAATGTGTTCATTAACTAAATAAACTATTATCTGCAAAATCCAATTTGCTCCTTAACTACGTCTAACGAACTAAAGATCGTTTCGTAGTATCTCGTAGCTCTAACGTAGCAATGTAGTTTCTCGTAGCGCAGCGTAGTCTCGAATTTAATGAACGTAGCTAAAATAGATTGTGCTGTCTACGAGTATATAAAGTATAATATACAGTTGAGATTTTCTTAAGTAAATCTCAATCTCAACCAGTTTAGATTTTGACGGCTTAATTTTTGCGAATAATTTATTTATCGCTAAACCGACGGTGGAATTTTCCGTTTTTATCAAACTTTTTACTTTAGCTTCGGGAAAATAGTCGAACTTTTAAAGTAAAATTCCAATTTACTTAAAATATGCTTTTCATCGCTGAATCATTCATAAACTTCTCACAATGTACAGGTCCACAGTTATAGGTACAACTCATTCATTGATTATCTCTAGACTTTCATCAGGTTAGGGATAATTGAAATGTGCCACAGTGAGTAGTCACCAACAAATATCGTGTGGTGAATTTTTATTTTATTTAATATCATTAATGCTGCTAACTTTATAACGGTGAAGGAAAACATCGTGAGAAAACCGTCATTTACCTATCATCCTTCGAGGCCATGTGGCATCCACCAACCCGCATTGGGCCAGTGTGGTGGATTATGGCCTTGACTCTCTCCTCTCGAGAAAGCCGGACTTCCAGCACTGGGAAAATTTAGTGGGTCATTTATGCTTATGTTAATTATTCATTTTAGGATTTTTAAAGCGTTTGCAAAGCGCAATGGCACACGGGTGTGTCAGGGAGTATCGGCGACTTATTTTAAAGGATATTGCGTATAATATATGTGAAAATCGATTAGGAGAACTTACGTGAAGTAGTTTTTTACAATATATACTAATAATACAATACAATTCTTATAAAGTTGTAAATTCATACTTATTATACATAGAAACACCCAGACTATCTTATACCTTTAAACGAGCAATTCTTGTATATATATATATTTTATAAATATATATATAGAATCTGAATCTCGGAAACGGCTCGAACGATTTTCATGAAATTATGTATACAGAGGGTTTCGGGGACGATAAATCGATATAGCTAGGTTTTATTTTTTAAAAACATAATTTTATGCGTGTTTTTAGACAATGAAAAACTACTACAATCTCATTAGAATACGATAACTTATTTCGCCCCGGTTCGAATCCTGGTGGTTACTTTTCTTTTTGTTCTTTTTTTGCTCGCCCTCGGAGTCAACAGGCTCCGGTTCGAATCCTGGTGGTCCTTTTTTTTTTTCTGAGAAAATTTTATATTTAGCGCCTTTTAGTAGGTCTAAGTAAGTCATCACTTCGTAATTCGTACCTGCCTAACTATCATTTAAAAAAACCGAGCAAAGCTCGGTCAACCAGGTACTTGGCACTTTAAACAAGGTAGCGGGTATGGATGCGTTCTTTGTACATACTAACACTTCTTAATCGTCAACATTTCGTTCGTCAGAAAATACGTGACCTCTGGAGGCCCATCAGTGGGAACATTTAGAGGGCTGCTTACTTTCATAATAAAAGCTCTGCACAGTGCACATGTATAATGAAATATTATCGGACGGATATAAATGATAAAGATTCTATATCGCTCATTTGGTGCTGCAATGGCGTAATTACCTATTTATAAATTATTCTGTTTTCGTCGTTTTTACAGATACCTTGATATTACGCACAATCTATAGAGTGGATTGGTACTACAAATACTGAACTCATTTTTAAAATCACATCTGTTATATTTCCTTTCAAGATTCCACACTTTTAATAGCAACTTTTTAATGAATCTCCTATAAATTTCTTAAAGTCGTCAATGTTGCACCAAATGAGCGATATATAAAATTGATTTTCTAATAAAAACACGTAACATTTCACGTCTCAGGTACGAGTAACCAGTAACCAGGTGAATCCTCCCGTCGCCGCTGATGTTCCACGCTAGAAACGGCGCTTTCATTCGGTTAAACACGTTTCGAGATGGCGCGATACTCACAAATAGAATATACGAAGCGTTCTGAAACAATTCCCGAGCTTTCACGGAGAAAGGAACGTACGAATCGTATCGCCGGAATGGGGATTTTAAAAAGAATTTAGGGAGGTAAAAAGGGAAATTGAGAACTTATTTTATCCGACATTTTCTCGAAATACCTCTAGGTGTGTAGGATCGCGACGCCAAGATTGTTAGGGGAAGTGTGAAATGTACTCTTTGCAGTGAAACCCTGTCAGCAAAGTAATTGCCCTACTAATTTTATAAATATGAAAGTTTGGTTGTTTAGATGTATCAGTTTGTTACTCAATCACGTCGGAATGTCTTAACGGATCGTGTGGAAAATAGGAACATCAAAGAGTTTACTCATTCTTTATCTAAGACGAACATAGATTATTTATGTGCTGGAAATAACACATATACGAATGACGTCACGAAAATTTTGAAACGGAATGAGGATCCATCCCCTTCCTCTTCCACCTCTTCTACCGAGTCAGCAGACTCCGAAAAATTTAAAACTAAAGACTAGAAGAAAAGAAACAGAAGATCGGGAAGAACCCCAACCCCCCGCGCTCACCCCCTCATGCTGTTGTTATTACAGGAAACATGTGCACGTAAAACTACGGAGATAAAATATAAGGTGACATTCCGTAAGCCATTTCTTTCGCCTGGTGGGCTTGATCATCTTGACTATTTATCTATAGACCCCCATTTTGGTCTATAGGTAGTTTAGATACGCTTATTTTAAGTCCTTAGTTACAAAACTAACTAATAAAACTTCGCTACGGTACATACCTTTTGTAGCGTAGTGTAATTTTGTATTTTAATTTTCAAATATGGGGTCTGTCAAAAGTATTACAACAACAATATTAAACATAAATTGAGTTTGTATATTAGTTAACCAACGTCAATAACAAATACACGAAAGCTTTAAAATAACTACATTGGTCCTTAAATTTCTAAATATATTCAAATATATGTTTATAGCATACCCATAGCCTTAAAATAACCTATCCCAAGAATTTTGAATTTTATATTCCTATCCTCAGGGACACGAAAATAAAATAATTGAAAGCTCAATTCGGGACCGACAAACATTCGTACCTACAGTTTGTTCCAAAAACACCCACATGTTTGTAAACGAACCCCGAGTTTATATTTAACAAACAAGGAGGTTCGATTACAATGCAAATGAGCCTTCGTGGCGAAACGACGTGTCCCATAAATTGATACACATGTCGCGATGACGCAGGGGATTGGGAGGTACTAGCGGGTATTGCGGGCCAATGTATTGTGAATATCGAATTTTCAGACACAAACTAGGTAATATTTAAGATTTCTTTTGTTTGTAAGGTTTCATAAAAGAACCTGGGATAAACTGATATGATTGAATTGGGCATAACAGATAGAACGAGGAAAAAGATTAAGTAGTTGTCCAAAGAGGTTGTTAGGTTTAGTATTAGGTAAAGTTAGGTATATGTATCCTCTTTGGGTTTAGTCTACAAATCTCCATGCTAAATATATAATAATAATAATAATAAATAATAATAAATTTATTTCAAAAGTAAAGTAAACTACAAATTTAAATGGAACACTTTGTGGATCTTAAAACTAATTACGTTGTACTCTAGAAACTGCACTAGGCTAATAATGCCTGTGTTGCATAATCTAGTGTATTCCGCCTTGAAAAATAACAATACAGTAAAATACACGAAATAACATTATTTTAACTTTGAAATGCGTGTGTGAAATTGTTTGCTTTTATATTTATATTAGGGTGTGTGTATGTGAGTGTGTGTGTGGGTGTGGGTGTGTGTGACGCAGCGAGGGAGGGTGTGTGTGTGTGGGTGGGTGTGTGACGCTGCGAGGGAGGATGTGTGTGTGTGTTTGTATGCGTAAGTAGATAAGTGTGCGGTGCGAGGGTGTATAATTGTGTGTAGTTTGGTGCTAGGCTATTTATATTATTTTGATTAATCATTTTTCAATATTTCGACAATGGAGTGATGCTTACCTACCAAAAACCTATAATGTGCGACGTTACCATTAGACTGGTTACTAGATATATTTTTTTCACAGTGTACTATTCAATTCTATACCAGACACCCACACAGTCATTCATCCATGATTTAGATTCAGATACACACCACGAACTGAAGAGTCATGAGATGCAGAGAGTTCACCCAGGCCCTACCGCTACATGTGTGGGTTTATAAAAAGTTCTGTCTCATTATATGTCAATCTCTTGAGGTAGCTAGTAACTTTAAATTTACACTTGCGTCGAGTTTCATTTATGATATCAAGACCTTTGTCCAAAGCTTGATAAATAAAGGGACCTCTATAGGCAAAAGCGTCTTTGGGCAAAATTAGTTTTGGCTGGTGGAAGTTTCAAAAGTTTCGTCTGGAGGATCTTTGGGATTCACTGACCGATAAATGAGCTGTTCTATGGAATCTTAGAGCGGTAGCTAGAATATAGAGCTGCCTAACACTCAAATGGTCTGTAACACGATACAACTGGTCAGTAGGGTATCTATACGGCTTTCGATAGGCTACTTTTAGGACTGCTCGTTGTGCTCGCTCAACTTTTATAAGCAATGTTTTAACACAGGCGCCCCAACACACCACACCATAACCGATGATAGACTGGCACAAGGCAAGGTAAACAATCCTTAGGGTGTCAGGAGAAGCAACTGCTCCAAGTTTTTAAAGATATGTAATAGTTTCTTGAGCCTGTTGCAGATGGCTTCGATTTGTTCGGTCCATGACAATCTATCATCAATGTTGACACCAAGATACCTGAGATGGCGGGCTTGTTCTATTACCGCACATGAACAGTTTCGTACATCTGGGTAGTTGCATTGGTGTAATTTTAGCTGAATAGGTGAACTAGGTCCGGAACGTTCACTT
Source organism: Ectropis grisescens (assembly GCA_017562165.1). NCBI lineage: Eukaryota > Metazoa > Arthropoda > Insecta > Lepidoptera > Geometridae > Ectropis > Ectropis grisescens. The sequence goes on from CM029773.1 coordinate 20,758,400, forward strand.
ATTTTGAAGGCCAAAAATTTAGTTTTACTGCTGTTTAGGGTGAGTAGGTTATTCCGAAGCCAAGATTCGACTTTGCGAGGCCTTTATGGGCTACATCAACCACATCATCCCAGTTTTTCCATAGAACAGCAAAACTGTATCATCAGCGAAGGCCAGTATTTTTGTCTGTCGGAGCTCGAGATCACACAAGGAGTTTATGTACACCAAGAAGAGGTTGGACCTAATACACTTCCCTGTGGAACTCCTATATCAACGTCAGCAACTGCACTATAGGTATTTCCAATGCGGACCCTCTGATTTCGGTTTGAGAGGTAAGACCTAAACCATTCCAGTGGTAGGCCTCTAATGCCTAACATTTCTAACTTTTTTATAAGAATTGGCCTAGAAACCGTGTCAAAGGCCTTGGCCAAGTCTAGAAACACTGCAATACTCCTTTTACCGCTGTCAATGTGTTCAGTGACTTCCCCTACTAGTGAAGCCACTGCATCCTCTGTTGATCTATTTCTACGGAAACCAAATTGATTAGATGACAGTAAATTATTTGTTTCTAGGTAATTGAGTAAACGTTTGTTTATAACCCTTTCCAATACCTTTGACAAGGTTGGAAGCAGCGAGATTGGCCTATAGTTTGATACTATCGTTTTATCGCCAACTTTATATATGGGACTTACAATAGCAGTTTTTAAGGCTATGGGAACTACACCTGTGATCATGCTTAGATTGCAAATATATGCAATGGGTTCTGCTAGAACGTGTTTAGCTCGTTTCAGTGATTCATTTCCAATTTTGTCCCAGCCAGGAGAAGATGAGGATTTTAGTTCCGAGAGTATTTTCATTACTTCTACATTATCTGTGGGCGATAAAAACAAGGAGTTAGTTAGGGTAGATTTCGCAGGCTTTAGTGCATCAGCCAGTTGTTTTTCACTTTTGTTTATGTCACTTAATATGTCATTGGCCAAATTTTTCCAATGTTAGAAAAATAGTTGTTCACATAATTGACTGATGTTTCGTCAGAACCTTGCGACTTTAGTAAATCGGTCGATTCTTGTCTAATTGGATTAATACTACACATGTTTTTACATTTTTCCAGAGCTTTTACTGTCACCACGTGTGCATTGTATAGTGTCATGTTCGTGCTGTCTTTTCAATTTTTTATGAGGGTATTGCAACATTTTCTGTAATTTTATAGATATCCAATAAATCTAGGTCATGTGGGTTTCTTTTAGTTTGCTTGTGGAGGGCATCCCGTTTTCTTATACACTTCAGTAAACCTCGTGTCATCCAAGGCTTACACAAGAACTTGGCACTGTGTTTTTTACTATATGCGTATTGTCTCTGATACATTCAGTAATTACTTTGAGAAAATAATCTGTTGCAGTTTCTACATTATTGTCAGTGTATAATAAAGTCCAGTCTCTGTGTTCGAGTTCGGATATATATGTTTCATAGTTTAGTTTTTCTTTATGTGTTATTTTTTGCTGTGTCTGTGTGTGAATTTCAAGCGACGTTAATACTGTGTAATGATCTGTTATGTCCGAGTCGCACACCAAGACCCGGGCTGGAAATTTACTTCTAATGAGAGAGTGATCAAGACATGTAAGACTGTCACGTGTGGGCAACAAGTGTCCAGGTATAAAACCATAGTAAGCCGACAGTTCTAAATAGTCTTGTGACCTGATGTCTTTACTGTGTGGTGAAATGTCTATATTTAGATCTCCCGTGATCAGTGCGGAACCTTTAATTATTGACAAAGTATCTTCCAGTGATGTTAAAAATCTATTTGTACATTTGAAGGACGGAGAGCGATATATTGCCAAGATGGTGAGCCGGCCCTCAATTTTAATTACAAGACAGTTCGCGTCCTGAAAATCTGGTTCTTGTATTTCTATTAATAAATCATTTCTGGCGTACACCACTATGCCGTCGTTTTGGTTTAAGTATTTTTTTAGAATAATGACACGTATAATTATTTATATCAGTTGGGTTGTATGAGTCATCCAGTCTACATTCTGTAAGCACAATCACATGCGGCATTAGTTCAAGTCGCCTTACAAAAACTGCTAAGGAGTCTAAGTTCTTTCTTACACTCCGTATATTTTGATTAAGTACTAAAAAATTTTTATTAATGTCCCCCCAATATGTGTCTACACTCCTCCGGTGAAAAGGTCTGACAGCTTTCGATGAGTGTGGTACTGTCTATACTTTCAATTATTTCAACACTACTCATAATTTTTAATTACTTTGAATGCAATTGCAAAACGCAAATTGCGAAGTGTATTTATGTACTTTAAGATGATCAGTATCACAGTTACCAGACCTTGCCATCGAGCCATTTTTATAAACACATTTCGGAGACAGTCTATATTTTTTAATATTACTATTTTATATTTTTTTGTAAAGACATGCAGTTTCTTTTTATAAGCAGTCGTGCAATTATAGGTATTATGAAACCCACTTTTCCCACATTTTTCTCTGCGAATAGACAAATTACAACATAGACATAATATTATGGCACGGAATTGATATTTCACGTCATTGATATGCGCACGCTTCTTATCAGTTCGCCTACTGTCTATTACATTACATCTATGGGAAACATGGGAAGTGCGCGATTCGCTTGAATCAAACCAGTTGCAGTGTTGCCGACCGGACGCGCATACGGGTTTTTGTTTATCATTTAAAAAGTGCCTAATATTAGTTATAGTCTTGTATAATCCACCACATACTTTGCAGTGTGATTTTGTACTAAATTCAAATGCATGGAAAACAATATGTGGTTTATCGAAACAGCCATACAGCAACCCATATTGATATGCTTGAAGTGATTCGATGATAGGTTTTAGCAAAAACAGTCTGCACCTCCCATTGTCGTGTATTTTTAAAAAAACATAATGTTAACATTTGTTAAGCCAGCGTGTATTTGTAACAAAAGGTGTTTTGTGTGACAAACTTGTTGTGTATTGTGGTTGGTGTTGTGTAATTGTGAAAAGTTACATACCAGTGTGTTTGAGTTGATAAGCTTACGAGTTTGCACTTGGATAATACATAGAAGAGTAAGTACAAACAAAAAATACCTTATTTTTTCTTTATAATTGAAGGGTTGAAGTAACTCAATCATAGCCAGTGAATGTAGTAAAATAAATATATTATTTTTACCAAGTATGCTCACCAGCGTTTCAGTTTTCGATATTAATAATATTTTGCAGGCCAGGTTACCAGCAACCAGTAACATGTGTATGTTTTGTGTGTTGTGAATTTGTGTATGTATGTGCTCAAGATATAACAGATGGAAAACAGCGCCTAATTTATATAAAACTGTGAAAGAAATTAAAATAATAAACATTTGACACTTATTGTTATCAACTTTAAAGGAGAATAAATTGAAAAAGATGAGTTCTATGGAAAGTAATGTAGTGGAACACGGTGTATCTAGTCACTGATTTCTCAGGTCATTGATGTCCTTTTCACAGCTTACTCTAATTTGGGGTGACCCTTCAGCCTTGCGTAGAAAAATACGTCCATGTGAAGTCCAGCAAAATGTGTAGTTGTTTTCCTTTGCGAATTGTCGGGCTAGATAAAACAAATTTCGTAAATTGGGCGTTAGGCATTCAGAGATGTAAACTGGGTTGTTTGTGCCTCCGATTTCAAGGCTTTCGGTGCTTAGCTTCGCCTGTTTGTTAACAGAATTATACTTTTATAGGCAGACAGAAAATTGTCCTTCATGTTAACTGTTACAAAGTCAGCTGTAATGGGCTTAGCGCCAGATTTAGTGTAGATACGACGTATGTCCTTGATGTCTGATGACTGAATTCGCATGTTAAAAATATTACCAATTTTAGAAACACATCTTATCAGGTCTTCCTTTGTTTCTTTCGGGCTGTGAGGAATATTTCTCAATTCAACGCTAGAAGCACGGATATAATGTTGTAAAATGTCTACCTCCTTTTGTAATTGTTGTATTTGCGTTTTATGGCAGTTTTTTCTCCTCTTCCAGGTTGTTTATTTTTACTAAAACTTCTTCGTATTTTGTAGACATTAAGTCAACGGATGCTTTAACTTCATTGAGGGATGATAGAATAATTTCAAACTTTTCATCTTGGCGTTGTTGGAGGGTGGTAAACATTGACACTATTTCCGATTTCGTGATGTCATCTCTCTTACGTTTTTGACGCAAATTTACATAAGCTCCAGATGAGGCGGCGCTGTCTCCAGCTTCATCCCCGAACTCAGATACGTTAGAATCCGAGGGATAACTTTGTAGGATTTGCATCGGAGTTGCAAAAGTAGAGGGTAACGGAGACGCGGGCGTCGCCAGGGGCGGAGTGCGTCGCAGGGGCATTATGTTACGCAGAGAGATGTTTTAGCAAATTAACACTGGATTGTTTAGAATGTATCAACACAACTATTTTCGTTTTGAATAAACACTTTAACACAGAAAATCGCAGGTAAACAAATACAGTTTACTAAGCATATGTATGTGTGATCACACTGAGTGACAGTGACATTATTGATAACTTAATAAATTATTTTTCTACATCTAGGTTGTCTCCGAGTCTTTCTGATATATATAATACTAGCGGCCCATTCCGGCTTCGCTCGGATAATAACCTAGATACCAACTGCAGCGTCATCTGCCGGGGTGATTTGTGAATCTGAACCATCCAGAGACCTACCCAAACGTATACAAAAAAAATCATTCAAATCGGTCGAGCTGTTTAGGAGGAGTTTACTTACAACGAAGCGTGGCATAGATTTTTATATATGTAGATATAGTTTGATTGACTGTTCGTGATACAATGCGTAGTTTGTTTTGTCATGAGGCATCTGCATCTGGAGAAAAGTTATTTACATTTAGACTGCAGGCCCGTGAACAAAATTTATGGGTCAAATGAACCATCAGGAGACCTATGTAGGATTATAGAAGGGTATAAAGTAATAAGATTCAGCACTATGCCGTCACTTGTCACTTCGGAGAGTGTGCGATTGATTTGCATGATCTGATACCACCTTGCCCTAGCATCGAAAAAGCGACATCGTTTCATGGTTGATGTTCCAAAGACACGAACGAAAAGATTTGACTCTAATTTTGTGATAAGAACGTCTAGGCTGTGGAATACGTTGCCTGAGTGGGTTTTCCCCGATTATTACAATCTTTGTGTCTTCAAATCGAGAGTGAATCGGTTATTTCTAGGTAAACACGCTCCATCGTAGACCGCATTGTCGTTTAACATCAGGCGAGATGGCGGTCAAGTGTACAGATTTCTAAACAGATGAAACCTTCGTGAACGATACTGTATGCGCGACAGCACTCACCGACGTTGTCAAATTACTCACGTTGGTGTGCGTGTAATGTTCCCAGTCTTAAGAAAAAAAAACCCACTATTGTTGTCTTAGCTTCGGAAATTTTCGCGTAAAATAAACACATATATTATAATGTTAAAATAATTTATTATTACACCGATTATATATTATGCAAGGATTTTTGTTATTACTATTTCCATCCTATGAAGTTAAGAATTTTGATTTTGCATGCAACTAAAAATTTGAACATTCGGACAGAAAATTCGGAATAAAAAGACAACGCCGAATAATAGTCAAAGTCATGTTTGTGTTTATTTTGAGTATTCCAACGGAGCTTCTTGTGAAATTTTGAATATTATGCTTGAGAAAAGGTGGCAACTACTCATTTAATATCGGTGAACAAAGGAGGTGCAGAGAATTTTTGTCAACAGATTTGATGTTGGGGGGCCAGATCATTAAATTTTTTTACTATCCAATCTTTGTCTGGACGCGTGTCGCAAACGAAAAGTTCACCTTTTCAAAAATGTTGATACAAACCAACGAAAACCGTCGAAGAGATTTTGTAAATCAGTTGAACATTATTTACATCGCCATCCAAAGTTCTGTCGTCCAAGTACCAAACGTTTAATTTGGACTGGAGACGTTAAATGATAAGAGCGAATGGCCAGGGCGAAGGTCGCATGGCCGAAGGTTCACCAAGTTGATGGCCAACGGAAGATAGCATAGGATTGTTTTGATAATTTTGTGGGTCCGCCATAACATTGTCAAAGACAATTGTAGAGGTCGAGAATTTCATTCTTCACTCCGGACAACGGGGCTCCACGATAAACCAAATTAAAGGCGTTTTCGACGTCCACCTTTAACAGCCCTCTCCCCAATTTTGGACAAAGAAAGTCAGAACAGAATGAATAGCAGCACCCACCCAGAGAACCAAAATCAAGTTTGTTGGGACAGGGAGCTCGAAAGAGCAACGTTTTATACCTACAACCCACCTTGGCAGCAAGGCCAGTATTTGTGGTGCCAACAGCGATTGGCCTGATCCCAACATCTTTTTTGGGTAAGTATGTACGCACAAATTAGCACCGTATAAAACTTCGACAATGTCACTACTGACTCGACCAGATAACATGAGGTTAATTAAAACGATTAGATCTCTCGCCTACTTTTTAAGCCCCACTATACTTACTTATAAGTAATAAAAACTTGCTTCATAACTATAGTTTACATCAAATTAGTATTTTTATAAACACTAGTAATGACGTGGATTTATGCTAGGCATCGATTCACATTAAATTAAAAAATACGATTATAAAAAAAGAGTTTAAAATAAAATAATACAATCTACATAAATAATTTGGTCTTTGAGTATCTTCAAAAAAATCATAATCTATATTTTACTTTAACTTTAGGGAAAATAATTTCAATTGAGTATAGCAACACTAACCAAGTTTCGTTGAGCAGTTGTGTTTCTATTCATCAATCAAAATGAAATCGCCTAAATTATATAAATAGCAGTAAAAATATTCAAAATTTCCTATAAAATGATATTTCCTTTTTCCTTTTCTTATTTCTTATGTCAAACGCGGACCTATACGATGTAAAAAAAATACTCCATACATTCAAAGTAAACTCGGCACAAGACATACAAAAGCAAATGAATAATGTCACAGGTAAATAAAGTTGTTGTAAATTTGTCAAAGATTCCACAGATTTCTAAACAGATGAAACCTTCGTGAACGACACTGTGAGGCCAGTCATTAGTTATGTATGCGTGACAGCTCTCACCGACGTTGTCAAATTACTCACGTTGGTGTGCGTGTAATGTTCCCAGTCTTAAGAAAAAAGTCCCACTATTGTTGTCTTAAGCTTTGGAAATTTTCACGTATAATAAACACATAAAACATTATTTTAAAATAATTTACTATTACACCGATAATATATAATGCAAGGATTTCTTGTTAATAACAAGAAATCTTATTTCCATTTTATGAAGTTAAGAATTTTGATTTTACATGCAACCAAAAATCAACTTGAATCGAAAATATTAATTAGTATGATTTGCTCGCTTAGATAGTTTAAACAAAACCCAAAACAATCATCTTTACCACCAAAACAAGTTTTGATAAAATGCATATGGGCTACCTTTATAGAGCCAAACAACAAACCAAAAAAAAAAAGAAACAAATAATCGTTTAAACGATTCACTAATGCTTCACTATTTTTAATTTTTTTACAAAACCTCACTTTTAAACCAAGTAATCGTATAATATTCAAAAACTGCTACTATCAAATGATAATATTCTGAGACCTACTGCTGGCATTATATAACATTCTATTCTACTCATATAATATTATTATAATATAAGCATTATGTATTTTTGAAAACTCCACAGAACATACAAGTATTAAAAGCTCGCTTCATAACTACAGTTTTCATCAACACTATTAGTAATTTTACTAACACTAGTAACGGCGTGGATCACTGCTAGGGACCAATTCACATTATTTATAAAAAAAACATAGTAAAAATAGGTCTTAAAATTGAATAATAGTAATACCTTATACTAATACCTATACTAATACCTTAATAATACCTTCAAAACCAACAGTTATAATCTATATTTTACCTTCACTTCAGGGAAAACTATTTCAGTTTGGGATAGCCACACGTGTTCCTATTTGTTACCATAATAAAATCGCCTAAATAACATAATATAGCAGTAAAAATATTCAAACTTACCTATGAAATGATATTCCTCCTTCCTTTTTTTGTTTTTGGGAACTATGTTTGCAATGTTTGAATACACAAGACGGCATTATTTAAAACAAAACATAAAATCACACAGGATGAACACGTATGGACAGGCCCGTACAAGATGAAGTTTGTGTCGTACTGACAGCAGTTTGTATTTGCTTTGGCCACATATTACTGAAATAAAACCTTTTAAACTCCATAGTACACAGAAGTATTAAAAACTCGTTTCATAACTTTACTATAGTTTTCATCAACACTATTAGTATTTTTATTAACCCTAGTAACGGCGAGGATTTGTTCTTGGCATCGATTCACATTAAATTTAAAAAAATAACGCTTATAAAAATAGGGCTTAAAATTGAATTTTACAATGTTCATCAATAATTTAGTCTACGAGTATCTTCAAAATAAAATTAGAATCTATATTTTACCTTAACTTCAGGGAAAATAATTTCAATTTAGTTTAGCAACACTGACCTATTTTCGTTGAGGTGTTGTGTTTCTATTCATCAATCGAAATAAAATCGTCTAAATTATATAAATACCAGTAAAAATATTCAAACTTTCCTATGAAATTTCCTTTTTTTATTATTTTTGGGAACAATGTTTGCAATGTTTGATGACACAAGACGGCATAATCTTAAACAAAACATAAAATCACACGGGACTCCCGTACGAGACGGAAGTCAGTTTCGTACTGACTGGAGTTTGTATTTGCTTTGGCGTTTGATATTTGCTTTCCGTACCTAAGGATCTGTGTTCCGCACGTTCCATCTGCCTTTTGTTTTAGAAATCTGTGAAAGATTCTATCTCGTTTTATGTCATTTTTGCATAAAGTAGGGTTAACAAGTAATATTTCTTGTGTTATATACTCGTAAGTCCTCGAACTGAAACAAACATTTTAAACTATGACACCAATATAACTAATTGCAGTCATCACATAATCATCATCGTAGTAGTAATAGTAAGTCAAAATATCTGTAAGCAAAACGCCTGTCCATAACAGCACAGTGTCACGTAGGTATTGGAACAAGAAGAGTGAAATTATTACACGCTCGTCACCCAGAAATATAAGATTATTTTTATCTCTATTTTTTGTAATCATGTATATCATTTCAAACCACATTCCATACATCGCCGCTGAACTATTGACAACTAATACATTTGAATTATCGATAAACCCATAAGGATCAAGATATAATTTATATGCTCAAACCCAGTTGAAATCGTGCTAGCATATAAATAACGAGTTTCTGAAACTGAAGGGAAAAATGTTTACTTTGTAATCCTATAATCCAGTAATTTCCACTGCGCTGTTGAGTATAACCCGAGTATAATGTTGAGGATATTCCGGCAGTATTCCAACGAACATTACGATATAGGCCTCTTACTAACGGCTGCCACAACTAAACAGGCAATATCATCCAAGACGGCCCGAATAATCTAATTTAGTCGAAGAAATCGTTTCGGGAATGGAATGAAACATGCTACAAATGGTTATTGTATCGTTTCGAATTGCGCAGTAACTTTGCACACCTGTGACTATAAACCGTATTTACGTGAGTAGATATATTTTCACAAGTACGTGTGAAAAAAAAATAACTATTTGATTCTTATTAAATAGTAGCATGAGCAGATCAGTTTATGTTGATGTAACTGGGATTGTGGGCATCTAGCAAGAAAAGAGTCAAGTCACCACACGTTGCACTCGACGCTTTGAGTTAAGTGGTAACAAAAACTTTTGTATACTTGTTTAAATATTCAGAAGTGCAGGCGAGATGCCAACCAACTACCTATCTTGACGTCAGACTTTCTGGAAATTTTTAATATAACCACTAGTACCCAGTAATCAATAACTATAGATACAAGCTTTGCCAAATTAATTTAGTAATTTACTACCAAATAAGTCTTGTCAGGAACATACCATAAATATACACGATAATTTACTTTAACTGTAGCAGAAATGATCCTTTGAAGTCGAAACTTAGGGCCCCGTAAATTGTAAATAAGGACTTAAAAGCTTTAGATATAATTGAGTTTGTCTGTTTTTGGCGTGATAAGGAGTTTATTTTGAAATACAGACTAAGTATTTTAGTAATTAATTACTTGAGATTCGACTCAGTACAAGTACCAAGATACAAATGTCCAAAATTCTAAATTTAATATAGCAACCGTTTCTTATACACGTTCTTAAAGCATTGCTGCTGACGACAATTTAGTTTTTTTTTCGAACTTTTCACTAAAAAATATTCAATGTAATCAATATAAGCACCATTTACTAATATACGCACCGGTATGTGCACCAATTTGATCCGTGATTGAAACCACGGTTTTGCAATTTCCATAAAACAAAACAACGAAAACCCTTTCCAGTAGGTACTTATTTGCATTTATTTAAAACTAGCGGCCCGTTCCGGCTTCGCTCGGATAATAACCTAGATACCGACTGCAGCGCCATCTGCCGGGGCGATTTGTGAATCTAAACCATCCAGGGCCCTACCCAAACGTATACAAACAAAATCATTCAAATCGGTCCAGCCGTTTAGGAGGAGTTCACTTACAACGAAAAGTGGCATTGATTTTTATATATTTAAAATATTCGCTCATTTCTAAGTTATGTTTGAATTATGTGTTTATATCATTATATCATTTTTATTCACAGTAAATAGTTTGATACAGAGTAGCCTTAGGTTTAAAAGATTAAAAGTACAAAATTGTCTGAAGTCGCTACATGTTAATTTTGAGCTTCGAATATCCGAACTAAGCCTAAGCTTGTGCTTCAGAATATTCGTGCTCTCACTGGTTTGCTTATAATCAATAAACATATTCAAATATTATTTATATCAGAAGTTAAATATTAAAATAAAATGAAACAATACAAAAACAAATTATTAGTTAGCATTATTCCTGCTGCGTCGATATGATAGTGCTTGTGGAAATATGTATGTCTGATGTGCATGTGTGCGTGTGTGTGTGAGGGTGTGTGCATGTGTGGTAGGATTTTTATGTGAATGTGTGTATGTACATGCTTGTGTGGATTTGCGTTGTTTATTTGGATCTTTATAGATATTTATTTCTTTAATTCAATTTCAAAACTGAGACAAAAGTCTCTGTTTCTTTATATGACATCTCACGAAGCATTTCAGATACTACTTTTTTAAGAGTATACAAGTTAAATTTAGTTAATTCATTTTTTTTGAAAATTTATTGTAAATATAACTACCAAGAAAACAAAAATATCGCTGCTTGAAAAAAGTTTTACATTTAGGTACCGAAAAAATGTTGTCTTTGCGACGTCTAACCGTAGTACTTGGTTTCTCTTTTGATGGTTGCGGAAGCAACCTGTGTTGTTTCAAGATGATTCGTAACAAGAACAGCTGTCTGACCGTCAACACTCCTGTATCCTTGTATAGTTTGTTTGTAGGATACCTAAACGGAAGAAAGTTGCTGACCTTAAGTATGGCTCTCTGGGCTTTTTCTAAAGTTGATAGGTGAGTTTTAGCAGCGCCGCCCCACGCCTCAATACAATAAATTATTAATTTTATTATCCTTTGAAACAGAACAAAGGATAATAAAAATTTTATATCTAATTTCATAAAATATAGTAAATATTTAGCATTTTGGGATACTGGTAAGAAAGATTTCCCTTTGTTTCATTTCTATTCAATTTGTTGTTGTCGTCATATCGTCACCGTCTTAAAATAATACAATTTTCGTCAATATTACCTACTGACAATTTGTTTTAGCTGTTTTGATGTTGAATATATAACATTTCACAAGGCACGGATATCGTTTTGATACTTTTGCGATATGAACTTATTTTGTAAAGATTATGCAGGAATTTTTAACCATTCACAAACCTTTCAAATCTTCTCTAAGCCATGGTCGTTGTAACGTTGCAGAAAAGTCGGGAGGTAATTAAAAATCGCAATTAAGTCCTGTAAATATGTCCTGTATAACCCGTGTATTTCGCGTAGCTCACGTTTGATATAGTCAGTCCAGTCCGACTCAAGCTTCGATTGCGTCCGGCGATCTTTTTCAAGATTATACAAGATTTAATTGCGATTTTTAATTACCTCTCGACTTTTCGGCAGCGTTACAACGACCATGGCTTAGAGAAGAATTGAAAGGTACGAGTACGGGTGTAACAAAATGTATATAATTGCTTTTACATTTCTTTCACCATACTCGTATTCACATCTCAAGCCACCAATTACAAAAAGTCGAATTTTGTAGGGCTGTTACTTTGCGCGTGAAGGATCCAATCTTTTTAAACATGTTTTTGACGCCAATTTCAATTCACTGAATTCTTCACCCTTACACAGCACGTGGACTTTTAACCAACTTCAGAAAAGGTGGAGGTTTTCAATTCAATTCAATAGCTCATATTGTTTTTAAGCTTTCGCGATTTTTTTTTAAATAAGAAGTGACGAGACGAGCAGGACATGTGCCTGATGGTAAGCAACATGCCTGCCACATAACAGCACAGTGACACGCAGCTATTGGAACATGAAGAATCCAAATCATTACCTAGCACTGCACTGCGCTCGTCACCCAGAGATCTAAGATGTTATATCTCTGAGCCTTGTAGTTTCTCTGGAAACATTGCCCTTCAAACCAGAACACAGTAATGTTTGCACATTACTGCTTGGCGGTAGAATAACTGGCAAAGGTGTGGTACTTCCCCAGGCGGACTCTGCTAGGAGTCCTACCATTTGTACATTATAAACATTATTCAATAGCTCCACTAAATGTGATTCTGTTTTGTTTCATCGTCATCATCATCAGCTGCAAGACGTCCACTGCTGAACATAGGCCTTCCCCCTAGATTTCCACAACGATCGGTCCTGCGCAACCTGCAACCAGCGGTTTCCTGCGACCTTTGTGAGGTCATCTGTCCATATAATGGGAGGCCGTCCAACACGGCGTCTTCCGGTTTGTGGCCGCCACTCGAGAACCTTTCTTCCCCATCGGTTGTCAGTTCTGCGAGCGAGTTCTGTTTTGTTTGCTTGGTAGAAAATACTTCAGAAAGTGTTCCATATAAATTTTATCAAAATCAGTTTTTAAAATATAACCAAAAAATATTTGCTTACATATATCTGGACGATAAATTTCATAACTTCTTATGAAATTTAGTCGAATTTAATCTCTGAATCTGAATTTAATTTGAAATAATTGATGTCAGTTTTGGTTGTCTGGAGCAAAATAAATTATTTCATTCAAATTTTGCTTTGCCTCATTGTACAATATACACCTGGATATTTATCGGCTCACATTATTATTAAAGCAAATATTTGCGCATATTTATTTTTGTAAATAAGCGTGATAGGAAATACTTAATTTGATTTGCGAGCTCAAACCTTGCCTACGCGAGTTCAGCTCTACTAGTCAGGAAAGATGTTACATATTATTAGTAAAATAATGTTAAAAATCAATTAAATTTCACTAACAAAACACAAATACTTTACAAATACAAAATACAAATACAAAAATCTTTATTGCTGTTTGCAGGTAAGATAAGATGATACAAAACATTTAAATAATTGACCCATACAAACTGGCCTCTTCTTCTAGAGGCATGCAATATGTCTGGCAACGCAGTTTCCATTGGTCTGAATTTATACAATGATAATAATAGTCAGCTGATAAAGTCTTCTTCTTCTTTTTTCATTTTTAACTTTCAATCGGTGGTATCATATATGTCATCTGATTCATCATGTATTAATTTCTGGCTTCTATCCCGTTGTGTTATGTTAGTGTGATATGTTTGATGAGTACAATTACGCCAACGTCTTGTGCTTCAGCAGGATGATGTTATGGACTTTGACAAGTGTGTGGTTTCATGTAGAATCCAAGGACTTTCTTTTTATTCCTTTTGTTTTTTTGGAGTTTATATGTAAAGTTTAAATATAAAATGATGTGTGTATTATATATCTGGTTTTTTTTCAATTCAATTCAATTTATTTCTTCGAACCATTATTTTACAAAGAAAACTTGGTAACGTCAAATACAAAATAATAAAAGAGTTTAAATACATAAACAAGTGACAATATTTAACAGTAAGCGGCTGTAAAGAGGCCTTGTCCAACGGATTCAACTATTTTAATTAGCTAAATCCTTTGTCAAAAGCTTTATAAAAAGCAAAAAATAAATAAAAAATTAAATCTAAAATTTTAAATTACGATGTTAAAATACTCTTAATTAATTGGTAGTTACATTTGTGATACACTTTTTGCCATACATTTTGTCCTTAATGAAATCATCAACATTATAATAGGCTTTATCCATTAAATAGATCTTTACAATATTTTTGAACCTTTTTTCATTGAGACCTGCCAACTGATCTGGTATGACATTATAGAAGCGAACACTGTTTCCTATAAAAGAATTACATGTTTTTGTAGTCTACACTTCGGAATTACCAATTTGTCTTTGTAGTGTGCCTTAGGGTTTTTATCTGATACTTTACCAATGCTTTTCTTATTCTTTCTGGCATACATTATGCATTCATAAATATACAGGAAGGGGCTGTTAAAATATTTATATTTTAAAACCTTCTCAAAGATTCTCTAGCGGGTAATTTGTACATTGCGCGGATTGCTCGTTTTGCAATATGAAAACTGAATTTCTATCCGCTGCCGACCCCATAATAGAATTCCATAGGACATGATGCTATGAAAATACCCATAATAAACTAATCTAGCGGTGGTGACATCTGAGATTTTCCTAATCTGTCGAATGGCATGGGCAGCTGAGCTTAGTTTATTTGCGAGCTGTTCAATATGTGGACTCCATTGGAGTTTCGCATCTATAGTAACACCCAAAAACTGTAGACTGCACTGGTTCTAAAGTCTTATTAATTAAATTTATATTAAGTTTAGGGCTTGGTACATTAGATAATGTAAATTTTATACATTTTGTTTTGTTTGGATTCAGTGCCAAATTATTTGCGTCAAACCATCTGCAAGCAATGTCCAATATTCTGTTAATTTCATTGCAATCATCTATTCCTCGCTTAACTTTAAACAGCAGAGACGTGTCATCGGCAAACATAATTATTTCTGTGTTTGCTTGTCTTTTTAACATGAAGGGCAAATCATTTACGTAAACTAAAACAGAAACGGTCCAAGGATTGAACCTTGCGGTACACCCATTTTCATGGAGATCCCTTTGATTTATTTCCGTCAACTTCAACAATCTGCACCCGGTCTTTAAGATATGACGTGATAAGGTCCAAAGCTAGTTTTGAAATCCCATAGAATTCTAATTTCTTTAAAAGTATGTCGTGATGAACGCAATCAAATGCCTTAGATAAATCGCAAAATACACCAATAACGTCGTGCCGATCTTCCCATGCACTCGTTATATATTTGGTGAGCTTAACACCCGCATCAGTGGTTGAGCGTCCTTTAGTAAAACCAAATTGATGGTCATGTAGCAAATTGTTGACGTTAAAGTAAGAAATGAGCTGGCTTAGTATTAATTTCTCAAATATTTTACTGATGCAGGGTAACACTGAGACAGGTCTATAATTTCCAGGTTCATCTTTGTCGCCGGATTTAAATAAAGGCACGACTTTACTATGCTTCATCAAGTTTGAAACATACCATTACTAATGCTAGCGTTAAATAATTCAGCAAGATAAGGTGCAATTTTCACCACTATACCCTCTAATACTTTCACTGACATGCCCCATAAATCCTCACTATTTTTTACTTTGATTTCTTTAAAAGTTTTTAGTATTGTTGTGGCAGTAACATGATGAAACGCGAATGAAGAAGAGGGATTATTTACATTATCTTTCAACATTGCGTCAGCAAGAGAAGGAGAAGACAACAGATGTTTGGTTGTCTCTAAAGGAATTCAGCAAAATAAAGTTCGAATGCATTTGCTATTTCACATTTGTTTGTAATAATTTTGTCATTAATTTTTAGTTTGCTAACTTTATCTGTCCCTTTAGACTTTCCAGTCTCTTTATTAATTACGTTCCATGTACTTTTATGACGTTGTTGGAGTTTTTGATTTGATCCCGAACGTAAATTGCCTTGGCTTGAACACATGTCCTTCTGAAAATGCTTGAATACTTTCTGATATGACTTTTGTTGCGTCATCAGTGCAATACGTCTTTAGCTCATACAAATTATATAAATTATTTCGACTTATAAATAGACCTGGAGTAGCCCATTCAGCAAATTTTGGCTTAGAGTTAATATTTATTTGTTTTGTCTGAAAAATATTATTGAATTGAGTATTTAACATATCAAAAATAAATTATAATTAGTGTCAAGATTATCAATTGTCATGTCATAATCAAAATAGTAAAAAGTTTTCTATCTCAGTGTTCAATGTTTCAATTCGAACCTGTGTTATAGGCCTAACAACTTTCTTTTCCGCTACCTTTTTGCATCTATGGGAAAAGTAACACTTAGTCCTCTATGGTCTGACCGAAGTCGGTCTAGGATTTCGGAGTGAAGATACTCGCAATCAACGAAAACATTGTCTATACAAGTTGCAGACCTTCCTTTCTTAGTAGATGCAATCCTTGTTGGTTCTGTGAACACTTCTACCATGTTGAATGATTGACATAATAGTAGTACATTGTTTTTGAGCAGGATTCAGTTAGCAAATCAGTATTGAAATCGCCGCACATCACTATATGTTTACTTTTTTTAGAAATTTTACACAAAGCTTCTTCTAAGGCAGTTAAGAAGGTCTCAATGTTGGCACTGGGAGGCTTATACACACATAAAATAATATAAGTGTCCAACTCTACACATGCTAGTTCACAATGACGTTCAATTGTACATTTTTCAATATCTTTACGTCTTTTAAATTTGACGTTATTGCCTACAAAAATTAAACATCCTCCTCCCACAGCCGTTTCCTACAAAATACTACCAATAGCATAATTATTCAGATTAAAGTTCATTTCAGTTTCCTTTAGCCACGTCTCAGTAAAACAAATTATATCAGGACGATTTGAGCATACCAGGTATAACTCAATCTCCTCAATTTTACATAACAAACGATTGATATTCTGATACAATATTTTCAAAGAGTTTGTTCCAAATTCCTATATCACTAATTTTTTTTGCTGCAAGGAGACTTTGAGCATTTTGATTTTTGTTAAAACATGATAAGGTCTCCCTGTTGTCATACAAGTCAGTTTAAAGCATTGTCATCGACTAATACAACATTCGTTAATGTTTTGACATCAGTGTTTCGATGATTTAACAAAACAAAAGAAATTAGTTTAGCTAATTTAATTTTTAAATGTCTAGGTAAAAAACTGCTTCTCTTTAGTCAGACTAAAATTATGTATAAACTTGTTTATATCAAATAACAAGAAATCTCGATCTCTGTTAGAGACGAGATTGTGCAAAATCATATTTAATGAATGTATTCTCTGGTTTTGTTTTTCAGTCAAGGATGAGGAATACGGAAATGTACACAGTATAATTTTACTGTCTCTTCACTTTGAAATTGTATTAACGATTCTATACAATTTAAAAGTATACTTTTATTTACTCCCCCATGTATTGCCCATCATTATCACAATGTTTGATTTTTTTGTAAATTTACTGAGCACTACTTTATTTATTAATTGTCTAAACGAAGTGTTAGGGATGCATGTGTTAGTAACGTCAGACTCATTACTTTCATTTCTGAAGATGTGACCCATTCCTATACCAATTTCATCACAAAATAGTTCAATACTATCAAACTTTTCAGGGATTTTTGATTTACTAATGTCTAGTTTTTAACATTTTGAAGCGTATCAGTGCGCATAGTCGTCCTAACTATTCCGCTAACATCTTGTTCCGTTTTTTGAGGAGCATCTTGAATCACGCCAGCAGTGGTAGTCGTCTCTGTTGATGTATTTACGTTCGACTTCCTGTTGTTACTTAGTAGTGATAATGATGTAACACGATCGGAACTTGTCATAAAAGACAAGTCTTTTGCGAGAGTCGTCATCGCTGTGTCCGACAATAGGTCTATAGCAGACATCGAATTCCGTTGCTTGGAGGGACTTGGGTCCAATAGGCTATTCATTGCAGCTATCAGTTGTTGGATTTCTCGTTGTGCAATACTATATTTGTTGTTTAAATCTCTGAGTTGGTGTTCCATAGTACGTAAGTTTTGTTTGATTTGGGGTAGAGGTGTTGTTTGAACAAATTGTTTTCTATTGTCCTTAAACTTTCGCGATTTGAACACGTAATATTTATACAGTACAGAGCTAAATCACGATATAATTCATTGAGTCTTCTCGTGACCACGGCGGTTGTAACGCTGCCAAAACGTCGAGGTAATTAAATAAAGAGTTATATCGTGATTAAGCCCCGTACTATACCTTTAAACATTATTTTTTTCTTATTTACCAACAAAAATAAACATCCTCCTTCATCATAACAGTATAGATATTTATTTATGAAGTAACACCACGCTGTCAGACCGGGATATACATGTATTCATAAATAACTACGCACAAAGAAGCCATCATCCACACTACGGTCGACTAAAGCAGCGTAAAAATACTCCACACACATTGTATGTTATTCCCCATTGCGACGCAACCTTACATTCCGGCCACAATACGCACATTTCACAGGCATATTAAAGTACCTCTCATATTTATTAGGGTTTGATCCCAATATGAATCCGTAATATCATATGAAAAAATAAAAATAATGCGTGACATGTTTTTACGAGTATCATCTACTAGAAGTGGCCAAGTAGTTTTTTTTAGCATAGTGACGAGACGAGCTGGACATGCGCCTGGTGGTAAGCAACATGCCTGCCCATAACAGCGACTTGCAATTATTGGAATATGAAGAGTCCAAATCATTACCTGGCACTGCACTGCACTCGTCACCAAGATATATACCTAACGTGTTTTATGTATATGCCCTGTAATTTCACTGGAAACATTGTCCTGCAAACATAGTAATGTTTGCACATTACTTCTTGGCGGTGGAATAGCTGGCAAAGGTATGGTACTTCCCCAGGCGGACTCTGCAAAGAGTCCTACTGCTATTAGTAACCTTCCTAGTTGAAATTAAAAAGCAATATTAACCGATTCTCAGTTTTACCACAAATTTTAATATTAAACAAAAGAGTATAAAAATTGTGTGTGTGTCAATCATATGGTAGTGCGTTTTAAGTTTTTTGTTTATTGAATGGATGTGTTTTTCATTAATTTATCTTTAATATTAGGTATTCAGTGCTCTTTCTTTATTTAAACTACTATAAGTATGGAAAAGTTTATACGCCTCCGTTCGTCCAGATTTCATAAAAATAAGGGTTTTTTTTGCTTCACGTGTTAATACTATATACTTAAAAATATAATATTCCTCATTACAAAAAAAACTAAAAGCCAAATAAGTGTAGTTTTATTATAAAATAAATAGACAAATAAAGACGATTTCCGAAAATCTCTTTCACCATTGGAATGTTAAATATAATTTTACCTGAGTAACATAGACTAACTTTACACCTTGTTTTAGTCAATATTATTACCTACATTGTACATTGTCATGGAACACATCAGCTAAAACACACTTTTAAAGGTTAGAAATAACACAAAGAACGCTACACTATTAAATGGTGAATTTCAAACCAAGACGAATCCCGAGTAATAAATTGTTCAAAGAATACTCAGTGCTTTTTTTGCAGACAACTTTTTATTCGATCAGCAATCAATAAGCAATATGACATAGTTACAACAGAACTTCGGAAAAGTAGAGTCAGCAAAAAGAAGAAAGGATCTAACGTTTAAAATGTACCTTTTGTGTCAGGCTTGACGGATTTCCGACATTTTACAATGAAGAGCTAAAGAAAATCAGTCATTTTGGGAAAAGTTCTTTTTAAAATACGTACTTTGCGTAGATCAGAACATTTTGACATTCAGACCAAACCACCCGCACCCGTTTAAACCCTTTGAAGAAGACAAATTTGGGATCAAAATTTCTTCAAATTTAATTCGGTCAGTTTTTAATGTATATTTTAATCATAAAAATTTACAATTTACATGTCAATTAATAAAATTAAAAATCACAAACCTAAATACTACAAACTCAAGTTTAGAGCCATCAATTTAATCTCCGCACACCAAATCGCCGACCAAAAGTGCCCATCAGACTGGTTTTTAATTGGAAGAGACGATTTGATAGATTCATATCAGGGTTTTGGTTTTGGGAAAATTAAATTTTGTCTTGGCTTGACAAATATTTTTTTGTTAAAAAAAAAAACAAATAAGTGACCATGACTCTCACTAAATTTATTTATTTCTTGACTAAAACGGGAGTACAGACCAATTACATTAGTTAACCAAAACTTCAAATAATATATATTTATCATGCATTTCATTTTACAAGTACACTTATAAATTCAGTAGGTACAATTCATCATCAATATTATTTTGACTCGTAGCTTCTTTTGGGATGTAATTAGTTACTCATGTTCTGTATACATAAATTAGATCGAAACTTTAAATTGCTACATAATATTTAAGTTAATTGTGTTCTGTTTTGTATACCTAAATAAATAAAATTCGTAGGTATGCTATTCTGAACCTTAACGACCCGCGTAGGCACGTCGCGTAGGTAAGACAAATGATTTCTTTCAATACGCCCACGCGCTCACTATTTTCCTGAACGTAGGTGGAACATACGCAGACTCTGCTCTAAGGGTGTGAATCCACTGTAGCTTTGCGAGATCAACTGAGCAGATCACGAAATTCTATATTTATATCCTATCTATGTATAGAAATCATACATCTTACTATGTATTATTATAAATATCAATGTTTGTTGCTCAATAACGTCGTAGCTTATTTTTAAAATACACATAGGCCATATACTTTTTATCCCGGGGAAATAACGGGAACGGGAACTACGCGGGTAAAACCGTCGACCGCTGCTAGTAATATTACAAATGCAAAAGTTTTAATCTTTTTTACTCTTTCAAGCAAAAACTACTGAAGAGATCAGGATGAAACTTGGTGCATAGATAGATAATACTCTGGAATAACATACAGGCTACTTATTATCCCAATAAAATTACGGAATCCGTAAGTGGGATACTACTAGTACCCAAATAGTTCGAGAGATAGCAAGCGAGTCCGCGTAATTTTATGTACTCACCGTGCCGCTCTACTAATCTAATGTTAGTTTATTTATTTTTAAAGAAATGTTTTATTTATAAATTAAAAAGTTTGGATGTTTGTTTGACGAGTCCAATGATTTTGGGTTATCGTAATTACATTAGTATAGGATATTAATAAAATATAATTTTCAAGTAGCGTATTATGGGAGAGGCCTTTGTCCACCAGTGGATGAACACAGGCTGATGATGATGATTACATTGCTGGGTTGCAATGTCTTGTTATGGGCAGCGTTACTTACCATCAGAGTCATGGCCTGCTCATCCCATTATACAATAATAAAAACGAAAAGTTTCACTACGCATGCTCGTACAAAATATTATATTTTCTTACCTTTTAGTTGTCTCGCAAATCCTTAGTGGATATTCAACCTAACACACAAACCCACGCAGCGCTACAATCGGAATCCGTCGTGTTAGTCTAATGTTGTTTCACAGAAGTACATAAATCAAATTTTCGCCGCGGGACCGAAGCGGTGGCCACTTGGCCAAGTCTAGTCCTAGTCAATTTGTCAAAGAACTTCGAATTGGCGTCTGGAGATTTATTTCAAGAGATTCAGAGCTCTGTAAAGCTTGGTATGATTTTTCAATTTTCAAAGCAAAACCCAATTATTTATGGTTCACGGGTCGTCGTCTCAGTGATGCAACGCATTTCATTGGCTTATTGGCCATACAGCGGGGGAACGCAGCCAAAATTCTGGGGACTATGGGTCATAGAACAGTGCGTGGGTAATAATGGGTAATAAAATAGACATATGTCTATATATTTTAGATAGATAGAATAGACATCTGTCTATTTCACGTAATGTGAACATAATTGTGAAGTACATAGACCGGTCAAAGTAAAGTCAAATTACTCAAGAATTTACCCACGGACTGTTCTATGACCCATAGTCCCCTAGAATTTTGGCCGCGTTCCCCCGCTGTATAGCCAATAAGCCAATGAAATACGTATAATAAAGAGTTATGTTTATATATTTTAGATAGATAACTCTTTATTGTGACACACAAAAAAACAGAAATATTACAGTAAAACACTTATGCACTAGCCCCACAAATGACGGCCTTGGTGCTTAAAGCAATC
The DNA here is from genome assembly GCA_017562165.1 of Ectropis grisescens. Lineage (NCBI taxonomy): Eukaryota > Metazoa > Arthropoda > Insecta > Lepidoptera > Geometridae > Ectropis > Ectropis grisescens. The sequence goes on from CM029773.1 coordinate 20,780,701, forward strand.
TCTTTCAGGCAACCAGCTTAAAGGAAATTCGCCTACAAACATGGTTGGGCGAAGCGACGTGATTTTTTTCCTAATACTATACTGATTAAATACTACAACCACAGATCAGAAAATAGTTACCTACAACATAAAACAAATTATTACTTATTTTAATATATCTATATTTATTTCTATCATTTGCTGCTTAAAAAAACTGTGGATGATTAAAAAATTTAGAAGACAATCAAAAGCTTTTTATTTTATAAGCTACAAAAGCATTAACATTAGGTACATTATGACTTTGTAGATCTCGGCTTTATGCCATAATAAATTATGATAATAAAATATGTTCTCTAATGTTGTTTTCACGTTATTTTGTAAATAACAAATGTTTATAATTTATTAGTATGTGGTGGTATGTGTAATAATAATAGTTCGAGGGCATGTGTATTCACCAACCCGCACTGAGTCAGCGTGGTGGATAATTCTCTTAACTCTCCCTTTGCGAGAGAAATCTCGGAGTTTCCACAATGAAAACATTTAGTGGGCAAAGAGAAAATAACAAAGTCAAAGTACTCTATTCATAAATGTACAATTTACACGTCAATTAATAAAAAACAAAAACTAAAGAAAGAGCCTACAAAATTTATACATTTTCAAAGTTTGAAATGACTGCTGTATTTTAATAATTATTGTACAGAAAACTGTCAAGCGTTATACGAATATAATATGGCTTGTAATAACAAGCATATAATGATTGATTCGTAGGTTCATATTTCGAAGACATCTCCAAACGCTGATACAAATCAATAGCGAATATTTATTTTCCTTACTGTTACACTACGGAATTGGTTGCGTGGGCAGTTGCTGGAATCGAAGGACGTCTACCGTGACGTCAGAAATACGTCAGAAAGTCTAATGACCATGACAGGGCGAAAGCTACAATCGTTAGATAAAATATCTGTAGTTTAGTTACCGGTATTAAGTAAAAGTATAGATGTAATATTTTGTTACGAGAAGGATATATCGGAGTGTGTGTGTGTGTTTTAGAAAAATTTATGTAAATATTTTTCGATCGAAAAATTATGTTTAGTGATCTCGATCCGACATTAAATTTCGTAATACAGTAGCCTCAGGCATTTACAACAGAGCTCCAGAATATAGCCGTCACAAAAAAATATCGTAGAACGCTAACCACATTTTTATTTCGATAATAGATTTGCAATTATTGATCACCATTCTACTTGATGTTTTATATATAAGAGACGGTTTTCTTTAACTGGTAGAACCTTTATTCATCGTCTTATCAGTCGAAGGACGTCCACTGCTGGACGAACGGCCAAGGGCCTGGCCAAAGTGTCCAAAGATATCTACAAAGATCGGTCTCATCCGCCCGTATCCACCTTAACAAGACTGAAGAACCTTTATTAACAAAACTGAATTACAATGAGAACTTTTTTTTTTTTTAAATAAAGAGTGACGAGACGATCATGACATGTGCCTGATGGTAAGCAACATGCCTGACACATAACAGCACAGTGACACGCAGCTATTGGAACATGAAGAGTCCAAATTATTACCTAGCACTGCACTGCGCTCGTCACCCAGAGATCTAAGATCTTATACCTCTAAGCCCTGTAATTTCTCTGGAAACATTGCCCTTCAAACCGGAACACAGTAATGTTTGCACATTACTGCTTGGCGGTAGAATAACTGGCAAAGGTGTGGTACTTCCCCAGGCGGACTCTGCCAAGAGTCCTACCACTACAGTCCTAACTTATTAGAAGTACTGTGTTCTGGTTTGAAGGGCAATGTTTCCAGAGAAATTACAGGGCAGATATAACATCTTAGATGGGTGACGAGCGCAGTGCAGTGCCACGTAATGATTCAGAGTCTTCGTGTTCGAATTGATATGTGCCACTGTACTGTTGTACATGTCCTACTCGTCTCGCCATTCTTTATTTAAAAAATGGGAACTTCACTACGCTAAGCACCTAATAACTTACACTGAGCACATCTGAATTATCCATAGACAGACCAACATTACCAGAAGTTATTTAAATACCCAAAGTCCAATCCCTGGACTGTTAGTTACCGCACACAAATAATTAGATTTTTCGTGTATAAAACTACTTACACAACTATCTTAGTATAACTCAGTACCATTACGGTCTCGATAATACTGTAATTATGTCATTGATCTTCAGGGCCGATCCGGCAATTAGAACTAATCCACCTTCCAACATTTATTCTCCTTAATCGGCCTACGTAATGGTCTTAATGCAGTTCTTTTGTGTCTAGCGAAACATATTAGCAATCTATTACAAAACTACGATGAATGGTTGAAAAGTCCTATTATAAAAGCGACAATGTGGATGTTTAGACGTTTGTTGCTCAATCACGTTGGATTTTCGGCTTGGTTTTTCTACCGCCTAACTTAATTGGTTTTCGCTTTGCTATTGCGGTCTTTATCATTTCAATCGGAAAGAAAAGAGACAGGAATATCAAAGTGGTTCTAGTTATGCGGTAAACCCTCGGATCTGGTTGAAATGTGGAACATGGTAACGGTTAATAATTATATTGTGTAGAATAGCACATGCTATTTTTTATTACTAGAAATAACGAGAACCACGTAAACACGCGGGAAGTTGCTAGTTTCCTATTATGAATACATATCCTACTAATATTATAAACCGACTTTCGACTCGAAGACACCAAAATTGTAACCATCGGAAAACCCACTCGAGCAACGCCTTCCACAGTCTAGACGTTTTTAACACAAAAGTAAAGTCAAGTCTCTTCATTCGAGACTTTGTAACGTTAACCATGAAACGATATTGCTTTTTCGAGCGACAGCTACGCGCAATCTGATAGAAAAATGGGCAAGTTGGGTTTATACAGTGCAGGTGTATACTCTCGGGAATGTATCCGATTAAAGACAGATAAACTATCAATCTTTAAAACTAGGTATAACATAATGTGGCCTCATGGCTTAGTGGGTAGTAAATCTGCCTGCGAAGCCGAGGGTCGTTCGTGGGTTCGATTCCCATCCAGTGCAACTGTTTGTGTCATGAATTCAAATATTTGTACTGTGTCTGGGTTTTTATTTTTATTGTTATAATTTATAATATTGGGGAATCGCTCCATGATATAACCACGCAAAACGTCCCGTAATCCCTAATCTATAATTTAAAAATTAATCGCTAAATGTGTTGGTAAGCGCATAACTCAACAACGGCTGGACCGATTTGGCCAATTCTTCTTTCGTTAAAGTCCAAGGATGGTTTTTACGCTGAAAAATTCGAATAATTGCCTGAAATAAAAATGTCCCACGGGCGAAGCCGGGGCGGGCCGCTAGTATTCTATAAATGTGAATTGAAGAAATCTACTTGATCACCATAAAACTTTATATACAAGGATATTTTTGGAGGCATTAGAAGTAGCTAGTAGCATATGCTACTTTTGATCCCAGAAAAATAACGTGAACGGGAATTGTGAGAGTGAAATCACGGGTCGCTGCAAGTTATTAATACCCTCATTAGAGCAAATAGACCTAAAAAAATACTTTATAATATACGAGTATATTGGTAAGTGTTAGGTTTGCGTTGTCTCTCAAATTTTGTCTAAAATGTTATGTTTAACACTGTAGACAAAATTTGCGATACAACGTATTTTCTACAAAAAGCATGTTCGAGCAAAAAACAAACTCCTCAGTTTTAATATATTAGTTTAGATAATGGCTATATTCTTTATCAAGGTCCATATTATTTGTTATAACTTTTATCGAAGCGCAACTTTATCCCATTAGACCACGTACTTTCAGGGCTACCACGTAGCCTCAGGGCTATCACGTAGTTTAATAAGTTTTATCAAATATACAACGAATACTAGATAATAATAACCCTAGACCCAGCTAACTAGTTTTATTCTAGAATAGCTATGAATGTAGTTTTAAACCGACTCGTTCCAATTTCGTCCTGAATAAAAGTGACAAAACTAGTCCATCCGCAGCCTTTTCCTAATTTATGAAATTAACCATTTTAACTCTGCAGGTCAAAAAATAAATTTTATAGCTGCAGAACTCTCTGCCTGGGAAAAGGACCACACATTTGTCAGCTATTGTACTGCCAAGGAAAAAACAATAAACATCGTTGGTTCTGGTTTGAAAGGCAATGTTTTCAGGGAAATTACAGGGTGAAGGAAGGAAGCGTTCAATCGAATAGATGAATTTTCTTCCAATGTTTTATGAAAGAACGCTTCTGAATTCCTGTATTTTATTTTATTTGTAATAGACATACCGAATACTCCGACCATATGATAAAATGGTCTAATTGTTAGGTAGTATTGTTTTTTTAGTAGGTATTGTTCTTTTTTTCTTTTTATCATTGTTGACATTTTAATTTAATTCGACAATTGCATTAATGTATACATACATTTGATGTATGAATTGATTTAGATTTATGTATTTTAATGTGATACAATAATGTACTATACATTTTATATACAATTTGATTTATATGTAGGTACTGATTTTGGATTAATGGATTGACGTGTAAAAGTATATTCTATCAATATATATGAATATGAAGAAATATATCGTTTTATGTACCCGAGTGACAAGCGCAGTGAAGATCTAGCCAGCGATATGGACTATTTATGTTCAAATATATGTGTAGCAATATACATACTGTTATAGGCAGGCAAGTTAATTACCAACATGTTTATATTTTGCTCGTCTTGTTAGTCTATTTTATATGAAAAAGAGTTTTTCAGAATCACATTTCAACATTCATTTTATTCGAAGACTCAGAATAAATGATTCTAAGAATACTCGTAGACGGATTAGGGCCCTTCGGTTACATACCTCGACCCGGGTTAATGTACTCATTCGGGGGTAATGACTAAAGTAAAGGTATATTTAATTAGCAACTCATGCAGGTACACAGACATATGACTAGTTTATTAATTAGACGTCCCTGTGATTAGCGTTCTCCTTCAAACTTTGACATTATACTAATTAGTGCTAATTAACTAAAGCTGGAAAGGTTTGTTCATGAAGGTTCAACGTCAATGGCCTCCGCAATATTCTATTATGTCGCAGTATTTACTCAAAGTATATCCTACTAATATTAAATAGATATCACCTCCTCCTTTTCGGAAGTTGATTAAAAATAAAATACAATGAAATAAAAAAACACTTTATTATACCACATATTTATTACAAAAACAATGATTAAACTTAATAGACTTGCAGGCCCGTGAATAAAATTTATGGGTCAAATGAACCACCAGGAGACCTATGTAGGATGATAGAAGGATATAAAATAATAAGAGTCAGCACTATGCCGTCACTTGTGAGCTGTCCATCTGAGTACATGTGAAGATAGGGGGTTGCAACTCTCGATCATTTCTCCTTTTCGCATGATTTTTGTACGGAGTTAGGGAATAATGGATAAGAAGAGGTATTGAAACTATAATTTTTTTTAAATTAATGTTTTAATTGTTATTTTTGTGGGAAACATTTTGATTCTCCGGCGATTTTCAGGGTAAATTTAGTCATTGGATTATGTACGGCATTGGTTCCATACAGTTTCAATACCTCTTTTAATTCATTATTCCGCAATGCCGTACAAAATTCATGAAACAAGGAGAAATAATCGAGAATTGCAACCCACTATCTTCACCTGCAGTCAGTTAGACAGCTTTCAAGTGACGACATAGTGCTACATCTTATTATTTTATACCCATCTATCATCCTACATAGGTCGCCTTGTGGTTTATTTCACCCATACATTTTGTTCACGGGCCTGTACCCCGTAGTCTATAACATCAAAATATCAAAATCTACTGGGACAATAAGTAGCCTATGTTCTTTCTCCAACCAGATCCGTTTGGACATTACGACGTAAATGAGCAAAAATTTGAGTTTGAGATTAGGTAGTTGGATGCTAAAGTTTGGGCGTTTGTTGTTGAGGTTTGTTTGTTTTTTTAACTTTGTTTTTTTCTAAATTAATTCTAACTTTAATTAAGTGTGTGTTGTGACATACATAATTTCAATATTTTCATAAAACTGTCTATTGGATTTTTAAATATGTAATTAAAAGGAAACCTCCTCGTTGTTTGTCAGTGTAACATAAAATTGCTCATTTATATCGTCTTCCTTCTACTTACTACAACGCCTGCCCAGATTACGCATTCTACTGTTCCTTACCATCAGGCACAAGGTCTGTTCATCTAAACCAAAGTTCATTCATTAACTGGTGCAAAAGACTATGAGACATAATGTATGATTACCAAGTAAAATATTGGAAAATAACCAAAGAGTTTAAGTAACTTACATTCATTTATTTAATTGGATAACGGGACACTCACGTATATACAAACGGGCAGCCATCGCGCGTGTGCACTCGCCTTGAAAAAGGCCGCCGGACGCGGCCGAAACTCGAGTCGGATTGACCGACCGTATATACGTGAGTGTCCCGTTATCCAATTAAATATGTGTAACAACCACGTTAATTTTAATACAAAGATAACTTACATTCTTTATCTAAGAAAATAACAGTATAATTAGCTTAATCTAACCTGTGTTTACTATCCATTTATGTCCAGAATAAACCTAATAAAAGCCAAATGAAATTATGTCCTAGAAGATTAACCTCGTAAGCCATTTAACGACAGTCAATTCGTGGTAAAAGGTCATTTAAATGCATTACCCGTTCCTAGTACGCAGCTTCTATACCGATTATGTTCTATTCTAGAGTTCTTGCCACCACAAAAATCATGTGATAAAATGGTTGAACTAAGCTTCCTGTATAAGCTTTTGGATATCTTAGTGGTATACGACAGTAACGCACTACATCGATGATCATTTATGTGTTGTTCTCACTAGCAAGGCAATGTAATCCGGTTTGATGCGAATCTATTGTAGCCTATTTCAAGAACAGATCTGATATACTTGTTCATAAATAATCAAATCAATTTGTTGAACTTGTGGTCCTGGGTTACAAGGGTGGTACTTAAAATACATGACAGTTCTCCAGGTCCCGCATTTAGCATGCAAGCAGGTAAACAGTGAATGTAACAAAACTAGATTCATATACAGAAGATAAAAAGTGGTTATTAAATTACTTAAATAAAATGAAGTTTATGAGGCACCAAACTTTCACAAACTTGCACATCCGTCAGACCATATTTCAAAGAGCTTGGCATACTTACGTTGCCTGCAATCTTGATCTACCAAGTAGCTGTGTATGTCAGAAACAACTTAGACTCATACGACACGCGAGGAGAGAGACATTCGCGCAATATACGTAACGCTGACAAGTTGGATAGTATACCTCACTCTCTCGCGAGATCGGAAAAACTGACTCACATTATGGGACCGGAAGTTTATAACACTCTTCCTAAAATAGTTAAATTAGCACCGAGTTCGGGTAGCTTCAAAAACCGATTAAAAAGCTGGCTTATCGATCAAACTTTTTATAGGTACAGCGAGTTTTTATATAGTGACGCCAAACTCACAATAAAGTTGTAAAAAATTGACATTGTTCATTACAATTGTAATAAGTACATATATTTTAATTTTTGACACTTATTTGTACGATACCTTTATCGTACAATATAAAGTTCAATTTAAACTTTAAAAATGTATACTCTTTGTTTACTCTTATTTTGTTTTTTTATAAAATTGACGTGTTAATTGTACATTTATCAATAAAGAACTTTGACTTTGACTTTGACTTCAAGCCACTACAACAAAGAAATGTCTCTTTTTAATTAATAGCAAGAACAAAATAAAAAAAATTGATTAACCTCCGACTACCTCAGATTTGTTATCTGTACAACATTCTACTAGTCAAGCCCTTTCATTTGATACACATATTAAGGGAGTTGTGAAAATAGACATGTATTTCGCCATTTTGTGGAAGCGGCCATCTTGGATTTGAAATTTGTCATAGTGCAATGTATTCTACTAGTCAAGCCCTTTCGTTTGATACCCATATTGAGGTAGTAGAAAAAAATAATATAATTCACTATTTTGTGGTGGCCATGGCCATCTTGAATTTATTTTTCTAGTATTTTACTAGTGATGCCCTTTCATTTGATACCCATATTGAGGCAGGTTGTGCAGAAATATTTTGTCCGCCATTTTGTGGCGGCGGCCATCTTGAATTGATATTAACCAAACATAACTAAGAACATCCGCACGGATATTAACTTTCAAATAAAAAAAACCGCATCGAAATAGGCCCATCCGTTTGAACTCTACGGAGCCACAGACAGACGGACAGACAGACATCGACGTCAAACTTATAACACCCCTTTTTTTGGTCGGGGGTTAAAAATGATATATAAAAATTAATAAAGACGTTAAGGTATGGATGTTTGCATATTGAGGTGTTTAGACGTTTGTTGCTCAATCAGGTCGGAAAGCCTGAACAGATCTGGTTGATATTTGGAACTCAATTAGATTACACTCTGAAATAGCATTTCGACTTTCTTTGCGGGAAAATAGAGGAAAACAGGAACTAGGCGGTTAAACCGGCGGTGCGCCACTTGTATAGTATTTTTTTTTTTTTTTTACTTTTATAGGTTTACACTTGACCGCCATCTCGCCTGATGTTAAGCGACGATGCGGTCTACGATGGAGCGTGTTTACCTAGAAGATACCGATTCACTCTCGATTTGAAGATACAAAGATTATAACCATCGTGGAAAACCCATTCAGGCAACGTATTCCACAGCCTAGACGTTCTTATCACAAAAGTAGAGTCAAATCTCTTCGTTCGTGTCTTTGGAACATCAATCATGAAACGATGTCGCTTTTTCGAGCTACGAGCATTCCGATAGAAAAAAGGGCAAGGTGGTATCAGATCATGCAAATCAGTCGCACACTCTCCAAAGTGTATCCGATACCTGAGAATAGGTACTTACTAGGTTAGCGTGCGACATCTTCGACCGCGTCGTCGCTCACCATTAGGCGAGTTTGGTGCTCACGCGGACATATTCGCGATAAAAAATATTACGCTGAAAATTAGGTTAAGTGTACATGGGATCTCTCATGCCATTCCCATGGGGTCCCGTGGCCAAACACCTATAAAAAGTATGGGTCGAATTTATCCCATGCGTTTAGTGTTATTTAATCCAACGACCCGAAAAACGGGTCATGATGAAATAGTAACCCAATTTCACTTACGTAGCGGAAAGAGTAATGAAATGCAAACACTTTCCTTCTTTATTATGTCGATATTTTTTACTATTATTGGATTAAACTTTAAACTTACTGTCTTCTCACCAGGCGTTATCATGATTGAGCGTGTTTAGTTATAGACTAAAGGCCCGTGAACAAAATGTATGGGTCAAATGCAGGCGCGGTCCCAGCGTCGAATATTGGAGTGGGTCACCAGTACGCAGCCTCAGGTTTTGGGGGGGTCACAAGTAGAAATACAATAAATCGAGCAAAAAATACTTTACTAGTAGCGCCCCAAGATTTTACCCGCGTAGTTCCCGTTCTAATTGTTTTCCCGCGTTAAAAAATAGTCTATGTACTATTAGATATTTGTAATTTTCTTAGATTTTTTGTTTAACTTATACGATTTTTGGGGGGGACATGAGCCCCCTCCCCCTCGGACCGCGCATGATCAAATGGACCACCAGAGACCTATGTAAGATGATAGATGGGTATAAAATAAAAAGATTTAGCACTATGCCGTCACTTGTAAGCTGTCCAACGGAAGCATTCAAAATCGCAAGTAGAGTGGTAAATTTTGGTCATTTGTTTTTGTACGGCATTCATACCATCAAATAGATTCATGGAAAGTAATGAGAAAACGCGTTGTGCCGTACAAAAATAGTGCGCCACCAAATCAGTAACATGTTTGATTTTCCGTCAATTTTCAGGGAAAATTTGGTCATTTGATTCTGTACGGCATTGGTTCCATACAGTTGCAATAGCCCCAGCGATTTTCCCGCGTTTTCGATCTAACAGTGGCGACCCAGTCAGACCGCGGTGGGCAGAGAGAACAGCAAATACTACTCACTCACTAAATGTCCCCACTGCTGGAACTCGGGGCCTTCTCTCGCCAGGAGAGAATCCACCACGGTAGCCCAGCGTGGGTTGGTGGTTGACACATGCACTCGAAAGATTCTAGGTACATATCGTTTTTTTCATCATTCGGCATTACGCACATGAATTCGAAAAGACGGTGGTGCGCGCTTTAAGATTGGCAGGTTTTCCATATATTATATATTAGGTTATATTGCCGTTATCCCGATTAGACAGATTTTCATTTGTTTATTATTTTGCCTAAAGTAAAAACATAGTATGTGTCTTTGGGCAAGAATAGCCTCTGGCGTCGTTTATCTGGCCCGACGCACAGATAAGACTAATGATTTTGACTTCAATGTCAGTGAAACATTCTACTGTAATAGTGTCTTTTTGTAGAAATATTTTCTTTATTACAGAAAGACGTGGAATGTTTTTCTTTAACTTTGTTACTTTTCTTTTTAGAAAGTATCTACGTTAAAATATAAATGACTAGTCGCGGTTTCACACGTAGCTATCTAGCGTAGTATCCGTGTGTTCCCCGGGGAAAAATAAAGTGAGGTGGTAAGACTAATAAGTGTATTCCCGACTTTGATCTATCTATGTACCAAATTTCATGCAAATCCTTACAGTATTTTTTGCTTCAAATCAAATCATTTTATCCAACGACGTAGTACCTAAAACCTATTGCCAAGATATCCAAAACCCACTAACACGATTTTTGATTTTTTTTTGACATATGTACTTGAAGCAAATACCCATTATGCATCTTTAGATTCTTGCCGCAGGTTACAAAAGAGCTACTAACTTGGACACTGTAAACCGATATCGATAAAACATAGCTTCGAACACTCCCGATCAATTCACCTTTCAAACAAATGAAAAAACAAGTCGAAATTGTTTTATTCGATTTGAACTGTAGACAAACTATATAGTAACAACATAACATTTTTATATATAGAGATTAACAAACAAATATTGGTGGTCAATTCACACACAACACTTTCTGACCCCAAACTAAGCAAAGCTTGTACTATGGTGGCCAGATAGCTGATATAATACTTATATAGATTTAAATACATCTTTATTATACATAGAAACCCCTAGACACAGAACAAATATTGGAATCCATCACACAAATATTTGCACTGGGGGGAATTTGACCCACGACCCTCGACTTCGCAGGCAGAGTTACTACCCACTAAGCCACAACGCCAGACAAATATACACTCCCACTCACCCTGATACATGAAAATTATCTATAGGTATTTTATTATGGTCCGGCCCTTTGTGGTGGGAGCTTAAAAGTAAAATTCTGTAATTTGACACATTCTAAACAAAAGTATGTCTTAGTAAAAAACATCAATAAATAAACGAAAAATAATATGTAACTATTCTATGGTATCTTAGTTCGTAGTTTTCCTCGAAGAAAAATAACGATCCAAGTAATTCCATTTGCGCGCCCTACTTCCCGTCTTTGTTACAAGTTATAATTGCACTCGCTTCGGGACCCGCTACGTGCTACCTCTGTTAAGGCTAAGAACTCATGGAGCGATTTTCACCCGCACCAGCCGCGGTTGCGGAACTACGGTTTTATTTCAAAACTCACGAGGCCGCTGATTTTCGCGGTTTCGCAACTGCCACGGGTGAGATTATTGTTTGCGAACGTGGCGGACTACGGGCGGTTAACGATTACTTGAGGTTCAACCAACGCCAACCGACCGCAGAGCACGCGAGCGTAAAACGCGTCGTGAGTTGTGCTTTCAATTTTTGCATAACATAAATCTGCATTCTACAGAAGCGGGCCCGAAACCGCGTCGGCTGCGGCTGAAAATCGCTCCATGAGTGTTTCAGCCTACGAAGGCGTGTCCACTGAGGCGTGAGCGGAGCGAGGATGCTTAGCGGTGCCTTGGAACTCTATGTGCATTGCTAAACGCCTTATGACACTTGGTTAAATTTAGTCGTTACTGTATTCAGTGCATTCTGTAATAGCATTCAGTAAACTAAAACACTAACTTCAAAAGCGTGGATTGGTTGGTGCTAAACTTTAGGGTATCGGACTGGGTCAAAAATAAAAACATTTTTTTTTTAACTTTAATAGGTTTACACTATGTTAAGCGACGATGCGGTCTACGATGGAGCGTGTTTACCTAGAAGAAACCGATTCACTCTCGACCTATCTAATTGGTCCGTCAGCTAGATCATGAAAAAATGTGATACGTATTTTGAAGTGAAAACTGCTTTTGGCGATCCACAGGCAGAAAATAGTTATATCGGCCCCAAGTTTCGACAGCTTCAAAAAGAGATTAAAGTGCTGGCTTATTGATCAAACTTTTTATAGTTACAGCGAATTTTTAGAGAGTGATGGCAAAGTTCCCATAAAAATGTAAATAAATAAATTTGACACAGGTTAGTACAATTGCAATAGAGACATTATACTCGTATAATGCTTGACAGTTTTCTGTACAATAATTATTGTAATACAGTAAAGTAGTCGTTTCAAACTTTGAAAATGTCTACAATTTGTATGCCCTTTCTTTTGTTTTTATTTTTTATTAATTGACGTGTAAATTGTACATTTATGAATAAAGTACTCTGACTTTGACTTTGGCCATGCTAATGGGCACGCCCTCCGGTTTCACCCGTGTAGAGTCCAAAGTAGGTAAGCTATTAAACTCTGAGTTATAAGTTGTCATTTCTATCGGCAGTTCCTTTGACTGCCAATGTTTTTTTTTGTTTTATCAAATTATTAAAAACCGACAAAGATCATCAGATATATCATAGATAGATATAGACAGATCATCAAACTTCAAGAGTACGAGGTCGTGACGTCACTCGTGGGTAAAAATCGTACCCAGAAGTGACGTCACGCTAAACTTTTAAGCACTGTTTCGTATTTTTTTGTTCGTGAAACAAAAGACAAAATAACGTGTATAGCGTATACAATATTTTTTTGGCAATCTAGCTGATGAACTAATTAGTTTTTTTAGGATTGTACCATATTCAGTGGACTAACTTTGCTACTATATTATTTGCTCCTGAATTCGCACACTAAATTTAGCCAATTGTAATTCATTCATTTATTTCTTGGTAACATACAATAAAGATTACATGTCAAAGGTTATAATTACATTACGTTATGGTACATCGATTTTATACCATAATTATTGTCGATACATTCACGTATTTAAAAATAAACAAATAAGTAAAATAAGTACAACTTAAAATGTCATTCGAAATTTGGAACGAATTCCTCGACGGTGTATGAATAGAATAGAATAGAATATTATTTATTGTCATGGAAGTAACATTCACATATATAATTACAAAAATTAAGTACATAGTATGAACGCCACTACACAGACTCGTCACATTACAATTAAATTTCATTTGATGTATTTACAAAATATGTTGGAGACCTGTTGAAATAAGTAGGTACTCTGTTATATCTTCTTAACTCCATCTCTCACTCACTCACTCAAACTCTTTTCTTAACTTAATTCAATCTAATCTCAAAATATATATAAATAAATATATATATTTTCTTTTTATTCTGCGTCAAAGAAAATATCACAAAAAAAAATACAAATACGACAAAAACAATAATATAATAGTGCATATACTACCTATGTAGTATATCTATTTCAGCCTACCTACCTTTAACGTAAGAAAGCGACAATATCACCATTAAGTAAATCATCACAATTACAACAAAAACAAAATCAGTACTTATAATACAGCATCCACTATCCTAAAGATCCAATGACGTCAGGAATATTGAACATAAATTTATTAAGTACCTAACTTTATTTCCAAAAGGTGTTTAATAGGTAAGGTGTAGGTACTTAAATATTCAATTTCTTTATGTTCCGTGTCCATAGATATAAACAAAAAATATGTTATGTGACTACCCACATTCCCATAATTACTACAACATATGCCAGCATTAATATCTACACAGAATGGGAGTGTCTATTGTATGTTGACTTTATTAAGTTTAGTCCCATCACAACTCAGGTAAACTACCTATGAGACATTTCTCAACAAAAGTCACTAAAACTGAGCTATTTATTATTCATTAGCGCTTATCAATTTATACTCGGTATAATCATTATTTAGAAATTCTGAAATCTTATAGATTGCTTTCGACAAAAGTAACTTTTTGACATTGGCACGAAATCTGTTTTCAGTTTCTATGTGTTGGATATTGCTTGGTAGTTTGTTATATAGTTTCTGTCCCATCACTTTTGGCAATTTTCCAATCATAGTCAACCGATGCTGTATTGGTAACAGGACATGTTTGTTCTTGCAACTTCTCATTTTTGGTCCACCATGCTTTTTATATTCACTAAAATTAGCGCGGACATATTTTAACACTTCAAAAATGTAAACAGAAACTGACGTCATTATTCCTAAATTTACGAAGTGCTCCTGCATGACTCCTCCATTTACTCTTTGTAAGCACTCTGACAGCACGCTTTTGCATTTTTAAGATACGCTCGTAATCAGTCGAGGAGCCCCAAATGAGTATACCATACGACATTATGGAGTGGACGTATGAAAAATATACCTCTTTCAGCTGTTCTTTTGAGGTGAAAGGTCTCAGCTGTTTGAGCGCATATATTCCCTTGGCCATCTTCCCACATGTGATATTTATATGCTCCTTCCAAGTGAGTGCCGAGTCCAACTCAAAACCCAAAAGTTTTGCTGTGTTAACGCTTTGTAGATTTTATTATTGTCCATTGAATTGGCAATGTTGTTTGTAAAGGGGCACAGCATTAAAACATATCACATTCGTTTTATTGGTGTTTAGCTTCATACCGTTCATTACAAACCACTTGTTTAAAGTTTTCATTATTTTTCTTATACTTTCCAATAGTTTTCTATAGAATCAGCTGCTACTATTATAGTAGTATCGTCAGCATACTGAACTATGTCTGCCTCGATTTCTAAGTAAGCTATGTCATTCATAAATGCAAAAAACATGACGTTACCAAAAGACGAACCCTGGGGAATACCAATGCTAAGCTTTTTGCTTCTGATCTAATAGGCTTGCCATTTATTTTAACTTCAACAGATTGTTGTCTATCCGTTAAAATGACTGAATAAGGCCTTTCATTTCATTTTGATACCATACACTTCCAGCTTCGCCATAAGCAATCTGTGATCTACTGAATCGAAAGCCTTGGATAAATCTAAAAGTATAACGGCTACACGTTGTTTACGTTCAAGACCTTCGCCTATTTTCTCTACTATTCTAAGACATGCCGATGTAGTTGATTTTCCAGCTCTGTATGCGAACTGACAATTTGAAAGTGCCGAATTTTCATTTAAATGTTTCATAACGGCCTCTGATGATATACTTTCTATCAATTTTGACATGGTGGGTACAATAGTTATCGGTCTGTAATTGTGCACGTTAGTAATTTCACCTTTTCCTTTATAAAGTGGTGTTAAACGTGACATTTTCAGTTCGCTGGGATATGTCTTGGATTTCAGAATATTATTGATTATATATGTTAGATGAAAACATATGAATGGTAAAATTTTAAACAAGAAGTTTCCGCTAATATCATAAATATCCTTAGTATCCGAACTGCGAATCTTAGCACTCGCTATTTTTATGAGTTCGTCCGGGTAAATTTGTTGTATTTCAAAAACTGGCAATTCAGAGACATACGTTTTTAAGAAGTCTATAGCCGCACTTCTATTGGGCTTATTATTTCTTTCCAGTTCCTGACCTATCGATATAAAATAGTTGTTTATATAATTTGGAATATCAAAATCGTTTATTTGTCTATCTGATTCAACATCTTTTAAATCCCAATTCCATTCTTGCTTACACTTATTTGTATCTTCTTTAATAACCTGCCAGACCTCTTTTTTTTTTTTTTTTGAATTTCTTATGCGATGATTTATGTATTCTTTTTTATTTGTAAATAATAAATTATCTCTAATTTGTATTTTCCTAGTTATTATACTTGATTTCAAATTTTGGGGAAACTGTCTCTGAAGAGTGTACAAATCATGAATATCTAGCTGTATTTTTATCAGTTCACCATTTATCCAAGGGGCGATACTTTGACATCTCCTCTTATTGATTATTTTGGGGAAAAATAGGTCCATATTCCATGTAAACTAGTCATAAACTTGCTAAAAGTTGAATCGTTGTACTCATGGAAAAGGATATCCCAATCATAAGCCAGAAAGGCGGTAATAAAATCGGCAACACGCTGTGCATTAAACACTCTTTTGACAGTAGTGATATATTTTTCTTTTAGAACACTTCCTGTCCATACTTGAAAAGTGACAAGCTGCGCATCATGGTCTGATACCGCAGTTGACAGTGGTTTGATTGTGATCGAGTTATGGTTCAAATGTGATACTACAAAGTCAATTGAAGTTTTGGTGTCTTTTTCAATCCGTGTGGGAAAGTCCACCAAATTCCCAAAATTATTAGGGGTCATAATGTCTTTTAGGGCCTTCCTATGATTAGAATCTACAAGAAAATCCACATTCCAATCTCCCGTCAGCACAATACTAGCGTTTATTAGTTCACCTAAATGGTCCAGCAATTTCGTCATAGTTTCCAAAAAAATTTGGAAACTTCCTTTACCAGTTCTGTACACCCCAACTACTATAACTTTTTCCGGATAATTTTCTTTCCATATTTCAATAGCTGTAAGCTCACAATGGTACTCAACTGACAGTTCGTCGATATCTGCTAACTTTTTAAATTTTAATTGATTATGTGTGAGTATTGACACGCCACCATGGACACGTTTATGTCTAATAAAGTAATTCGCGTGTATGTAGCCCTCAATAATAAAAGAATCCACATCATA
Organism: Ectropis grisescens; assembly: GCA_017562165.1. Classification (NCBI taxonomy): domain Eukaryota; kingdom Metazoa; phylum Arthropoda; class Insecta; order Lepidoptera; family Geometridae; genus Ectropis; species Ectropis grisescens. The sequence goes on from CM029773.1 coordinate 20,797,570, forward strand.
TGGACCGAGCCAGGTCTCAGTTAAAATAAGTATATCTGGCTGGTATGTTTTAGCTAAATTTTGCAATTTTAGACGCTTTTCCCTACTTTTAATACTTCTACAATTCTGATGCAATAAACATAACGGGTACTCTTCTATAAATCTATCATTTTTGACATTCTTCGATCTAAAAAAAGTGATATTGTCGCCGTCTGTCTGAGCTACATTTCTGTTAGAGAGTTTACATTCACTAGTCACACTAGGTGTCAGGTCAATTACATTATTAAAAGTATGAGTATATTCATACATAGTGTTAGTCACCACACTATTGTATAAAAACCTAATAAAATTGGGTGTTAATTTATTTTTCGGTGTGTAAAAATTGTTCTTGTACCGGTTTATGTCAATGAGAGACACTCCAGTTGACCTAGAGATGAAATTATACAGTTGCTGATTTAGTTTATAAATCTTTTCATTTAGCTTTTCATTGTCAACACCTACATACGGCAAAGTAGTCACTTGTAATTTAATTTTCTTACTTTTACATATGTCTCTGACATATTTAACTAAATTTAATTCGTAAGTCATTGAATCAGACGCAATGACAATTATATCATCTCCTACATTCAAATCTTTTACTAATTGTATGATGTCTTGTACGATGTACTTTAATGATGCACCAGGTTTACAAATTGATAGTATATGGTCATATTCAGGTGATCTACTTTTAACATATTGGGCAAACCCCTTTCCGAGGTTGTCACATAAAATCACCATCTTTTTACGGGAATTATAGTTACAATACCTCGCTGCACTCATGTTCATTTCCTTTTCTTTATTGATATGTATGTTTGTCTGAGTTTTCATATCAGTTTGATTTGTTAAGTATTTTTTATGTTTTCTTACCGTTATCCTATCCTTTATGTCTATGATTTCATTATTCTCATTTCTCTGTGTATTCATTGAATTAGTTTCTGTTTGTATGTCCTCCATTTCTACATTTACCCTTCTGTCATATATTACTCCCTCTTTTCCAAAAGTATCATTAAATGTTTCGCCACTTTGTCGTCGCAGATTCAAATTTTCTCGCTGCAATGTCAAATTTTCATTTTTTAATGTGTCAATTTCCTCATTTAACTTTGTTACATTTCTTTCGTTGTCAATTTGTAAAGTTTTCTGAAGCTCTTCAAACATAGCTGCATTTTTTTCGTGCATACGTATAATGTTTAACGCATCTTCATATTCGTCCATTTTTATATAGTTTCCGTCAAGGATGTTTTGTAGTTCGGTCCTATCCGATGCAACTTCACTGAGCAATACATCCTGGCTAGCTATCTGTCCTTTTAAGATTGAGTTCCTATTCAAAAGTTCCTTATAATCCGCGGAAAATTCCTCATGGTCTTTTAACAATTTAATATTAAGCTGTTGGGTTTTACGCAATTCACCTTGGAGTTCTTTAATTTTGTTATTAGCTTCTGCCAAACTTTGCATTTTATTGTATGCTAAAGTCATCGACAGCATCCAATCAGAAAAATAACTGCACAGCAAAAATATTCAAAACAAACAAAAAACTGTTCACCGCAGGCAGGCTAGGTAGCGGGCGGCTAGTGGCGGCGTCATGTCTGTGAAAACTATCTTTACTTTATATTTAAAAACAGCTTTTATATAATAAATAAATAAGGCATTAGGCTTTAAGTGGCTTTAGTATGCGTAGCAGACTCTTTTTCATTGTTTTTCTACACCATTTCACTTACATTTTTTGCTATCATTCTTAGCTTTTTTGACAGACTTAAAAAAGTTGGTTCTCAGTTTGGTTGTATGTTTTCGTGGGCTGCAAATTGAATTTTAGCGTCACGCTCGGGAACGTCAAGATATCTTCGGGTAAACTCGGGACCATAGCCATTGGCCTTCTAGAAATGCGTCAGCATTTCCAATTGCATTCCAGCATGCTCATAGCCACGCCCTCCGGTTTCACCCGCGTAGTTTCCAAAGTGAGGTATCAAACTCTGGGCTATCTGGGCTCTGGGCTGGCTTTTTTTTGTGTTTAATTTTGTTTGGTGTGTCAATAAAGAGTATATCTATCTATGTATCTATCTATAAGTTTTCACTTTTATCGGCCGCTCCTATGACTGCCAAATTTTTTGTATGCATGTTACGCGATTGCTCTTGTTTATTAATCATTATTTTTTACTTTTGACCAGTGTAAAAGCAAACTAAAAGCAAGTCTATGAAAAAAAAATAGTTTCCTTGCCCACCGCTCACCTTCGTTGCACAGCGCAAGTATGCGCTCGGCCTAAACAAACTGGAGTCTGATGGGAAATACAAGGGAAATGTTCTGAAGATGACTTGCCAACAAGAATTCTCGAGCTGGCTGGAAGGGAGATGGTACTCTCTAGGGAAATACGCAAAGGATCACGCTGTATCGCATTCTAATTTGAAATTCTGAATTTCTCCTTGAGTTTGTAGCGATCCAAAGAAAATGCTTAAACCACCAAGGTTTAACACATTTTCTATCAAAATAGTCCAGAAATATAACTCTTCGTTCGGGGAGGGGTCAGTGCGCGGTGCTCTCTTTGACCTTATTTGATTTGTATTTTTTATTATTTTTTCTGCGGAGAGTTATAATAGTATATGAACATTGTATGTATTTTGTAATCAATAAAATTGAAGAGACTCTTTTATTATTTTGCGGAGGTTACTTTGGAAGCCTAGCTTCGTGGATCCATTAGAAAGTCACCTCTATAATACAGTTGAAAAAACTCCTGTAGAGCTTTTCAATTATTTGTTTCTCTTATTGCAGTACCTGTAGTTAAATTTTTTATCGATGCCACAAATAAATATTTTAAATGAATATACGGGTAACTCGCGTGATGTAAAGTCAGTCTAGTCCGACTAGTGCCAAAAGAGCAGCGGTCGCGCGCGTGCACTCTCCTCGAAAAAGGCCGCCGGACGCGGCCGAAACTCGAGTCAGACTAGACTGTACATCACGTGAGTTATCCGTGTATTTATTTAAAATGTGTGACCACGTTAGTTTTCATACTACAAATAAATATTAATTTTAAACTAGATGTCACTTGTCTCGTACTTGACAAAGTCAGCATGAGCAGCTATCTATTGTACTGAACTAGAAGATACCCATGTAATCTTCTAGGTCAAAATAGATAGAAAGTGGATACAGTCATTTTTGATGACAAAACGCATTTGCACAAAAAGTAGGTGCAATATGTTTATACATGAAACCCCAACTTTAGTTAAATGTCCGAAGACCAAATCAAAAACTACACTACCCAAAGTGAAAGCACGACTAACTATAAATATGCACTATTTTCTTGTTCTATAATGATAAATAAATCTGAAAACCACAAAATTCTTCAAAATTTTAAAATCATTTTCCACTAGAAAACCTCTATTTAATTACAAGTACGATTATTTTTCATCACACGTAGTTTTATAAAATGGTTTAAGTTATGCAAAAATATACCTTAGCGACCTTAGACCTTACCTTACCTTTTAGACCTTAGTTGTCTAAAACAAACATAAATATACCAATGTCACATCGTTCAAAATTGCACACAGGTTTTGACAAAGTCAAAGTTCTTTTGACGTGACAACGTCTTATAAATTGGTTTGCCGGGTGACACTTCAAGAAACTGCGTTACGCTCCGCTCACGTTATGCGCTCACAACGAGAGCGAGTGAGAGGCGCGCGTCCCTTCCACTCGGGCATGGTTAGCCCGCCTAAGAGCGAGAGAGACAGATATAAAAAGTGAAAGGCACGCGTCCCTTCCGTAAAATTATTTTACCACTCAAAGTCGTTGTCACGTAAAACTTTCGCCCGTATACCGACTTTACAGGCAACCAATTTTTTTTAATCACAAATGTACAATTTATGCGTCAGTAATGGTTCGCATAGGTAAGTCTAGAGTGGAGACGGCGAATCAGCAAACGTAGCATAGGACGCCTTGACACTAGGATTTGCATAAGAAGTTACGGCTGGTCTAGTCGGGAGAAAGGCAACTGCTGATCCGATCTGAAAACTTTGAGAAGAAACCGACAATGTTTCTAGAATCTTTCAAGGTCCTGTCTCATACACCAACCCAATGCTGGTCCAGTAGTATACGTATCATTTTTGTAACATTCCGAATCACTCCAGCGGAACTATTGGATTTATTCAGTCTGGCTACACCGCCGACCGCCATCGTCTTTACGGCCCTCTGGGGTGGTATTTTAAATTATTGATAAAATTTCCACGGTCAAGTAATAAGGGGAATTTTTTTCATTTCGTATATTCATTCCCCTTTTAATAATCTTTCTCAAATCTCTTATTCTACGGATGCCTGGAAGAGACCGCTCTTAGTGGTAAAATTCGCCATTTTCTACTATTTCTTTGTCTATTTAATATTTATAGTAATACGAAATTTTGTACGACTGAGTTGCATCTCACCAGAAAGGGAAGGGAGTAAAATCTCAAAAATCACCTCACATAATTAATAGTCGCCGCCTTATTAACAAACATACAAACAACAACAAACGCATAAACTTTCGTTCTAATTAGCCTGATTAGTAAGATAGCAGAATTCTGACGGTTAATAATAATAGCTCTGTATTTCCACAACTGACATGTCCATTTTGTTTCGCTGTTACTAGTCTGTGCGGTCACATTATAATGTCCCTCAGTTCGGTGTGTCTTTTGACATAGGCCTTCTCCAACTGTTTCCATTGCACTCTATCCTTTGCTACTCTGGTCCAATATGGCCCCAAGGTTAAGCGGAAATCATCCTCAATTCTTTCAATGTAAATTGTCAATTGTCAATTCTTTTTGTAGGACGTCCTCGTTGTCTACAAGCATCTCTCGGGTACCAGAGGCACTGGTTATGGATAAATTACGTGTTACATAATCACGATACGATAGTACCTAGACTGGAACTGGAACTAACACAGTTAAGTACGTCGCACACAGCGTAAAGTTTGGAACGTAAATGAACGTACTCGTAACTGGTCCTACGAACTTGCTAAAATTCATTAGGGCCAAGGTGCCTCCACAGACTATTAAATTAGGTCCCAACTATTACTAGTGGCGCAAATGTAGACAACAGGGTAACCGCAACATGGAGCATGGCAACTCTATTCTGTACAATAACGTTTGTTCACTATACTAGTAGTAATACTAGCAATAAAATACTATTATTTTATTGGTGACAGTATCAGTCACATCTGCAATTTTACAAATGACTTAAATATACTATGACTTAATAAAGTGAAATATAATAAATTAAACTCATACTTATATCCAAAGAATTGAATAGTATAAGCAGCCCACTTATCGTTCCCACTGGTAGGACTCGGGGTCTTCTCTCGCAAGGAGATAGTCTAGGACATAATCTACCACACTGGCCCAGTGCGGTTTGGTATAATGGCACATGACCTCGAAAGATTCTCCGTACAAGTCGGTTTCGTTACGTCGTTTTCCTTTACCGTTTCAAGTTAGCGGCATTTCATACATGACTTCGAAAATACAGTGGTACACGTGGGATTTGAACCTGGGGGCTCCGGATCGGCAGTCGCCGCTCTCCTGATTAGACCAGCCGTAAGTGGCTAGACCAGCCGTAACTTACTAGACCAGCCGTAACTTACTAGACCAGCCGTAACTTCTAGACCAGCCGTAACTCGATTATCTTTATAAAACAGTATCTGTGCACCTCAGGATTTGAAACTGATAGTTCCCGTAATTATGCCGCGTAAAGTAGCCTATGTGCTACTCGAGAGTTATTATTATCTATTCAAAATTTCACAGCAATCCATTCTAAGACGTAAGCAACAATATTTAGGTATAATATTAGTAAAAGTTCGCATACTTAAGTAATATATTTCCTTTCGGCCGCCTTTAACACGACAAAAGAAGGAAAAAAAATCCATTTTCGTTACCCGGTTACAAACTAATATATTTATTTTCGGCTGCTTTCGTAACTTCGTTTTGTAACCAAATAGTACGTTTGTAAACAAAAATAAATATAATTAAATATTAGTAGAATAAAAGAAAAAAGCGATATTTAGTTTTACTTAACACTGATTAAGAAGTAGTTTTTAATTTTTGAATTTTTTTTTTTCATTTTTATTCTCTCGTCTGTATTTACTAGAACCCCATTAATGAGAAACGGAGGATATGGAGTTTTATAACTCAAAAATAAAATTAAATATTTTGAATTACCATCGATCATCGTGGATTTGAAATGTATTACAATGTACTCTACTAAAAAAGTTCTTTCATTTTATACCCATACCACACCACGGACACTCCACTAAAACTCCATACAACCGCCGCTGTGGAGCTACCTACTCTTCACACAACTACGCAGATGTCGTTCGTACACACGCGTGAATGTGTGCGTTAGCGCTAGGGCTACTGAATTGTTTTATTGAATAGTTGTGCCCCTTGAGTTCACCTGGTGACGTAAAGTAGTCTATAAACTTGCTATAATGTTGAGTTACATAAATATAGTTACATAAATGGAGCCAAATTATACTATTCTAATTAAAAGGGTGTTTGCACAGATTTCAAAATTGTTTGTTCAGACTCAGAAATCTGTGGGTGTTTGTATTGCCGCGTAAAATGAAACGAAACCGATGATAGATTAGATCAGGTACCTAGATATCTATTTCCGTTAGTAGGTAGACATTCGCATTTTATTTTACACTTACCCATGAAGGAAACTTTATTCTGTCACTACAATTATTCCTCCAGGCGTTATCAATCCGTGCTTGGGCACATAAGTTACTGGCTGTGTAAGTTACGAACTTTGAGTTAAAAACGACTTCGTTATTATAAATAAATAAATATTGTTAGACAATTCACACACAACACCATCTGAACCCAAACTAAGCAAAGCTTGTAATATTATAAAGCAACGTTATTGAAAAGTTTTTATCATTAGGAAATTAAATAAAGTTTTTAATCTTGTCCCGTTTACGGACAGCCGTAAACAGCACAACAACCCACTATGATGACATTTCGTTAGGAATTATATGTTCGATACCAGCCCTTCGTTGAGTGCTCCTAGCGTATCCGAAACGGCCTGAGGGGTGAGGAAGCTTGATATTGGCGGGGGTTGGGGAGTGTCCGTTCTATCTATATTATCTATTCTATGCCCATACTGAGAACGTTATAATTTTTTTTATCTGCCGATTGTGGAGGTGGCCATCTTGAATAGACTTTCATTAGACATAGCAAAGAATCAGCACAAGAAATCTGGCCTTCAAACGAAAAAAACGCATCCAAATTAGTCCATCTATTAGAGAGCCACAGTGTGATGCCACACGCTCAACAGACAAAGCCTCCTCTCACACAAACACACAAACCCTCTATCAGACAAGCACAAACACCCTCTGACGCACCCTCACACACACACGCTCTCTCTCTCTCTCTCACACACACACACACACCTCTCTCTCACACACACACACCTCTCTCACACACCCTCTCTCTCTCTGTCTCACACACACACACCCTCTCTCTCACACACACGCCCTCTCTTATTTTTATACCTCTAGTATAGAGTGACGAGACGAACTGGACATGTGCATGATGGTAAGCAACATCCTTGCCACATAATAACACAGTGACACGCAACTATTGGAGCATGAATAATCTAAATCGTTGCCTACCTCTACACTGCGCTCGTCACCCAGAGATCTAAGATATCATATCTCCCTGTAATTTCTCTGGTGAATGTAAATGTAAATATTTTGGTATACGGACTTAAGCAACTTTTTGTGGTTGCAATTAAACAGTAACGTGGTGTACCCCAAGGGCAACCTTCGTCAAAAGGCCAGCGTAGAAAAACACATGAAGAAAATACCTTACATTTATGTATTCTTTGCCCCAGGGCGACGTAAGTGCGTTAGCCAATTTGTTATTCTTTTAGTCGCATTCTCTCTACCTACGTGGAGGAGATGTATTATAAGAAACTTCTTATGGATAACATGTTTACGTAATAGTTAGAAATATAAAAGTCAAGTAGTATGCCTCTACAACCTACTACTTATAATATAATAGCAGACAGGCAACTTTTTCTCCAAAAAAATCAGAGAACCATAGCGAATTCTGCTTTTTAATTTTATGTGACAAACGAGCTGTGATCACGCGCGCACACTCTCCTTGAAAAGGGTCGCTGGATGCGATCGAAACTTGGGTCGGACTGGACTAACTATATCAAACGTGAGATACCCGTGTGGTTATTTAAAATTATAAATACCACGTTAATTTTCATACTAAAACAGGTTTATTATTTTTACATAAATACACGGGTAACTCACGTTTAATATAGTCAGTCCAGTCCGACTCAAGTTTCGATCGCGTCCGGCGATCTTTTTCAAGAAGAGTGCGCGCGCGGGTTCGCAGCTCGTTTAGCACTGAGCATAGGTTTACTGCGCGACATTTTCGCAACGCGAAAAAGCGCATAAATAAAGTAAAGATTATAAAAAAAAAGCATAGGTTTATTCTTGACCACCATCTCACCTGATGACTATGCAGTCAACGATAAAGCGTGCTTACTTAGAAGCAATTTTGTATTGTGTATAATGAAGAGTTTATATCTAACATCGTGACACCAAATTTTTATATTTGAGATTTCACTACGTGTTGCTAAGCGTAAGATTGAGTAATATAAAAAGTTATTCCCTACTTAAAGGAATAATTACCTCAATTTATGTAACAAGGTTCCATCGCCCGCTGAAATGAGGCGGGAAACATTTTTATGACACAAATAAACCACTCCCAAAAGGTTTTCAAATGCCTAGGGTTCCCGTGCACTAGGACTGTACTCCATAATTTTAAACGCTGCTTAGATTAGAATCCAACTTACATTATTAATGCGAAGTTACTGTTTTTGTCTGAGGTAAAGCGTAGCAGATTTTTCGCCTGTAATAATGATCCGATTTAAATGAAATATCCATGTGCAGAAATAGTCTACAGCCTGAAAAACGACATACCTGGATTACTTTTTAATGCGCAATAAAAGTTTTAAAAGGTGGAAATGTTGTATGGAAACGTGATAATTTTTTAAGGTACATGCTTGAAACTAATTTATTGGCTTTTGATATAAATAATAACATGACCTTCAAACTTTGTGAAAATTTTACCCTTAAGAGGGTAAAATTACTAGGTAGGTACTAATAGTTTAGGCAAGACGTGGGTTAACCACAGGACGTATTATTTTTATTACTAGCCTAAATTGTTCCACTGTTAGACAAAGGTAGTTTGTAATAAATAATTGGAACCTGTGCGTCACAGCCGTGTTACAAAACTATACTTGAGCTCAACACTATCTCTTTGAGTTCATTTGAAGCCGCAAACGTCGCAAATACCAATACCTATTTGATTATAATCATAATTATAAGAGTATCTTCAAATCGAGATTGAATTGTTTTTTTCTAGGTAATCGCACTCAATAGTAAACGGAATCACAACATCATTAGATGAAATGGTTGTCAAGCATTATTCTATGATTAATTAATAAATATATTATATCCTACTAATATCATAACTGTCAAAGTAAGGATGTTTGTTGCTCAATTATGTTGCAACGTGTGAACGGATCGGGCTGAAATTTGGAATACAGGTATTTTATAATCTAGAGAAACACATAGGTTTTTTATTTATTTACTTTTTATCCCGGCAAAATAACGGGAACGGGAACTACACGTGTAACAGCGTGGGTCGCTGCTAGTAGTATGTAATTAAGACATTTTAGCTTGAGCAGACTTTTCTTGGGTTTTCAAATCGAGAATGAATCTATTTCGTCCAGGTAAGCACACTCCATTGTAGACCGCAGCGACGTTGAACATCATATAGGGTGGCGGTCAAGTTTAAACCTATCATAAATTAAAAAAAGCTCTCTATAATTACTCTACCTTGATTGGGAAACCTAATGATAGATATAAGTACCCGTGATGCTCATCTCTTTTGTTACTGATTAAAGCCGCGTACGGTATATATATATATATATATATATATATATATATATATATATATATATATATATATATATATATATATAAAGTGTAACAATGGGAACATAAATTGACATTAGGTTATTTTTATCATGTAAGCGACAGAAATCTGAGAGTGATAAATCAATTTCTTTAAACACATTTATCGATAAAAACACTTGTAGCATTCATTAGTTCTTGTTTCATAAACAACTTGCCTGATAGTGAGCGACGGTGTTGCTGAAGATAATGCACGCTGACCTAAAATATGTCTACTTACTTCGAACGTTGAAAAGTTGTTAATTGACATTTTTCATGTAATGTGCTTACTGGTTTAAATTACCTTAAAATGCACGAGAACCACAGGATAAAATAAATATCCTAAGCCTTAGCAAGATAAAACATCTAATATCTACTCTGAATGAGAGAAATGGAGTTTTTACTGCTTTTGCTTTGTGATGTGTGATGTGGTACAACGACCAAGACATGTGCCTGATGGTAAGTAACATATCTGCCTACAACAGCACATTGTCATGTAGTTTTTGAACAATCACTATCATGTACGGCACTGCGATCGTCAGCCAGGAATATTATAAGATTTTCTTATCAGTCCCGGATTTTTTTCAAATCGGAACACAGTCTCTTTTTCACATTATTACATGAACAGATGTCCACCCCGGCTTCGCCCGTGGTACATATATAGCACTCAGGGATCCCGTACATGTCTAACGGTGAAAGAATTTTGACAATTGGTTCCGTAATTCACTATATTTGCACTGGGTGGGGAACGATCCCACGACCCACGGCTTTGCAGGCAGACTTCCTACCAACTAAGCCACCAGGCCAGCCAGTAAACATACTATCTTTATAACCCAGGTCATTCCAAACTCATTGCTGAATACCTGCGAGATCGGGCGGAACAAGTGCGGAGCCAGCATGGTTTACCTAGGTTTTACCCAGCCGACATTGATAAAATAATAACCCCCCCCCCCCATGCGCGGTCCGAAGAGGGGATCACAAGGGACATGGGCATGGACATGGGGACATCACCCCCCTCCCCCAAAATCGTATACGTTAAACTAAAAATGTAAGAAAATTATAAATATCTAATAGTAGACTATTTTTAAATGCGGGAACACAACTGGAACAGTAACTACGCGGGTAAAGTCGTGGGGCGCTAATAGAAAAGTATTTTTTGCTCGATTTCTTGTATTTCTACTGGTGCCTCCCCCCCAAAATCTGAGGCTGCGTACTGGTGACCCCCTCCAAAATTAGAGGCTGGGACCGCGCCTGCCCCCCCCTCCGATTCTAACTACCTGCAAACGCGAACCTCGAGTTTACCACCTTCTATCCGACCCATTCATTTCGGGTAATATAGGTATACGAATATTCGTAACCACTAAAACAGTAAATTTCTGTTGCAGCAGTAGCAGCAAAACAGCAGTTGTTGAGATTAAATAACTATTCATTTTACTTGAAATGTTTTTAGTAAATCTGGCCAACGAATTTGTTTGTAATTAATTTTATTTGAAGCGAGTTTACTGATTTTTAGTAACCATAGCTACTGAAAGTCTTGTGATTTTGAGCTCATCATTATCTCGATATTATATATCTTATATAATATATCTTATATAAATATCAATATCTTACACAGATATTGTTTTGCTACGCGATATTTACAATAGTTGAGTAGAGGGAGTACCCGACATTTCGATGCAGTTTCAAGCGCATTGTTGATTGATTGATACTAAAGTTTCTAATCCTAGGCAAACATCGAATTACCCTATGTGTCAATCTTTCGGGGTGATAACAACTGTTAGTCTAACTGAAACGTGAAATCACTTTCACTTTTGTTTGTTAAAATTCAGAAGTTTATTTTTATTATTAACTTTGACATTTACGAGTATAATATTAGTAGGGTAAACTACAAGATTTTTTCCAAGACAATTTTGATACCTAAAAATGAGACGTTCCGATGCCACTTTTGCCATGCCCTTATAGGGCCATATGTAACGAATACAATAACTATTATCACAACACATAATTGTACTGTATCTACATATGACGCAATAAAGATTTGGGTATTGAGGGCTTGGCATCTTTGACACCATACTTTTTTTTTACTTTTATAGGTTACTTGACCGTCGTCTCGACTGATGTTAAACGATGATGCGGTCTACGATGGAGTGTGTTTACCTAGAAGAAACCGATTCACTCTCGATTTGAAGACACAAAGATTATAACTATCGGGAAAAACCCACTCAGGCAACGTATTCCACAGCCTTGACGTTCTTGTCACAAAAGTAGAGTCAAATCTTTTCGTTCGTGTCTATGGAACATCAACCATGAAACAAAGTCGCTTTTTTGAGCTGCGAGCTAATTCTTATGTATGTTCGAGATACTTACTCTCATCAAAATATACTTATTTAAAAAAAAGTTATAAATCAAAGCTTATCTTTTCAAACGTAAAACTCTAAGCCTAATAAACACTGAAAAACATTAACAGGGTTTAAAATTCGCTTTTCATTAAATGTGATAACAATTCTCCTCAGAGAATATAAAGTTTCGCAAATTCGAAGGAATTATCACAAAAAGCAGTTGAGGTTTAAGAATATTTATTAATCTCAATTGAATTACAATAAATTCTCTTACTGAGATTACAAGCTTAACATATAACATGCATAATATAGAATTCTGCTGCAGCAGCGCACAGCAAACAGCGAGTTTCATTCCGGTACAAAACATCTGTCGTTGTATCGCATTTTAAGTTTTTTTTTTTTTTTTTTTTTTTTTACTACTATAACTCTTTTCTGCAATCCCTCATGAAGGCCACATAGCATAGATATGTATTTATAACTGTATTTAATTGACTTTTCAAATTTTTATTATTTATGGCTTGACTTTAAAATAGATATTTAATTGCCTACAAAAGTATTTTCTAAACATATTGTTTATTTTATTACTGATCACGTAGATAGTTTATATTATTCTAGTTTCATATACTATTATTTTTTTTAATCTTTGTAGGGTACATTTGAAATATGTACCTACGTAACATAAGTTGAACCGTCCCGGCTTCGTTACCAGTGCTAACGTATTGTGCAGTAAACAATAGGCTGGAATAAAGTTGGAGGCACACTGGTAGCTCGTAGGTGTTTATTTGAATTCCGCAGCCAATGGCAAAATACGAGATCCTTATGGATTCGTCATGTCTGTCTGACTGTCTGTCAGTCCGTATGTCATAGCCACCTTTCTCCGAAACCACATGAGCTACACCATTGAAACCAGGTAAGTAGATATATTCTGTGAACCGCATTAAGATTTTCATAAAAAAAAAAATAGAAATAAAAAAAACACATAATAAATTCTAAATACTGGGTATAAGTAAGTATGGGACTACTTAGATCTGAAAGACAATTTTTTTTTTTTCATCTAAACCATACATGATATTGAGGTTTCTAATATATATACGTACATATACACATACATATATATATATATATATATACACATATACATATCAAACATAAAAAAGGGTAAAATGTACTTCACCATCAATGAAAATTGGCTTGAATGAGATCTAGTATGTGCCTGGTTTTATTTTAATACGTCATAAATTCACTATTGTTAAAACACTGATTAAAGTAACAACAAACTACAAGAACTTTTATATTATGTTACTTGCTGTAACGGAAGCCTTCATGGGCGAGTTCGACTCGCACTTGACCACTCTTATTACGTACATATGTCATGCAAACCGATTTTTAAAAATATGTAATATGAGCAATTTTTTGAATGTAAACAATGACTTCGCCTCTTTTATTTCCTTAGGTAACTTGTTGTATAAGTAGGCACCTTCAAACATAATATTTTGAGTTCCGTAATTAGTTCTAGGTTTATTTACTAAGATTATATTGTTTGCTTGCCGAGTAATAATTCTTTGTACGCTAATTCTTTTTGAAAATGATATTTGTGTATGTACATCTTTTGTTAGAATTTTTCGTATTAGGATACACGTGTTATATCTGTACATCTCAAGAATATTCATTAGTTTAGTGTCTTTATATATCTTGGTGGTAGGCGTTAGATAGTCATATCCAAAGAGAGCCTTTATAGCTCTATTTTGGCAAATTTGTAAAGTTTTAAGATTTGATTTGCAAGCCGTTCCCCATATTTCAACTAAATAGTCTAAATGGGGCTTAATCATGGAATTATAGATAGTGTAACGCACTTTTTTAGTTAGACATTTGGAAATACCACGAAGAGAGCCTGTCAGTGACACAAGTTTATTTTAATGTGTTCTAAGTGAGGTTTCCAATTGAGATGTTTATCCAAGACCAGACCCAAATACTTTTCTTTATCGACTTCATCGATAATTGCACCACCGATGGTTAAAGGATTGAATTTTCCAATTCTTTTGTTTTTGGCTGCACATATAATATAGTTTGTTTTTGATGTGTTGATAGTCAGCAAATTAGTTAAAAACCAGTTATTAAGAAGATCTAGATCATGTTGTGCGTTCTCTATTATGAGAATCATTGAATTGCCAGAGTAAAATAAGCTAGTATCATCTGCATATAGAGTTATGTTTCCTTTTAGACCAATGTTTTGTATGTCATTTATGTAAATTAAAAACAGGAGAGGGCCTAAAATTGAACCCTGAGGAACTCCGTAAGTAATCAATTGAGGCTGACTTTCAATTCCGTCTATTTTAGTAATCTGATACCGATTTGTGAGATACGATTGAAACATTTTGAACGCAGATCCAGATAATCCCATAGTTTTCAGTTTGGATAAAAGTTTTTCATGACTGACTGTGTCAAAAGCTTTTTTTAAGTCAATAAAATACCCAAGTTAATTAACTTTTATCAATATTTAGTTTTATTGTCGTTACTAAGTCAACTGCTGCCGAAAGTGTGTTAGATTTTGGCCTGAAACCATATTGTTTATGGTATAAGAAGTTTATTGAATCCATAAAATTGCTAAGTCTATTGTGTAGTATTTTTTCGAATATTTTGGATAATATAGGTAGAACTGATATTGGGCGATAATTACTAGGATCCATCTTATTGCCCGATTTATAAATAGGGGTAACTTTGGCGATTTTTAGAGAGTCTGGGAACACACCGTCGGCTATACATTTGTTAATGCAATCCGTTAAGTTTACAATTACTAGGTCTTTGACACATTTTATCATTTTTGTGGTAATACCATCTATTCCAGCACTAGTGTTGGAATCCAAGTCGTTATAATTTGTGCTACTTCATCGATAGTTGCTGGTTTTAATTTAGTAAGAAGCTGTTTATTGTGTTGGTTTTGATCATAGTTTTGTTTTTCTGAGGCTTTATGAAATTTTGTAGGTATTTGGTTGGCCAATACGGCGCCTATATTTGAAAAGAAAGAATTAAAACATTCAGTTATTTCTTTAGTGTCTGAGATTGGGCCAGTTGGAGTGTTTAGTTTTATCGAAATATACCGATTGCTGACTTTGTTTTAGCCAAATCATTTATAACATGCCACATTTTTAGAGGATTTTTTTCACAATTTTTAAAAGCGTTATAGTAGTATTCATTTTTTGTTTTTTGTATTGTCTTGTATACAATCTTCTTTTTATTTAAGTATTTATATTTTAAATTCTCATCCTCTGGTGAATCTTTATATTCGGACCATAGAATATTCCTTTCATTTATACCAAGTAGCAAATCTTTATTGATCCAATCTTTTCTGGGCGAATTTTGTAATTTATATTTTTGGACTTTATTTTTCGAAATAGCCTGGAGTAGGTATTCTTCAAACTTTGTGAAATCATGTTGAAGTTTATTCAATGGCAGGTCTTTTATAGTTTGAAATAATTGGTTGTAGTTAATTGCTTCATACTGTTTCCTTTTTATTGGTTCAGTTTTAACTCTTTTAATTTCAAAGTAGATTTGATTATGATCTGAAAAATCTGATTCTATAATTGCCATGTGATAAGTGTTGTCTTTTTAAAGAAGTGCAGATGTGATCGATAATAGTCGCTGTGGTTTCTGTTTTACGTGTACAGTGATCCTTTTGAATCTTGTTGAGTATTTTTAGATCATTTTCTCGTAATACACTTTTGTATTCTTTTATAGAATTTTCTTTACTAAGTAGGTTCAAGTTAAAATCTCCGAATATGACTATCCTCTTCTTTCCAGATAACTGCTTGGAATATATCTCCAAAAAGTCATTTACTCTTGATGTGGGTTGTCTATAAACAACTCAATATCCAGGCAAAGTTTCTTCAGATGAACCCAGAGAAAATGATTCGAATCTTCACAAAGGTCATCCAAGAACTCATGAGTTAAATTACTATTTATATAAATTGATACACCCCCTCCAACTGTAGTCGTTCTATAATTATAATAATGATCGTAATTTGGCAAGTGGAGCTGTTTAGCATCACTCTCATTTTTTATCCATGTCTCTGTGATGACTATAACATCTATAGTTTTTTGAAAGTTTTTTACTATACATAACAGTTCATCGTGTTTACCTTTTTTGACTAAGCTGCGAGCATTTGCGTACAGGAAACTTATTGTTTTTGGTGTAGTTGTAACCGCAGTGTAATTGTTTGTTACTTCATATGTTACAGTATGATATGTTGTATCCGTGCTCTGATTTGGGGATGTAGTTAGTTTTTTGTCTCTTTTTTAATTATCTTTGGATTTCCTTTGATATACTTGATAGTCAATCCCTCTTCTCCATTTTCTTCTCTTTCCTTTAGTTCAGTTCTAAGATTAGTGATTTGTTTCATTTGTTGTGGAGTCTGATCAGAGTAAATACGTACTTTGTTAATTACTGTATTGACTTGCTTTTTCAACAAAGTTTTCGCAGTATCTTCAGAAGCAAAAACTACTTTTAGCGGGCGTGATTTTTTGACGTTATATTTACCTAGACGCAATATTTTTCTCTCTTCTGGGCAATCTGGATAGATAGTTTTAATAATTTTGTGCAGTTCATTTCTATCAGCGTCTTGTCTAGCCTCCCGATTTTCTAAGTGTTGTTCAGGAATACCTATTACTATGACATTTTTTCTCCGTTCTGCTCGTTCCTGTAGTTCCAAAATGACGTCATCGTAATTACCCATTTGTGATGATTGCGTGGTTTTAGTAGTTTGTGATTGTGATTTTAACAGGTACATTTCATCTTGTAGTTGTTTAAATTTTTCTTCGTTGCTCTTAACAATATTTTGTAAGCATTCAACTTCCGATTTTAAGCTATTGTTTGCCATAATTAGGTACTCTGTTGTATTTTTAATGTCATTAAGCTGTTCTTTGATAGAATTCGTGTTTTCGGTTATTACAGTCATTTCTGCACTATGGCGTGTACTGGATTCTGTGAGTATGTCTAAAATTTCTTTCTTAAAAGCGTTAAAACAATGCAACATTTCATTTTCGGGTTCTTTACGTTTTCGAGATATGACATTTCTTGCAACCACAGAATTTGTATCGAATGTTATCTTTGATAGGTCCGGCTGGGAACTGCTGTTACCATCACGCTGCATTTTTTTGTGCACGTTGATTATTCATAATGATTCTCAAAGTGATTTTATGTACGAGTAATTCAACAGTGAACTCAGTGTACACCCACCTTTACAGCGAAGCAGGTAAACCGACGATCTTGAGTATCCACGACCGTCTACGAATGCTTCCGACACTAGCTTCGTTTTTTTGTCACTCGCCCACTCAAATTTGAGATTTATTACATTAGGATTAGAATTTAAAATCGCGATTATAAAGTAATTAGAATTTTTAGTAAACTTTTGGATACGTGTGCTCGCTGCGACTGTAGCTTCTATAGTTAGGTACTTTGTTAGCTCCTTTAAAGATTAAGTAGGTATTACGCCAGTTCTAGATTCATCTTTACTGAGAACACTGCAAGCTAGAAGTTAAACTAGGTAGTTTGCGAGATAAAATTAATGGACCCAGGAAATATAAGGTTAATTAATGTCTAGGGAACTGCGAAAAACGTTTTATTATATTATTTAGTCGCTTGGGAATAATAACTCAAAGATTTTACTTTAATAGTTTTTGTACTGCCATATATTACTAACATCGGCGATGTTTTAAACTTGCCTTAGCTTAGTATCACAGACTCTTTGAGTATGTTTGACGTCACAAATGTCGCAATTGCTGACGTGACAACGTCTAATAGATCGATGAACTCCAGCTGTATGCACTAAAAAGTGTCCCGTTACGCTCATTATGCTTGTTGGCGCAAGCATACATTTACATGTATGCTTGCGCCGCATCTATCGATGTCTTGTTATGAATTATATCGTTGTCACTTTAAACTATAGGCCGTAAACCAACAGACTTTACAGACAACCAATTTCTACGAAGTGAAAGCGTTGAGCTCTTTTTGGCAAAATTTTATGGGCTTACGCCACTATGGACACGTAGGGCAATGGAGAGGGATGTTTGGGTTAGGCACTCTTTGGATGGCTGAAATCTTTGGATGGGTGAAATCTTTGGATGGGTGAAATCTTTGGATGGGTGAAATCTTTGGATGGGTGAAATCTTTGGATGAGTGAAATCATTGGATGTGTGAAATCTTTGAATGGGTGAAATCTTCGAATGAGTGAAATATTTGGATGGGTGAAATCTTTAGATGAGTGAAATCTTTGGATGGGTGAAATCTTTAGATGGGAGATTTCTTTGGATGGGTGAAATCTTTGGATGGGAAAAATCTTTTGATGGGTGAAATCTTTAGATGGGGGAAATGTTTGGATGGGTGAAATATTCGGGTGCTGAAATTTTTGGATGGGTGAAACCTTTGGATGGCTGAAATGGATGGGTGAAATCTTGTGAATTTGCATCACCGATATGCGTAATAGCAGTAAATCTATAGCTATCTATACAAGAGACGTATTGTTAATTACATTAGCGCTTTGGAATTAACTAAAATCATAAGTTATACAATTGTTTTTATTGTTAAAAGTAATAGATAAAATAGTCATTATTAAAATAGATATTACTAATACAGTTTACTTCTATCGGTTGAAACGTAGTAAAAAATTAATTTTAAAATTTGTATCGAATGGACAAACATACAAAAGAAACAAAGATTCAAACGACAACATATTCTAAACAAAGAACAAAAATGGCGAATTTTTCAATCATTATTTTAACCGACTTCAAAAAAGGAGACGGTTCTCGATTAGGTTGCATAATGTTTGTATATAGGTTTTTTTTTTATTTTAAATAAAGAGTGACGAGACGATCAGGACATGTGCCTGATGGTAAGCAACATGCCTGACATATAACAGCACAGTGACACGCAGCTATTGGAACATGAAGAGTCCAAATCATTACCTAGCACTGCACTGCGCTCGTCACCCAGAGATCTAAGATCTTATATCTCTAAGCCCTGTAATTTCTCTGGAAACATTGCCCTTCAAACCGGAACACAGTAATGTTTGCACATTACTGCTTGGCGGTAACTGGCAAAGGTGTGGTACTTCCCCAGGCGGACTCTGCCAAGAGTCCTACCACTACAAAAAAACTTATGTACTTACTTATGTTACGCTATAGCTACGCCAATTGGGAATAAATTTTGATGATTGTTTAAAAAACCAGTTTTTAAAAATCCTATAACCTCAATGGAAACACAAACCTAATGGAAACAATAGAAAACAAAAGAGAGAAGATGTTGGGACATCTGATACGACACGACAACTTCATTAGAACAATAATGGAAGGTAAATTAGAAGGGAGGAGGAAGAGAGGTAGACCTAGGAGAAGTACATGAACCAAGTGAAGGAGAAGATAAATGTAGTGTCGTATCAGGGAGTCAAGGAGAAGGCGGAGTGTAGAAGTACATGGAAGGAACTCCACCGACAAGAGCGTCGCTCTTAAATTATGAATGGAAATAACCTCAATAAAAAATGTTTTTTTCCGAAAGCTCGCTTTATTGCTTTTTTCGAAAGTCTTATTGGATCAGTGTATTATTTGATTTCACAAAAAAAATTGTCAATTTAATTTTAAGTTGAAGAGGGTTTAAATTATTTCGGACAGAATTAAATTTGTTGCGTGTACCGAAAAACATGTGTTTGATCGAGCCACTTCAGTTCTAAAGGTACGATAAGCTGAATCGCTACGCTAACTCGTATTTTCTCAATCTAGACTAATTACATTGTGCTGGGACTGGATTTGTTCAACTTTAAAGCAGACTAATTACAGATAAGACCAAGTACCTACAATTCGCACAGATAGCCCCGTTATTCAACTGTAGACCGTATTATGAAAACCTTTGTTACATTTCTCTCTTTTTTATAGTATAGTGACCAGACGACCAGGATATGTGCCTGATATAAATCAATACGCCTGCCCATAATAGCACAGTGTCACGCATCTATAGGAACATGCTTACAAGCGAGTAAAATCTATAAGGAATTACTCAGTCAGGAACTACTACACTTAGTCAGGAATAATTTATTTTGCAACAAACAATTTATAGCTTACAAGAACAAAATTAAAAATTTTGATTAACCCCCGACTACCTCGGATTTGTTATCTGTTCAACATTCTACTATTCAACCCTTTCATTTGATACCATATTGAGGTAGTTGTGAAAAAAGAAATGTATTTCGCCATTTTGTGGTAGCGGCCATCTTGGATTTGAAATTTTTCATAGCATACATGCAAAGTATTCTACTAGTCAAGCCCTTTCATTTGACACCCATATTTTGGTAGCAGTGAAAAAAAAATGCCGTTTTGTGGTGGCGGTCATCTTGGATTTGATTTTTTTATTATGTGTTGTATTTTACTAGTCAAGCCCTTTCCTTTGATACCCATATTGAGGTAGGTTGTGAAGAAATATTTTGTCCGCCATTTTGTGGAGGCGGCCATCTTGAATCGATATTAACCAAACATAGCTAAGAACATCCGCACAGACATTCAAATGAAAAAAACCGCATTGAAATCGGCCCATCCGTTTGAGCTCTACGATGCCACAGACAGACACACACACAGACAGACAGACAGACAGACAGTCAGACAGATAGACATCGACGTCAAACTTATAACACCCCTTTTTTTGGTCGGGGGTTAAAAATATTACATGACGGAAACTGCACTGAATACTAGCACTACAAATTCCTGAAATTGGGAAATCCGACGATGCCGAATGCGTTCAGAATACCGTCCCTACTCTAAGTACAATTTATATTCTGCCACTGATTCGTTCAACCGCGTGTTCTAATTAAGTGTTTCGGAATGCTGAATGCAGTGAAAATTTATTTGGTAGAATGAGGAAACGTTTCATTTTGAACGGTTAAATAGCGTTTTATTTTATTTCAGCGTTTAACACGCGAGATAGCAGCAAATTGAGCGAATATAGGAAACTTTAACCACTGCTTTAATCATTCCTTCCACACAATGACACCGTTTTGAAACGAGACAAAAAGATGTGAATGTGGACGTTTATGTGTGCACGCAATAAGTTAACGCTTGAAGTCTGCGCCGACTTACGCGACTCGGTTCCAAATAAAATACACTCAAATATGGGTTTTATGGCATGCACGTTAAGATACAGATTACATTGGCAACACAAATTAGCATACCGCTCGCTGACAGCAGTCTTACGTGGCCAATGTAATCTACATCTTAACTGGCACGACATAAAGCCCATATTTGAGTGTATTTTATTTGTTGGGTGGGAGCGAAGTCGTATAAGTGGACGCATACATTTACATATTCTTTATTCCGCGTGTTAAGAAGTCGTAAATTCAACCATAGAATATTACATAACTACTATAATTACTATATTCTCTCTATATTGGTTGTGAAATGGAACGTTCTAAAACCCTCTCTCTACACACGAGCCCTAAAATCAGAGGAAATTACGTAAAAGTAGTGGGGAGGACCCTACATTGCACAATATTATTGGTGATTTATGGTGCGATGTAGGCTCCGCCCCACTACTTTTACGTCATTTCCTCTGATTTTAGGGCTCGCGTGTAGAGGGCTTAACCCCTAATTAAGTGCAATAAAAAGTTAATGTATCTATCCAATTCACCACGGCTGTACAAAATTGTGTAACTATTATTACCAAATAAATTGGCCTCACAAAGCCTAAAGCAATATTGTATCGTTATGAGAAAAAGTAAGGTAACGTTAAATTTTAATTTATCAGGCTTCGAGTTTCTTAAAAAAAGGTATTTAATTTGTTTCTTTCAATTCTCTTTTATCTCCGTCCATGATCAAAGGTTTAGGTCTCTACAAATACACTAACTGTTAATCTTGTAAAGATATTTGGTTGAGTTATCTTGCGTTTGAATAATTTAACTGAATTTGCTACTAATTTACGTTTTTAATTAATTTGATTATGTCCACGGGTCCTGGGTCCATGACTATTTTATAGTAAGCTTTGCATTGATTTTTTCTTTTGATATAAAGAAAGATTATGTGAGTATATATTAGAATCTTATAGGTTATCTTTTACTACTAAAATTATGAAAGGTAAGAGACCAAAACAAGCCAGCGCCGAGCGTGAAAAAGCAGGTTTTTTTTATTAGCTCCTAGTGATGTAACTCCTAAATTTGAACCTAAATTTAAGACTACGGTAGGCTCCCTGTTCCTCCGATGTGGTGCGGTGAACTAAATTGGCATCGTTAAGGGATTTCCGCCCATAACGGAGTGTTTCTCGAACTTGGAATAAGTTTGAAAGATATCGATGTCCTTTGAATCTTCCAAGTACATAAAGGATTAAACCAAATAAGTATGCGGGTTTGTACTTTTCACTGGTTTCTAGATATACTTACGTGATTTGTGTCTCATACTTTTCGTTTTTAGGGTTTCGCAGCCAAATGGCAAAAACAGGACCCTTATAAATTCGTCATGTCTGCCTGTCCGTCCGTATGTCACAGCCACTTTTCTCCGAAACTATAGGAACTATACTATTGAAACGTGGTAAGAATATGTATTCTGTGAACCGCATTAAGATTTATATCCAAAAAAATAGAAAAAAACAAAAAAATTTAGGGGTGCCCCATACTTAGAGCTGAAATTCAAAAATGTTTTTTCATCAAAACCATATGTGTGGGCTATTTTTATGAATAGGTCTTCAAAAATTATATTGAGGTTTCTAGCACATATTTTTTCTAAACTGAATAGTTTGCGCGAGAGACTCTTCCAAAGTGGTTAAATGTGTGTCCCTGTAGCTTCTAAAATAAGAGAATAACAAAACTAAATAAAAAATATGATGTACATTAAGTTAATACGTTCCAAATCCTAGCTCGTTCAAATCGAAAAAATACAAAAATAAACCTTAAGCAATGAACTTCTAAACTTGAGTACCGCTGGGAGATCTAGTCCAATTTTAGCCTCCAACCCAACTCAATATGCTGAGAGGTATATAAACTAGTGCAGAGTACGGTCCCATCACTTAACGAGGAGGGGTTTAAGTGGAAAAACTTATACAAGGGACCGGCCACTACTGTTTTTTAAGCATTATTTTAGGATAAATTGAAATTGGTCGCCCCTCGCGGCTTTACTATTATCTTGCAGAAGTTTTACGAGTATTGTAATCCACATGTATGTACCTATATGTCACAGTAAAGTTACAAAGACTGGCAGTTTATAAAAAAAGCGTGAGATCCTAAACCTACGTTATATTAGGTTAGTTAAACCGTCAAAGGTGGAATTTCGTGGAGGTTTTAGTCGATAGAGGCACGTCACCGAGGTCGGCGTAATAGAGTAAGATCCCAGGGCCGCCAGACGTCACGTATTTTCGGATGAACGAAATGTGTACCATTGAGAAGAACACATGCTTACCCGCTAACTTGCTTAGAAGGCCAATTTTGAGATATGGGGAGATTATACGTCACGACGTATGATACGATACGGTCTGAACACAGAGTATAGTCTGGATGAACACATAGGCTACATTTTATCTCGAAAAAATAACGGAATCGAGAACTACGCTGGCAAAATTGTGAGGTGCTACTGGTAAATAATTAAAATGATCAATCGGAAACGTGCTCAACATTTTTTTCTAGGTGAACACGCTCCATCATAGACCGCATTGTCGTTTAACATCAGGCGACATGGCGGTCAAGTGTGAAACTAAAAACGTTAAAAACAACATGCGATGCTCATAATTTTTGGTCCACATAGGAAAGTAATACAGTTCTGTACAGTATACTATTATGTTATACCTAATATGTGTTTATTACATTCTGTTACCGCGCTGAATGACAACGCTCATTTATAATGTTGTCCTCAGATGTCTCGATGGCGAGTGGTGGCCTGCGTGGCGCTAGCGGCGGTGTGTTGCGCGTCGCTCGACTCTGCGCAAGCGCTCGACCTCACCAGGCTTTATGGGCACCACTCCAAGCGCTCTGGTGAGTACTAGATTATTATCGTAGGCTAAAAACTCATGGAGCATCAAGCGCCGCGGTTGGGGAACTACAGTTTCATTTCAAAACTCACTCGGCGCGTTGTGAGTCGTGTTTTGTTTTGCACCCGTAAAACAAGCCACGAAACATCTTAATCGCAAAACAAACAACATCGAAGATAAAGAAAAAAGAAACTTTTGTTTATCTGAACGAGAAAAGGTTCCATCTTCACCAAACTACTTCAAAAGACAGCCCAACATTTCCGCAAAGTTGGCAGTAAGAGTGTACTAACATTTTTCACCCGTCGCTATTAGCCTTCCAGTAGTGTTTCTAACTTTAACTGCACTGATAAATGTAAACTCATTTAAAACGGTGAAACTTGGAATTTAAATGTACAAATTGTGGGGTTAAACCAACTTTAGGAAGGGGGAAATGCAAACGGCGTAGCGTTCAGCATAAGTTTCCGCTTGCATTCCCAGAAATGTTTAACCGCTTTTAGTTGGAAAGAGCAAATACGAAATGAATCTACCACATTCAAAATTAACATTGCATAGCTCAGGCCCAAATTCAATGTCAGTAAAAATATACAACAAATTGTCCTACAAACTAAAACAAATAAAATCTGACGAAAAGTTTATCAAAACCCATCGAACTCTTAAAAACGGCTGAAGCGGCAAACACGCTTCTACTATGGCGATGCAAAATCAGGTGACGTCTTCTGATGAGTCTTAACAAGAAGTTGTATACGTTCGCTGACAATTGTGTACGTTCGCTGACAATTTAATTTTCAAATTTTTCAAACTAATTTTCGCCACGTTATGTTGTCTTTAGATTATAGCATACCTCATCTTCGTTTCTTTAATTATATCGATGTCACAACCTTAAAAAATATATTACTCAAGAAAGCTTACTATACAATAGACGAATATCTTGCCGTCAAATTAACGCTCCGCACGATACGAATTATATTACCACACCCAATCATGGTCATTACGGTAACTATAACATGTCTTATAAATAAGACCAACAAATGTACCATAATATTAGAGGAAAGTAACCAAATATGGAATAGTATCCTAAAATAGAACACAGCCATTTCTCGTAAATAAATACTCCTAGGTTCTAAAAAGAGTGTTCTTCTATTTCTTCCTATCATTATACTCTCATACAATTCTCGACTTGTCAGTCGGGCGACGCTTGTAGCTGCGGTGAGAGATTTTTGTTTTGGCATTGGTGAGGAAGGTTTTTAATGAACGTAAAAAATATCGGTATTTCTCAATACGTAGTTAGAAATGATATTGTATAATTATGATTATGCATTGTTTACAATTTTGTTAGTAAAATAAGTAACTTTTTAAAATTGTCCAAATTTACTGTTAGTATCTCATAAAAGTAAAGGTTTATTATTAATAGTTTTATAGTAATCCATATTTGGGTACCTATTCCATAATTGAGTACCTTCATGTTGATTTTGTTTTTTGGAAATTTTTATGTTTTAATTAAACATGTAAAACAAAACTGTCACTAATTTAAGCGGAACTGCATGACCGATAATAAGAATAAAAATAAATATTTACAATTTCTTGTTTTTTTCTAAAATAACTCAAAAACAAAATGGTATTCCAAATTTGGTTACTTTCCTCTAGCAATAAATGATTAAGTATTGAGTCATAAAACTCTAACAGTAGACAATAAAGAATTTAGAATTGAGATATTGTGGTGTTATTAATTTAAAACGATGCTATAAAGTCTCCATCTTAGTTCCTCCCATTAATTATAGAGGGTTAGTTATTACCTAAATATTTTCAGGGTTAGCGTGAATTGGTACTTTTTTGTTGAATACCCGTAACTTTAAAAGCCTAGTTCCCATTGCCTTAATTTTTGTGACACAAAGTAGCCTATTTGTTTTTCCAGATTGTAATTCAACTGTATTCCAAATTTCAACCAGATCGGAGGGTAGACCCTCCGATCCGCCTAAATAAAACTCTTACCTTTAATATTATATATTTTTTATATGCCTGGAAGAGATCGCTTTTAGCGATAAAGCCGCCAACTTGTTGCACTAGTTTTTAAGGTATATTGTAAATTGTGTATCCCATTCTTTTGGTGTGTCAATAAAGTGTATATCTATCTATATATATATATTGCTCTCTTTCTTTTCGCTTGAAATGATAGAGACAGCAATAACAAAGCCATAACCGATTTAATTAGGCGGTAGAGGCGCGGTTCAGATTGATTAAGGAGACACAGTGTTTGAGCAACAGGCAGCAACATTAAAACTTTACCACCCTGGGATTTCTAATAATTTATCTCATGACGATTTACATCTATTGCTTTTTTATTTCTCTGTAAATTCAAAAGCTTTCAAACTGAAACACAGTAACGTTAGCACATTACTGCTTAGTGGTAGTATGACTAGCAAAGGTACTTACCCAGGCAGTCGCTAAAAAAACCGTTCGTCTTAGACAGCTAACAGGCACTTCCCAAACAGCTGTGTACAACAACGCCTAATATATATAAATATATTTTTTTTATATTGGTGGACAATTCACACATAACACCATCTGACCCCAAACAAAGCAAAGCTTGTATACGGCGGCCAAATAGATGATATAATACTTAGTCTGTAGGTATTTATATATAGTTTTAAATACCTACAGACTTACTATAATACATTTGGAGTATGTAATTTGAAATGCGAACGCTGATGTCGTTTTTTTAGTGAAACTTCTACTAATATTATAAACATAAAGGTTTATACGTACCTATGTATGAATGTTTCATCGATCTTTCAAACAAAAACTACTGAGCTGGGTGTCACTGTGTTGTTTTGTGGCAGGCATGTTGCTTACCATCAGGCACTTGTCCAGCTCGTCTGCTGTAAAAAAAATACACATATAAACCGCAAGACTAATACTCCTCTCGAGTACTCGTATGTAAACTTTTCCTGCTTAATAAAATCCCAGTGTAATGAAATCACGTAACAAAATGCACAACCGTCGTGGCTCACCACACAAGCCTTTAATAGTATCTCTATTACTGACATGATATATGTAAATTGGAAATAGTAGAACATAAAACTTAACCATAAAATATGAACCGTCAATTCACCTGGAAACCTGTAAAACATTAACTGGCTGTATCGAGCCGTAACAGCTGTATTTATTGACAAACGTATGGAGCCGTTTACAGCCGCGTCGGCTGGCTATAGCCGTATTGTGGAGCCACAATATAGAGCGATTTTATGTATCTACTCGATATTGGGGACCACGAGCCACTTTATTTACAACGACGTGGCAAATCCACTTTACATAGGCTAGATAGCTGTTATGAAACACTACACTGGTATTCGTGTTAATCTCTATTTATAAAAATGTTATGTTGGTTTGTGTACGCTTCAAAAACTCAACAAGCTCTGCACCGATCGAGTTGAAATTTTAGAATGATATAAAATCCGCATCAAGGATTGTTTTTATTTAATTTTTGTATCACAATGTGCCACAGCGAAGTGTGGCAGGGCACAGATAGTAACTTATAAAAATACGAGTATAATGAAATACTAGTATAGTTTCAAATACCAGAATTTGATAATGTTCTTGGAAACCTAACGAAGTAAAGTAAAAATGTAACGTGGGTTTAAATAAAGATTAAAATATGCTTATTGTGTTGTTGTATATTTATCTAAGTTTAGCAATTTTACAAGGTTTGACTAAGTTCGATTAACCGAAACTATTGAAAAAAGTCGACATAGATAAATCAAACTATCAGGAGTCTTAAAAACACATGGTTCTATTGATCGAACCAACTGGAAAAAAGTTCACGTGGTCCGATTGATCGAACTACGCAGTCGAACCACGTGGCCTGGAGGGCGAAATTGACAGATATGACGAGTAGTAGACACGAATAATTTTGTGAGAGACACTTTTTGACACTAATCATATACCCTGTCTTTGTTTTTGGACAACGACTGTAAAATTATAATTAAATAGTTTTAAATTGTGTAGACAATATTATATACAATTTAAACGCTAAATTATAAGTAAATTACTGACAACTAACAGTCTTCCCTACACTACATTGTTTCATGGTTTTTACTAGGTACGCACTCAATGACGGTCAAGTGCAACCCTATTATCATAAAAATAATAAATAGTAATAACCGGTATTAAAACCGTTTATCAAATTCGAAAATAATCTTGAAATACTCTTGTTCGAAATAGAACTCCACCATAGGTATATAAATATATCAGAATGTTATTATGTTCGTTAAGTTTAGTATTACTTACATAGTATCCTTAACTTAATACCGACCCGTAATAGTAAACTCTCAGGATGCCATACAATTTCTGACTCGCACTCGTTGACTAAGTGGTTTAACTTTGTTGTTCGGAGTTCGGACAATCGGGGTCACATTGCAGCTAAGTACATTCCAAGTCCACACTTCTCACCTTAAAATATCTGTCAAAATGTACGTTGTATCCGTTGGCTTTACCTATGATGCGATAATATTATTTAAAAAATACAGATAAATTACAGGGCTTAGAGATATAACATCTTAGATCTCTGGGCGACGAGTGCAGTGCAGTGGTAGGCAATGATTTGGACTCTTCATGTTCCAATAGCTTTGTGTCACTGTGATGTTATGTGGCAGGCACGTTGCTTACCATCAGGCACAGTTCCTGTTCGTCTTGCCACTCCATATTTAAAAACGCTTTTAATATGGGTATCAAAGGGCTTGACTAGTAGAGTGTTGTACAGATAACAAATCTGAGGTAGTCGGGGGCAAATCAAAATTTTAATTTTGTTCTTGTTGAACATGAAGAGTTAAAATCATTGCCTACCACTGCACAGTATTACCCGAACATTTAAAATGGTTTATGTTTTGCTCTATCAATTCTCTAGAAATATCGTCCTTCGAGCCGTAACAGAGTAATGCTTGCATAATCATATTATATGATGTTCCGAAAATTCTGACGAAATTGTTTGTTTCCGTTAGTTTATGAGAACAGAAAAATAGTGGAATGTTTCGGGAGTAATATAAAATATAAATTTGGACCCAGCTGTTATGGGCTCTCAAATAGCAAGATTATGTATCCAATATAAAAAAGTGATACCGACATCTGCAAACCGAATATGAAACTAGATAAAGCTTTTAGCTAAACTCGTTCTTTGAGTAGGCAGTCAAGTCCATACCTATTCCGAATAAAAAACAAATATAAAGAAAGACGAATTTATTAAAACGTGCTACCCTCGAAAATGAATACCCAACTTCATATACCCAATTTTTATAACAAAATTGACTAATGGAACAGACATTTCTATACTCGCCCTGAAATATGTCCCAAATAAATCCCTGTCTGAATTATTTATGTTGAAATTCCGTGCTAGGCTTTTTATCCTTTTCTGACGCTATAGAAAAGCGATATTGGTATCCTTCTCTGTTAAAATTTGGTTATACTGAATGCTGGGCTTCAGCCTGGTTTGAAAGATCATGAGATTTATCCCCTTGCCCACGTTAAAAGCAATAAAGTATGATTTTGTAATGCCATTGGGGTACAAATAAGGGTGATTAAATTTTATTGAGAAAGGTAAATTGTCCCTTTGACTGGGAATGAAAACATTTGAAATATGATAACCTAAATATTACATCACTACTATATTTATTTATCACATCACTGGATACTAACCGCCGCCGCCGCCGTTTCCATTCATTTCTCAAATTAAGCAAATCAAAAACCTGTCGAGATTAGTACAAAAAATTTGTGAAAATTGTGTGACCTCAGGAATGAATTGAAAGATACAAATTTGAGCTTCAGTTTTAAAGTCAATGTAAGATACAAATTGTACTTTTTAATAAATGAGTTATCTTACAAGATACTATTATTATCTTTACTTAATACTTGTGGATTAGTAGAGGATCTGTTATATTTATTTTTACTGAGGAGGTCGCGAACGGTCGATGCAAGGAGCGTCGCGCACATTGACCACTTCAGTAGATAAACTTTTTTTATAGTATAGACCTATAGAGTGTCCAGATGAGCAGGACATGTGCCTGACGGTAAGCAACACACAGGCCCATAACAGCAAGTGACAAGCAGCTTTTGGAACATGAAGAGTCTATTACCGGCACTGCGCTAGTTCCCCAGAGATGTAAAATGTTTATCTCTATGCCATGGACGTATAAAAAAAGTCGGACGTAGTCTCGCTAAAACAAAAACTGTGTCCGTCGAGTCGGCCACATAATATGCACGAGTGCGCTGTCACATACAGGCTGACACGCACACATCAGTGAGTAATTACACGCGCAGCTTATGTATATGTGTGCGTGTCAGCCTATCGTGACAACCTGACAACGCACACGTGCAAATGTGGCCGACTCTAGTGACACAATTTTTGTTGTAGCGAGAATACATCCGACTTTTTTTACATCCATGCTCTGTGCCCTGTAATTTGAAAGTTGCCCCTGTTTGTTGGCCAGTAGCGAGTCCGTATGATTTCATAAACGTGTAGGCGGAGCTCCGAACCCTACTTCTAAGTAAGTTTAATCGCTATACTTTTGTTAGTTAGATTGTAGTCTATTGTCTATATTATCTATTCTATGATTGTAGGTTAGCGGTGGTCCCATATAAATTGTATCGATATCGGTGTAGTGGTTTTTTAAATATAAACAAACTAAAATTGCTTTCATTTACTTCTCCTTATACGTGATGGTTTCTTATGAAATTTGAGAGAAATACACCAAAATAATTATAAACACACCGTCGTTGTCTAGCAAAAAAAATCGAAATCTACGATCGTTTTTGCGTCAAGGATTAATAAAATAGATAGTTACTATTACGGAAATCTTCCACCTAAATCTGCTTTCGCTTTGCTATTGCGGTCTCTTATCATTTCAAGCGGAAAGATAAGGAGAGCAATATCAAAACTAAGACAGTTTTAGGTAAACGGTAGATTCTCAGTTCATTGCTTAGCTAAAAAAAAGCTAGAAAAAGTTACGGCTGATCTAGCCGGAAAAACGGCGAGTGCCGAGTGATCCGTAACCGGAGTCCCGGGGTTCAAATCCCACGTGCACTACTGTCCCTTCGAAGTCATATCTGTGCATAATGCCGATAACTTAAAATATTGAAAGAAACCATCGTGAGGAAACCGACATAAACCTAGAATCTATCGAAATTATGTGTCATTCACCAATCCGCACTGGGCCATCGTGGTCGATTATGGCCTTGACTCCCTTCTACGGTTCTAAGTCCCAGCAGTGAAAAAATTTAGAGGGCTGCTTGTGCTGTTATGCATTGCTTAGTTGGCTAAAAATTCTGTATTCAAATAAATATTTATTACATCTGCACTCCGCGATTGTATTTTAAACAACCCTCTAAATTTTACTTTACAGTGCTCTCAATTGAATTTCAAATTTTGTGAAGTCGAATATTATTTTACCCTTTATCTAAGGGATATAATAACGTTCGACTTATTAGAGTTATTGAAGCGATATCACCACTTGGTAAATGAACGAATAAATGTAATTTAGTTAATAAATAATCCAGCGTTTCAAGTCTGGAATTAATGTAAATTCTGTGAACGTCTTTGATTATAGTTCAAGTTTCAATTTCCAGATTCGGTACTGAGCTGGTAAGCCTAAGAGATTGGATTCCTACAAACAAAAATATTATATGACTATCTACTATCTACATACATAGTGTCTGTGACACATTATGATACAAAAATTAGACAAAAACAATCCTTGATGCGGATTATATACTAATATTATATATTTTTTGATGAATTTTTTTTGTCCTTATCCGGTATCTATGAGAAGCTGTAGTCCAGCCCAAAATTAATATTTTTATTTTTTAGACACAATTTTTAATTTCTATTTTTTATGATACAACATACAAAAATACATACAATCCTCAATTTTCACCCATCTACGATTAACCCTTATTTTTAATAGCCATTTTAGTAATTTAATCATTTTTCCTCTCCGATGCAAAATCATTTAATTAGTTATCCCGGCCAGTTGTCTACAGGTGTCACTTCTGACCCAAAACAATCGATAATTTGATGCGGATTATATTTTATTCTAAAATTTCAGCTCGATCGGTGCAGAACTTTTTGAGTTTTGAAGCGTACACAAACCAACATAAAGTTTTTATTAATAGAGATGTTTGACAGTTCTGTTTGCATCTGGAAAAGGCCTCTTTGCCACCGTTTCTTTCGTTACTGCTTTTTCTTCTATTCCGCATATCCACAGCTGACCCAGATGCTGTAAATGGCAACCAGTGTTGCCATCGCGAAGCCAAAAAACTTTCAAAAAACAGCAGAGAGAGAATAAAAATCCGTCAGTTTTACAAAAAACGAGGTGGACCTTTTCGGAGCATCAGTGGATGAATATTCAAATTAGATTTTTTAAATTTACATTTTTGTTGTTAAAATATTCATTGTATTTGGTTTTACGTCTGTCCCAAAATATTACCTTGGACATTCAGTGAAGGTATGTTTCCAGTTGTATGGACACTTTTGATTGGAACTTTGACGATCACGGAGCCCAAGTGAATGATTCAAAGCTTGCCCTTGTTAGTACACATATTATTATGTGGAAAATTCAGTAAGTACTTATGTTGTGTAAAATTTTGCTAATGTTAAACCTACAAAAAATAAGAGCAAAAAAGAAAACCGAGACATATATTTAAAATACTGTTTACGTAGCAAATGTTCGACACCCGCAAGGGAATCAAGACTTACAGGATATTTTCCGTGAACTCAGTATCCTGAAATTTGGTACAGAGCCTAATACCAGAGATAAAGGAACACTGCGAAAAATTACATGGGATTATTATAAAACTTTAAAATGACATTACTTTTACTTATAAGTATACAGGTTTACAAGAGTTCACCTCGCACTTTGCCGGTTTTTTCAACTCTACGTCGATGAGGTTGCGGCCAGATGCTAATTTTATTATTAAAGTAGATATACTTTTAAACTAGTAGAGTTTAGTAACATTAGTGGCAACCCAATGACGTCAAATGCAGTCTCGAGGGGCAACGGGAGCTTACCCGAGAGACCGCCATTATCACAAACCACAGCTACGGTTGCGTTCTACATCGGATCGAGTCCAATCAACAGTCCGTAGCGTACACTGATCATTTTTCCATCAGGCTGGTCGTACCTCAAGAAAGCGACATCGTTTCATGGTTAGTGTTCCAAAGACACCAAAAAAGTTTAACTCTACTTTTGTGAATGTCTAGGCTGTAGAATGAGCTGCTTTAGTGGATTTTTCCCGATGGTTATAATCTTAGTGTCTTCAAATCGAGAGTGAATCGGTTTCTTCTAGGTAAGCTCGCTCCATTGTAGACCGCATCGTCGCTTTACATCTGGCGAGATGGTGGCCGAGAACAAACCTATAAAAAAACCTTACAACTTCAATGCAGTACTCTTCCCGACTACATATAGGCAGAGGCAGCAGTTATGATTCGGCGGACTGAAATAACCAAACAATTCTTAACAACAGCACTCATCCAAGAAGTATTCTTCTCAAAGAAATTCTTACTAGCCGTACCTAACCTACTAAAATGTAAGTGTACCTACCTTCAACGGCATATAATTACAAAACTTATTAACGTGTGGTGTATGTTACTGTTTTATTAGTACTTTTACTGTCACCACTCAGCTATGAGAGTAAGGTAAATCAGTTTACAACGTTTCAATACCCTCCCAACCCCTCTATAAAACACTCCCAGTGGATTGATTATGAAAGCTAACGTAGCTGTTACAAAATCGATGGGTCTACACTTGACCACTATTTCGCCTAATAAATAAATATTGGTGGACAATTCACACACAACACCATCTGACCCCAAACTAAGCAAAGCTTCTGTGATGGCAGCCAGATAGCTAATGTAATACTTATATAGTTTTAAATACATACTTATTATACACTAGCGGCCCGCCCCGGCTTCGCACGGGTATATACACACACACATACAACCTTTTTTTTGTATCGGGTATCAAAAAAAAAATAAAATTATAAAGGAAGTTTGAATTTTTTTAATGATTTTTTTTTATATATAAATATATAAATTAATACACAGACTCTCCACACTAGAGATCTGTTCCAAAAAGTGAAGAGTATCACACGTGAGTTTAAGCCAAAAACCTGGGCTATTAAAGATGATCAGGGAGTGTTACTGACAGAAATAGACCAGGTCACAGAAAGATGGCGACAGTACTGTGAAGATCTTTATAGGGATAAAAGAAGACCAAGGGAATTTCCGAACGATCACGACGAACTGGAACCGGAAATTCTGGAATCTGAAGTGAGAAATGCGCTGAAAAAACTAAGAACAAATAAATCAGCCGGAAGAGACAATATATATGCTGAGGAACTTAAAAATCTCGGAGACAACGGAGTAAGACTTCTCAAGGAACTGTGTAACCAGCTCTGGATAACAGGAAAATGGCCTAAGGACTGGAAGGAGTCTCTGTTAGTACCTTTGCACAAAAAAGGTTCAACAATGACGTGCGGAAACTATCGGACGGTGGCTCTTATATCACATGCCAGCAAAATCATGCTCTACATAATTAACGATCGACTGCAGTCATACCTGAAACGACAAATGCCTAGTGAGCAGGCCGGCTTCGTCAAAGGCCGTGGGACTAGGGAGCAAATAGTCAACATAAGACAAATGATAGAGAAAAGCTGGGAGTACTATGTTCCAATGTTTCTCTGTTTCATAGATTACTCCAAGGCATTTGATTGTGTAAGGTGGGACTGGATGTGGATAATTCTCCGGGAAATGGGCGTTCCTCCACACTTAATATCGCTGATTGCGAGCTTATATGAAGACGGGGAGTCAATGGTCAGAGTGAACAATGTGGTGTCGGGCCCATTTAAACCTCTGAAAGGGGTACGACAGGGATGCATTTTGTCTCCGATTCTTTTAATATATATATGGCGAACACATCATGAGAATAGCCTTAGAAGACTGGGATGGAGGCATCTCGATTGGGGCAAAAGATCAGCAACTTGCGATATGCGGACGATACTACATTGTTTGCCTCCTCTGAGCTAGAATTAGCAGAACTATTCCGGAGAGTAGAGCGTGCGAGTGAGATGGTGGGTCTCTCAGTCAATAAGTCCAAGACCAAGGTCATGGTGATTGATCGCGCGGGTGAAGCTGAACACACAGGAGAACTCTCAGGCCTCGAACTTGTAAACGAGTTCGTATACCTTGGATCATTAATAACCGATCGAGGAGGATGTGATAAAGAAATCCGGAGACGCATACAGATGGCCAAGTCCGCAATGAGCAAACTAACTAAAATTTGGCAGAACAGGAGCATATCTACAATGACCAAGACCAGACTTGTGCGGACATTGGTCTTCTCAATATTTATGTACGGCTCCGAATCTTGGTCTATCTCAGCAGCTGATCGCAAAAAGATCGAGGCCTTTGAGATGTGGTGTTGGAGGAGAATGTTGCGTATACCGTGGACTGCAAAAAGAACCAATAAATCGATTCTCGATCAACTGAAGATCAAAACCAGAATGTCCACTATCTGTTACCAAAGAGTACTAGGTTACTTTGGTCATATCGCCAGGAGACAACCTGACAATTTAGATAAATTGGTTGTTGTGGGTAAGATCGATGGTAAAAGGCGACGGGGCCGCTCACCTATCCGTTGGGCAGACCAAATAAAAGACGTGACCGGACTCACTTTACCGACGGCCCTGAGACAAGCCGAAGATAGAGCAGGATGGAAAGACCTTGTCACCGTCTCGGTAAAGGCATATCAAGAAAGGCACGACCTTCAGTAATGAAGAACACGATGAAGAAGAAGAATATAAATTAATATTTTAGAATAAAAAACTGCTTACTGTGACATAATAACTATTATATTTAGACATATGCTGTCGCGACACTTTTTGTAGATAATGATGAGTTCTGCAAAGTCGTAGTAAATGATTTTGTTCTATCATCAATAGTTTTCGCAGCGCACGCGACGTAAGAATTTTTCAGGTCTTTTTTTTTCACCTTATGTTACATTATTGGAGTTTTAGTAAGGATTCCTATTTTTTTTTTAAATATAATATAGCTTATGTTACTCGGGGATAATGTAGCTTTCCAAAAGTGAAAGAATTTTTTAAATCGGTCCAGTAGTTTCAGAGCCTATTCATTACAAATAAACAAACAAACAAATCTTTTCTCTTTATAATATTAGTATAGATATAGATAGAAACACCCAGACACAGTGCAAACATTTGAATTCATCACACAAATATTTG
Organism: Ectropis grisescens; assembly: GCA_017562165.1. Taxonomy (NCBI): domain Eukaryota; kingdom Metazoa; phylum Arthropoda; class Insecta; order Lepidoptera; family Geometridae; genus Ectropis; species Ectropis grisescens. The sequence goes on from CM029773.1 coordinate 20,834,178, forward strand.
CACTGGGAGGGGATCGAACCCACGACCCTCGGCTTCGCAGGCAGAGCTACTACCAACTAAGCCACTAGGCCAGTCAATAGTAATGTCAATAGACGATTCTTAATGTTAAAAAATGATTCAATCTACAGTGAAGTGTTCTTACCTAGAAATAAATGATTCACTCCCGATTTGAAGACACCAAGATTGTAAGCATCGGGAAGAACCTACGCAGGCAACGCAACGCCTAGACGTTCTTATTACAAAAGTTTGAGTCATCTCGGGTTTAATAAGCACAGAATCACAAACATATGAGTCTCAATGACCAAAACTCTTCATTTGAATGTTTGAAACGACCACCACGAAACGGTGTCGCTTTTTTGTGCTACGCGCAGTCCGGTTGAAAAAGACAAGATTATTTGAGCCAATAAAGACATTTTATTAACGGATTACTTCAAGGCTCCTTTGCTAAATAAACGTAGCTGACCTAAATAATTCCTTAATATTCATTAAATGAAGTAGCCATAAATCTTGTGAATTGCACCACATCTCATCCCTGTTGACAGATGCCGTACCTCACCGTAAGTAATTGAAGTAAAACATAATAATGCTGCTGTACGATGTCTTCTAATATTATTTATTCTAAATGGAAAGCACACAACATTAAACTAAAATTAATCAAAAAATCCAGATAAGATATTATTACTAACGATATTTTTTTCCAGACAACCCTAAATTGACTTAATTTTAAAATTACACTCAAATACAAAACTTAGCTAAATTTAATGTTATTTACGAAATCAACTAAACAGTGAGTTAAAACGAGTACGTCTTCGAGGTAAGCAACCTCCAACCATTTTAAAATTTTGAAAGATATTTCAAAAAACCGATTCACCTCTTTCGGTAACATGTAGGTATATGAACTAACTTTGAAGTGTGTCTAAGTTTAATTTTAAATTGTAGTGAAAACTGAATTTTTTTTGGCTTGCCTGGTGGTTGGCAGTATGTCTTGAGAAGCTGTGGGTTCGATCCCCACCCAGTGCAACGGCTGTGTGATGAATACAAATATTTGTAGTGTGCCTGGGTGTTTTCTATGCATAATAAGTATGTAGTTAAAATATATGAGCATTATACCAGCTAACTGGCTCTCATAGTACAACCTTTTCTTAGTTTGGGGCTAAATGGATGTATGTGAAATGTCCACCAAAATTTATTTATGAAAAGAAATAAAGAAAGTCGATTTTTGTTTTTTCTGAGATCTATACTTATAATAAAACTGTAACGGGTCGAATTCTGTACATTGAAGATATTTTGAAATTTTTTTTTTTGGAGCACTCCATAGTCGATACTGATGGCGAATCTGCATTTTTTTTCTTTCATGTCTGTCTGTCTGTCTGTCTGTCTGTCTGTCTGTCTGTCTGTCTTTCTGTATAGGGATCACGCATCACGCCGAAACTACTGATTCAATTCAGCTGAAACTTGGCATGATTTTAGTTTAAACTAAGGAGATTGCTGTAGGCTACTTTTGATCTCCAAATTCTGATCGGTTTTCTTGCGGGAGGGGGTGAAAGTCAGAATGTGTATTTGGTTGTAACTCATGTTTGCGTTGTTTAATTTCATTAATTCTTTTTTTGTTAGAAAGAACACATTTTTTATATTGTCCCATCAAAATTTGAACATTATCGGTTTGGTGGTTCGGAAATTACACAAACATTAAATAATAACGACACGCACGGCGCGTTCGGTACATACAAACTTCTAAGTATTCTGTGTATCACAGACGATCCACAGAATATCTAGATTCTAGATTCAAGAAGTGCCCACGTGATCGCGTCGCGTCGTCTTGAATGACAAAATAATTGTCAAAAATATATTTTTGTGTGGAAAAAGGAGGAGGATGAAAATATCCTTCTTCAAACAAGGAGGATGTTCTCAATCGGGTTGCATGTTTTTATTTGGTTTTATTTTACACGATAACTCCGGTAATTGTGAGTTGATTTTGATAATTCTTTTTTTGTTTGGAAGAAAATACTTCAGAGGTGATCTTATATATCGAAAACAGGGAGGTAGTTTTTCAAATATCAACAAAAAACAAATATCAGCTTAGATTTATCTGTATTTAGTAAGTCGAACGACAGTATTAAATTACCTGTCATAGAAGTAAATTTTTGTTCTTTTGGAGAAAACATATCAGCATAATAAGTAGCAGCATAAACAACCCATTAAATGTTCCCACTGCTGGACGTCGGGGCCTTCTCTCGCAAGGAGAGAGACAAGGCTATAATCCACCACGCTGACCCAGTGTCGGTTGGTGGATGACATATGACATATGACTTAGAACTTAGATTCTAGGTACATTTCGGTTTCCTCACGATATTTTCCTTTACCGTTTAATTACCGGCATTACGTACATGACTCAGAAAAGATAGTGGTGCGCGTGGTTTTGAACCCTGGGTCTCCGGATCGACAGTCTGCGTTCTCCCGACTAAGTCAGCTGTAGCTTACTAGACCAGCCGTAACTTAACGTATTATTTCAATCCAAATACTGTTTAAAATTTAAAGGTAGTGTTCAACAAGCTTCGGTAACCGAAGCAGACCGTTGTTAGGGTTCCGTACCTGACTTCGCTGTCCGTCCATCCTTCCGTCTGTTACCAGACTGTATCTCAAGAACGGTGATAGCTAGACAGTTGAAATTTTCACAGACGATGTATTTCTATTGCCGCTTTAACAAAAAATACTAAAACTAAAATAAACATTTAAGAGGGGCTTATTTCCATACAACAAACTTGACTTTTTTACCGTTTCTTGCTCGATACTAATAACGTACCTGTCACAGGTTGACGCTTTCACTATTCACATAATATTAAGTTTTATGTTCTCTTTAAATGTAAGTAATTAAAATAAAATAAATTTTTAAGGCTCCCATACAATAAAATCATTTTATTTGCTAATGGTTCAGAACCCTTCGCGCGCGAGTCCCACTGGCATTTGACCGGTTTTATTTTTTCAAAAATTTTGTAATATCCTATCCTTTCCTAATATTATATAAATATGTCAATATTTAAATTTTTGCTGCTCAATTACGTTGGAATGACTGAATGTATCGAGTTAAAATTTGAAACATATTCTTGGCTTAGCTTAAGTAACACATAGGGACATATAGATAAGTAACTATACATAGGCAATGTTTGGCCTATTTTTGTTCTTCCAGACTATAATCTAATTGTATTTCAAATTTCAGCCCGATCACTTGATACGTTCCGCCATGATTAAGTAACAAACATCCAAACATTGACATTCATAATATTTACAGTTACAGGACAACGTTGGAACGGCTGAACATATTTGGAAAGAATTCGAAACACACGTAGTTTGTAATCAGAAATAGCAAATCGGTTACTTATAGGTTACTGTGACGTCGGAAAGACTAAGCAAATTTGGTAGAAAATTGAAACAGAGATAACTTATAGTCTGAAATACCACATTTATGTATTATCTATCAACCTGAAAAGAAGCATGAGCCCTAAGGAAACAAATGTTAACTATCACGTCAAAACGGCACAACGAATTGGGTTGGCATAACACAGATAGTTTAGAGTCTAAAATTTCACATGGGGTCTCTAAGTCTATATTTTCGTTTAACTACATATTAATCTATAATAAGTATATATTTTCGTAAGGAACTTGATGTGATGGTAAGGTAAAAGCCAAATATGAAAAATATATGCACCCGTTTTGGCGTAGATAATACAGGTGATTTGCGTTCACAATCAAAATACCAAGCAACATTATATTCTCATTAGATGGCGCTAATGCCAGTTTAAATCTAAAAGCACTAAAGGCTATTTAAATCAACGTTTTGCTATTGTGGTATGTATTTTTTCTTTCATCACTAGGTGGCGTTACTGGTATTCTAAATTGTACTAATAAGTTTTTGCTGCTAAAATGATTTTGATGCCGAATTTGGATTCTTTCGTTCTTGGATTTTTTTTCTGTGTTACAATTAAATTCATACATTAACATTTCACTAAGACTTGGCTTAGATTTCCGGGTTCAACTTGCTTGAGTACCTATCATTAAAACTCAAAATTTTAATCACTTTGATTCCACACAGGCTTCGTTCAAAATTTTACGCGGGCGAAGTCGCGGGTAACAGCTAGAAAACAGCTTGCGGATAAAAAGAGAAAAGTAGGTAATCAGATCATGCACATCAGCTTCAGACTTTTCGTAATGTATCCTATAAAAATCCTACAAACTTAACACTTGCGGCTATGTTTGATACTACGAAAACTTAATAAGTATGTTTGATTTTGTTTAAAAAAAAGAAAAATAAAGATGATAAAATTAAATATTTTTTTGTGTGGGAAAACAAATTCACTCGGTTTTTCAATGATTACATTTTGCAAATATTTTGACGTACGATACTTCCAACTAATTTACACTATAAGTCAGTAACATCTGCTTACGCGAACGAAGTAGCGGGTTCAGCTAGTAATTAAATAAAAACAATAAATATTGTGCAGAATTCGTGTCTATTACTAAAATTCTCAGTTATAAGTACGACTTACACTTTTTTAAATTTCATAGCTCTGGTATTGCAGATTGCACTGACGAAAGTCACTTACCATCAAAATAAATTACAATATTCGGGCCTCTGGCTTATTCCTAGTCAAAACAATTTTTACAGACGTCTCGTTTTGTTAAAGAAATGCGAATTTTCCCTAATGCAGTGTCAAAAGTTGTTCAATTTCTTTCGTAGGTACAGTCGCGGTGAACACGAATGCGGAAAAGTTAAAACTCGTTACATATTTATGACGTCGCCTGTACTAATGGTGGACGGTTGAGTTTTAATTTCGCACAGTTTGTTTGACGTTTTTGACACAAGAACAGAATGAGGACAGTTCGTAAATATATTTCGTTTCTTTTGCTTTAATTTGTATGCTAAATACTCGTACAATGATGTAAATTATTTAACTTTTGTTTACCTATGTTTCGTTATGAAACATCAATAGAGTATTAAAATACGCTGTACGGGATTTTAAGCTATGAAAATATTGCAGTCAAAAAGTTTACATATACTACGTATAGAGTTGGAACAAACGCTTTACACCGAAAGCACGGGTCTGATCGCTCTTCTCTTGGCGCTCTTGTGGAAATGTCATACTTTTGTCGCTACACATCACTCTGTTGCCATAGCTAACATACACCTCATCTGCTTACGATTGGTACAAACGCACCGTGCCAAAAACCCTGATCTATTTTCGTATTCTTTATCTAAGGTTGCAGCCAACTAGCTTGGTCAGCCGTTCAATTAACAACCTAGCTAGTTTACTAAAAACAGTGCCTTTTAATGAATAGTGAGCCCTACCACCGCAAAGTAATATACGTATTCTAAATTCGATTCTAGTATTCAATATATTTATAAGAAAACTACGAAAAAATCCTAAAACTCTCTCACACAATGAATAAAACATTTATAAGCAGAAATACAAAAGAGGTAAAGATATTTTCTTTTAGAAAATACAAAGTAACGGAGCAATTTGAATGTATTCCGAAATATCGTATCCAAATAAACCTAGGCAATTTTAAAACAATATAGGTATAATTCAATGGTATCTAGTTTTCGATTCAAATTTATTTAAAAAAAAACTGTGATAAGTGAAACACCCAAGCACAATAAATAAAAAAATTCTAAGCAGGAAAAAATATCAAAGAGCTAAAAATATTTGCTTTTACAAAATACGAGTACCATCTAACGGGGCAATTTAAGTGTATTCCGAAATATCGTATTCAAATAAACCTGGGCAATTTGAAATTTAAATTAATATAAAAATACAATGGAAGAAATACAAATACAAAAATCTTTTTTGCTATTTGCAGGTAGGATAATGTGATACAAAACATTTAGAAAACTACAAAAGATTCGTAAAACAAGCACACGCAAACAAAACATGTCTAAGCAGAAACATAAAGGAGCTAAAAATGTTTGTTTTTATAAAATACCATCTAACGGGGCAATTTGAATTTATTCCGAAATGTCGTATTCAAATAAACCTGGGAAAATTTAAAATATCGAATGTAATTTGAAATTCTAGCAAACGTCCGGGCCAGAAGCTCTGGGACATATAGTAGTTGGCAATACCGAATAATCGCCAGAAGCGGAGCTAGGGTTATCTAAGAATTGGCTTGATAATTTTATAAACTACTACTAGTGGCCCGTTCCGGCTTCGCTCGGATATTGTCATATAAAGACAAATAATCGGAATAAAAACTATCCTATCTTTCAAGTTGGATCAAACTGCACATGATGTGTAAGTTTTATTGAAATCGGTTCAGTGGTTTAGGAGTCCATTGAAGACAAACATTGTGACACGAGATTTATATATGTTAAGATTTTCGTACAAAAAATTAAAACGACTTCAAAACACAAATAGGCACTCAAAAGCGAAGTATAAATTAATATAATTATTACACGAGACGAGAAGAGCAGAACATGTGCCGGATGGTAAGCATACCAGCCACATAACAGCACAGTGACACGCAGCTATTGGAACATGAATAGTCCAAATCATTGCCTACTGCACTGCACTTGTCACCCAGAGATATAAGATATTATATCTTAGTACATCTAAGCCTTGTAATTTCTCTGAAAACATTGCCCTTCAAACCGGAATACAGTAATGTCTGCGTGACGGTAGAATAACTGGCAAAGGTGAATCCTTCCCCAGGCGGACTCTGCAAAGAATCCTACGACTACTAATAGAGCAATAACAAGAGCACACAAGTTGAGTAAAGGCCTCCTACCTATAACCCTATACCTATATAATTATACCTAAGTTATACGACATCTCCAAATGGAGAAAAACACTGAATCCCACAACACAGGACATCCCTAGTGTGGGACGCAGGGTCTACCTCCAAATGAAGTTAAGCGGTCACTATAATGTTATGTTGTTAGTAAGGTAATTTTATGTAACTTCATTTATGTTCCATGTACTTTTTGAAATAAACTTAAACTTAAAACTTCTTTTACTACCTACTAAAGGATAAGGTCATCCAAAACTAACACTCTGAGTACGCCCACGTACCGCTAGAACTCAACGATATTAGTTGAGAAAATATACGTAACGTGAGCGAAGAGATGTATGAGCTTTAGTTCAGTTTTCCAACTCAGTGAATTTGTTTTAATAATTTAAAAGCGGACTTTCCAGCCAATATTGATTTAGAAGAGAAACTACATGAACGTAATATTGATTTATATACAATGTTAGGTTAGTTTCACCCCTATTTATTGCCATTAGCAGGATTGTTCATAAATTGTTTGTTATTTTTGATGTATTTTGTAACGGGTATTCCTCCATTCACTTGTTTTTAATGGAATTTGGGATGCCTCTCATCATCATCATCATTATCAGCCGCAAGACGTCCACTGCTGAACATAGGCCTCCCCCCTAGATTTCCACAACGAACGGTCCTGCGCAACCTGCACCCAGCGGTTTTCAGCGACCTTTATGAGGTCATCTGTCCATCTAGTCTTCCGGTTCGTGGTCGCCACACGAGAACCTTTCTTCCCCATCGGTTGTCAGTTCTGCGAGCGTGTGGCCTGCCCATTGCCATTTCAGCTTGCTTACTCTTTCAGCTTGCTTACTCTTTGAGCTATGTCGGCCACTTTCGTTCTTTTGCGAATATCCTCATTACGGATTCTGTCGCGCAAAGAGACTCCGAGCATAGCCATGTCCATAGCTCGCTGTGTGATTTTGAGCCTCGTTATGAGGCCCACAGCTCAGGGATGCCTCTATCAAATATCAATTGGAGGTTCGAGACATAGTGATGATGCACATAAAGAGACTGATAAGTGACAAAGGTTACATCTTGGCTAAGGTTAAGGCCCGGTCTACAGCCTAACTAAAAGCGTCCACACACGAGTCCTAAAATCAGAGGAAACGACGTAATCATAGTGGGGCGGAGCATACATCGCAACATAAATCACCAATCATATGGTGCGATGTATATATGGACGCTTTAAGTCTGTTTTGGTTTTGCTATTGATGTCTCTGTAATATAAAGCGAAAAGAGAGAGAACCATCAATGTTAAGACAGTTTTAGGTAGTAGACTGTCCGGTTGCAAATTCGAAGTTCTTTATTGATAAATGTACAATTTACACGTCAATTTTCGAAAAAAAAAAAAATAAGAGCATACAAAGAGCTATCATTTTTAAAGCTTAAATTGAACATTATATTTTACGATAATAAGTATCGTACAAACAAGTGTCATAAATTAAAATATATGTACTTATTACAATTGTAATGAATAATGTCAATTTTTTACAATTTTATTGTGAGTTTGCCACCACTATATAAAAACTCGCTGTAACTATAAAAAGTTTGATCGATAAGCCAGCTTTTAAATCGGTTTTTGAACCTACCCGAGCTCTGTGCTGCTTTAACTATTTTAGGAAGAGTGTTATAAACTTCCGGTCCCATAATGTGAGTCAGTTTTTCCGATCTCGCGTATGAGGTATACTGTCCAGCTTGTCTATTTTCACGTTTTGAGGTATGAAGTATTCTAGGTACACGCTTTCTCATAGTTCAGCCATTCCAGATTATAATCTAAGTTTCCAATGTAGGACAAATCTTTTCAGTTTTGACATCGTGATTGAGCAGAAAACCATCAAATTTTTTACATATTTTAGCATACGCTAAAGTTCTGAAGTTATTTATTGTTCCCAACGGCTCTTTATCAATTCTCTATAAATCTACTTAGTATTTTATGCTATCACAAAAAACAGCTTTTTAAATTTTTTTGCGTTATTTTCCCAATACCCAGAAGCACTTAGGTGCCATCTAAGCAAATGTTTCTTTTCAGGATCCGGATTATTTTTTCTGTAGATTACTTACAAAAGAATTTCCTTGGCTCTTTTGTAGGTGCAAATTCTGGTTAATCTCAAGGTTAACGTAATTGTTAGTTTTACGGAAGTCTAATCTCTGTCATACTGCCTCCTAGCCATAGCATAAGCCGTCCACTAAATGTTCCCACTGTTGGGACTTTTTTTTTTTAAATAAAGAGTGACGAGACGATCAGGACATGTGCCTGATGGTAAGCAACATGCCTGACACATAACAGCACAGTGACACGCAGCTATTGGAACATGAAGAGTCCAAATCATTACCTAGCACTGCACTGCGCTCGTCACCCAGAGATTTAAGATCTTATATCTCTAAGCCCTGTAATTTCTCTGGAAACATTGCCCTTCAAACCGGAACACAGTAATGTTTGCACATTACTGCTTGGTGGTAGAATAACTTTTGGCCTTTTCTCGCAAGGAGCGAATCAAGGTCATAATTGACCACGTGGACTCAGTTCGGGCTGATGGATGACGTCTACGAACTCGAAAAGATTCTAGTCACATACCTGCTTCCTCCCGATGTTTTCCTTCGCCGTTTTTAAGTTCGTGGCATTACGAGCGAGAAAAAATATTGGTGCATGTGGGATTCGAACCAGGGGCTCCGGATCGGCAGTCGACAGTATTTTACTACATCATGTTCCTACTTCATCCTTTGGTTGCCTGGAAGAAATAGGCTCTTAGCGATAAAGTCGCTATTTACTAGTAAAATACTCAAAATATCGGACGTTTTTGGTATTAGTTTGTCACGATGCCACATGTTAGCTTTTTTTTTTTTTTGTGAGACATACATTTTTATAATATAGAGTGACAAGACGAGCAATACATGTGATGGTAAGAAACAGTAACAGTCTTTACCTTCAGGTGTCAGGCAGTAATATCAAAACAAAGATTTCAAATCACTATCTAAAGGTATACTGCATAATATATAACGCTACATTAATATCTAATTACTTTAATTATTTTTTTAACGGACAGAGCCTTTGTTAACATAACTAAATTACCATGAGAACTAGACTTCAAACCTAAATAACTACTTACACTAAACTTATCCAAATTATCCATAGATCAATGAAGTTACAAAGATAAAACCAAAGATTTCGTGTCATGAGACACAAGAGGGTCTGCCGCCTGACTAAAACTGTCTTAGCTTTGATATTTATCTCTCTTTTTTTCCGCTTGAAATGATAGAGACCGCAATACCAAAACGAAGGGCAGTTCTGTGAATCGCAAGAATTTTAGATGCCTTGCTTCGAATACTAATCTCAACTCAACGACCTACAAAATGCCCCCTGCTATTTTTATCTGACATTATCAGTTTTAGCCGTTCCTTTTCGTGTGGCTGATCCCCGAAGCGAGAGAGTGTGTGATCACGTTATGGAAACCTAATTTTGTTATCGATGTATTAAAACCTCAGTATAAGTATTATCTGTATTGCAAATTATTATCTAGACACAATTTTGCCTTTGTGCTTTGTTTCAAGTTACGGACCTCATGTATTAACATCTTTGAAATTTTTTGTCATAATTAATGACCATGGAACGTAGAGCTAAGGAGTATCATCTGTGTACTTGAGAAAGTGGCCGTCGAAAGATGAATTAAGTTAGGGTGTGACGCCACTTCAGCATCTGGGTCAATTACGCTGCACATTATTGACCTGTTTAAATTTTAGATTTATTTAAATGTATTTTGTCTGTAAGTTTGCCTTACTTACGTTCTATTCTATTATGACCTGATGAAAATTAGAAAACATTTTATTATCCGTGCATCCTCACAAACTTCAAAGTTACTCAACTAACTAACATCAGCAATTTCAGTATCAATTTTTAACCGACTTCAAAAAGAGAAGAGGTTCTCCCTTCCGTTATATGTTTTTATGTATCACGCGATAGCTCCGCCAATTGTGAATCGATCGTTTTTAGGGTTCCGTAGCCAAATAACAAAATACTGGACCCTTATAGATTCGTCATGTTTGTTTGCCTGTCCGTCCGTATGTTACTTTTTCCGAAACTATAAGAACTATACTATTGAAACTTGGTAAGTAGATGTATTATGTGAACCGCATTAGGATTTTCATACAAAAAATAGAAAAAAACGATAAATTTTGCGGGTGTCCCATACTTGAAACTGAAACTCATTTTTTTCCATCAAAACCAAACGTGTTGGTTATCTATGGATAGGTCTTTAAAAATGATATTGTGGTTACTAACATTTTTTTTTTCTAAACTGAATAGGTAGAGACGCGAGAGACTCTTCCATAGTGGTAAAATGTGTCCCCAATCCCTGTAACTTCTAAAATACATAGAATGACAGAAATGAAAAAAATATATGATGATACATTACCATGTAAACTTTCAACGAAAATCGGTTTGAATGAGATCTAGTAATACGTCATAAATTGGCTATTGTTAAAACACTGATTAAAGTAACAACGAACTACTAGAACTTTTATATTATGTTACTTGCTGCTACGGAAGCCTTCATGGGCGAGTCCGACTCGCACTTGACCACTTTTTTTTGTTTGGTTCACACTTTAGAGATGTCTCTCATTTTTTTTATCAAAATCGGTGTTGCCCACTGTTTTCCCCGCGTAGTTATCGTTTCCGGTATTTTCCAGAATAAATAAATAAATAAGTAGCCTACTTGTTCTTCCAGACTCTTCTATCTAACTGTGTTAATCTAATCTAACTGTGTTCCAAATTTGACAAATGGCAAAATATCCATTTAGACTGCAGGCCCGTGAACAAAATTTATGGGTCATCTGATACAGCAGGAGACCTATGTAGGATGATAGAAGGGTATAAAGTAATAAGATTGAGCACTATGCCGTCACTTGTAAGCTGTCCAACTGAGTGCAGTTGAAGACGGGGGGTTCTAATCCTCGATCATTTCTCCTTGTCGCATGATTTTTGTACGGCATTGCGAAATAATGTATTAGAAGAGGTATTGAAACTGTATGGAACCAAAGCCGAACATAATCAAATGACCAAACTTACTCTGTAAATCGTCGGAAAATCATGAATTTTTTTCACAAACCAACAACAAGAATTTTAAAATTTATAATTTTTATAGTTTCAATACCTCTTCTAATCTATTATTCGGCAACGCCGTACAAAAATCATGCGACAACGAGAAATGATCGAGGTTTAGAACCCCCCCCCTCTTCAACCGCACTCAGTTGGACAGCTTACAAGTGACGGCATAGTGCTCAATCTTATTACTTTATACCCTTCTATCATCCTACATAGGTCTCCTGCTGTATCAGATGACCCATAAATTTTGTTCACGGGCCTGCAGTCTAATTGAGACAAAAACTTAATCATGTTTTAAAATTATTGTTGCACCCCACTCTGAAGCACGGTCCAAATCTTTCAACTAAATTCGTTCAGACCTAACGACACGAATGAGCAACAAACAAGCAGACAAACGTCAATACATTTATTATATTAAAGGACATTAATACCTCGATACCATTACATATTACCTCGATGTTTCATCAGAATAGTATGTTAAGTTGATTTTCAAAAAATAAAGAAGAGAAAGAAAGAAGAGTGTCTGAGTTTAATTTTAAAATGAATGAAATGAATTAAATTACATAATGGTTTTTTCGCGAAAAAAATATAATTTTGTTGGTACCAAGTTTCTTACAGTGCGCGATGAGCGGAGGGGGGAGCTACATACATCGAAACTCACAAATATATTCTTACTAAATAATACTTAGGGGCATGTGAACCAACAAGTTATATAAATAAATTATTTATCGGCCGGCTCGTAGCTCGAAAAGCGACATCGTCTCATGTTTGACGTTCCAAAGACTCGAACTAAGAATTTGACTCCACTTTTGTGATACGTCAACGCTGTGGAATGCGTTCCCTGACTGGGTTTTTCCCGATTCAATTTGAGTGTCACTGGGTTTTGTTGGTAAGCACACTTCTTCGTAAACCGCATCGTCGCTAAGGCGAGATGACGCTCAAGTGTAAACTCTCTGCTCAAGTCAAAAGTTATAAAAAATCTAAATTAATTTTCGTCTTCATTTTTCATCCTGAATCTTCAGACATAAAACTAAAATGACAGCTATTTTATTCTTATAAAGTTTAAAATTGAACATCCGCTGAGAGTTTAGTTTTAAAACGGTTAGACCCGGGAGCGAAAAGTCAACTAAGTGAAAAGTTAGCAGCGAAACTAAAGCAAGCCAACGGAGTTGAGTCGAATAGAGATTAGTTAGGTACACGATGGCGTGATTGGAAATAGTTAGATCGAAAATAACTTCTCCGAGGGCTTAGCAATGCGGTGTTCATGCTGTAGACTATGATTTCTCTTTTACTAATCAGCAGCTATTTGGCTCTAATTGCTACTGCGAGTGTCGTGAGGAGTCCAGGGATTTTTGTAAAATAACTAGCGGCCAGTTCTGGCTTTGCTCGGGTAACGTCTAAATAATTTGCGATAGCAATTGCGACCGTAAATTGAGATTAACTTGTGAATGTCACACTAAAAAATTGGCAGTCATAAGGACTGCCGATAGAAGTGAAAATTAAAGTAATTAAATACTTGCACAACATGTTATCTGTATAGCTACAGAAATAATGCTATTACACATGTCGATGACGCAATCACAAGATGTTTGCCTAAAAAAATATTCAAAAAGTCCACGTTGCTAAAAAAATACTACAATACAACTCGATTAATAAATTTCGAGTGGGGTAACGAGGGTGAAAAATATTGAATGATCTATTCTCATAGGTGTAATACTTACTACCAACGACAAAAATTGACAAAAATGTTTGTTTTTCTTCTGGAAAGGTTTCCTTTCTAATCAGGACGTTTTCGCTTTTCTACGAAAAACGTAATTTCGAAATAAACTACGTTCTACTTCGTTTCGATCGATCGAACATTGTTTGGCGTTTAAATGTTCTAAGCTTACTTACTCTAAACGACGAAATCAAATTTTTGTTGAAAATGAGTTGATGTCCAGAACAAACTGTATTGTATCGCTAAGCAGTAATGTGCGTATGTTTTATACGCACATTACTGCTTAGCGATACAATAACTGGTAAAGGTGTGGCACTTCCCCTGGCGGACTCTGCGAGGAGTCCTATTACTACAAAAAGCTTTCAACTTTGGTCAAAATTTTACTTGTAGATTTTTGGCACGTGTAAACCTTAAATAAATTCATGGAAATGACAGTTAGTCTTTTTTGAAATACAAAGGAAAATCTAATATTACAAAACACTATCATTCCAACCCACATCCAAAGTAGCGGGAACTTTCTGCTTGTAAAACATAAAACAGGCCCTTTATTGTGATGGCACGATAAATGACACAATTTGTTATCGTTATGTGTTCTAGTAATCTACTTAATATACCCATGGAATGGGGCTCTGGCTTGTTACAGAAACGAAGGTAATATTTCACTGGATGAGCATTATTTTTAACTTTTGTTGGGCATTCGTATCATAACAGAGATTATTATTGAGATAAATGGTATTACAAAATTAACATCTGTACTTAATAGAACCGGTTGACCCGTGTCCTGGAAACGGGAGTGATACGAGAGTGAAACAATAGTGTAATGAGAGTGAAACGAAGGTGGAACAAAACTAAAATGAAAGGGAAATGAAACGAAATGAAAATAATATTGTTATATGCTCTAGTAATCTACTTAATATACCCATGGAAAGGGGCTGTAACTTGTAACTGAAATGAAGGCAATAATTCACTGGTTGAGTATTATTTTTCACTTTTGTTGGACATTCGTTTCATACCAGAGATTATTATTATTGAGATAAATGGAATTACAAGATTGGCATGTGTATTTAACACAAGAACAAAATTAAAAATGTTGACTAACCCCCGACTACCTAAGATTTCTTATCTGTACAACATTCTACTAGTCAAGCCCTTTCATTTGATACCTATATTAAGGGAGTTGTGAAAAAAGAAATGTAATTTGCCATTTTGTGGTAGCGGCCATCTTGGATTTGAAATTTGTCATAGTGCAAAGTATTCTACTAATCAAGCCTTTTCGTTTGATACCCATATTGAGGTAGTAGAGAAAAAAATATATAATTCGCCATTTTGTGGTGGCGAATGATGGCCATCTTGGATTTGAAATTTGTTATAGCGTACTCTACTAGTTAATCCCTTTCATTTGATACCCATATTACCATACCCATATTGAGGTAGGTTGTGAAGAAATAATTTGTCCGCAATTTTGTGGAGGCGGCCATTTTGAATCGATATTTACCAAACATAGCTAAGAACACAAGAATTAACTTTCAAATAAAAAAACCGCATCGAAATCGGCCAGACAGACAGACAGATAGACAGACAGACAGACGGACGGACGGACGGACGTTACACGAAAGTGAATCGATAGTGAATCGATAGTGAAACGAAAATGCACCTCTGAATTTTTAACTACAAATTTGCAAGTCTAAACTATCACACAGCCAGCGTGGTGGATTAAGGACTTAGCTCTCTTCTTTAGACAGATGGTCCCAGCAGTGGTAACAGAAAGTGGATTGCTTATCAATTATTATATTACCGAAGATTCAGCTGTGGTCCCGAGATTTTGAATTAACTAACCTACACTTTTTTCTCCTCATATCAATTATCAATTGACCCAAAAATAAATTTAATTACGATGTTCTTATCTTCCTTCTGCCTTACATCTTCTTAATTTATATAGGTCTTAGCTTTTTCTTATCAGATATTCTTAATCCTCAGGTACTTAGTTTAGAAAATAGTAGATTGTGAAAATGATACGTTTTAGTAAAAATATTTTTACTTCTCTGTGAAATAAATACGCCCTAAAACTAATTAAATGAAAGATCAGACGAGGTTAGAAGGTAAAAACAAAATCTACATATTGTTTTAAGAAATGAGAACTAAATAAGTAACCAGTTAACAAACTGTTGCCACGGGCATAAAAGACAAATTTGATAAACTACATTGCTATTTAGCTCGTAATAATAAACGTAATTTATCCTATTAATATTATACATGCCAATGTTTGGATGTTTGGATGTTTGTTGCTCAATCACGTCGTGACGTCTGAACGGATCGAACTGAAATTTGGAGCACAGACTACAATCTGGAATAACACACCTACTCGAGAAATCGGGGAGCATACATTACCCCCGACTACCTCGGATTTGTAATTTGTACAACATTCTACTAGTCAAGCCTTTTTATTTGATACCCATATTGATGTAGGTTGTGAAGAAATATTTTGTCCGCCATTTTGTGGAGGCGGCCATTTTGAATCAAAATTAACCAAACATAGCTAAGAACATCCGCACGGAAATACACGTTCAAATTAAAAAAAAATCATCAAAATCAGCCCATCCTTTTCAGCTCTACAGTGCCAAAGACAGACAGACAGACATCGACGACAAACTTATTACACCCCTTTTTTGGTCGGGGGTTAAAAATACGGTTGTTGAAATGGACCCCTCTTCATATTTTGAAGGCGGTTAAAGTTAAAAAAATATCCACTTGTTACTGAAGCGATCTTTTATCTTCAACATCTACGGTAAAACCCAAGGTATACCCAACCAACTTAATTTTCTTTCTTAAATAAGCAGATTATTCAATAGGCGTGCCAAGCCCCAGAGATAACGCTAACAAAGGTCTAGGGTTACGGTCAAAGGGACACGAGTAATATTAGTAGAACGATGCTATACAGTTAATCGTCGTCGGGTCCATTTAAAAAATAATTCAGCGCCCTGGGAATGGGAATCATTGGAATGTTGCCACGCGAGGTAACTGGGACGTATTGTCTGAGACAGTGTCAAATATACAGCATAAACAGCATAAACGGACCACTTTGTGTGGCCACTGCTCCGATTCGGGCCTTCTCTTACATGGAAAGATTGAAAGCCACAATCATATCTGAGTTGAGGCATGTTGTATGCCTGATGGTAAGCAACTATTGGTGATAGGTTTGCACTTTACATACAGCCTACGCTGGAGCGTGCTTACTTAGAAGAAATCAATTCACTCTCGACTTAAAGATCCCAAGGTTGTAATCACGGATGTAACCACCGGGAAAAACGCACTCAGGCCCAAAGACGTCGAATGTACAGTAAAAAATTCGAAATCTATACTCAGGCCCAAAGACGTCGGCAGCAAAAAAAAATCGAAATCTGTGCTCAGGCCACACTTGAGCGTTGACATTCTGATTACGAAAACTCGTTCGAGTCATTGTCAATATCGAATCAAGCAGTAATAAAACCCTCTACACACGAGTCTTAATATCAGAGGAGATTACGTAAAACTAGTGGGACGGACCCTACATCGCACTATAAATCACCAATCATATGGTCCGATGTAGGCTCCTCCCCACTACTTTTACGTCATTTCCTCTGATTTAAGGACTCGTGTATGGAGCTATACGCTCCATACACGAGTCCTAAAATCAGAGACATAGAAAAATAAAAGTGGCCAAGTGCGAGTCGGACTCGCCCATAACCCATAAAGGTTTCCGTAGCTGCAAGTAACGTAATATAAAAGTTTGTTGTTCGTTGTTACTTTAATCAGTGTTTTAACAATAGTGAATTTATGACGTATTACAATAAAACTACTTACTAGATGTCATTCAAACCAATTTTCGTTTTACAGGGGGATACACATTTTACCACTTTGGAAGAATCTCTCGCACAAACTATTCAGTTTAGAAAAAAACTGTGTTTGGAGCTATACCCTCCATACACGAGTCCTAAAATCAGAGACATAGAAAAATAAAAGTGGCCAAGTGCGAGTCGGACTCGCCCATAACCCATAAAGGTTTCCGTAGCTGCAAGTAACGTAATATAAACGTTTGTTGTTCGTTGTTACTTTAATCAGTGTTTTAACAATAGTGAATTTATGACGTATTACAATAAAACTACTTACTAGATGTCATTCAAACCAATTTTCGTTTTACAGGGGGATACACATTTTACCACTTTGGAAGAATCTCTCGCGCAAACTATTCAGTTTAGAAAAAAACTGTGTTAGAAACGTCAATATCATTTTTGAAGACCTATCGATACATACATAAGCCACACGTTTGGTTTTTGATGGATTTTGTTTTTTGAGTTTCAGTTCTAAGTATGGGACACCCCTAAAATTTATTGTTTTTTTTTCTATTTTTTGTATAAAATCTACATAAATCTAATCTAAATCTACTAAATAATGCGGTTTTCAAAATACATCTACTTACCACGTTTCAATAGTATAGTTCTTATAGTTTCGGAGAAAAGTGGCTGTGTCATACGGACGGACAGACAGACAAACATGACGAATCTATAAAGGTCCCGTATTTTGCCATTTGGCTACGGAATCCTAAAAAAGGTCATATTAGATTAAGAAGATCAACTGCACGCTCTCCAAAATGGACCCGATAAGATCAGATTTTTAAATCATATGTTTTTCTAACCGGCAGAGCCTTTATTTTTATTTAATATACCTAAACTAAGTATATTGTTAGTGACGGCACGTCAACAAAAACCTGTCATTATCTAACTAATGACAAATACAAATACAAAAATCTTTATTGCTGTTTGTAGGTAAGATAAGATGATACAAAACATTTTAAAAGTTGCCCCATACAAACTGGCCTCTGCGAGAGGCATGCAATATGTCTGGCAAGACAATTTGATGTAGTCTTAATTTATAAATGATGAAAACTAAATTATAATCAGCTGATTAAAGTCTACTTCTTCCTCTTCTTCTATTAATTTCTGGTTTTTTATTTATGTCATCTGATTCTTCATCTTCGATTCATTTCTGGCTTCTATTTGGTAGTGATAAAGATAATGATAATTAAAAGTTATCTTAACTATTTTGTGTCGAGTTAGTACACTGTCGTTTCCTCGGTTTATTGTTGCCTAGGAAAGCCCGGGCTTAATTGCCGGTAATTCGGCAAATTAGAACTGCTAATGTTTTTTCTCAAAACGAGAACTTTTTCCGACATTTTCTTTTCGCAGCTCTATTCCGTTTTAGAAATTCCTTTTTAGAGGCGTTTAATAAGGAATAACTTTGCATTAATTAAACTTGTCTCTCGCAGTTTCTGTCTGAAATATTCGGGGGAATAACGAAATTAGACACGGAATTATTGCATAATTCATGTGATGGAGAGCTACGTCAGCTACGTAGATTTGACGGTACGCAGTCGCTTCGCTGTGAAGGTACTGGTGGAATACATAAGGCTCGGAGCTTTTCATAGCTAATATGTAGTCGGTTTTTATTCTTACCTTCTTGAAGTTTCACTTTTTTTGACACACTTGAAACTAATAATTTTGTGGCGAAAGGACCACACACACGTCAACAATATCGACAATATAAGATTGTCAATAATATTCATCAATATTTGGCGGACCAGAACATTATTTTTACTTTTTTTTTTTTATAAAGAGTGACGAGACAAGCAGGACATGTGCCTGATGGTAAGCAACATGCCTGCCACAGAACAGCACAGTGATAACATGTCTTAGAGACATAACATCTTAGATCTCTGGGTGACGAGCGCAGTGCAGTGCTAAGTAACCATTTGGACTCTTCATGTTCCAATAGCTGACGGCACTGTGCTATTATGGACAGGCATGTTACTTACTATAAGGCACATGTGTTGTTCGTCCCGTCACTATATAATAAAAAATCGTACATTTACTAGTATTGATCCATGGTTTTACGCGCTTAGTGTTGGATAAAAATGGTAAAAGTAATTTTAGGCTAAATACAATTTGTTATTTGACTGTATATTTATAATAGGTACGGCTACGCTAGATGCCGACACTTATGTAGTTTTATATATGGTCACACTGGTGATGTTGCCAGTATCTTATTCTGTGCAATGTATATTATAGTTTTTGGAATGAAATATTAATTACTGTAATAAAAAGGAAGGCTTGTTTATTAGCCTAAACTTATTACTTAGCCCCCGTTGTTGTTATTTTCCCTTGATTAAAAGTATTCCATGAGCTATACCATACTATTTCCAGGCTTTCCGTGCTCCAAAACCGGATCCGTTCAGGGGTTACGACGTGATTGAGCATCAAACATCCAAACTTTAGCATTTATAATGTAGTTTATTATTTACTAGCGACCCGCTCTGGCTTCGCGCGGGTGCAATGCTGATACTAAATATAAGTACCTACTAATAAAATTCCGGTCCAGCGGCAAGACGTTTCGTTTTACGTAGTCACATAAGTCACAGTTTTTTGTGATAGATACTTTTTTGGCGCGACTGACGCACGCAATGTGTTGATTGATGGAACGAAACGTGCTTCACACCAAAGATGGCGACAGCGGTTTGTTTGTCAATGCCATTAGAATTTAAAGAAATTCTCCATAATCCGAATTTTGATGACATACATATGTCGACTCAAAATCAATATTATGTTTTGTTATTCATGTAAGGTTTCGATCAAGTCTACCGCACCCTTTGACGAAATTATTAATATAGATAGTTATTTTATCAGTAGGGTAGTAGGAGGTACGAATCTGGTGATTTGCTCCTGACTTTCCACTATAGAGTTCATTACTTTCAACATATCAGTGTAGGTACTATAGATTCTAAGCTAATTCAGTGATGTATTGTTTTCAGAGTACTGTCACCCGTACGAGCCGTTCAAGTGTCCTGTGGACGGAAACTGCATCTCCATCCAGTACCTCTGCGACGGCGCTCCGGACTGCATCGACGGCTACGATGAGGACTCAAACTCTGCACGGCCGGTTAGTATATTTACACTAACATAAAAACAAAGAAGATAAACATTTACATCTACATCTTGGCAAAGAGTTACAAGCGGGATTTGTACCTCGATTGGCTTCATCATAATCATATTTATTCATAAACAATGTTACATGTCTCAAAATTCAATATAAACATTAACAAAATGTAAGTAATTAAAAACATAACACCCATGTGGAAAAATTAAATCAAATAAATAAAAAATAAGACAATAATCAAATTTTAATCAAAATCAAAATCAAAATTACTGCGTTCCGGTTTAAAGGGCAATGTTCCAGAGAAATTACAGAGCTTAAATACAAAACATTTTATAATTCTGGATGACGAGCACAGTGCTACTAGGTACTGATTTGGATTATTTATGTTTCAATAGCTACGTAACACTGAAATTATGGGTGTGCATGTTGCGTATATCAGGTAAATTTTAATGTCCTGTACCTACGTCTAAATGGGGTCGTCAGTCAGAAAAAAAACAAGTTAATAGTAGTCGTAGTGGTAAGACTCTTGGCAGAGTCCACGGGGAAGTACCACTCCTTTGCCAGTTATTCAAGTAGTAATGTGCAAACATCACTGTGTTCCGGTTAGAAAGGTAATGTTTCCAGAGAAATTACAGGGCTTAGAGATATAACATATTAGATCTCTGGGTAACGAGCACAGTGCAGAGCTAGGTAATGATTTAGACTCTTAATGTTCCAATAGTTTCGTGTCACTGTGCTGCTATGTATCAGACATGTTACTTACCATCAGGCACATGTCCTGCTCGTCACGTCGCTCTTCATTAAAAAAAAATTAAACTAATAATTTCTATGAAATAAATTGATAGCTATAAAATATGGACGATAAACTAACGTTTGAATCGCGCCTTTAAATTTAGACATCAAATTTCAGGGGTCAAAGTTTACGCAAAGAGAAGCTTGTTAAGCACCAAAGGCTAAAACATTTCCAAGTAATTCCAACACTAACTTTAACCATAAAATCAATGTAACCAAAGTTAACGGAACCCAACAAGGCATAACTGTATTAAATTCGGTACTTAGGGGCCGTTACAAAGACCGCGGAATCGCATTCCCGTCTGCTTTGAACATTTTGAAGCCGAGTCGCGATGTTTCTACATTAACATTTAATAATACTTCGGTACGTGATTCGGAGCGAAAAGCTTAGCAGTTGTCTGCAACAGTTGAGAATGTAATGTTATTTGTCGTTTGAGTTTAACTGAGTGAAAATAGGACTTTATTCGCTGTATCGCGAATATCCTACTCAAATTTATTATTAAAATTAACGTGGTTGTTACACATATTTACCCACAATGCGGGTCCTCCAAGATAATTTAGATATGTGAGGCACATGATACGTTATAGCAAATATTTATAAATTTGGGAAACATATCTCCATTGACAACGGTTCTTTAAAAAATGGTTCATAATCTCTTCTAGTAACCATTTCAAATCTTTGTAATTTTCTCTAAGTGTATTTTAACGTTAGATTGTATCTAGCTATGCAGCGAATTCTATAATCAAGGATTAACAAAATATAAGAACTAAAAGTTAACTAAATTGGTTATTGTAACGCTAAACTCAAAATTATATTACATGCGTTAATTTATATGTTTATTTATTAGTTCAAGGAATTTTAATCCTAAAGATAACAACTAACGTACCATTCTCGCTAACTGTGTCCATCGGACTGAGAAAAAATTAGCTGGAGCCCATGAAACCAATTTTTCGCTTGACGTACAACGTAAGTAATTTATTTTAACATTTCAGAATACCCAGAGCCCTCGTTAGTAAAATGGAAGTGCATTTTACCGGCTTTTGAAGAATTTCGATATATTTTACAGAATTTTAAATTACTCTGAAATTGTGCTATGAATATGCAGTTATGCTAGTTTGCTCACATACTCTTTTCTAGTTAAAGTTAAACATCAGTTATTGTTAAGTGTTAAAATGTATTTTTGTAGTATTAAGACTCTTTACAGAGTCCACCTGGGAAAGTACCACACCTTTGCCACTTATTCTACCGCCTAGCAGTAATGTAAAAACATCAGTGTGTTCTGATTTAAAGGGCAATGTTTCCAGTGAAATTACAAGGCACAGAGATGAAGCATCTTATTTATTAGGGTGACGAGTGCAGTGCTAGGTAATGATTTGGACTCTTCATTTTCCAATAGCTGTGTGCAGGGCCGGATCTACCAAATGTTTTTTTTGGGTTTCAGCCCGCAGCAGCTAAGTCAAGTCAAAGTCGAAAATAGGCGATAATGCGAAAAAGGTGAACTCCTAAGTAGTATTAGCCCAGGTCCCCCTAAACTCACGGTCCAGCCCTGGCTGTGTGTGTCACGGTACTGTTATAGGCAGGCTTCTTGCTTACCATCGTGTAGGTACATGTCCTTCTCGTCTCGCCACTATAATATAAAAATATGTAGCAGTTTAAGTTCGGCGATAGAATATTTCGCTTTGGCGGTAGAAAACTTTGCCATTTCTCTCTTCTTACACTTGAAATGGAAAAGAGACCAGTAGGAAAATTAGAACCATTTTAAATAGACAGTAAAACCTCTGGTTTCTGGTGATCTTTCTAGTTTAGAAATAGACTTTAAAACAAAATTAGTTTCTTCAAACCATGTGAATAAGCGTCTAAAACTTAGACAATCAACGAAACGATCAACGATCAAATTCTAGCAAAATTATAGCCTACTCTATGTTCCACTACTGGGACTTAGGGCCTTTTCTCACGAGGTCTCAAAGCCATAAGCTTGTCTACCGCGTGTGCCAAGTCACAGAGCTATATTCTTAAAAGACGTCTTGCGTGGAGTACCTGCGTTAGATTGGAGCCTGCGACCTCATGATATATAGGCAATAATACTCTTGTGCGAAAAAGACTTCAAAGTCTTGAACATCGTCGAAAAATTGCTAGTCTATCGGTTTTTTATCGGATACACTTCGGAGAGTGTGCGACTGATTTGCATGATCTGATACCACCTTGCCCTTTTTTTATCGGAATGCTCGTAGCTCGGAAAAGCGTCATCGTTTCATGGTTGATGTTCCAAAGACACGAACGAAGAGATTTGACTCAAATTTTGTGATAAGAACGTCTAGGCTGTGGAATACGTTGCCTGAGTCGGTTTTTCCCGATGATTACAATCTTTTGTGTCTTCAAATTGAGAGTGAATCGGAATCGGAATCGTGAATCGAGAGTTTTTTCTAGGTAAACACGCTCCATCGTAGACCGCATGAGATGGCGGTCAAGTGTAAAACTATAAAAGCTAAAAAAGAAATGATCAGTACGTCAAGAACTAGAGACGTACGAACAGTACGATCAAGTTAGGGTAGGGCGCGGTAGGGCGACCGCCCTGGGCGCCGGATGTATAAGGGCCGCCGCGCCGCAAGTTCAGGCGCCCCTTTGTGTCTAGTCTGTACCCAGGCCTTTTTGACTTGTTAAAGAAAAAGTAAATCTCACCCAGGGCGCTGGTACTGCTAAAACCGGCACTGCTCGTGATTGTGAATAGTTCTCGCCCCTAAGCCTAAATGACTTTTAAATGGAAAGAGGAAATATAAATATGGAAAATACAGATCCTTTAGAGTCTAAAGTTTAGACGTACACCACAGATGGCCATTGTATAACTGTAGGACAATAATGATTTCTATAATACCTACTCGTATTTGTTAAAGGCACGTAACTGCTTCAAATGCATGTAAAATTTATAAACTATTTTCGTACAAAAAATTAAACCGACTTCAAAACAACAAATAGGCACTCAAAAGCGAAAAATAAACTAAAATCATTATTATAAGCGCTACTCACTCATCTATTTGAAGTCGGTGCCAGCCAAATCTAACAGGTAGGTACCTATAGAATAGATACTACTTACCTGTGCCAACTTACCATGTGCCTACATAGCATCAATCTACTAACTTTTTGACCTCACTGGCACCGACTTCAAATAGATGAGTGAGTAGCGCTTATAATAATGATTTTAGTTTATTTTTCGCTTTTGAGTGCCTATTTGTGGTTTTGAAGTCGGTTTAATTTTTTGTACGAAAATAGTTTATTTTACCCTTTTTTAGTGTACAAGAACAGAATTAAAAATTTTGATTAAACCCTGACTACCTCGGATTTGTTATCTGTACAACATTCTACTAGTCAAGCCCTTTCATTTGATACCCAAATTGAGGTAGGTTGTGAAGAAATATTTTGTCCGCCATTTTGTGGAGGCGGCCATCTTGAATCGACATTAACCAGACATAGCTAAGAACATTTGCTATGGTATTAACCTTGAAATAAAAAAAACCGCATCGAAATCGGCCCATTTGTTTGAGCTCTACTACGGTGCCACAGCAGACAGACAGACACACAGACAGACGTCGACGTCACTTATAACACCCCTTTTTTTGGTCGGGGGTTAAAAATAAGTTTTTATTAAAGCATATACACAATTTTGTATTGACAGGGTCGAGATTCATAACTTTTGTGAAATCAACAACTACGTCATCCAGATAATTGTACCTACGCAAATTTTCAGTTTTTGGTTCATATTTCAAAAACCACTCGACCGATTTCGATAAGATATTATATGGGACAATTCGGGAAGCATACCCGAACACAAAAAGAAATTTTAAAATCGGTGTAGAGGTTCTCGAGAAATCAGGTAACATACATAAAAAAAAAATAAAAAAAACATAGGGGTCGAATTGATAACCTCCTCCTTTTTTTGGAAGTCGGTGAAAAAAGCGTAACTTTCCATACTATATTTATTGGCGTTGACATAACGTTAGCAAATAAGCTAGTTCTTCGCCTACTTTTTAATGAGACAAAGCAGTAGGCCTTAATTGGTCCAACTGCTTCCCGAATAATGATTTCTACCTATATGAGTAATATACTAATGAGTATGTTCAGTTACTGTTTAACTTTGAAAATACATATATAACAGTTTTAAAACTTTACTTTAGCTAACACCTTTTCAATTCGCCACGACATAGAAACCTATAAGTACTACTTTAAATCCGCTTATTGTAGTAACGCGAATGTAACTCTGTCTGTCTATTGCGTTTTCACACCGAAACTAGAGAACCGATGTAAATTAAATTTGGCACAGAGATAACCTAGAGCCTGCGTAAGGACATACCTAGGCTACTTTTTGTGTAAAAAGTGTTTAAAATTTAAAATAAAAGATGTAAGTTTTTAAAGAAGTTTCATAGTTTTTTTAGCTACTTAGGTATTCATATACTTAATTTTTAAGCTTTTGATTAGATAAAGGTAAATATATCGTCAAGTTTATAACAATTTAACCCTTGAATCGTATTTGGCGTAAATGAATTATCGTGAAAAACTAGTAGGGCTCGGGTTAAGTCGCGGGCATACATTATATCATCATATTACCACAGTCCAATCAATTATACAGTCGTGCGACGAAGACGTCTGGAGTCTATAGTCCGTTCCACGGAGAGGTGTAGAAAATGTAAACAAAGGTGCTACCATAACATAAAATCGTTTAACCTTAGTATTTTTCTAAAACTGTCTTAAAATATTTTTCACAAATATGATACGACTTTACTTTGATCTTAAATACAACATACTTGGATTTGTATTGATCAAATAATGATTTATTAACTTATCTTGAAAGTTATAAATAGTAATAGTAGAATGAGGTAGATACGGTTTTGAACAGTGGCAATTTGATCTATGTTTCTCAAACTACGAATCCCATCGAAACATAAATGTGAAGTGAAAGACAAGTTCAATATGATATGATATGAATATGATATTAAAACCAGCCAAGTCAGACTGCTTTTGATAATCATCATAAATTATAAAAACAAATCATATTTTAAGTGTTTAAAACTAGTCTATGTATATATAGTCTATAAATAGGTTTTAGAACTGACTATTTAAGACCATAATACTGAACTTTGATCTCACTTCACTTAGTACACGCATGTTTCTGATGAGATACCATTACTTTTTGCACGTAAATTATAAGACGTTTACCTAATGAACCACCAAATAATGTCATTTATTCGCAAGAAAATCTACAAGGTAATACTTATTATAAGTGCAAAAGTTTGGATGTACGTTGCTCAATCAAGTTGGAACAGCTAAACGGCTCAGGTTTAAAAGGCGGAACACGGTTAGATTATGATAGGAACGCATAGGTATAAGTTTATTTTTATGGAGGGAAAATTACGGAAAAGGGATCTAAGCGGGTAAATTTGCGGGACGCTGCTCACATAAGCAACCCACTAAAAGTTCCTTGCTGGGGCTATAATTCTTCCGTGTTGGTGGTGGATGACAAACCTCTCTGAACTAGAATTTTTTTAGGAACATGCCAGTTTGCTCAAGATGTTTTCTTTTACCGTTAGCAGCATTACGCTCATGAATTCGAAATAGCAGAGGTGGGCGTGAGATTAGAACCAGGCAAAGCATCTGCGTATAGGCGTGACAAGACAACCCGAGCTGAGCAATAACTTTATGTTAAAATAATAAATGTAAAAACAACTTAATGTAAAAACAGAACGATCATTAACAAATTTGTTTGGATGTAAAATCTTATATTAGGATAGATGAAAACACTACCCAGTATTCGATACGTTTTAAAATTAATTGAAACAGCATCTAACGCAGTAGAAATTAATTGCATTTTTGAATGAATTACACCTACCACCACTCTTATTAAAAAAATATCCAATGGGGCACTTAATATTAAAACTATTTGAATCTTCTCAGAATGGGTAGGAATAGCGCCACCAATATCTTTTGTGTGGCCACCATTTGTTTTGTTATTTTACTTACCTTATTTGTTTGTTACGGAATCAAGTATGAGGGCCACGTTAGCTATATACTCAGACTGGATTGCTTTTTTTAGTTCAAATATAAAACGTAGATCAATAATTATAGCAAGGAATAGTATATAGGTTACCACACATATAGGTACACCACTTTTTATTAAGACAAAATAATAGCAATGGCAGCTACACAGGTAGTAAGAACTACACTAGTGATGTGCTGGATTGTGAAAAAAGTACATCCACGGATACGGATCTGAATGTGGATATATATACGAGTATCTAAAGCTGCGCTAGTAGGCTCATATCAGATTTGGCTGGACAGGGAGAGAAAAACGAGTACTAAAGGTGAGTGTTGATGTACGGCAGAAAAGGGCTCCTTAAACCTACGCCCATGTCACAAGTCTCGGGATCTACTCGGGATTTCTCTCTCTCTGCCACACGATGGACCCGGCACCCGCACGGTGAATAAATGGAATGCTAAGAAGATCGTCTCATATATATATATTAGCTAATTAAATTTAAGTTTACTAAAAAGTCAGTCATTTCACATACATAATGAAAAAGGAATTTAAGTGCTACATAACAAAACAAAGCTGTACTTAATAATTAATATTAATAAAAACTGTTTCTATGTTACTATTGTGTTCCACGAACCAACCACCCAAGTTATTTTTGTATAAATGTTTTAAACTTATGCGCACCACATAATTAATAAACGTATAATTATAAAATAATAGAAATAAGACGAAAGGTAGGAAACGGACTTATTGGAATTTAAAAATTAACCTTGTTATGTGACGAAAATCTAAAAGGGCAAACAGAGACGCTTACAACGAACTATCTTCTAAAACAAAGGTTGAGAAATGCTGGTCTGTCATATTGAGAGTGACATTGATTTGTTGACATTTTCTACACCTCTCCGTGGAACGGACTATAGACGGGGCAATCGTGCCGGGTGAGACGCGGTAAACACGCTGCGAACAAATGTTAGCAGTTTGGGAGCGCGGTTCAGAGCTGACGTGTCACGCATGTTTTTTTTTTCATTATTATTGTTTATAATTCAGAATGTTTTTTTGTGATAAATACGTTTTTAATAATGTTGCTGATACTTAACAAAATTGATAATATTTGAATAAATAGCATTTTTATTTGTCACACCTCTCCAAACGTCACTTCGTTGCCGGAAATATTACCAACTTCAAATGTGTCGTCCTACTGGTAGTTTTTCTTTATGTTGTGATGGTACTCGGGTACTCCCTGTCGGGATGAATTTTGATAAGAGTAACTGTGTTTGTTCTTTGTTTGCTTTTGTTGAGAGAGTTGGGAAACTCTTGGGTGTAGCAAAACATTGTGGTTTAAACTTTTCGTTCTCCGACATCTGACTTCGTTTCAGTAACGATATACTTACAAACATACATGTAATATTTATAACAAGCCAGGAGTGTCATAAAATAAATTAGAATACTCCGTAGTATCAGATTGCCTGTTATTATTATTATTGGTATGCCTGATTTTTTCGTTTAAAGCGTCCACACAGGAGTCCTAAAATCAGAGGAAATGACGTAAAAGCGTCAACCAACCAAATGGTGCGGTAGGATATTATTGGTGATTTATGATTCGATGTAGGCTCCGCCCCACTACTTTTACGTCATTTCCTCTGATTTTAGGACTCGTGTGTAGACGCTTTTAGTACCGTAAAGGAGGCACACTTTCGCAGAAGTCATGCTAATCATACGAGTATGTTTTACCAAATATCAAAATCTGTTCAGTACCTACAATCCGAAGTTTCCTTACTCAAATGGCGTAGATTTTAATATGGATCAACCTTACCTAAATAACTACCAGCAAGATGGGTTGACGATATCGTAACTTTCACAGGTGGAACCTGGACTCGATTAGAACAGGACCGAGACAGATGGCAGAGTAAGAGAGAGGCCTATAGCCAGCAGTTGGATAGATAAGGCTGTGGATGATGAGGATAAATAAAATTCTAGTCTTAAAATTAGTTGTAGCTGAAGATACACGTGGTTTCCCGAACGCAGTCGTGGCTATGTGGCACAACATGATTTTTATCTATAACACCGACGACATCGAAGAAGATGAGATAGGTATTTGTGTTGCAAACTTCGGCTGCGCTACCGAATACTATCAGGGACTACAACTTCAAGATGTTGATTAAAGATCGCAACACGGCGGTGATTATGGCTCTTAGCCCGGGGGAAACTTTATAAAAGATATTCATAAATAGTGTAGATATGAGGAGATGATCGATTCTTTGATTCTTTCTGCAAGTCAAAATGTCGATGCAATAAGTAAATGAAGCTCAATTTTAAAAGGCCTGGACCCCGGAGATCACTATCCTACTAATATGACAAATGTCAATGTTTGGTTGTTTATTGGTCAATCACGTTGTAACGTATGAATGGATCGGGCTGAAATTTGGAATATAGATAGATTGTAGCCTGGAAGAACACATAGGCTACTATTTATACCGGGAACTACACGACTACCGCGGGGCACTGCTAGTAACGAAATAAATGGTAGACTGTTTGATGTTGGTCTCTTCTAGAGAGAGCAATAGCAAAGCCACGACCGTTTTATTTACGGTATCAGGTTGGTGATCAAACGCAATGCAATGCCTAAAGACGAAAGTCTTTAACCAGTGCGTGTTGCCAGTGATGACTTATGGAACTGAGACGTGGTCCTTCACTGTTGGTCTCATAACGAAGCTCAAAGTCACACAGCGAGCTATGGAGAGAGAGCTATGCTCGGAGTCTCTTTGCGCGACAGAATCCGTAATGAGGATATTCGCAAAAGAACGAAAGTGGCCGACATAGCTCAAAGAGTAAGCAAGCTGAAGTGGCAATGGGCAGGCCACATCGCTCGCAGAACTGACAACCGATGGGGAAAAAAGGTTCTTGAGTGGCGACCACGAACCAGGAAACGCAGTGTTGGACGGCCTCCCACTAGATGGACAGATGACCTCACAAAGGTCGCTGGAAACCGCTGGTTGCAGGTTGCGCAGGACCGTTCGTTATGGAAATCTAGGGGGGAGGCCTATGTTCAGCAGTGGACGTCTTGTGGCTGATGATGATGATGATGATGATCAAACGCAATGCTGTGCGATAAAAAAAAATTGGCAGTCATAGGAACTACCGATAGAAGTGAAAACTTATAAAGTTTGATAGCTTATTTTGGAAATTACGGAAACCGGAACGTGAAACTGGAGGGCGTGGCTATGAGCATGGCCATCTATGACGACCAATGGGAAATTATAGACTAGATGGCCAATGGCCATGGTCCCGAGTTTACCCGAAGATTTCTTATCATACCCGAGCGCGACACTAGAATTCAATTCACAGCCCACGAAAAATCTGTTTGTAGTGCGCCAAAAGAAGTTTTTATTTAAAAATAGGTGCGTCACGTGTAAACTCTTTGTAAACGATCATAATACAAACAGTGTGCCTCGTCATTATAAATATTATGTGTACCTTAGGGGGCGTCCATAAATTACGTTAGGTGTTTTTTTTTAATTTTCTGTCCTGGTGAGATGTCGTGAGATTTTATTCAACCCCTTCCCCATCCCCAATCTCACGTGAGATTTTTCAAATTTGGTTTTCTTACGTAAACGCGTTGGATTGTTTTTGTAAATAGAAAAAAAATACTTCGTGTTTTTATTTACGACTAGTTAAGACTAGTAATCAATATTGCTGAGAGTTTCATTATAAGTGGAATAAAAATGTAACTATAGAATACTTAATTCGTAACCACTGTGATTAAAAAGAATATCTACTCTAATTCAGTCCATGGAGAATCATGCGCGGTCTCAACATTTTTTGAAACCAAAATTTTTTTTGTTTCAATTAGAAAAAAATATCGTGATATTTGCCGAGACACTTTCTACAACGTAAGATTAGATGAGATTTGACTCTCCCCCCCCTCTTAAACACCTGCCGTAAAATATGGACGCCCCCTTAGCTACGTTGGGAAATGATTGTTTTATAGTAGGTATTTCAATCTAATAAATAGCCAAATCTCATCAACTAGTTTCGGTCAAAATAGTTGAACGGTTAGACAGGCTAGTCATAGGCTAGTGGCTAGTGAATTAATTGTTCTGGATAGATATGACCACTTCCATTGAATTCCGCACAATATATTCATATACTTAGGTGAATTCATGAATTAGAATTTTGTATTTAACCGCGGTAGTCTAAGTCTAAACATCACAATACTTATGGTTCAGTTGATAGAAAAGCTGTCCAAAGGGTTGTGGGTTTGATTGTTGCACAATACCTACCTCAATACCTGTATAGGCTACAGCCATCGATATAAACCAATGGATGTGCCTGCCCGAACTTTAGGCGCACGGAATTATGTCATTGTTGGGAAGAGTGAGCTCAGTCTTTTCATTCTAGTCAGTTGCAGGAAACGGTGAACGCCAGACGTTTTTACCGATCACGATTCGTTGTCACAACCAAAATAAGTAGACCCGCAACATAACTCTAGCGTTTCTAAGGATCAAGTAGGAACGCGTGTGTATACTGTTAGCAGTGAATGAGTGGATCTGTAAAATAATACTTATAGTAAAACTTTATGATTGCGCAAAATGAACAATATTGTAACTAAAATTAAAAGAAATGTACCTAGATGGATAAATAAATAGAAGCTTCAAATTGTGTATCCTGAAAAGTGTACACAAAAACTGTGTTTAAGATATATTTGAGAATATATTACTTATATATACACAGACGTTTATTATGTAAGTAGATGTTGGTACCGATTAGACCGATACAATAAGTAAGGAAAGCAAATAATATATAGTAATTATTTGCAATCCTTCTAAACGCTAAACAAACAAGAACAAAATTAAAAATTTTGATTAACCCCCGACTACCTCGTATCTCGTATTTGTAATCTGTACAACATTCTGCTAGTCAAGCCCTTTCATTTGATACCCATATTGTGGTAGTAGTGAAAAAAATAATGTAATTCGCCATTTTGTGGTGGCGGCCATCTTGGATTTGAAATTTATTATTATGTATTGTATTCTACTAGTCAAGCCCTTTCATTTGATACCCATATTGAGATAAGTTGTGAAGAAATATTTTGTCCGCCATTTTGTGGAGGCGGCCATTTTGAATCGATATTAACCAAACATAGCTAAGAACATTCGCACGGATATCAACGTTCGAATAAAAAAAAAACGCATTGAAATCGGTCCATCCGTTTGAGCTCTACGGTGCCACAGACAGACACACACACAGACAGACAGACAGACAGACAGACAGACAGACAGACCGACAGACAGACAGACAGACAGACATCGACGTCAAACTTATAACACCCCTTTTTTTGGTCGGGGGTTAAAAATCACTACGGATGAGGTAGACATGTTACTGTTCTAACATGCAAGCTTCATTTGTGTTGTTTGTAAAAAAATGGTTAATTAAAAACAACTAACACTATTATGTAATGGATAAGCGTAAAACTATTATTACAAAAAAAAAAGTAAAAAAAAAAACAAAAAAAAGGAAGAAAAAAACCTATACTTTGAGTATATTTGATAACTTATGTAACAAACCCATGATGTTATAATTATTTGTAAAATTACTCTATTAATATATTATGACTGTTGTTTGTTGATCTGATTAAGGCATGCTTAACTGGCCAATTGATTGAAAACATATTAAACCGCATAAGCAACATGCTCAGTTGACAATGTCCCCGACTTGTGTGGGGGGAAGTACAGGTGAAACAAAAAAAAAAAAAAAAGGGTCAAGTAGATTGGTAGTTGTAAACCACTCACGCTACACACAGAGACGCAGTTTGTTAACAATTTCAAAAGTGCTCTAGGCACATCTTTTGATTAATATCGATGCCGCTATGTTACCCGATGACACGGATAAATTTTTCTCGTACCAAAGAGTGATCATTGCAATGATCATTCTTTGGCTAAAGATGCACAGATTCGCTCCTGTATGGAGTACTGTTCGCACCTTTGGGATGGATCGGCTAAGTATCAGCTGGAGACTCTGGAATCGATTGAGAGACGCGCCAAAAGACCAGAGATGTGACGTATCTTAGATAAAAGTATCTAAAATACAGATACAAGATACAAAATACGTATCTACATCTTGTATTTCAAATACTTTTTAATTTTTCTATTTTGTATCTTATATTTAGATACATTTTCCGGTTATCTTAGTATTTTGAAGATACTTTTTTCCGTAAGATACTTTTACTAAAATAAACTTAAAAAAGCAGTTTTTCTCTCCGAAAGCAACTGAACGATGCGCGTCGTTTAAAAAAAAGTTGCGGATATGGTCGGGAACCAAATGACAGATGGCGACACTATCGTTCTACAAATGTCATGTCTCATCTTCATTCCTGTCACTATCACTCATTCCGTATTTTTTTAACCCCCGACAAAAAAAAAGGGTGTTATAAGTTTGACGTCGATGTCTGTCTGTCTGTGTGTGTGTCTGTCTGTGGCACCGTAGAGCTCAAATGGATGAGCCGATTTCAATGCGGTTTTTTTGTATTTGAAGTTTAATATCCGTGCGGATGTTCTTAGCTATGTTTGGTTAATATCGATTCAAGATGGCCGCCTCCACAAAATGGCGGACAAAATATTTCTTCACAACCTACGTCAATATGGGTATCAAATGAAAGGGCTTAACTAGTAGAATACTACACATTATAACGACTTTCAAATCCAAGATGGCCGCCACCACAAAATGGCGGATTACATTATTTTTTTCACTACTACCTCAATATGGGTATCAAACGAAAGGTATTAACTAGTAGAATACTTTGCACTATGAAAAAAATTTCAAGTCCAATCTGGTCGCTACTACAAAATGGCGAAATACATTTCTTTTTTCACAACTACCTCGATATATGGTAACAAATGAAAGGGCGTGACTAGTAGAATGTTGTAAAGATAACAAATCTGAGGTAGTCGGGGGTTAGTCAAAATTTTTAATTTTGTTCTTGTCGTTTGCACGTGTTGTATGGTGTTTCGAAAAGAGATGATCGATATTAGAAAAACATCGATGTTAACATCGAACGTAAAACATCGATGTGCAAAAAACATCGATATCTAAAAACATGGATATTTTCTGTACAAAAAAATTACGAAATTTGTTTACTGTTATTTAAATTTTAACTGGCACAGGAGTAGGAATGGACCATATATACATATATCAATGTTTTTAAAACACTCGATGTTTTCTTACGATGCATCGGATCAAACTGATGTATTGTTAATTTTAAAATATCGATTATACATCGATATTTTAAATAATAAACATAGTAAATAAGGTGAGTCAGTAAAAGTGATATACTCAGATAAATATATTAATCCAAGTTATGTTCTAAATAAGAAAAAATATATGTAATCTCTCGCACTAAGGATAAAATCTTTTTCTTTTTATGATATTAACTAGCAGTATCCCGCGGTATTACCCGTGTAGTTCCCGTTAGTTTTTGGGATAAAAATGTCTTCCAGACTGGGGTTGAAAGTGTTCCAAAGTTACGACGTGATGGAGCGACAAACATCCATACAACGACATTTATAATATTAGTAGGACTAGCAGGATATATCGATGTGATAATCGGATGTTACATCGGACAAAACATCGATGTTTTATTTCCATGTCGATTACTACGACGTAATTGAGCAACAAACATCAAATATATCTAATGTTAAAACATAAAATAATTTAATAAACAAAAACAAAATTTAAAATTTGGTTAACCCCCGACTACCTCAGATTTGTTATATTTACAACATTCTACTAGTCAAGCCCTTTCATTTGATACCCATATTAAGGTAGTTTGTGAAGAAATATCTTGTCCGCCATTTTGTGGAGACGGCCATTTTAATCGATATTAACCAAACATGGCTAAGAACATCCGCACGGATATCAACGTTCTAATAAAAAAACCGCATCGAAATCGGCCCATCCGTTTGAGCTCTACGGTGCCACAGACAGACACACACACACAGACAGACAGACCGATAGACAGACAGACAGGCAGACAGACAGACATCGACGTCAAACTTATAACACCCCTTTTTTGGTCGGGGGTTGAAAAAAATCCTCGTAAAAAAAACAAGTCTCGCCAGTTGTTCTAACGTAAAAGTTCTGAGATCCATGTAATACCAAGTCAATTATTATTAATTTGGTCAGTCCTACACATAAGGGACCTTTTGTTTTAAAAGGTCTAATAGTAGTCATTTCAGTACAACAAATCTTTAACATTTAAATAGATATATTGACTTGGCCATCGCATGAAAACACAAACACAAGTTCACTTATTAATTAACTGCATATGAAATAATAACTTTGCAGTATTATACATTTATACATGGGATTACAAAGTTAGTTATTTATTTAGTTAGTTAATGCATCTGGAAAACTGGACCGAATAATTATTGAAAAATTGGTTTAGAAGTTTAGTTTTTCCTTGATTTATACACTAAACACTAACTATATTCTCATTTACCTGATCCTTGTTATTAACGCGATATATTTATTCGAAAATTGTTTTCTCGGATGAATAAACTTAAGTTCAATTAAACGTTGTTTTCTTACAAAAGTATTTTATCTCTAAAAGTATTTGTAAGATACGTATTTTGTATCTAGCATTTCAGATACCTTTTCAGAAAAGTATTTGTATCTGGTATCTGAAATCCTTTTTTCTTAAGTATCTTGCATCTTGTATTTCAGATACTTTGTATAGGGTATCTTATACATCTCTGCAAAAGACTCATAGGCAATGACACTCTTGTGCGTAAAAGACTTCAAAGTCTTGATCATCGCCGCAAAATTGATAGCTTATCGGTATTTTATCGGATACACTTCGGAGAGTGTGCAACTGATCTGCATGATCTAATCCACCTTGCCCTTTCTTCTATCGGACTTCTCGTTCCACAAAAAGGCGACATCGTTTCATGGTTGACGTTCCAAAAACACGAACGAAGCGATTTGACTCCACGTTTGTGATAAGAACGTCTAGGTTGTGGAATGCGTTGCCTGAGTGGGTTTTCCCCGATGGTTACAATCTTGGTGTCTTCAAATCGAGAGTGAATCGGTTTCTTCTAGGTAAGCACGCTCTATCGTAGATCGCATCATCGCTTAACATCAGGCGAGATGGTGGTCAAGTGCGAACCTATTCTAGTTAAAAAAAATAAAAATAAATAAAGAAGGTCTCTCTTCAATTCCGTTACTCATCTGTCACTCTATGACGCCTTTTGGTTTTCATATGGCAGTGTACTCGTTTTCATTGTTATTTCGTTGTATACGCTTACATTTATCATTCTAAGCCACTGTGCGAGACTCCCAGGAAAACAAAGAGGCAGTTTCTGTATGTTTTTCTCCCCTTGGGCATTACCCACTGTCACGATACCCGCGTTTCAAACGTTGGTACCTTGACGGCAAACACATTAAAAGTACATTTTCGTTGGTACCTACCCACATTAAGGGCTTATATGAGTAGACAGGAATGAATTAACTATTTCAGAATAGGAATTTTACAAGGTTGGGCTTTAATGCAGATAATGCCTATGTTACGTAATAGCCATAACCGAGTTGATGGTCACTTACCTTGTGGCTATTATGAAGTACGTACTTACTAGTAAGTACTTCATAATATCTCGCAGGGTGCTACTAGTATCACCCGCGCAGATTCTGTTCCAGTTATTTTCCGGCTATAAAAATCCTATGCGCTGTTCCAGACTATTATATTCTAACAATATTCCCATAATACTATACATATTTTGAATTCGAAATATTATATTATATGAGATTTGAAAGTTGTTGACAGTTGCAAAGATACGTAGGTACTTTAGTATCTACTTTTCTTTTGGTGTTAGATATAATTGTTTATAACTATTGCAATTTTGCAAGCGGGCTTAGCATTTCTCATAAACTATCTAGATGCAGTCAGTATAGATCTATCTATTGTAGTGGTAGGACTCTTGGCAGAGTCCGCCTGGGGAGTACCACACCTTTGCCAGTTATTCTACCGCCAAGCAGTAACGCCCAAACATTAGTGTTCTGGTTTGAAGGGCAATGTTTCCAGAGAAATTACAGGGCTTAGAGATATAATATCTTAGATCTCTGGGTAACGAGCACACTCCAGTGCTAGGTGATGATTTGGACTCTTCATTTTGCAATAGCTTCGTATCACTGTACCGTTATGTGGCAGACATGTTGCTTACCATCAGGCACATGCCTTGCTCGTCTCGTTACCCTTTATTTAAAAAAATACCATTCCGAATCGAATGACACGTCAATCATAATGCTAGATTTCGAAAAAAAATTTGCCCTAAAAAGCACGCGTTGACTAGACCAGTTAGTAAGTAGTCTGTCAAAAAAAAACACAAGTTGTTCACGCAGAGCTGTTTTTTACTTACAGCGAAGCGGCCACCAGTGGAAGAAACGGCATCATTTCTACAATCTCTGCTAGCGTCGCACGGACCCAACTACCTTGAAAAACTATTTGGCAGCAAAGCGAGAGACGCCTTGGAACCGTTAGGAGGAGTTGAAAAAGTTGCCATCGCATTATCAGGTAATTGAAGTGTCATAATTTTCTGATCATCGCTCCATTGAAAGGATTAAGTTACAAAGCATGCCAGCTGTTAGTTTCTTTGACCCGTCTAACCGTCTACTTTTTCTGTCTATCCGTCTTAAACATCTAATTATTCATACTAATAATATACTGGATTAAATTACACAGCATGCAAGCAAATTTTAGATAACTGACAATATACCACTGAAATATTTTCCATTTTCCTACTGCATGTTTTGTAAATAATATAGGCGCCCACCGTGGTGCCTGACGTAAAATCTAAACGTCAATTTTGATCTGCATTGTTCAAGTCATTATCCTTCATTGAACCTTCAACTGACTTAAAAAATTGAAAAATGTTTATACGCTCTACAAATAATGTTGGCATCTAACATGGTGCTTGAAGTGAAATCTGAACTAGGTACATAGTTATTGATCTGTGAAACTGTTAAATTACATAGCGTGCAAGTCTGTAATTTTATTCGAACCTTAAACTAACATAGAAACGGAGATATAGTTTATGTATGCAAATTACATTGGCACCCAGCGTGGTGTCTGTCATGAAATAAGAACATTGTCATTATTGAAGTGAAAACTTCTTTAGGCGCGTTGAGACAAAATTGTCGTGGGCTGTGAAATGAATTTTACCGTCACGCTCGGGTATGATAATAATTTCTGGATGAACTCGGGATGCTAGAGCGAGAAACATAATACAGTGAACAAGCACGTCAGAGCGAGAAAGATATAGTCCCTGTGAACCTGTGTTTATTATATTTATATGTTTTATACCGACATTACCTTCTAGGTACTTACCACACTAATGTCATTAATTGAACTTGTCACGAGATATTAAAATTTGAATTTCACATCCATAGCAAAAAAAGTTTTTGTTGTAATATACTCGTATTACTGTTTTATCACAGCACTTACACTACGTAAACACACAAACTGATACCTATTTTCATCACAGAACTTACAGATACACTTTAAACGCAACTTAAATATATGCATTTTTAGCGAAATACCTATAAAATAAATAAATAGCAAACACTACAAAATTTGCTAGTCAAACCCTGTTTTCGAACCGCTTATTTTTTTTTCTAATTTATTATTTTACCACAGATACGCTAATAACTAATCATTTCACCACATGTTATTCTCGTGTTGCTGTGCTTACTAGGTATATACTAATTTTCAATTTCTAAATAATTTGTATTTGTCACTATTAAAATTATTTAGTGGTATATAAATAAAAGTATTTCTTATTTTAGTTTTCACTTCTGCAGTGCGGTCTTATGCGCACACATTTTTTTTTATTGTAATTTTATGTGTTTCGTTTTTTCAGAATCACAAACTATTGAAGACTTTGGCGCAGCACTGCACCTGATGCGATCTGACCTGGAACACTTACGCTCCGTTTTCATGGCAGTCGAGAACGGCGACCTCGGTATGCTCAAATCACTTGGCATCAAGGACTCAGAGCTTGGAGACGTCAAATTCTTCCTCGAGAAGCTGGTCAACACCGGGTTCCTCGACTGAATAGCACCGGAGTCTGCCTCTGACTACTACATCGTCCAATTCGCACCCCTAAGCCCCTCGTTCTACTCTTACCTTCCCTACGATTCTACCAAATATAGGAAGAAATAACCAAAAATCTAGAATTCTATTTCCTAATCCTGAGAGCATGTTTGTGACTGAGATAGAAATGGTTTTGAGATCGTGTTGCCTCCGGCCACAATGATGGCAATCCGACCTCGAAGTTTATTTCTTCATCGTCTTATTTATTATCTTCGGCAAACGGTATTAATTTTCGATGTAGAATAGTTAATAGAAATATATATTTTTGTAAACCTTGGTATAATTTTAAAAGTTTTAACGTTACGCCAGGGTCGATACTCGCGTCTCAGACGAACTGGCGACGTGGAAATATGAGGACGTAGCATGAGAATCTGTGATTTGTCATTTGGAAATGTTCCGAGGTTAGGTTAAATATTTCGCGACGCAGTTCGTCGTGACCCTGGCGTAGGCTATACAACAGGAGTGAGTGAGAAATGATTGTCGCCCTTACCTTTTACCTATGTCTACCCACAAATTATCAGAGGCGACTCCGCATTGAAAAAAAAAAGATGGAAACGTTAAGCGTCCTTTCTAAGCGAGATATAAAGCTAAATCGGTCGATTTGAAGTCCTTAGATTAATAAAAGAAAATAAGAATCGTTGTGTAAAGAATGCATACGCTTTATATCTGGCTTTTGGAAAAATCCAGAATAGGACCACGGACACATATCATTGTAACTTAATTTTAGGTCTAAATTATTATAGATTTAATTCGTAGCTGATAAAGTACAATTATTTTACTATGATCGGTATTGTAGTCAAACATTTTATAGATCCTTTTAGTAGAAGTTTAAAGTCGTTTTTGAAATATATCTAGTTATCAAAGCATAGTATAACGGTGCTGCACATCCGAAACATATCAAAATTAAGTGATTTGAAAAATATGTTAGATGAAAAAAAATACATATCAAAATTATGTGATTAAATAAATGTTAGATTTAGAGTTATTGAATGTTTATTAGGTTTAAGATAGCAGCGAGAGTATAAATTAATAGGCAGAGATTTTATCTTGAATAGGGTAAGTTTTATCTCCACGTCGTCACTCTCCAGTCCATATTTCTCACACTAGATGTTGTATGTGTTTATGTAAACTTTTGTCAAATGCGGGCTATGAAAACAACGAATTAACTTGTAATGTTGACATAAATATTAAATTAATCACGTGTATAATAAACACGAACAATATACCGACGCCTCCCACGTAAATTGTTCTATCTCTAAAATCGTGGTTTTACAGGAGTGCCAAAGACATTTATTTTATTATTTGACATTACATTTGAACCGTCATTTCTTATATTTTTGTAAAATTTGTACGTATATTTTTTACCCAAATTTTACAAAACTATAACAAGAAATGACGACTTAAATGCAATGTTTATCTTTGGCACGCTCTCCTGTAAAATCACAATTTTGGAGATAGAACAATTTACGTGGGAGGCGTCGATACAATTATACATAACAGAGAATCAAGATATAATTATTCAAACAAAATTAGAAGTAGCTAAAACATATTTTGTGTTTAAGCGACCGTACCGTGATTTTGATATTTTTTTAAATAAATATTTTTTTTAAATACTAAGCGGCTGGCAACACAAATTTATTTTACGGTCGTGATTGGGGGTTTTTAGATATTTTGATCGGCCTGTATTTGTCAGAAGTTTTTGTGTCTACCCTCAATTAACTTATTATAATGAACTTCCTAGTTCCTGTATGGATCCACGCAGAGATTAGAAAAACTGATACCGATGTAGTTTTTAGCAATCTTGGATTTATGGCAAGAGGTGCGCATATGAATAAATTGTAGGTACTATCCAAAACCTAAGCTAATTATGAATCAACCCTGAAGGCTGAATTTCATTCTATTGATAATAAATCTGAAATTACTGTATTCAGGCCTATTCACACCGGAGCGGTATTCGCTACCGCTGTGGGTAGAGTTTACCTCGGTATTTTGTATGAAGTTACGCAGCTAGAGCGAAGGCGGAACATACCGACTAGGTTGTTTTTTTTGCTTGTTTGGCGGAACGTTCCGCTATCGCAGGCGGCGAAATCCGCTTTGATATGAACAGTCCCTAATATTACCGCTTACCCACTCGGTTTTCTCTACCGCAGGCGGCAGCGAATACCACTCCAGTTTGAATAGGCCTTTCAACTAATCGTTTGATTAAAATTCATGTACCTATGTATTTGGTGTATTTATACTATTTTTAGCACGATTTAAAATTAAAAAGATAATTTAAAATTTTAGGTACAGAGTTAAAAGGAAGCGATATTTTATGATGTCCTTAGTTTTTAAATGTGCCTTTGTAATAATTACCTATGGGTTAATAATTAATAAGTTACTTACTTTTTATTTAGTATAAATGTTAAATTTTGCGTATGTAATTACGATTTCAGAATTGAAATCTATTCTATGAGTTATGAA
This sequence comes from Ectropis grisescens, assembly GCA_017562165.1. NCBI lineage: Eukaryota > Metazoa > Arthropoda > Insecta > Lepidoptera > Geometridae > Ectropis > Ectropis grisescens. Next base: position 20,876,189 of record CM029773.1, read on the forward strand.
TTCTGCCAAGCAATGCTTATTTCAGTTCTTTTAAATACCTATATAAATAGATCTAAGTAGTTGGTCTCAGACCTATTCTGCCTACTGAATTATGGGCTAGCGCACTAAGCATGGCCCTACTAACCTTAAATTATTGAAACCTTTTTTTAACAACTTTAACCATTTATGTATTTACAAGAATGTATTTTGTCTCAGGAGCAGATAAAAAAATTATAACCTACAAAATAACGTCATGTAATGCCCATTTATTAACCGACTTCAAATAGATGAGTTAGTAGCGTTTCTAATAATGATTTTAGTTTATTTTTCGCTTTTGAGTGCCTATTTGTGGTTTTGAAGTTGGTTTAATTTTTTGTACTAAAATAGTTTATTTAATCAAATTAAACGTTTGACACAATAATACGTTGCCATTATAGTAATTGTCAGTGTACCACACGTAGGTACCTAATACTTAATTGGGTAATTATTTTTAATTTTATGACCTTATGCTTTCTTTTTACCTTGGACATCTCTTGCCAAATGAATCCAGTTAACGGTAACACTACCAATCTTGAAACCACGTTCTAAATTTAAAATTACATATTTTTGTTCTAGTCATGTTATGAAAGGGACAACGGTAATTCATTGATTTTAAATTTAGAATATGTCTTCGGAACAGGTTCAAATATCTACTTCTAAAACCTATTAGTAGCATTTCTTAAATTTAATATTTTAACTTATTGATAGGTAGATAGATCTTAGACTAAGACAATTTATATGAGTACCATACCTATATAAAACGTACCCTACTTATTTTGAACTTGCGTCAGATATAAGAAACTTCTATATCTGTTAGATACTTTATGTGTTTATATTATCTAAGTATATACGGCTTATTGTTCTTCAATAACAAACCAATAAATGGATAATCTTGAATTCGTGTTTTATTTAAATCGTTTTTAAAGATAAGCTAAATACTACGCTATTTTCTTGTTTAGCCGACTTCCAAAAAGGCGGTGGTGCTCAATTTGGTTGTTTGTATTTATATAAATGAAGGGGTCTATGACAGTTGTGGTCATAGTCGCTCAATGACTTATGGGACAGAGCCAGGGTTTTTCACGCAGTGCTCATTAAGGCGCACCAGACACCAGAGGTACATGAAGTTTTCCAATAAATTATACCTCTAGACTTTCAACTTTAGAGAATAGGGATGTTAAAAAAAATTCGGAATTGCTTTAACTAAGAAGATTGACGCTTGTTTACTGAGTCTGGCGAGTGACACTAAAGACTTGACATTAGTGTAAATTCAAAATGGCGGGAACCAGACGCCATATTGTCCAAATAAAAAAAACGAAAGTGAACAATCTCAAGAGGGGTATCGTTGAATAGGTATTTAAAATTATTTTAACTTTTATCGTTTTTCGATTTGGCTGACCGTTTAGGATGGGTATCGATTTAAAGTTGCGTAACAACAATTCTCACATTTATAGGTTTTCAGATAGCAGAAAACTTCGTATAACTAGCTGTAGGTACGTGTGAATCTGGATGAACATATATACTAAAGTGTTATCTAGTAGGTATATATTGTACTACCTTTTTTCGAACGTAGAGGAAATGCATTTACGCATACCCTGCCGCCCGCGGGACACGGCTGGGTTATGTTGCACTCGTATATCATGTATGGATATGGTGTCTCCATCTACTAAAACCTCCATGGGGTTTCAACTCTGCCGCTCATAGTGGACACGGAACCGGTTTCGGATTACTCCGCCTCGGTGGCATATCTCCAACTTAAATAAAAACTTAAAAAACCTGAATGCATAAAAAGTGAACCAAACTATGTACCTACTTATACATGCTAAAAAGCTAAAAAAGAATAAAACAAGGTTAGATTCCTTTTTTTGGGTTCCGTAGCCAAATGGCAAAATACGGGACCCTTATAGATTTGTCACGCCTGTCTGTCTGTCCGTCCGTATGTCACAGCCACTTTTATCCGAAACTATAAGAACTATACTATTGAAACTTGGTAAGTAGATGTATTCTATGAACCGTGTTAAGATTATCATAGAAAAAATATAAAAAACAATACATTTTGGTCAAATAAACAACAATAAAGATAAATACTTAGAACTGAAACTCAAATTTGTTTTCCTTCAAAACCGTACTACCGGCACAGAATAGATATTACTACAGAACCCTCACTTAGCGAAAACTTTTATATGAATAGCGACTCTTGCTGGGACGCAACAAAGTGCAATTCAACTCGCATTAGCGCTCAATGCCTATCGCAATTTTTAACCTAAACATTTGCGCTCTCTTCTAACGCGTAACTCTGTCGCTGTCTGGCGCGGAATGATGCGCATCGAAAGGGTTGTCGACATATTATCTAATAAATATAAATATAAATAAATAAATATTGGTGGACAATTCACACACAACACCATCTGACCCCAAACTAAGCAAAGCTTGTGTGATGGCAGCCAGATAGCTGATATAATACTTATATAGTTTTAAATACATACTTATTATACATAGAAACACCCAGACACAGAATAAAAAATTAAATTAACCTTTCGTTATGTAGGTAGTCAGCATTGTAGCTCAGATTATTTATTTTAGTTATTTACTTCGTAACGCGCAAGACAGCTAGAAGAGGCCGTAACATAGGTCATATACATTGAAATTAAAACAATAAAAGTATACTTTGACTGTTTTTATTCTACTTGATCGTCTAAATGTTGTTTGATAAATATGTAACATATTTTAATGTACTTACCTACACTAATACATACAACGAGCTTCGATTACAAGCTATTTTATAATGTCCCGTACTTTTATTCATTTCATTTCATTTCATTTGTACAACTAGGAAAAAATGATAATTCTTTGTTTTTTGACCCGTGCATCCATATACAGCACAATATATGGCGACGTAATTTTGCGCGGGAAACGTGTTGCGCGAGCGCTCAGACGTGCATTCGACAACCGCCTGGCACTTGTTCCGTGCGAGGAACGATCTAGCTGTAGGCTAAAACCGCGCGACCTTGAGCGAGTGAGGATGCACTGCTACCGTACCGTACCGGTGTGGGTTATCTAGGTCTAGGTCTTCAAAAATGAAATTGAGGTTTCTAACATATTTTTATTCTAAACTAAGTAGCTTGCCCGAGAGACTTCCAAACCACTTTTACTTTTTTTTTTTTGCTACTAAGTTTACAGTTTCGTCTTGATACCAATAGATACCATAGTTTAAAAATAAAAATTATTTAAAAAACAAAGTAATGTGGAGAGATTTTTATTGGTTTAATTTTAACAATAGGTACATACATATTATGGATTGATAATAACTAAGCATACTTATACCTTAATTCTGAAATCTAATCAAATATTTACACCTAGAATAAAGCTCTGAAAATGCTCCAAATCAAAGTATGTAGTTACATAAGAAATAAAACATACTATTATGCCTGGAATAGTTTTATCAGGACCTGTAATCCTAAAAGAAAATGCAGAATGTCCAGCCTATCTTGACTCTCCGACCCACTGCACTTACGCAATATCATAGGTCAAATTATGGCTGGTCTAGTCGAGAGACCGGCAACCAAGTGTAAACCTATTAAAGTAAAAAAAAAAAAAACAATTTTCGAGATCATGTGTCCACCAACAGGGACTGTGCCACCGTGGTGGATTATGGCCTTGCCTTTCTCCTTGCGAGAGAAGGCCCAGAGTATAGGTCAAGTTATACCGGCGTATATTTGTTTAGGTTTTAGGAAGTCACAACTACTTTAAATAAAAATAAAAAAAAATTATAATATATCGATAATTTATCGATTTAAGATTTACATTACATTTTTTACAGCCAAGTTACTTTATAATAAGCCGTTTGCAGACGAAAGAAATATTGTTTAAAAAAAAGAAAATTAAACATTTTGAGTTACCCCGAACCATCTTCGACTTGAAATGTATCATAGTATATTATTCTACTATTCAGGCCCCTTGAGGAGTTGTGAAAAAATATGTAGTTCGAGATTATGTGGCGGCTGCTATCTTGAACCGGTTTTAGTCAAACATAAATTATCTAAAGCCACCGACTAATTCACCTTTCAAACGAAAATAACTAAATGAAGAAATATTTTGTCTTTTTTTTTGCTAAGACTTGAAACGGCTGGAACAATTTTAACGGGACTTTCCATAGCAGATAGCATATAGTATAAGAAGTAACTTAGGCCTTAGGCTTTATTTTAGAAAAAAAAAAAGAAGTGTGGCACTCGGAGACTGCCGCGGTAAAGCTATTTTGCATGTTGCATGCATTTTTAGCAACATAAGCAATAGGGATGTTAACAATTTTTCGGAATTGCTTTTATTTTGAAGAGTGACATTTTTTTACCATAAAAAATATCACGGGAAATCCGTTAAGTTGGCAACACTGCTAAGAGCATTTAGTCTGTAAAGCTAATACAAATAAGATTCAAAGTCGAATGACCGAGTGGGGAGGACGGCGTTACAGTCTTCCATCCCTCTTTCTTGTGAACATAAGAAAGAGATGCACGATCACTAAAATTCGGTCCCCAGGCCCGCGATAAAAGCTATGCAATAGCTTAATAAATCATTCAATAGTTTAGGTAAGCTGCGGTGTGTAAATACCTATTGTTGATGAAAATGTAATTCAAAAACTCACTACCGCCATCTAGTAAAATTTTTGGGAACAAAGTTTTTCATCATCTGAAAACAGCCCATTGAATTTATTTAAACTTTTATTTGTATTCTGTATACATTTTACACTTAATTGTAACCGTGTCATTGAAATAAATGACTTATTAAATTATAACATTTATATTCGTTTCACACATACTAAATTAAGTAGATAAAACAAGACAACTTATAAATGAATAAAAATACGACACGTTACATAAAACTTAGCACCTCGTCGATGTTTAAAATAAAAATAGCTAATTTAAACAGCAGCAGACGTAAACGTGCAACAACCGACTTAAACACCTACTCATAAGACACAATTTGCAATAACGCAGCAAGCAGGGTTGCTACAAAATTATTGTCACAGTAAATTGTATCTAAACTGTAAGAAATTAAGTCCATATTTCAATGCTAATTTTCTGCGGTGCGATACTAATCAGCTTTTACCTCAGTGCTTTCTGACACGGCGATGTGACTTCATCGAAATCAATGTATAGTACCTACTTTTTTCTCGAGAAACGACGCAAGCTTTACTTGTGGTAACGATGTTCAAAAACACGATGTGAATGTGTGCGTGACCGCGGAAGCTCTCAGTACCGTCAGGGACGATGTAAATTACGTGCTTACCGTATTTATTTTCACGCACACATACTTAGCGTATTTTTTACACTTTGCCGCGCGTCGCTACGTGAGACAACTACTATACCTTTACAAGTTGTGTATAGAATTTACACCATTACTTACTCTTTGTACTTCCAGTACTGATGTTCCATAAAGCGGTACTGTTGTAATTTCTATACAACCGACATACACATTTTTGTATTGTTAACAAGACCGTGTAATAAGCGTACAAGTTTACGTGATAGTAGAGAGATGTAAACAAACTTAATCAAACAATTAAAGCTTTGTAATAACATAAATTAAAAATATTTTTTCAGAGATAACGCTGACGCTATGCGACCTTGATTTTCTGACATCAGCCACCACTATTTTGACAAGGGTTGCCAGCTCGTCAAACCTAATAGCCGGACAGAGGAACCAGTTTTGCCGGACTTTTGGGTAAAAATGCCGGACACTACAATATTGAGGTTTTTGTATATCAGTATAGATAAATACGACAGAAAAAATGAACACTACCGTCTGCGTACTACGGGAGCGATCGACAATCGACTTGCCTGCGCTCGGCTATGCTCCGCACTCGCTCATAGAGCAAATAGTTTAACAAAAGCCGGACACCGTTATTTTGGCCGGACACGCGAACAAAGACTAACCATGTCCGGCTTTAATCGGACACCTGGCAACACTATTCACAATACTATTAATAATTGAGGGATATTTACCATATTTTTCCGTCTCATATGTAGTCCCTAGTTGACCCTGCGCATGTTGCTACGCCACCTATCGGAAATTAGCCTCAGATTTAGAACTCAGATTTAGAACAAATTTGGTTAGCTTAGGTTATAATGCCGCAACCTTAAAATATAAGACACACATGCTGTCACGGACTTCGGCACACGCCAGCACGCGCTACGAAAGGTCTCAAAAAGGAATAATTTTTTTCCCGTTTTTGTTACATTCTTCATTCATGCTCCGATCCTGTTGATAGTGGCGTAATGTTATGTAGCCTATAGCCTTCTTCCAAAAATGGACTACCGAGCGGAAAAAGAACCTTTCAATTTAGATAAGTAGTTACCGAGATCCTAGCCTTCAAACAAACCTTTCATCTTTATAATATTAAGTACAGATTACATAACTGTCATTACTTATTACAATTACAATTATTATTTTTTTGCTTTGACATAAATTTTGTAATATCTCTTTTATTATTTTTAATTCAATTTTTAATATAATTCGGTTGTTTTCATATATTCTGACAACGCCTTTGTACAGCTGCATTGAACTGACAAGGCCCAACTGAATAGCCCCTATTTATTTTTATTGTTTTTATTGTTTATTGTTTTCTTTTATTTATTTTTTTATAATTTGAATATGTAATTTATAGACATTTTTAAACTATTCTTAGAATTTTGTAAATGACGTTACAAAGTGTATTATCTGTTATACCTAAGGTATGAAATAAAGAAATCTGAATCTGAATCTGAATGAACACAATTAATTATTGGTTCAATCCCACTAGTTCCATTGCTTTGTTCCATTTCCAATGCAATATTTTTTTACAGATATAGGACACAGGACTTAATTCCAATTTAAATTATAATTTAATTACTCATATGGTGCGATGTGGGGTCCTCCCCACTACTTTTACGTAATTTCCTCTGATTTTAGGGCTCATGTGTAGAGGGTTTTGGCACTGCACTGCTCTCATCACACATCATTGTAGTGGTAGGACTCTTGGCAGAGTCCGCCTGGGGAAGTACCACACCTTTACCAGTTGCTCAACCGCCAAGCAGTAATCTGCAATATTACTGTGTTCCGGTTTGAAGGGCAATGTTACTAGAGAAATTACACGGCTTAGAGATATAATATCTTAGATCTCTGGGTGACGAGCACAGTGCAGTGCTAGGTAATGATTTAGACTCTTCATGCTTCAATAGCTGTGTGTCACTGTGCTGTCTTGTGGCAGGCATGTTGCTTACCATCAGGTACATGTCGTGCTCGTATCGTCACTCTATACTGTAAACAATAAAATAAAACATCACACAACAGATATTACATGATTTCTATGCTCTGTAATTTATCTGGAAACATTGCCCTTCAAACCGGATCACAGTAGAGTTTGCACATTACTGCTTGGCGGTAGAATAACTGGCAAAGGTGTGGTACTTCCCCAGGTGGCCACTGCAAAGAGTCCTACCACTACTAATTGTCATGTATGTAATTATTTGTGTACACAAATTATTATGAACGATTTTATCTATGAAACCAATATTATGCCGATCGTGCTTCTCTAGCGCTTGTTTCGCGCTCTCGCTAGCACGCTCGGCATGTGACACTTTTTCGTGCGTGCAGCCGTCGTTTATCGATTTGTAAGAAGAGTCGTCGAAAGTAAGCCATTTAGATACATTTTGTAGTCTGTTTTTTTTTTTGTGGTAGTGTTGACTTTAAAAGAAATAGGTATAATCTCAATTTAATAAAGATTAAAAAAACAACTGCAGATTTTTTTTATTTGTGATTTCTGGCTTGTTTTTTTTCCCTTGTTCATAATTAATAATGTCTCACATAAGTAATATTTGTTTCTAACAAATGTTTCTACTGTCTTTGCGTTTCTTTCAAAACAAATGTTACTACTGTAAAACAAATTTGGTATAAAATCCAGTTACAAAATGGAATGTTCCGAATATGGCAAGTGCCAAGAGTAGGGGGTCCTACACTACACCCTGAGACTAGACGGAGTGACGATATACGGAAGACAGCCGGCAGTGGATGGAGACGTATAGCTGAGGATGGATAGGGCTGAGTGGAGAGCCATGAAGATAGAAGAAGAGCCATAAAGAGGGGGCGTACACATTTCTGTGAAAACGCCCAAGTACAGGCATTTGGCTTGATCCTTTCAACATATTCTGAATAGTAAGCAACTTTGTCTCGAGGAAAACTATAAATACATTTCATAATATATACCTATAATGCACCGACTTGTGAATCATTTACATTCTATAAAATCCAATCACTATAACATAATATTACAATTAACATTCATTATGAGTTATTTAGAGTTCTTATACAAGTTACTAAAACTTAGAGTCGGGGTGTTTTGAGATAAATTTCTTTGAAGACATGTCAATTTCCTTACAATGTTTTTCTTAAATCATCTGCACTTGGACAAATCAAGAAGTCCCACCTGGCAGGATTTGAATCTTGAGGTTGTAGTTGTGCCTCACGCTTTCAAACAGGTACTTTATTACTACTAGTCTCTGTGCCATTCACAAACTAAGATTTTGCCGACATTGTGAATTTAAGTTCTTTATAGAGTAAGTATCCCTGTGAGAAAAGGCCCCACATCCCAGCTCTGGGACCTTAAAATGGCCTGCTTATGCTCTGAGGTTATCGGAACATAACTTTACTGTGGCCCACATTTTTGTAGCTTAAAGTAATCTGTTACACTGGTCCTTGCAACTTGCAAAACTCTGTCAAAAAACCTTTGACTATTTAAATTAAAACCAACTGTTCCTTCTATCAAGTGCCAACATCATCATATACACTGCAATTTCAGTTACGATTTCCGAGTCTTTCTCTTAGGGCCAGGTGGAGCAGTTTTCTCCTTCCTCAACTGATCTTCCTCATCCATCTGGTTAAAGTGAGATTGTATATGACCTAATAACTTCTTCTCCCTTGAAAACGATTCATCGCACATATTACAGGAATAGGAATTTTTGTCCTTACTTCCCCCTGCTGGCTTCGAAGCTGGGGTGGAAGTAGATATTTGAGACTCTTGGATTATGTTGTCGGTAGGAAGAACATATGACGGCTGCAATAATGGATCTACGTTTATGAACGTAAAAAAACCCGCGTCTTTCGTTTGGGAATGATTGTCTGCAGACTCCTGGAATGGTTCCACCGCGTTTTGTACAGCTTCTGTTTTGCTTTTCTTCATTTTCTTTCGTTGAACATCTTCTACAACAGGCTGAGGCTTTGTCGATATTAAGAGCTTGCTCGGATTCCCTGTTTGTACAACCGTGTATGACTGTTTCTTCATCGCCGGCGTTGTGAACGTAGGTGGTTTAGGAAGAGCCGATGCAAAACCACCAGAATGATGCGGAGTTTGGAATAAACCAACCGGGTAAGGTTGTTCGGTAACTGGTGGCGGTGAGAAATCATCCAATTCAATCACTTCTGGGCTACCTGGCACGTTATCTGGTACTGGTTTGGGCTCGTTAGAATCATCTTTGACTTCTACAGGCATCTTTCGTTTTCTTTTTGATTTGGGACCAGCGGTACTTAGTAGTTGAGTAGCGTCATTATCAAGTTTTGCTTTATCTTCTATTAATGTGAACGTATTATTTGGACCTGGCACCAATTTGTAGCGTGAATTCAGACTAGGCATGTTGGGAAATTTGACTTCTGGCACAATCTTCTCCTGGGTAGCTGGTTGTGATGTAGGCGGAATGGTTTCTTTAGGAATTTCTGGAGTTCTTGATAAATTTTTTACTTTACTGGCTGGCCCAATTTTAGGTTTTGATTTAGTCTCTGCCTGGACTGGAATGTTAACTTTAATGGCATCTGAGGACTTTTTCTCAATTGTTTTATTTTCAGGTACTATGGGAATAGGAGTAATGGGAGGTACAACAGGTCTCCTGAAATCCTGATTGATTTTTATGTACTTTACTGTACAGGGTTTGGGTACTTCTGGTGGTGGAGGTACATTGTGCAAAAACTTATCTTTGGGAACATTGTTCTTGGCACACCCATGAGTTAAGACCAATTCTTTCTTAAGGAAATTCCTGTTACACAGTTTACATAAGAACAGAGTTCCTACACTATTTACTTTTATAATGCTCACATGGTCCATGATATTAATGGGTGGAGGTTCTGGTGCTTTTGGTGGTGGTTCCTTTGGTGCTTCTGTTACTGCCGGTACATCAGACTTTTTACTCTCTTTGACATTATCTACTTTACCATCATTGGTCTGTTTATTTTTGTCATCAACTTTTATTTGATGTAATGCTTGTTCCGGTTCTATCTTCCGATGCCGTGTTGAACATGTTTTAACTTTCTTAGTCTCATCCAAGACTGTACTAGTTGTGGATCGTGTTGATCTTGTCATTGGAACTTTTTCGTCACATTTTTCTATTGATAGTTTCACTTGCTGTTTAAGCTTTGCATCTTCTAGGTCTGCATCATCTTGTATTATCTGCACCTTGCATCTTGCATCTGATATTGTACCACTTTTACTGGGCACATTAGAAGAATCTTTTCTTTGTATAACTGGTGTTTCTGTGCCATTTTTAACTTTGTTTGATAGTGTCTCCTTACTTTCGTCTTCTACATGTTGTAAATTAAGTGGAACATTTTTAAGTCCTTCTATTGCTATTTTTATAAGGGCTTTACACGTGTCATCATTTGAAATGTTCTTTTTGTTGAGTTTTTGTTCCCATTGAGCACGGTAAACACGAAATTTACTTTTAGTTTCGAGAGGAGCTTTCTTACCAATGGCAGTTCTCAGGTTTTCCTGAGTTTTGATACATTTGAGTATGAACTCATAGAGTTCTTCAAGTTTTGCAGAGCAGCGGAAACAAATCTTATCTGGAAGTTCGTCTTTTTCTGCAACCTGAAATTAAATTAAAGTATTCATCAGTATTATTGAATCCTGCTAACATTTTAGGGAAAATATTCAACTTGCAATTAGATTACAGGTTCAAGATGTACACTTCTGAGAATATTCCCAGAGCTGATGAAAAGGTTGATTAAGTAATAAAGAAAAAATACAGTGAAAAAAATTGGCCATCATAGGAACTACCGATTGAAGTTAAACTTTTCTAACTTAAGAGTTACTGAAAAGCACAATTTTTTTACCCCCGACCAAAAAAAGAGGTGTTATAAGTTTAACGTCAATGTCTGTCTGTCTCTGTGTGTGTCTGTCTGTGGCACCATAAAGCTCAAACGGATGGGCCGATTTTGATGCAGTTTTTTTTATTTGAAGGTTAATATCGATTCAAAATGGTTGCCTCCACAAAATGGCGGACAAAATATTTCTTCACAACCTACCTCAATATGGGTATCAAATGAAAGGGCTTGACTAGTAAAATACTATACACTATAACAAATTTCAAATCCAAGATGGCCACCATCACAAAATGCCGAATCGTATTATTTTTTTCACTACTACCTCAATATTGGACTCTTAATGTTCCAATAGCTGCTTGTCACTGTGCTGTTATGTGTCAGGATTGTTGCTTATCATCAGGCACATGTCCTGATCGTCACTCGTCACTCTTTATTTAAAAAAAATTATATATATATATATCGGTATCACATGAAAGAGGTTGACTAGTAGAGTACTTTGCACTATGAAAAAATTTAATCCAACATGGCCGCTACCACAAAATGGCGAAATACATTTCTTTTTTCACAACTCCCTTAATATGGGTATCAAATGAAAGGGCTTGACTAGTAATCAAAATTTTTAATTTTGTTCTTGTACACAAGATTGGACTAGCATAAGCTTAAGATATTAGTGACTTGAGCTTGCAAGATTCACCCATCCAAAAATGTCTAAGGCCTCAGACTGAATGTTAGAAGGCGCGAACGCGACAAGCTATGCCTGAACTCGTTGATTTCAATAAAAATTGGTGTGTTAGATTCGCACCGCACAGCTGTCATCCATTTAACTCATACATCCCGGTCTACTGCTTCGTCGCCGCTACGAAGCTACAACGATACTTTACCATGTCAGTGAGCATGCCCTGGAAACCCTGGTCCCTGGAAACTGCTGGTTGTATGTTGCGCAGAACTATTCATTGTGGAAATCTAGGAGGGGAGGCCTATGTTCAGCAGTGGACGTCTTGCGGCTGATGATGATGATGATGAGCAAACCCTACCAAAGTGTTCAATGTGGCTATTGAAGTCATTTTTGCTTCAAACACAACGTGTTACAATAAAGTATTAAAGTATTATAGGATTAGTAGGCGCATTAGGCAACTTGCAAGTATAAAGTATTGAATAACAGGTCTGTAGCCTGTGTCATGAATTATGGCCTTAACTTTATATTTCCATGATAAAACTCACAACAACTGGGACATAAAGTGGGTTGCTTTTACTTTAATATACTTTATAATATTGGCCACCATGTTGCCTAATAATTAGGATAGTTAATAATTACTTAGTTTATTTATACAATAGTAAATGCAAATATCCATTGGATCATGCAATTGGGCAAGCCTGGCAAAACACCGAGAAAAATGGCAAGCCCTGGAGGAGGCCTTCACCCGAAAAGGGGTTCAGTTGATAGCGAACCATACCTAAACATATATAAATTGTTTATGTTTTTTTACAAATATGTATATGCTGTCAACTTGAAATATTAAAGGCTTTATTATTATTATTATAAATGCAAATATCACTGAATACTAATTTTACTTCTTAATTTGGTTAATTGTAATCAAATTCTATAAACACAAACTGTGCAAAAAGATATATTTCTTGTACAGTATGACTGTTTATTTCTGAACTTTCTGAGCTTTCCTGAGGAACGCTCAGAAAGCGAATAAGAAGCAATAAAGAATGATGGTACATGCACCTCAATTCCAGCCTGTCAAAGAATGGCTAAATTCAAGTTTTGCTTAGTCCTAAGCACTGGAAATTATGAATAAGTATTTCGCCTGTTTTAGTAACATTTTGTAATTGCTCTGAAACATCTTACACACATTGTTTTTGTATTTAAATTTCAGTGCCAAATACACTGTCTTTCAGAGCACGACTTTCGAGGACGTCACTCATTGGACACTAATATTACTCAGAAGTGTGCATCTACCAACTTACCGTAAAAGGCAACACCTCATCAATTCTCTTAGCAGTTACTTTGTCAGCGTCAAATATGTTGAGGAATGGGCCATCTTTAGTTTCGCAGAGTCTGCAGACCTTCAAGAGCGGTGGAGCAGCCTCAGGTAAGTGAGCTTGTGCTGAAAATATCACGTCAGCAACAGAGTCGCCGGCGGAACTATCGCGTGGGGTGCTGGAAGCACCTGATACCCTGACAGGCCTTGACTTCGGACGTTTCTTCACCATTTTGCTTCACAATATTCAGTCGAGACAACAGACCGCCAACTCTACTTAGAAGCTGGTCAAGATTTTAGCTAAATATATTACTTGTTACATCACTCAGTTCTGAATTATATTCACCAGCGCTTAGTAAAACAATGAAGTTGACTACTATGGGTGTTTACTGTTTAACAACTGTGTAGATTTCATTTAGTTAAACAAAAAAATATTCTTTCCTTGACAAGCCAGTCTAGTGGCAAGACAAGCAAAGGAACATGGCGGCGGCGCCACCAGCTGAACAACACAATAGATATAAAAGTATGTAAATAATGTGTCTGTCTTGCCCGTACAAACCACGCACAAACAAAAATAAGCAGCCAATGCAACTAACAGACCGACACTATTATTGGTAATCTATGGTAGCCTATAAAGTTATTAGACGGTTCTCAACGCAGTCGGAATGATTAATTGATTTTGAAATCGAGCTTCTACAAATAAATGCTTGAATATGGTTCGTGACAAATCACGGACCCATCGGCGCCGCGCTATGCGCTTTGCAACAAGAATCTTCCAAATGATAGCTCAGGGTGTTCTGAGCGGAAGCCCAAGCCGTGGCTTGGATGGCTCTTTATGGTTTATGGGAAGCATGGACTTAAGATGTCTGAGTCGGACAGTCCGACTCCTCGGGCTCCTGTTACAGGAGCTACAGGAGTCCTATAGCCTCCTTTGCTAGGATCGCTGCGCTGGTAGCGCAGCTGGTAGATTGGCACAGTCCGCACAGTTTACAGTAGCAGCAGCGATACTTTACTCAGGAAGTATTTACTCGCGATCAACTCTTGTAAAACTTGTGCTCTGCGTGAGTCCTTTTATTATAATGCCTGACTTTTACTGACTGTTACTTGGCCAGACAAAACTATCAGTAACATTCACAAGTCTTCCAGTTTCTTTCATCGTCCTCCTCAACGCACTGCTTGAAGAGCGATGAGCGCGAATCGAAGTTTCCTCCCCGACCGAGATTAGCCACCAGATAACAAAATACCACGACAGTAAATTGTTGTATGATGGCCAAGGTTCACCACGTGAAGATTCCCGAGACTCGCATTCCTGAAGCTATGTATGCTGAAAACAAAAGTTTTGGTAGTGAACATTTTTCTTGGTGCACCACATGCAAATTTTTCGAGCTGATTCTCGTTTTTTCGTGATTATCGTTCCGAATTTTATTCGATCGGATGGTGTTCAGATTTAGTACCCACATCGATGGGCGAGCTTGTGTTCACCGTCACAGTCATAGCGATTGTACTTCGCGGTTTTACCACAGTAGAAAAAGATATTTTTTAATTGCGGTTCTACTGACTCCTCACTAGAATCACTTACATCCTCCTTGCTTCAAGTCATTCGAAGTCAAACGAATGTACATTATGCCTAGGGCTGCTCGCCAGGGCTTTGGAATCTCCAAGCGACAACGATATGGCCAGGAGGGAGTCGCACGGCGCAGGTGGCTCCGTTGTGACTGAGGCGGGCCACAATAATGATCGCGGCAGTAGAGGAGATACCACGGCGGGAGAGGAGTGTCGGTATTACGGTGCGCCGTTTTCCCTGCCTGCTGCGGCCTTACGTAGTTGTAAACGAACGCGGTGGCACGAATGGCACGATCACGACGGCGAACGCGGTGGGGCATCAGGGGAAGCGTTCTGATCACACTACACGATATCAACACCCTAACTCACTCGGCAGCCAAATGTCGAGCAGTGAAGTTGTGTGCTTGGAATCGCTTTCGAAACAAGAACAAAATTATAAATTTTGATTAACCCCCGACCACCTTAGATAGGCCCCGTAGAGCTCAAACGGTTGGGCCGATTTCGATGCAGTTTTTTATTTGAAAGTTAATATAGCTGCGGGTGTTCTTAGCTATGTTTGGTTAATATCGATTCAAAATGGCCGCCTCCACAAAAAGGCGGACAAAATATTTCTTCACAACCTACCTCAATATGGGTATCAAATGAAAGGGCTTAACTAGCAGAGTACTATACGCTATAACAAATTTCAAATCCAAGATTGCGGTTGTGGTGAAAAAATTATATAATTAACCATTTTATGGCCGCAACCATAAAATGGCGAATTATATAATTTTTCACTACTACCGCAATATGGGTATCAAACGAAAGGGCTTGACTAGTAAAATACTTTTGCACTATGACAAATTTCAAATCCAAGATGGCCGCTACCACAAAATGGCGAATTACATTTCTTTATTCACAACTCCCCTATTATGGGTATCAAATGAGAGGGCTTGACTAGTAGAATGTTGTACAGATAACAAATCTAAGGTAGACGGGGGATAATGAAAATTTTTAATTTTGTTCTTTTTAACCACTCAGGATGTTACTGTATAATCGTAAGCTGATAATATGAATCGAATGCAATGATCACTTGTGAAGAAAGATCGCCATAAATTAGTGACCACGTTGTGATTATAATAAAACATAATTATATTTATTATTCTTTTATTAACTACTAGCTTTTACCCGCGACTTCGTCCGCGTAAAATAAGTATTAAGGTAACTGAGGCAATACATAATATTTACTTGAACATTTGTACAGTGTACACCCATACAAATTTACTTTTACTAATATTAAAACATTTTTGTACCTTTAATTTCATAAAAATCTGTTCAGTGGTTTAGGCGTCAAAACTTAACAACCAGACAGGCAGAGTTACTTTCACATTTTAATAGTATGCATTTTAAGTGTCTAGCTTAAAAATTTAACGGTTTTCCTCCCTTTTTCATCCCCGTAAGGACAAACATTTATTTCTAAATACAAAGTTTTATAGTTTTATCTTCAACAGTGACGAACTTTCACATAAAACTTTCATCTCCCATTTAAATCCCCATTTCATCCCTGTACAATTCGAAATTACTAGAACGAACACAAATTTCCTTCGCGTCAAATGACTAGATACGAAGTTGCATGTTTTGTCTTTAAATATTCTGAATTTCCAGATACTTTCACCCCTCATTTCAACCCTTTTTCCGTAATAAAAAGTAATCTATTTCTTTTTTGGGATTAAGTCTATCTCTGTACCAACTTTCATTAAAATCGGTTATGTGGATTTCATGATTATAACTTTGAAAATTACGGAATCTTCAAACAACCGTCCATCCCTTGTTTCATTCTCTTAGGGGTTGAATTTCGCAAAATCCCGTCTTAGCGAACGCCTATGTGCGAAAAGACACCTCCATGCAAAATTTCTGAGTTTTCGTGAAGAGTGAGTGACCTTCGCTTTCTATATATATATATATATAGATAAAAATGCAAAAAATAACTGTGAGAATAGACAATATTATTGAAAATAATTAATAATATCTTTGAGTGCCGACAGCAATGATGAAGATGACAATACTAATTGTTGTTCAGATAATTCAACTTGATATATGCATTTTTTTGTTATATTATGCACTTATCTTATATTGCTCTTTAAATTTACGAAAAAAATTATTATTATGAGGCAAGGATTTGCCTAATGATTTTTAAAATTCACATATTGGTGCTTCAAGTCCGTATCGATTCAGTCACTTTACACTTCGAGGTTTTAACCAGGTCACCTCACTATGACGACATAACTTACAAACGTCAAATGTTACCTATTAAAATGGCCTGAATAAACGTAAGTTACCCGTGTATTTAATATCAACCTCTATGTAATTTGTCCGAAATGAAAATGTGTAAATGAATTTCTTGAAAATTTTATCGAAGACTCAGTATCTATATAGCATATAGCAGCTTTTTGCGATATCTAACACAAACTTACCAACACGTATATGTATACATACAAAAGTATAAGTGTTAACGATTAGCTGTCACATTAAGATTTTTGGGGACGGGGAAGGCCTATCATGACCTAAAATATAGCTCGTTAATATCGGAACCCCTTTTGTCAGAAATGATACCTGATACGTGCAAAGCTAAATAGATGTCTAGCCATTCTCACTTCACACGTCCTTTCGCGTCGAACGCCGCACGGGCCACGGCCACTGAGCACCCTAACCGCTAACCGCGATCAGACGACACGATTCATCGGGACTTAGGGCGGTCGGGCACTCTCGATCGCCCAATTTAGTCACGCTAACAGCATAACAGCGATCACACCACCCAATCCATCGGGAGTCGGGACTTAGGGCACAGAATAGATATTACCACAGAACCCTCACTTAGCGAAAATTGTTATATAAATAGCGACTCTTGCTGGGACGCAACAAAGTGCAATTCAGCTCGCATTAGCGCTCAATGCCTATAGCAATTTTTTAAAACTAAACATTTGCGCTCTCTTCTAACGCGTAACTCTGTCACTGTCTAGCGCAGAATGATGTGCATCGAAAGGGTTGTCGACATAAAATTAAATTAACCTTTCGTTATGTAGGTAGTCAGTATTGTAGCTCAGATTATATATTTTAGTTATTTACTTCGTAACGCGCAAGACAGCTAGAAGAGACCGTAACATAGGGTCGGACACATTGAAATTAAAACAATACAAGTATACTTTGACTGTTTTTATTCTACTTGATCGTCTAAATGTTGTTTGATAAATATGTAACATATTTTAATGTACTTACCTACACTAATACATACAACCAGCTTCGATTACAAGCTATTTTATAATGTCTCGTACTTTTTGTACGGTTAGCAGAAAAATATAAAAAATAATGGTATATTTTGTACAACTAGGAAAAAATGATAATTCTTTGTTTTTTTGACTCGTGCATCCATAAACAGCACAATATATGGCGACGTAATTTTGCGCGGGAAACGTGCTGCGCGAGCGCTCAGACGTGCGTTCGACAACAGCCTGGCACTTGTTCCGTGCGAGGCTGCGAGGAACGGTCTAGCTGTAGGCTAAAACTGCGCGACCTTGAGCGAGTGAGGATGCACTGCATAGGGACTTAGTGCACGATGAATCGTGTCGTCTGATCGCTGCTTTAACTAAAAAAAATTGTAAAAATTTTTCTGTCATTGTATGGGGAAGGGGAAAGTTACACACTAGCGCAAAGCCGCAATATTACATACAAAACATACGCTACCGACCCATTGCCGATCATACTCACACAGCCAAATCATTAAAACTTAGAAAATAAAACACCATTCACAAATCTAGCCCCGTCTTCAGCCACAGTATATTATCAAACTCCATGGTCCACGCGGGCTTGCACTTTGACAGACGGGAAACGTGTGTATGCCTACTCCCTTCCGTGTTGCTCGCTGCCACAGACCTGACCCGTGGGACCAAGGATCACCGGACGCGGGGGTGTCTGTCTCCGAAGTGATCACGGCGTCTCTAAGTCTTTAGTCGGTAGAGGCAGCAAGTCCATCCATAGTGTCCAGTCAGACATAGTGCGACCGTCTCCCCCGTCTCCGCATAAAAAATAAGTGCATTACGCCATCTAGTTAAAAAGTATCTAATCATAATTTTTGCTATATTTTTTGGTCTGGCTACTATTTATTTTAAATGTCATAAAACGTGTGTCTATACTAAAATAGTTTCACATTTATTTCGGGTAATTTTTCCTCTCAACCGACCCGCTATGCTGCACTTCAGAAATAAATAGGCAATTACATTCCAATAAAGCAAATAGTTAGGGAGGGCTACCAAAAAAAATATTATATGGTTTATGTGAAACTTTTTTTCTTATTAAAGACATTTAACTCAAAATGTTTGGAGATTTATCTGGTTTAAGTACGTTTGTATGTGTAACTAAAGGAAATTAATGAGAGTGACGCCGCTGTATTGGCCTCGGCTGCTCAGACTGCTCTGGCGAGCACCTTTCACTTTAAGCTTACTCCGCGGCCGACCGTCACGCGATATGCAATAGATAGATAAAAAGTTTGAGGTAATGTAATTAAAGTTTCATGCTAAAAACGTCATGTGTGTATGTCAGACAATTTTTTTTTTTTTTGTTTTTATAGACAATGGTACGAACATCGTGCGCACTCGTAGCCAGGTTTTTTTTTAGTAAAAAACGTAAGATTGACTATAACTGTTTCGAAAATGCGGTGCGTCTCATGGTAGCAAATAATAAGTAATACATTCGTGGAACATTTTACTCATTTTACAACTGTGTAACCAGGGAGAAAAAACCCGATGATATGGCAGCACTTTTCAGTTCCGCCATCTTGAATTTAGTATTGTGCTAGTCGGGGGGGCGGTGACATATTTTACCCGTCATCGTCGTAATTTTGTGAATTTGTTGAAAAAAAGCGAAAATTTGTGTAGTTTCGCTGTGTAAATAGTTTATGTCAGGACTGAACGTGAGGATGGCGGGTCAGACTATTAACGATAGGCTTTTAGCCGCCCGCCACAGCATAGCCGGGCAGGGATTAGCAAAGTCCGTTTGCAAAGCCACAACTGAAGAAATGATAGCACCGAAAAAGAAACATTTAGATTGTAAGTACCATCTTTAATATATTATAGATCTTAGACGGTATTCCCGTGCTGATAAGTTGCGTGTAAAGTAGTGACGAAATCGCCACCACGACAAATTGTCAGGCGATGGTCGATAACACAAGTATGATCTTGAATACTCGACGGTATGGTGACCGTCTAATGAATCTCATTCGTACACAATTGACCAGCAAATGAAAGTATTAGGATCCGATTTAATATCTGGTGGCTCTCTATAGAATAGCATTGGGTCTGATCTCAAGATCTACCTAATTGTTTCAATAACTTTGACACACAATTCGACATTATGTCATGTTATGAGGGTTGGATAAACGTGTTTGTCCGAAACCTGACTATTAACTACCCACTTTATGTAAGTAAACCTACCTGAAGTGGTTGGCTTAGTTGGCAGTATTATTTATATCTCCAAGGTATTCTTATTAGATTGTAAAATAGTTGACTACATATTGATATAATAACTGTTATACATAATTTTACTGCATCAAATAAATTAATCTGATTACTATCCTGACAATCGAAAATTTGGTCCAATTTGCCCAAAATGTTGAATTTAATGTAGGGAAATTTATTCACAACTTACACGACTTGCCACAGCAATTGAATCCTTCTATAGGCTATAGGTAGCTGGGTAGGTATGGAAGCTTTCAAAGGGTCACAAAAGTGTATAAGCACAAATTGATTTTTACCAATTTGATATGGGTAACTAATCTGATATGGGTAACTAATGTAAAAAGCAAATATACTTACTTAATTGAAAATTTTATGATATATTTTTTTCAATTCATCATGCTTTGCAATTTGGAGTGATAAGGATGAGGGTGGAGGGTTTGCATTTACATACATACACAAACAGATAAAAAAATATAATATTTTTCAAACAATTATAAAACACAAACATAACTAATTGGAACCTCAGTATAAATCTGCGGACCTTAGTATGTAAAAATATTAATTATCATCAGCCTATTTAATAATCGTCCACTGCTGGACGTAGGGCTCTCCTAATGAACACCATAAGGTGCGATCTTCTGCATTGCGCATCCACTTTTGACCGCCAACCTTTCACAGATCATCGCACCACCTGAAGTACAAAAGAAATGTAAAAATATTAAAACACAAAATTCATTACAATGAAACGCTATTCATCCTCATGCTAACCATTAAAAATTGCAAACCATCAGAATTTTAACAGAAATAAAATTAATGGAGAATTCTCTCACAACACTGTCCGGTCTTAAACTAAGCAGATTTTGTACTATATCAGTTAGCAAATATTTTAAAATAACAATAGTTAGTTGATATATATATGTAGATCAACTCTTTATTACACTTAAGAAACTGTCATCTCATCTGCTTTTATAGTGGACCATGACTGTGTGCATGATTGGGATTACAAAAAAACAAAATTACACTTAATTTAAATCTAAAATACTCTACATATAAAAACTTAAGACTAAAATTAAAGTAGAAATGGGTGACCTTATCGCTTAAAGCAATCTCTTCCAGGGAACTGTAGGATGGAAAAACATACGAAAATAGAAAGTTGGGAAGTACAAATAAAAAGTTATAATATACCCTAACAAGCTTTTTTCTTCAAGATTAAAAGCAGCCTGATCTCTGAGCTGAGATCTGAATCCAGATCAATATAAACAAATCAGAATAAACACATTTTTTGCACTTACGCTGCAAACACTGGCTGAACCCTATGAGCTAGATCAAAATAATATGACAGCAATATTGCACCCCTTCAAAAGGTCTACAAAAAAGTCTTCAATAGTATATGTCTATCTTTCAGGAATAACCCACAATTACCATTTTTATCAGTACTTATATTTAGCATCAGCATTGCACCCGTGCGAAGCCGGGGCAGGTCACTAGTAGATATTAACTAAGATTTTTCAACCCCACACCATTCGAGATATCCTTGCTATGGCAAGTACTTGAGAAATACTCAATGACGGTAATGTTTTCAGACATGTGTATTAAGTGATAGTGAATAATTATAATTCTGCATTGTGTGCTCGGAGTTTCTCTGAGAGATTGTATTCGTAATGAAGTCATCCGTCAGAGAACCAAAGTCACCGACATAGCTCAGCGCATCAGCAAGCTGAAATGGTAGTGGGCTGGTCATATCTGTCGCAGAACCGATAACCGATGGGGTAAACGAGTTCTGGAGTGGAGACCACGAATTGGCAAACGTAGTGTAGGACGCCCTGAGACTAGGTGGAGTGACGATATACGTAAGGCAGCTGGTAGAGGTTGGAAACGTAAAGCCGAGGATCAACAATTAATGTATTATTAAAATAACCGAAACTATGGAATGACCATTTGTATGGAGTTTTGGTCGATTGTCCAGTGTATACCCAGCAGTGGAATAAGGAATGCTGCTAATGATGATGATGATGATAATAATCTTTTAGTGTGCTTGCTATCACAACAATTGATATGTCCCGCCCCTAAACTGACCATACAATGTAACATATCTGTTTAGAATGGGCACATGTTTATTGTATGGCAGCTAAATATGATAAACAGGATAGCTCTGTTTCCTGTGTCACATTATTATCACAGACTCGGAGAGTAACTGAGGGCATCCTATAGTGATTATAATTATTACTAATATTTTTGTGATGGTAGGACTTCTAAAGAGTTTCTGAGGATGTGATTTTTTCCCCAAGTATTGGTATTTATTCTGCTGCCAAGTAGTCATTTGGAAGTATTTTTGTTTCGGTTTGGTCTCAGATTAAAGTAAAAGAATGTTCCATTCTAATGGTTGTTTTAAGCTATAATTATTAATCACTATGCTAGGTATTATAAATCATAGAATATTTACGAAGAATATGGTGTTTTTTTTTATTAATTTTATCCATTCCACACAGACTCCGGGGTCCGTGACCTTCGTCATTACAATATTTTTTTTTACATATTTCTTGGATTAGGAGAAGAAGGGGAAAACAGGCGGTGTTGTGAACATTTTACTTAGTCGGATTTCGTCTGTTGAGCCGATCACTACCGGGATACTGGGATTCCGTTAGTAATCGACTCGACATCGTCTTTTGCCTAAGCCGCCTCCTCCCGGCCCAGAGCCTCCACCACGGCCGCATTTCTGTCCTTGATAGCCATCTGCAAGTTGAATATGGTGTTTGAAAGAATCCCATAATTCATAACACCAGTTTTAGATATTTTCACATAGATTAAATTTCTTGGGGAAATTTTGATTGGATTTTAAGTTCAATCTGGCAAAATATAGCATCATAGACTACAGGCCCATGCACAAAATTTATGGGTCAAATGGACCACCAGGAGACCTAATGTAGGATGATAAAATAATTTATAATAAGGCCAAATTGTTAAGAGGAAATAAACTTTATTATTATTATTAAGTTTGAAGTAATAAGATTCAGCACTATGCCATCACTTGTAAGCTGTTCAACTGAGTGCAGTTGAAGAGGGGGTCCAACTGAGTGCAGTTGAGAGGGGGGTTGCAACCCTCAATCATTTCTCCTTGTCGCGTGATTTTTGTACGGTATTGCGAAATAATGGTTTAGAAGAGGTATTGAAACTATAAAAATTATAGCTCTTCCACTCACCTGTGTCATGCAGCTATTGAAACATGAAGAGACCAAAACCATTACTTAGTTCAGTTCTTCACTGCGCTCGTCGTCTAGAGATATAAGACGATTTATGTTTTTGTCGTGTAATTTCTCCGGAAACATTGCCCTTCAAACCAGATTGATGTTTGCACATTTCTGGTTCGCGGTAGAATATCTGTCAAACCTACCTGTTACAGTCGTAGAAGATACCATCCAAAGAAGGTAGGACAGAGAGACATCAAAGTCTTAGGAATAGGTTTTTTGTTACGTTAATTAACATCTACTCGTAATTGGACATCATGTGGGTAGAAAGGAATAATATTCAACATTTCGATATTTAATGTTACCTTCCTTTAGAGCCGTGATTCCCAAAGTGGGCGACAACGCCCCCTTGCCTGCCTGCGCCTTGTGGGCGCTGGAGGCGTGGGCGTTCTGTAGAGGCTTGGAGTTCGTTATGTACGTACTACCTACTGGGATCATGTTAACTCTTGCGGTTAACTTTTACTATAGTAAAAGTCTCGTTTAGGATGAAACTTCTTAGAAAAATCTTCGCTAATATAGCTCACAATAATTAACTAATGTAATTTAAAGTTATAGTGGTTTTTAAGTACCTATGAGAAATCAGGGGGGGCGCTCAAGAATAATTAACTCTCAAAGTGGGCAGCAGACAAAATAAGTTTGGGAACCCCTGCTTTAGAGCTTAGATGAAACGTCATTATATTGCTGAATAGAAGCCTACTCCATTATTCATACAAATTATCACAACTCATGGCCCTGTCTGGAAGCTGCCACATTCTTACAAATACCTACTTTCAAAGGTCATCGACTTACATCGTAATGAAGATCAATACGAGTTGTGGAAATATATTCGGGATGGTATAAAGGCAAAACCGTCGTAGACACTACTTGCGCCGCTTGAGTTTCTAACTGCAGATGTGATCGAAAATAAATTTAGTGGATGCAGTCGGGATTCGTACCCACGACCTCAGTTTTTTTTAATGGTATAAAGTGCAGTACAAGTAGGACATGTGTCTGATGGTAAGCAATATTCCTGTCCATAACAGCACAGTGACACGCAGCTATTACAACAAGAGTCCAAATTATTACCTAGCACCGCACTGCACTCGTCACCCGGAGATATAAGGTGTTTTATCTCATAGCCCAGTAATTTATCTGGAAACATTGCCCTTCAAACCGGAACACAGTAATGTTTGCGCACTACTACTTGACGGCACAACAACTGACAGACCTACTACAGTACCATCATAATACCGTAGGCTGCTTATGCTAATCTTTTAAAGGCCACAAAACTTTGACCCTAACTCACACCCAGGCGAAGTTGGAGACGGCCTTAATGATAAAACTGTAAAACAGTTGAAACTAATTCAAACTTCTGAGACGTGGCTGGTTTAAAAATGTATCGCAAATCGCAATGTTATTGATCGCGTCTCGAACTTAAAACATTTATCGCGTTCTTCTGTGATCGCTCGTAAAAACTGGACGTTAATTTCATGGTTTTTGCCGTTCAAGGTTGAAGTTCTGATACGTTAGACAAAACACAGGCATGAACGGACCGTACACATTTCAGCTTGCTACACCTCTT
Organism: Ectropis grisescens; assembly: GCA_017562165.1. NCBI lineage: Eukaryota > Metazoa > Arthropoda > Insecta > Lepidoptera > Geometridae > Ectropis > Ectropis grisescens. The sequence continues at coordinate 20,901,168 of CM029773.1, forward strand.
TTGAAGTAAGATCCCAGGACCGATCTCAGAAGCCAGTCATACTACCCCCCCTACACCCATAATCTCGTACCTACATTTTATGTACTTTCTGGACCCCATATCTCAAAATTGGTCATCTAAGCAAGTTAGCGGGTAAGCATGTGTTCTTAGTACGTACTAACTCTACTCAATGGTTCACATTTCGTTTACGTGACGTGACGTCTGGCGCCTCTGGGATCTTGGACTATTTAGTCGCACAGCATAAATGTTTTAATGCTGGGACTCGAAGCCTTCTCTCGCAAGGAGACAGCCAAGGCCATAATCTATCACGCTGGCCTTGCTCGGATTGGTGGATGACCCACGACCTTGATTCTAGGAACACACCGGTTTCCTCACGACGTTTTCGCCACCGTTGTTAAGTTATCACCATTACGTACATGCCTTCGGAAAGATGATGATGCGCGTGAGATTCGAACTAGGGACTCTGTATCGGCAGTTCACATCCTATCGACTGGACCAGCCGTTACATTGAACAAAGAAATTTCAGGGCTTAGAGATATAACATCTTAGATCTCTGGTTGACGAGCGCAATACAGTGCTTGGTAATGATTTGGACTCTTCATGTGGCAGGTATGTTGCTTACCATCAGACACATGTCCTGCTCGTCTGGTCACTCTTTACTTAAAAAATAACAGCGAGGAGTATAGTGGATCTGGTGTATAACCTGTATATCTTTGTAATCATTTAGGGTATTGTAGTTAGCGGTTTTTCTAGGGAGGACAGCCGTCAGTTTAGTCCACTTTAAAAACAAAATTGTAATTATTGTTTTCAAGTCAAAATCCCCCTGTAGTATGAACTCAAGCACTCCAAAAATCAAAGCTGAGGACTGGAAAATTGTTTCATGGTTGATTTTCACTAAATATTTCGAAAGGAGAGAGTTTGAATCGACTTTCGTAATAAAAACATCTAAAATTCAAAATTTTTAATACCTGTGTAGTCCCTAATGGAAATAAACAGACTGTCTTCAAGTCTAGATTTAATCGTTTCCTAATAATATAATTTCCTAGGTAAGCGCGCTCCATCGTAGACCGCACCGTCTCTTAACATCGAGATGAGGTCAAGTGTAAACCTATTATATAAAGAAACTAGATGTCCGCCCCGGCTTCGCCCGTGGTAAATTATATAGCACTCATCGGTTCAGTCATTCCTGATAATATCGCTTTCAAACAAAAAACCTCTTCAGCTACCTGCTACCCCACCTATCGGAAATTGGTCGTACCAACTCAGATTTAGAAACAAATTTGATGTGCAAAGGTTTATATATTCACTGACGCAATCTTGGACATTGCCGAATTTACGGTGACATTACCGAATGGAAGCCAAAATAAAAATTTGAAGTTGAAGTTGACGTAATCTTAGACACATGCTGTCATGTCAAAAAGCAAGCTACGAAAACTCTCAAAAAAGTAATATTTTTTTCCCGTTTTTGTTACATTCTTGATTCATGCTCCGCTTCTACTGAGTCTACGGAAGTATAGCCTATAGCCTTCCTCGATAAATGGACTATCTAATAGAAAAATAATCTTATAATTAGATCCAGTACTTTCCGAGATCCTAGCGTTCAAACAAACTCTTCAGCTTTATAATATTAGTATAGATGTTAGATATTATTAAAAAGGCGTGTCGCTAAGCCTTAAACTTTAATAATTAAATCGCAGAACGAAATGAAAGATGATAGGTTAGGCTGTTTTTTAGATCTATATTCCATCCACACGCCATCACGTTTCGACTCCCTCTTTATTAAATGTGCTTGTCTTGAATTGGTTATCGCAAGGCAAGGTATCGATGCTAGGTTGATAGTTATTTAGTCTACAAATCGTAGCTATCAATATTCGTGTCACAGATACGCAAGTGTTCACGTAATATACTGAATGACATCGTGTCTTATTGAATTAAGTTTGCGAGCTTTGCATAGTATGAAAAGTTATGTCTTTAAAATTATGTCGTCTTCAACGCTTAAGAGTTGTACTGGTTCGATACTTCGAACACGAACAACAAAAGTGTTTTCACTGTCTTTAAACACCTCTTTGGGTAGGTAATGTATTATCTATGTTTTTGTTGTTCATAAGCAAATAAAAAAATAATATATACAAAGGTTAGATAAGGATCTACTTTTCATTTAATATTTATTACAATTTTTCGTTGTATAAATTGTGACATGCTAATTTATATTTGACTAGATGCCCGCCCCGGCTTCGCCCGTGGTATATTATATAACACTCATCGGGATCCCGTACATATCCAACGGTGAAAGAATGACTGAAATCGGTTCACGCATTCCTGAGAATATCGATTTCAAACAAAAAACCTATTCAGCTACCTGCTACGCCACCTGTCGGAAATTGGTCGTACCAACTAAGGTTTAGAAAAAAAAAAATAGCAAAGGTTTATATTCAATGCACAGATTATTGAAATTCAATGACGCAATCTTTGACACATGCTGTCATGTGTCATGTCAAAGCACGAAACGTACGAAAACTCTCAAAACGGGAATATTTTTTCCCGATTTTGTTACATTCTTGTTTCATGCTCCGCTTCAATTAATAGTAGAGTTATTTTCTATAGCCTAAAGCCTTCTTCGATAAACGGACTATCCAATAGAAAAAGAATCTTTCAATTCGGACCAGTACTTCCCGAGATCCTAGCGTTCAAACAAACAAACAAACTCTTCAGCTTTATAATATTAGTATAGATTTATTTTATATTTTTATTTTTTGTTTAATTTTCATTCCTTGAATTATTTTATGTAGCCAGAAAATTATTTTTTTCTGCGGTACCTTATGATTTTCATTTTATGTATTTTTAATTTTTTGTGACATATGACAATGGTTATGAATAAATGATTATGATTAAGCATTAACGGCCCACTCAATAATGTTCCCACTGCTGTGACTCGGGGCCTTCTCTCGCGAAGGAGAGAGTCAAAGCCATTATTCACCACGCTAACCCAGTGCAGGCTGGTGGATGACGCGTGGCCTCGCAATATTCAAGGTTGTATGTTGTAGTATGTCGGTTTCCTCACAATGTTTTCCTTCACCGTTTTCAAGTTAGCGGGTTAGTACATAAGCAGTGGTCTGCAATTATTGTTATCATTCCGTGAGTTATGTAAAGTTTTCCGCTCTTTCTGTACATATAAAAGACCTACTGTGCTTAGTTTAGGGTTCGTTAATATTCCTCACATTTGTGCACTGAGTTACCGATTAATTGTGTTTCATCTTTACATTTATATAAATTGTGTATACTTTACTTGTGTTATGTTAATAAATTAAGTATCTTTATCTTTACTGTGTAGAAGATATGTCTTATTTTAGGTGCGCGCGTAAGAATATTACAGAAAGTTGGAGTCAGAGGTGAAATTGGAGTCTACGCCTTTTGTTCTTCTAGCCCAAAGTTCGATAGTCTAGTGGTCTAGTGTTCATGTGACGCTTTCTCCAAAATATCCTTTCAAGATACTACTGTCAGACTTTCGACTTGTCTAGTTAGATATTGGTGAAGTTAAAGACTGAAATAACAAAGAATTGGAACAATATTATTTTAGAAATGAACATTTAAAATGTAATTCAAAATTTTAACGTCACCATTATCTCTATATATAAAAATGTTATGTTGGTTTGTGTACGCTTCAAGAACTCAAAAAGTTCTGCACCGATCAAGCTGAAATTTTACAGTTCGACGTCAAACTTATAACACCCTTTTTGGTCGGGGTTAAACACAATCCTTGATGCGGATATGTAATCCGCATCAAGGATTGTTTTTAACCCCCGACCAAAAAAGGGGTGTTATAAGTTTGACGTCGATGTCTGTCTGTTTGTCTGTCTGTGTGTGTGTCTGTCTGTGGCACCGTAGAGCTTAAACGGATGGGCCGATTTCGATGCGGTTTTTTTTTATTTGAAAGTTAATATCTGTGCGGGTGTTCTTAGCTATGTTTGGTTAATATCGATTCAAGATGGCCGTCTCCACAAAATTGCGGACAAATATTTCTTCACAACTCCCTTAATATGAGTATCAATCGAAAGGGCTTTACTAGAAGAATGTTGTACATATTACAAAACCGAGGTATTCGGGGGTTAGTCAAAATTTTTAATTTTGTTCTTGTTATCTAATTTTTGCATCACAATGCGCTACAGCGAAGCGTGGCAGGGTACAGCTAATACTATTATAATATCGGTCGGCGGTAAAGTCTGCGTTGGTGTTAAACTTTTGTCCTTTTACCTACTAACCTAATTTTGAAAGTGCCAAAAAAATCGCAATCTAGGCGACACTACGATTCATAATAGGCGAGACGCCAAAAAACGATTTTTTTGTTGAGATATAAAAAAAAACGAATTAGTCCGTCAGTTAGATAATTAAAGATATTGTACACGTATTCCACGTCTAGGCTGTGGAATGCGTTACCTGAGTGGGGTTTCCCCGATGATTACAATCTTTGTATCTTTGTGTCTTAAAATCGAGAGTGAATCGGTTTCTTCTAGGTAAACACGCTCCATCGTAGACCGCATTGTCGCTTAACATTAGGCGAGATGGCGGTCAAATGTAAACAAATAAAAAAAAATTTGTTCTTTTGTTTCACAAAAAAAAATTAAGAAGATACAGTGCTTAGAAGTTTCGAGTGACGTTATGTTATGGTACGATGTTTACGATTTAGTGACGTCACAACTCCGGAAGTATGATGATCTATATAATATATAGGTCATAATCTATAGGTCGAACTAATTAGAATCGTATATTTTTGACGCTGACGTCATCCCAATTAGCTAGCAGCAGCTCCCGGTTTTCCTGTTCTCATTATTTTCCCGAAATAAAAAGTAGACGTATAAATAAAGTATAATAAGACGTAATACAAGAACAAAATTAAAAATTTTGATTAACCCCCGACTACCTTAGATTTGTTATCTGTACAACATTCTACTAGTCAAGCCCTTTCATTTGATACCCATATTAAGGGAATTGTGAAAAAGGAAATGTAATTCGCCATTTTGTGGTAGCGGCCATCTTGGATTTGAAATTTGTTATAGTGCAAAGTATTCTACTAATCAAGCCCTTTCATTTGATACCCATATTGAGGTAGTAGTGAAAAATATTATATAATTCGCCATTTTGTGGTGGCGGCCATCTTGGATTTGAAATTTGTTATAGCGTTTAGTACTCTACTAGTCAAGCCCTTTCATTTGATACCCATATTGAGGTAGGTTGTGAAGAAATATTTTGTCTGCCATTTTGTGGAGGCGGCCATTTTGAATCGATATTAACCAAACATAGCTAAGAACACCCGCACGGATATTAACTTTCAAATAAAAAAACCGCATTGAAATCGGCCCATCCGTTTGAGCTCTACGGTGCCACAGACAGACACACACACAGACAGACAGACAGACAGACAGACATCGACGTCAAACTTATAACACCCCTTTTTTGTCGGGGGTTAAAAAGTAGAAGTATGTGTTCTTCCAGACTAATATTCTGTTTCAAAATTCACCCCGATCCGTTCATATGTTACGTCGTGATTGAGCAACAGACATCCAAACATTGACATTTATAATATTAAGTAATATGATATGATTAAATAAAATACATCTTCAAAAATCTATTGAACAAATACAAATACAAATACAAATCATTTATTGGTAATGGTGAGTTACAAGTCATAAAATTGAATAATAATATTGTCGCTTATACACAAGCACAAAAAAAAGAATTAATAAAACAATTACAATTTCATAAATTGCTCTTTACATTTTACGTACCTATAACGAAATAAAAATAAAATAATAATTAAAACAACTTTTAGAAGTCTGGCAACTTCATTAAGTCGTCCAGAGAATAAAAATCTGATCGTGCAGCCAAGCTTTCAGGTTCCGTTTAAAACTCATAGCGGAAGGTGCGTCCCGTACGACCGACGGCAGCCGGTTGTATATTGCGGGCCCTCCGACATAGACCGACCTCTCAGACTTACTCAGCTTGTGGGGCGGAGTCACTAGTTGATTATGTTTTATGTTACTCCTTAAATTGAAATTCGGGTTAATGCCCCTCCTCTGAAATGTACCGATACAATAAGACTGGAAACTAATCAATAAACTTTGGCGCCATTGAGCATTAAAAACAAAAAAATCTTTTGACGCCAGTGTCACACAATATCCGCTGTTAATAGCAAAAACTTTACAACGTATATCACACGTAACTCTTGCGGAGAATAGGTGTTTTGACAGGTTGCATTGTTGGTACTGACTCTGTAAGAGCTGGCCAACAAATTCATTTTGCGAGCCGAATCTTAAGGCTAGTTCGCATTAGGCTAGCAAATTAGTCTAGTAGAGAGTAATTTAGTAGCTAAAATACTCGCTACTATTCAAAAATCGTTCGCACCGTGCTTTAGTATAGTTCACAAGTGAGTAGCGTTTCGCAACATGAAGATCCTACAACGCAATAAAATGAATGAATAAGCTAATCTTATCGAATCGTAATGGCTATTTTAGAAGAGGTGAATGAGGAAATTAGTGTGATCAATAAAATAAGTTATTCCACAGACAATTTCGTATTTGGAAAATTGTTAGAAGTTATTTTTCTCTCCAGACTAATTCGACAAGTTCGAACCTGTTTAATCGGCGAGCCAATGAGCGCACCGCTCGCAACGAACGCGTGGTGGGGGGTGCTACTCGCCCGTTGAAAATAGAACAAAATGGATTGACTCGACTAAATCACTTCCTAAACTACTCGACTAAATTTTGACTGTTCATACACGTTTAGTTGCTAAATTACTCGCCACTAAGCTAAATTACTAGCCTAATGCGAACAAGCCTTTAGTTCACGACACCTTTTAAAAATGTTACTAAAGTATTACTTACTTACTGTGTCAACGTAGACAGTCAACCTTGAATATACCTAGAATACAAAATATTATATCCTGTAATTTTTTTTTGTGGAATACTGCACGTTTTAATAGGTTTACATTGGACCGCCATCTCGCCTGATGAAGGTACGATGCGGGCGGTCTACGATTTAGCGTGCTTACCTAGAACCAAGAACAAAATTAAGCCATCTTGGATTTGATTTTTTCATAGTGTTTACTATTCTACTAGTCAAGCCCTTCATTTGATACCCGTATTGATGTAGGTTGTAAAGAAATATTTTGTCCGCCATTTTGTGGAGGCGGCCGTCTTTAATCGATATTAACCAATCATAGCTAAGAACATCCTCACGGATATTAACTTTCAAATAAAAGAAACCGCATCGAAATCGGCCCATCCGTTTGAGCTCTACGGTGCCACAGACAGACACACAGACATACTGACATCGACGTCTAACTTATAACACCCCCTTTTTTGGTCGGGGGTTAAAAACCGAATCGCTCTCGATTTGAAGACACTGTAACCATCAGGAAAAACCCACTCGGGCATTCCGCAGCTTAGACGTTCTTATCACAAAAGTAGGAGTCAAACCTCTTCGTTTGAATCATTAGAACGTCGACCATGAAACGATATCGCTTTTTAGTTCTACGAGTAGTCCTATAGAAAAAGGGCAAGGATCAACGGATTAGATCATGCAGATCAGTAGCACACTCACCGAATATCTGTTAAAAAATGTAGCAAGCTAGCAATTTTGCGGCAATGTTCAAAACTGAAATAAAATGTGTAAAATGGAGCTATCATCACAATTTTAATTTGTGTGGAAGTTTAGTGTCATAATTCTGAAGGCGAGTTTTGAGGCTAACGAATGGATTCGTTTATTTCATTAATGGTTGTAATTAGACTAAGTACGGCTACGCGCCAACTAATTCCAGGAAAAAAATAACGGTAGAAAACGCAATCGCAAAAACTGGTCTTTTGGACTTAACTAATAAATTTAAATTAACTAATTCCTTTAATATTAATAAATAATAATAATAATTGATGCCTCGTATCGTATCGCATCGTAGTGCAGTTTATATATTATAATACCTATTTATGATTTAGAGTGTGTTATGGACATATAAACAACTAAACACATGTCCAACCTTTTTTCAGAAAATTCAAGTTCAATTCAGGAACTCAAACAGAACCACGGGCACCCTAAGCTATATCCGTCTACCGTTAGATTACTTTTCGACTAAATTATTTTTCGTTAAAAAAATAACGCATAAGGATGTAAGAGGTACCTTATTTCAGACTATACTGACCAATTTTTGTCTGCGGGCCAGCGATAGGCAGGCTTGGTCTCACTGACAAGGTAATTATACCAACACAATGCTTCCTAGAGGTCGCAGCACGGCCGTAGCAAAATTACTGTTGTACGTTGTTCGTACAGTGCACTTGACCCGTTAATTTGGAAATAATAAGCAAACTGAGGCCTGACTTGCCTGTTCTATGAAAACGAAAGTGATTGTGTCAAGGACGGAGACTCGGCGACAGATGTTCGCTTTTGTACTGGAATTTCGTTCAATAAATCATGCTACGCAAACAGTTGTGTAGTTTTACTGTTGTTGAAAGTTAAGAAATAAAGGAAGGACTGGATCAACCTGGAATATACCTACATATTAGATGCGAGTTGCTCATTTCCTATTCCTGTGATAAGAAGTAGCATATTATGTGCTATTTCAGACTATAACTGCGTTCCAAATTTCACCCCGATCCGTTCAAGGGGTTACGATGTTATTGACCATCAAACATTCAGACATTGACATTTATAATATTAGTAGGATTATTTTGGAATGTGTTAGTGAAATACTTTTTATATACTACGTATAGAATTAGATTTTCCGCACGGTTCCTTTTTGTCAATCGTAAGCAGCTGACGTGCATACTCTCTATGGCAATAGAGTGATGTGCGCGACAAAAATATGACACTTCCACAAGAGCGACAATGCAAGAAACAAGCAACCCGTGCTTTCGGTGTAAAGTGTTTGTGCCATCTCTAGACGTAGTATATGTATTTCAATGGTGTTAATAGTATAAATTTGATTATGTTCTCCATTATTACAACTTGAGTTCTGTAACTCCAAAAAACAATGCCTGTGTTTGTATTTTTCTAGAATACCAACAAAATACTTAAAGACGAAATATGTAAAAGGGAGCCACTGTCTCAATTTTGTATCGCAGTACCTGTATTTATTTTTCGAAGTAAGTATCATCACTAAGACGCGAATAACTCCACAGTACGAACAATTTGTTTCTTTTTATACGCCGAAATGCCAACAGTTGACCGCAAAGTCACCTGTGTGTATATGGTTAGATTTTAGGCATTCGAGGTCGATTCGAAGCTTACATTTCGACTGTATCCAATTAATGTCGCGTCCTACATTGCTGCAATGTATTAAATTTTTACTGTGTACATATATTATTGGAACGAAGTTCCTTATCGCGCGTTGTGAAAGGGGGCTAGACGGAAAAAATCTTACGAAAAGTTGTCACGACACTTTTTGCTATTGTAAGCTGTGCGGCGTCGCATGTTTCTCTGTCTGTCTCTCTCTCTCTTATAGAAAGCAAGCCAGATATTTTCATTTCTATTTCGCATTGAACAGTGTGGTGTCGCGACGATTATTTTTGTTGAGTGTATACAGGTTTTTTGTAAATAATAAATAATAAATAATAAATAATAATAATAATAATAATTCCTTCACTAATTAATCGAAAGGAACTTCGTTCCATCCGGGTGTCCCTTGACACCTCTCAAGTTTTTGTCTACGCACTTTCTTACACCCTGATTTAAAAACGCTTAGCAAACCTTTTATCATACTCGTAGTTAAAATACCCTCTATCAAGGTTGAAACTATTTGTATGAGATTTGAGACCCCGATTTGCACTCGACCGGGTTATCCTACTAATATTATAAATGTCAAAATTAGGGTGTTTGTTGCTCAATCACGTCGGAACTTCTGAACGGATAGCGTTGATATTTGGAACACAGATTACAGTCTGGAACAACACATAGGCTACATTTTATCGATTGAAAATAACGGGAACGGAGAAATACGCTTCAGAGCGCTTCTAGATTTTTATAAGACCACCGTAAAATCGGAAAGGTCATTCAAGATGCCCAGTCGCTAATTGATAGTGTTTACGGAAAAAAAACTGCTATAACTCGTTTCCAACCGATGCAATCGCATCGATGTAACCGACGCGTCAGTTTGGTAACAGTTATCGAGTACAAATGTTGGGTAAACATTTGGTTTATTGAAAGTTTTGCAGTTGGGATGGACGAATGCCTCAAGATTTATTATGGTAAATTTGTAGTGGTAGCACTCGTAGCAGAGTCCGCCTGGGGAAGAACCACACCTTTTCCAGTTATTCTACCGCCGTAGCAGTAATGTCCAAACATTACTGTGTTCCGGTTTGAAGGGCAATGTTTCCAGTGAAATTACAGGGCTTGGAGATATAACATCTTTGATCTCTGGGTGACGAGCGCAGTGCAGTGCTAGGTAATGATTTGGTCTTTTCATGTTCCAATAGCTGTGTGTCACTTTGCTGTTATGTGGCAGGCATGTTGCTTACCATCAGGCACATGTACTGCTCGTCTCGTCACTCTTCATTAAATGTATATTAATATATTTTATATTATGACATTGGCTGAGCGAAGCCGGAATTGTCCGCTTTTACTTTTATGAAAAAGAAGTTGCACGTTTCTTCTATCTACCACAAACTCAACTCCTCATAGGGAAATTACCTCTGTCTACTACAAACTCAACGCCTACTACGGAAATCTAGCAAATAATTCAACATTATTAGGTAATTCGCCATTTACGTTCGTGGCAATACATTTTAAATGCTGTATTGGGCTCGCGGCTCTAACCTTCCTTCATCTTCATTACGTAAATGTCAAGATGGATTAGAGAGAGAGAGAGAAGCTTCCAGCGAGCGGCGACGTGTTCGTGTAAATTGCCCTTAGAGTATATACTACTCGTAGTATATAATAATATATTCGTCACTTAGATACTGAACTTGGAATAACAATATTCCCTAAGAATTTCTGCGTTTTTTGGGATGTCGCATTTGTCTGTAGCCGTCAGAGAATGTGCTATTTATTCTGGGCTGCTAATATTACAAATATTAAAGTTTGGATTAATATTTATATTTGTTGCTCAACCACGTCGGAACGGCTGAACTATATTAGTAAAATATCTATTTTGTGGTCTTGAATAGCACATATATTATATGCTTCTTTTCACCGCGGGAACCATGACAAATACTTATACTTTCCCTATTATAATATTGGCAGAATCGTAGTAGGATTCCAAATTTCAACCCTATCCATTTAAGAGGCATGATGACTCATTTTTGATTTAATGTGCCATCAATAGGCTACTTAATAACTGAAACATAGGCGAAATAATTACTTTGTTATCTTAAAAACTTCCCGTGATATCACGATTTTAAAATCTCAATTTTGGACTCTCCCAAACTTTCGTACTTTTAAAATTGACTTGCCCATCCAACTTTGAATGATCATAAAGTAAGTGAAACAAAAAAAATATCAAAATGGCATTTGGTACATATTTTGTTGTATTTAAATACTTGTCATTATAAATATCAAATAATTTATTATGTGTAATTGCAAGACCTGCCTATTTTTCTAACATAGTCAAACAATAAACATTGAAACATACGTTATACAAACTTTCATTTAAAACGATTTACAATGCTTTTACTATGTTTATCGTCAAAAACAAGATTATATTTTCACACGTCTTCCGCATCATCATCATCTGCTTACTATATGTACTTCTGGACTAATATTATAAAGCTGAAGAGGGTTTTTGTTTAAACGCGGCAACTTCAGGAACTACTTGTCCGATTGAAAAAAATAATTCACCGTTGGATATGTCCGTGATCACTACTATAGGCTATATCTGTACAACGGGTGAAGCTGGGGTGACCGCTAGTGTACGATATGTATGTTCTTACGTTTCATCTCTATCACTCGGTATTCTCACGCTCGGTCTCACAAGTTTACGCTCACAGCGAGTGCTGAGGGCACTAGGGATGAGGGCGTAAACTTGTGAAATCTTGTTATTTTTCACAGGATTAGTAGCAATGAGCATGTAATCCACCTGATGGTAAGCGGTAGCTGTTGTCATGACATCCGCTACATTAAAAATGCTGACAGCGTTTTGGTAGTCCAGCGAAGAGTTTCAAGATACACTTAAACTTTTCCTTGTTAAAGTTCGTTAGTAAACCCTTCGGGGGAAGGATATTCTATAGATTGCAAAATGATAGACAATTGTTTTTTTGGTGCTGTAGTAGTTGACCTTACAGCTTCAACAAAAAATGATTCGTAGGGACATGAGTCCAAATCATTACCTAGCACTGCACTGGTATTGTTACTCCAAGATACATAGATGCATTGATTTATCTCTGTGCCCTGTCATTTCTCTGGAAATGTTTCCCTTCAAATCGGAATACAGTGATGTTTGCACTTGCTGCTTGGTGGTAAAATAATTGGCAATGACTTACCTAGCCTGGCTCTGCAAAGTATCCTACTTAACACTAGAAAATTTGAGCTTTCAAACTTTCTTGAGCGTTAAGTCGTAGGTTCGATACTCGCTTGCATCTCGCAGTTTTTTAAACGATTTCCAAAAAAAGGAGGAGGTTATCAATTCGAGCCCTGTTTTTTTTTTATATATATATATATATATATGTATGTTTCCTGATTTCTCGAGAACCTATGCACCGATTTTAAAATTTCTTTTTGTGTTCATATGGGTATGCTTCCCGAATGGTCCCATATAAATGTTATCGAAATCGGTCGGTTGGTTTTTGAAATATGAACCATAAACTAAAATTTACGTACAATTTTCTGGATGACGAAGTTGTAGATTTCACAAAAGTTATGAAACTCGATCCTGTCAATACGAAATTGTGTAAATTTAATGGATTAATAAAAAACTTGTTTTTAACCCCCGACGGTGCGGTTTTTTTTATTTCAAGGTTAATAATACCTGTGCGGATGTTCTTAGCTATGTTTGGTTAATGTCGATAATGAAAGGGCTTGACTAGTAGAACACTATACACTATAACAAATTTCAAATCCAAAATAGACGCCACCACAATATGGCGAATTATATTATATTTTTCATTATTCCCTCAATATGGGTATCGAACGAAAGGGCTTGACTAGTAGAATGTCGTACAGGTAACAAATGCGAGGTAGTCAGGGTTTAATCAAAAAATTTAGTTCTGTTCTTGTACACTAAAAAGGGTGAAATAAACTATTTTCGTACAAAAAATTAAACCGACTTCAAAACCACAAATAGGCACTCAAAAGCGAAAAATAAACTAAAATCATTATTAGAAGCGCTACTCACTCATCTATTTGAAGTCGGTGCCAGCCAAATCTAACAGGTAATGGATAGAGATACTACTTACCTGTGCCTACATAGTATCAATCTACTAAATTTTTGACCTCACTGACACCGACTTCAAATAGATGAGTGAGTAGCGCTTATAATAATGATTTTAGTTTATTTTTCGCTTTTGAGTGCCTATTTGTGGTTTTGAAGTCGGTTTAATTTTTTGTACGAAAATAGTTTATGTTCATTTATGTACAAGTTTATATTCACGACGTGTGTTTGCGTTATCAGCCAACCAGCACTTGGGTAGCGTGGTGCATTATAACATTGACTCTCTATTTGTGTGAGAATGCTCCGAGAACCAGCATAAAAGCCAACTAAATGTTCCCACTGCTAGGAATCGGAACCTTCTCTTACAAGGAAAGAGTCAATGCCATTATCCTCCACGCTGGCCCAGTGCGGTTTGGCGGATGACACATGACCACGAAAGATTCTAGGTGGATGTCGTCACGATGTTTTCCTTCACCGTTTTATGTTCACGCTATTACCCACATAACTTCGAAAAGACAGCGGGGCGTGCGGGATTTGAACCCGGGGACTCCGGATCGCTCACTCGCCGTCGCAGTCGCCGTTCTCCCGACTACATAGACCAGTCCCGAGACCCAGTAGTAGATGGGAATTTTAATGTCTTGCTTTTAACCAAATATTTAGCAATGCCCCAATTACATCTTAATGGGGCATTGCTAAATATTCGGGTCTAAGTGTGGAAAAACCCTGTTAAACTAAACCAAATAGGTATTCATTCAACACCATAAAATTCAGTAGTCATTCCGATATCTATACTAATATTATAAAGCTGAAGAGTTTGTTTGTTTGTTTGTTTGCTTGAACGCTAGGATCTCGGGAAGTACTGGTCCGAATTAAAAGATTCTTTTTCTATTGGACAGTCCATTTATCGAGGAAGGCTTTAGGCTATAGAAAATAACTATACTATTTATTAATTGAAGCGGAGCATGAAACAAGAATGTAACAAAATCGGGAAAAAATATTCCCCTTTTGAGAGTTTTCGTACGTTTCGTGCTTTGACATGACACATGACAGCATGTGTCAAAGATTGCGTCATTGAATTTCAGTAATCTGTGCCTCGAATATAAACCTTTGCTAATTTTTTTTTCTAAATCTGAGTTGGTACGGCCAATTTCCGACAGGTGGCGTAGCAGGTTGCTGAAGAGGTTTTTTGTTTGAAATCGATATTCTCAGGAACGAGTGAACCGATTTCAGTCATTCTTTCACCGTTGGATATGTACGGGATCCCGATGAGTGCTATATAATATACCACGGGCGAAGCCGGGGCGGGCATCTAGTGATGATATAAAGTTGATTTCATACGTCGTTTCTCATGTGTGACGTCAACGGTAGGCATCCATAAAGAAGGTTCAAATTATTATTGACATCTTGAGTGCCAATATCTTTGAATATTTAGGGAAGAGCTTAATGTTTTTCGTGGTTTCGTGTTTCTAAACGCAGCGTTAGCTATTTTTTTACTGTTTTTGGATTTGTTTACTTTTTATCCAAAAGAATATCATAAAATAAAATATATTATAATAAAATAAAAAACATTAGCTTTCTGGAAAATTTTGCCTCCAAAATGGTAGTTTCTTTTTTTGTGTCCTTGTATGTAATGCTTTTTAATCTCTCCATAACGAAACCATAGAAATTAGAAATAATTATTGAAAACGTGGATCTACTCGAAAAGATGCTTCGAGTACTATTGGGATTTTGTACTTAGATCAACGGATAGGCAATTTAATTTCGAGCATGTTTTTTCGAAAGACAAAATCAGTTTTGTCTGCTGAATGTATGCTAAAATCTGAGCTATAGAATAGTGTCTGAGCGTAAAACAGTAACATATGGTACTGTTTCTCTCTTGCTCCATCTTGGGGTGTGCGGAGAGGTAAGAAATGGTCAAGGTCATCTGGTTATGGTATGGCCTTGAAACACTTTTCTTTTTCATTGTGATCGAGGAAGCGAGTCTGATGTTTAATCATGGTGCGGTCTAGGGGAACGGATGACTTGAGGGATAAGGCTGAGGAGGGAAACTCTAAATAGGAAATGACTAATAGCCCTGAGTGATAGTAATTTGTTTGATTAACCTAAGCAGTCCCATTATTGGGCAAGTCTCCCCCATTCGAGAACATGGTCATGTCTCAGATCTCCGAATAGTAAGTTCTCGTGATTACGAGTACTAGTACGAGTACAAAACGCCTGATTAGGCGTTTTGTAAAAAACTGAAAATTAAACAATGTCTCCAGATCATGTTTTAGCGATTCAGTTTTCTTTATACCATCAGCAGTTATCAGAAAAAACTGAAAGCTCTAAACAAATGTCCAAATCATTCCCCAATGCTGAATATAGCATCAGTCAGTCACCTTATCTTACATCCCGGTTCATGTAGTAAATTGAAATCCAACGGAACGATATCGTGCAGAAACTGATACATTGTCTGTGGACTACATCCGGTCTGAGAATGCATATGACCCGAACATTGGTTCGATAAAGCCTTCTTGAAATAGATGGAATAAAATTTTGTAACGCGATTTTACCGCATATTGATTGTGGGGCACTATACAATTTAGCCCTTTAAATCGACTGCTTAGCTAAGCGCTTACACAGAAAACTTGAACTTGACATGATTGCGAATGAATATATAAATGTTATGTACGTGTTTTGCCTAACTCTGTATAATGACAAGCGGGTAAACATTTCAAGCGTAGGCCGAGCCAGTATGGCCCTCCAGTCGCTAGCTCCAACTTCAGTAAGTGATAGAGATCGTCTGAAGCATTTTTACTTGATTGTCCAAAATGGCGATGGAGCGTGCTTGCCTAAAAGAAACCGCCGCGCCGTCGCGTTGGTCAAGTAATTTCTTTTGCGAAGTGAATTTGGCGACTTGACTACACCAAAATTGTATCCATCGGGGAACCAACATTTCTCAAACTAGACGTTCTTATTACGACCGTGGAGCCAAACCTCTTCGTTCAGATCTTTGGCGCGTCAACCAAGAAACGATGTCGCGTGTTCGAGGCACGAGCAACTCGATAGAAAAAACACAATGTGGTATGAGATCATGCCAATCAGCTGGACACTCCGAAATGTATCCCATGAAAAACCGATAGGCTTGCAACTTTGCCATGTAGGGCAAATGCCATATGTCCCTTTAAAAATACTGAGTGAAAATGTGGGCGTGTCGATAGGCCTAAATAACAGTAATATCTGTGTTTTTATCACACAGTTACAGCATTTTCACATCTGTTATTTTTATCACAATGAGGATTACGTATACAACGGTACGAGGTTATAGTGTATTGTATGGCGAGATAATACAATTGTGCAATTGTTTGATGATATTTAATTACTTTTTTTAGGTATTAATTTGAGACTATTATGACCGGGAGGTTGAATTTAAGTTCGCGTAATTGGCGTGATGCTGGGACTTACTCGGAAGTTGGTTTATTCTTTGTCGAATGTAATACAATTAGTGAATGTAGTTAGGGGGGTACTTGGGATTACTATAAGCTCATCATAAATACAAATTTCTTTATACGACGCCACATTTTTTTTTATAAGGAAACTAATGGCAATTACATATTTTCAAATAGCCTCTCTAAAGCCTAGTAAGGTGAACTAAAAACAACTACTACAATATTTTAATCAGGGATATTATGGAGCTCCGTAACTAAAACTATCCTATGTCCGAAATTAAAATATATCCGTAACTGTATCCGTTTCAAATGTTTCGGATAGTTGCGGATAGAATCGACTTTTAGGTGATAGACAGCAAAAATGCTTTTTGTTAGTTAGTTTTTGTAGTAAGTTTGTTTCAGGAGTTAAGTTAAGGCCAGGTAATTCTGTCAAAGTAGGCATTTAATGCTGTCTTGTACTCGCGACCGTTCTGACGCGCGGAATCGGTGCCACAGTGCAGAAATAACATTAAAATATTGGACTATGTAATTTAAACTCATTTTTGTTCAAGATTTGTTTATACTAGTGATAAAGTTTTGTTGCTATATAAATGAAGAAATATTAAATTTATCTATACTCGTAGGTACGAGTATAACTGTACGACAATACTGTAACGACATAACTGAACCTTTTCTTTTTTTGTCACACTATAAGTTGAGACCGGCTTTTCCAATTTCATGCATCTTTTTAAAATGTTTCCTGATATCTCAAGTTCGTCAAAAATTAAATAAAATGTGCTGAAAAGTAGTGAAAGTTCAGTAAAATAGACGGTTTTTTGTTCAACTTTGCACTAAATTTCTAATCCAATTTTTTTGTATGAGGTAAAGATCACTTACTGAGCATAAAATTACAAAATGCTGACAGATCTAGGTAGAGCTTCAAACGCCAATTGAAAAAAAACTGTTTTAGCCGATATTTTGGAAACTATAATATATTATGACAACAATTGTAGAAAATATTTTTTTTTGCATCTTTTGTTGCTAGTATACTTTTTTGTAAAACTTACCGTTTACTATGTATAGCTCATTTAATGATACGGTTGCGATGATGTCGATGATAGTGGATGAAAATGATGCGGTCTACGATGGAACTTGCTTCTCTAATAGAAACATGGTGTAGGTACCTCTTAACCCCAAGGTTCGAACCATCGACAAAAACCCACTCTGGCAATGCGTTTCACAGCTTAGTTGTTCTTATTACAAAATGGAGACCAAACTCTTCGTTCAACTCTTCAATCATGATGATGAACGGTGCTGTTTTTTCGAGCAACGAACAATATGATAGAATAACTTTAATTTGAAAACCCGGACTACAAAAAAAATACACTTAAAAAATATTACCTACTATCTAAGGACACTTTGGAATGAGACTAGTCTTACAATATCTTAGTTACCAAAATCCATCCAGCCGTTTGGAAGATACGTGGAAATAAAAGTTTTACAAACATAAAAGAAACGCGCGAAAAACATGACCCTTCTTCCTATTCGGGTAAAAAGGAAATGTTTATGCTACTGGGAACAGAATTCACATCTTATTTTTTGGCTTCGTAGCCAAATTTCAAAATATGGGACCCTATATACGTTATGTCTGTCCATCCGGATGTCACAGCCACTTTTCTCCGAAACTATAAGAATTATACTATTAAAACTTGGTAAGTACATGTATTTTATGAATCATATTAACATTTCCATTCAAAAAAAAAAAAAACAATAAATTTTGGTGGTGTCACAAACTTGAAACTGCAACTCAAAAAAAAAAAAAACTATCAAAACCATACGTGTATCTATGGATTGGTGTTCTCAAATTGTATTGAAGTTCCTAACTATTTTTTTTTCTAAACTGAATAGTTTGTGCAAGACTCTCTTCCAAAGTGATAAAATGTATATGTGAGGACTTTTCTTCCAAGTACTAAGTACCTTACTACCAAAGAATTTACCTAACGGGCATATAAATGCAAGTTTCATCATTCCAATTAGGGGATTTACGCAGGGGATTTCTCCCCTTTCATTATTTCCTTATCCCGATCACTGATTTGACGGACGAATATTTTACCGATACTTATCTATTTCCATTGCATCCAGATTGATTTTTTTACTGATGTGGT
Source organism: Ectropis grisescens (assembly GCA_017562165.1). Taxonomy (NCBI): domain Eukaryota; kingdom Metazoa; phylum Arthropoda; class Insecta; order Lepidoptera; family Geometridae; genus Ectropis; species Ectropis grisescens. The sequence continues at coordinate 20,920,085 of CM029773.1, forward strand.
GTCGACGTCAGTTTTTTGAGACTCCCCTATTGGTCTACAACATAAAGTAAACAGCGTACTAATTAGTATCAGCGTTGCAATTCCAATGAAAACGGTATCACAAATCATGATCATAGCGTGCTTCACTAGTAATACCTACTGAGATTGTTATACTGTGGCACTATGATCGTAATATTTAAAATTTATTGGTTGTCAAAATTGCAAAATCAAGCACAGGCCCGTCGTCCGTGAGCGCCGAAACGCGACTGATCAGGCCTGCCGAACGGCGCGCTATATATATGGTAGATATTAAAACATAGTGAATAACTGATACTTTTTATCAAGTCAAACTCTGCGAATGCATCTATAACTTTTAGTGGCTTTCGTTGAGTACAAAAATTTTGTAAAAAAAAATCATTAGTTTAGTCATAAACTTGAAAAAACTTTTGAAAAGGGGTAACTTTGGGATTTTTTCTATCAAGTAAAATTCATTAAATCGTGTTATTGACTGCGAATTGCACTAGATTAGATCCTTAACTAATACATATATTTTTTTCAGAGTTTAATACACTATTTTAAAGGTCTTAAAGTTGTTTTAAAAATTCAAAATTACGGCCCACACGCACTTAAATAATCTATTTTTGAATTTTAATTGTGTTCTTATTTCATCGCGTTATACAAACATAACTGGAGATTTTCCATAATTGTTTTTTTTACAAAATAAATTGTGTGTTTTGTTCCAGATCTAGTCCACTGCACAAACGAGCCCAACGTGTCGATACCACAGCTCGCGAACCTCCTCGTCGAGCGCACGCAGAACACCAACTGGGTGGTCGTTTATAAGTCACTAATAACAGTACACCATCTACTAGCCTACGGAAATGAGGTACGTTTGTTTTCGCTTCTATTGGTTTACACTTGAACGCCATCTGAACTGATGTTAAGCGATGACGCGGTTTACGATGAAGCGTCCTTACAGAATAGAAGAAACCGACTCTTCTTAACACTACAACTACATTTGTCTAGCCCTAAAGCAGAGGTTCCCAAACTTATTTTGTCTGCTGTCCACTTTGAGAATAAATTGTATTTTTCACATACCTGAAAACCACTATAACTTTAAATTAAGTAATTAATTATTGTGAGCTATACTAGAGGAGATTAAACATTCATTAGAAACGAGACTTTTACTACAATCCGCAACTTGAGACCTGAGCCCAAAACGTAGTAGGTACACAATGGACTCCAAGCCCCTACACAACGCCCCTATTCTTTTTGTGTCTCTAACCCCTTTAGGCCTGCAGCGCTCACAAGGGGGCGTTATCGCCCACTTTGGGAAAGGCTGCCCTAAAGTAAAGCTTGTGCTATTAAAGCCAGACAGCTGATATAATAGGTACGTAAAGAATTTAAAATACATGAATAAAGATACATGCACCCAGTGAATAAACATCCATAATCAACACACTGTACTGTCCTGGGAACACATGACCGATTCTCTCAACTTGAAAACACCAGGATTGTAACCATCGGGAAAACCCATTCGGGCAACGCGTTCCATAACCTAGACGTTCTTATAACAAAATCGGAGTCAAACCTCCTCGTTATTCTTTGGAACGTCAACCATGAAACGATGTCGCATTTTCGGTTACGAAAGTTTAAAGTTCTTCTTAATCTTCATAACATCATCCACAGCCTTCTCTATTCCTCTGCTAGGTAGTATGTTACATAATAGACCTCTCTTTTATGAGACCATTTTCCTCGGTCCTGTGCCAATCGAGTCCAGTGTCGACCCGCGATAAAGATGATATCGTCGATGTCTTGCGGCTGGATTCCTATCTATACTTCTGCTCACCTTGTCTCGACCACCATTTCGTCACAACTCTGGTCCACCTGTTTTCACCGCGTATAGCTCCGCTGCACTTTAGCTGCACTGCCCTAATTCCGACGTCCCAAACCTTTGCTTCGTCAGATCTTGCTATTTCGGACTAGATCTTGCCATGGCTTTCTCTTCTTACATTACAGGGCTTAGAGATATAAGATCTTAGATCTCTGGGTGACGAGCGCAGTGCAGTGCTAGGTAATGATTTGGACTCTTCATGTTCCAATAGCTGCGTGTCACTGTGCTGTTATGTGTCAGGCATGTTGCTTACCATCAGGGACATGTCCTGATCGTCTCGTCACTCTTTATATAAAAAAAAATTGTTAACACATAGATGTAATTTGACAAACTGTGTCCACATCCATTGATTAGTTTCTTGAGCTACAGAAACTAAGTACTTAGTAGAAAGCTTCAGAGTACATACGAGTATTTATTTTACTCGCCCTGAAATAGGATTGTCGTTAACGTCATTTTCTTTGCTTATCGATCTCTGTCGACATTCGATGGTACTTCACATTTTCTCTAGTGCTCTTTTTATTTACCGAAGTCTACTGCGACTGAGATACATTGGCATTTTACTCAAAGTATGGCGGTTTATACAGGATGTAAAATACTACTAAGGAAATATTTCTAGTTATATATTAAAATATTTATTTCCCTATTTTGATACAAAAATAAAAAACACCCTAAAACATTCATATGTTGGATATGCAAATTCATGGTGGGCGCGCACGCACTTGGCAATGCCCCGCACATTTCCAACTGTCCACCCTTCGTGTTAGTAATACTCGACAAGACAACAAGCTCTGCATTTATATCTATTGTAATTTTAACTACTGATTCCACATATGCAGTGGAATATTCTTATCAAATTTATACCTACTGCCTTTTGTTCGTTAAAGAGGTTCAGAAGCCTTAGTACTTTTTATTTCCATCGTATATTTAACAAATTGGGGATCTAACAGTGCCGAAATGGGAAATGTTTAGTATACTCGTAACTAACCCCCGTAAAAGATAAAAAAAGATGTGGTGTCATTGTCATGGGACACCAGGCAGGAACGAAATTCTTACGGATAATAAGAAGAACAACACAATTTGCAAACAAAAATTGCTTAATTTTATTATTTATGCTACGATAATTTGATAAATTAAGTCGGCGACATTGGTCACGGGCAGTTTTTACGCGTCACTTCCGTTATATATTTTGTACAGGTTTTAGTCTCCTATTTTTTTCAGATCTGTCTGCGGAACAAAATCCTACTCCAAACTTGCCGTAAGGAAATTCGTTTCAAAAAACGTGTGGTGAAATCTTCGTTCCGTTCGGCTATGTTGGTACCGTAAACTATTTTCAAAAAGAACTCCGCCTGATGAAAATATACCTATCTAGTAGGGAAGTACGAGTAGGTCTTTCTAAACTTTGCGATTTCGAAGTTATTCGTGTTTCATTTTTGTCCGTGTTCTTGTTCAGAATTGTTGTTCTCCAGTATCTTTGTTGTAAGATATCAACCTGACTTAACATCATTATAAAATGTCGCAGTCAAACGAAAGTCTACCTTGAAAATAAATGCGAAAATGTAAACGTATGAATGAACGCTTGTACCAAATTAAAGATTTCTAGGCCACTAGGCACTGGCGTGGTCATTGAATCTGTTTCGTTTGATAATAATTTGTACAGCGATGAATGTATAGGTAACTATATTAAACTGCTGTAAGTAAGGCTACCCAGAAAGGTATCAAATAAATGTGTCAAAAATGTTGTATGTATTAGTAGACATTTTTTTTCCGTCGAGCAACTCGATCTTCCGCGCAAGCACGGAAGGGAGTAAGTAGCCTTAGCTAAAAAATATTGTTCAAAACTTTCTGTCATTTCTTGCGGTAGGGGAAAGTTGCACACAAGCGCAAAGCCGCACTATTACATACAAACATACCCGTACCGATCCATTGCCGATCATACTCACACAGCCAAATCACTAACACATAAAAAGTAAAGCACCATTCACAAATCTAGCCCCGCCCTCACGCCACAGTATATTGTCAAACTCCATGGTCCACACGGACTTGTACTTTGACAGAGAGGAAACGCTGTGTATGCCTACTCCCTTCCGTGTCGCTCGCTGTTTTTTTCACACAACACCGTATAAAAATTGCATAAATGTGTTTAAAATGTATGTATTAGAAGGCATCTTTTTCATAGAATACTGTATACGGTATTAAATAAATGTATCAAAAATTCCGTATGTATTAGTAGGCATATTTGCCCACAACACCGTATAATGTATAAAATAAATGTTCAAAAATGTCGTATGTATTAGTAGACATCTTTTCATACAACACCGTTTATGGCATTACATAAATGTATTTAAAATGTCGTATGTAATAGTAGACATCTCTTCACACAACCGTAAACTAAATAATGCTTGTACTACTTAAGCCAGATGGCGGGTATAATAATACGTAATACAACATTAAATACATTGTTAATACCCATAGTAACTGTATAATATAATAGGGTTACCCAGAAAAGTATTAAATAAATGTGTCAAAAAAGTATTTTTTTCAATCGTAATGCTCGTAGCTCGAAAAAGCGACATCGTTTCCATGGTTGATGTTCCTAAGACACGAACGAAGAGATTTGACTCTACTTTTGTCATAAGAACGTCTAGGCTGTGGAATACGTTACCTGAATGGGTATTCCCCGATGGTTACAATATTTGTGTCTTCAAATCGAGAGTGAATCGGTTTCTTCTAGGTAAACACGCTCCATCGTAGACCGCATCGTCGCTTAACATCAGACGAGATGGCGGTCAATTGTAAACCTATAAAAGTAAAAAAAAACTCTTAGGTAACATGTACAATGCCGAAACGGGCGTACTCCAACGCTGTTCAATTATTATGACCAACTTTCATTATGAGATCAGTCCTGCAAAAAAAAGTACAATTTGTCGAGGTTTAATGGCGTTTTTAATTAAACAGCTGATAGTTTTATCGCGATTCCTCAGTTTGCCCGGTTATAATTTTTTTAATGTTAAGAAACGTGTTTAGTGCAACGCATTTCTTATTTAGTAAACCTGCTCCGTGTAAAAATTTGCCTTTTACAAAATTAATACATGCAACATAAAAGGCTGATTTCCAAGAAGTTCCCGAACAACCCTACTTCACCGGTCATTGTAGAAGGGCTTGAGGGGGTGGCACCCCTCTTAGTGGTGATATCATGTTCAGTACTTATGTAGCTGTATTAAATTTGGCGTTTAGAAGTTATACTGTATTGAAATGTGCACGAAATTGTAATTTGAAATTTACTATACAGTTTCAAGTTTTTCGAAATAAGTTGAATTGAGAAAGTTACCTAGTAACATTTTGTGATTCTAAAGAGGAATTTTCAGAATGTATAAATGGTTCTAAATTGCGCCAAAGTTGCCGTTAATGTTTGTTTTATTTTTGGTGAGATTGAAAAACATCGAGCAGGACATGCGCCTGATGGTAAGAAACATGCCTGCCACATAACAGCACAGTGACACGCATCTATTGGAACATGAAGAGTCCAAATCATTACCAAGGATTAAAATTCTGTATTTAGTATTTAATCACCCATATATCACACAATCTCTACGCCTAGCGGTTTTACCCGTGGTTCCGTCTTTTACCCCGCAATTTAAAGTATGCCTATGTGCTATTCTGGACCATGTATAAAAATATGCTATTCCTTTCGCTAAACTCTCGAATACTCGTTATCACGTTTTGTTATTACTTTGTAACTTGAATAAAATGGTACTTCACTGCGTAGGCATTATAGAACATAGTTATTACACTTGGCTAAATTTAGTGACTGAATTCAGAAGCGACAAAATTTAGGCAAGTGATAAACCTTATATATATACTTGATAACTCGAATTATAAAATCAGCCTCTGTGGGTCGAAGTTAGTAAAACATAATGACGTTTTGCTTAAAATTCCCCGAACTTGAAGCAATAAAATCGAAAAGGAATGTACGGTGCGTTTTTTCTATTGTTTCTACCCTAGTACATGTGCAATGGTTGAATCTATTCAAACCACATCATTACTCATTCCACGGTCTAGACACCTATCCTATCACAAAACTAATGTCAAATCTCGCTCGAGTTTTGTAACGTCAACCATGGAACGATGTCGCTTTTTTGAACTACCAAGCAGTCCAATGGAAAGGACAAGGTAGATCATGCAGATTAGTGGTACATTCACAGATTTGTACGAGGGTCAAACTGAAAGTTCTTAGAACTGGCCACTTATAAACAATATAATAAAAGAAGAATTCTATAATTTGAAAATAGAACTCTTTGCCAATATTACTGAGTATATACTTCATTCATTTGTCATTTGTTTTACGATTTGGCGGCAAATTGAAAATTTTCTGTGTCACGTCAACATGAATTTAACACGAGAAAATTTTCGTGCAATGATTTTTTATGACTTTCGATGTCATTTAAGTCAACAAGAAAGTTATGATAGACTACGATTGGCCTTTCACGATGAAGCCCCATCTCGTGCGACTGTTTACAACTGGTTTAATGAGTTTAAACGTGGTCGCACTAATCTCACTGATGATTTACGTGAGGACGGCCTTCTACGGCGACGACTGAAGATAACATCTGTGTTGTGCGGCGTATGATAGAGACTGACAAAAGAGTGAACTATCAGCAGATTCGGACAAGCTTAGGCATCGGTATGAGTCAAGTGCACAAAATCCTACACGAACATTTAGCGGTCAGGAAGCTTTGCGCCCGGTGGATACCTCATAATTTGACTGAGGCTCAAAAACTCCATCGTGTGGATTGGTGCCGTAAAATGATTGAAAGATTTAACGGAGGTGACTCAAATGCTGTGTTCGACATACTAACAGGTGACGAAAGCTGGATTTACTGTTATGATCCTGAAACCAAAAGACAATCTGCTCAGTGGGTGTTTCCTTTCGAGGAGTTGCCAACTAAAGTGAAGAGAGATCGAAGTGCGGGGGAAAAATGGTGGCCTCGTTCTTTGGAAGGATAGGTCATTTCGCAACAATTGTGTTAGAGGATCGAAAAACAGTTTCTGCAGAATGGTACACTACCAATTGTTTGCCACTTGTCTTGGAAAAAGTTCGTGAGAAACGACCTCGCAGTAGGATCCTCCTTCACCACGACAACGCCTCATCGCACACCGCCAAGCGAACGATCGACTATTTGGCGATATCAAACGTTGAATTACTGGGTCACCCGCCGTATAGCCCCGACCTCGCGCCTTGTGATTTTTATTTATTTTCAAAAATTAAAGAAAAACTTAAAGGAAAGCGGTTTATGAATGCTGAAGAAGCGGTGGCTGCGTATCGCGATGCCATTGAAGAGACCCCTAAGGACGAGTGGGCAAAGTGCTTTTCCCAGTGGTTCCATCGCATGCAGCGGTGTATTGACGTGAATGGACAATATTTTGAAAAGATATAATAAAACTAATAACTGGCTAATGTAATCAGTTTTTGATTTTCTAAGAACTTTCAGTTTGACCCTCGTATCCGATAAAAAACCGAAAACCTAGCATATTTATGATGATGTTTGAGACTTCTTATCGTGTCTATTTTGGACTGGTTACATCTAAAACTTTTGTTTTTAACTAGGTTATTACATTTTTAAACGTTGTATTTTGTTTTTAAATTTTGTATTGTTTGAGACTGAAGTTTTTGAAGATGCACAAAAATGGTCCCACATGAGACTTCCGGAACATGACGGTAGATTTTTAAAAATATATATTTATAAAGAGTGACGAGACGAACAGGACATGTGCCCGATGCTAAGCAACATGCCTGCCACAGAACAGCACAGTGACACGCAGCTATGGGAACTTGAAGAGTCCAAATCATTACCTACCACTGCACTGCGCTCGTCACCCAGACATCTAAGATGGTAATCTCTAAGCCCTGTAATTTATCTGGAAACATTGCCTTTCAAACCGGAACACAGTAATGTTTGCACATTAATGCTTGGCGGTAGAATAAAAATGGTAATATTGGATAACCTGCTCCACTTTCTATATCAGTCGAGGTACAGATTCCAACCTAAGCTCACTGTACCGACCTTGGCCACATTCTCACACTCAACTTTCGATAATGCTGGACAAAAGCTGATTTCGTCATCTGATGACTCTAACATTCTTGCCAATTTGTTGCCAATAGAGGTTGGTGATTGTAAATTGAGGGCTGTTTCAATTTTTAACATGTCTGTCGTCTGTGCAGCTTCTTAAGCGGTGAATCCATTTTGATTCGGTGTCTTTCCATTTAAACGCTTCCTTCCGTATTCGAGATCATTCCTAGTTCTATTTTGTGTATAGGGCTTTATTTCGTCCTTCTAAAAGCCGTGGTGGCTTAATGGCGGGAAATTGTATAAGTAAGTGCAAGTTCGTGGGATCGAATCTCGCCTGCACCTCTGGCTCTCAGAGTGGTAATTTATTATGACTTTGTGATATATATAGCTCTCTCACCCCATTGTCTACTTTTAGTCGTTAGTATTTTCGTGCAAATTTTCTACTATATCCATTCAAATTGTTGAAAATTGTAGGTGGATAGCAATCAGATATTATTTATTCTCCCGAGTAATAAAATACCTTTTTTTTAATGAAGAGTGACGAGACAAGCTGGACATGTGTCTAATGGTAAGCAACATGCCTGCCACATAGCAACACAGTGACACGCAGATATTGGAACATGAAGAGTCCAACCTTTTACTCATGCGAATAACTCTCTTTTTGAAAATATATTTTCCACAAACAGCGGCTCGGAATTTTACCCGCACAGTTCCCGTCATTTTTTCGAGATAAAATTAGCCTGTGTTATTCAACACTATCATTTATTTGTGTTCCAAATTTAAACCGGTTCTGTTGAGACGTTCCGACGTGATTGAGCAACAAACATCCAAACTTTCGTCATTATAATATTAGTAGGATATTTGTCTGAGAAAATACAACATTTTCGTCCGATAAATGCGACTGAAACAAGTGACAATATCAAACAGTATAGGACCCCATTTAGGGTCAAACTACGCTCTTGACCGCCGGTCAGTCACCTAATTGGACCTCGCTATCTGTGTCGTAACAGAGGCGTGTCTTGTGCGTAGCGTAACGTTGCCTACTAGCTACTACACACCCACTGAACATCGTGATATAAATACTGCTGTGACGTATGCTGACACGTTTTTTCGAGTTTGGCGACGTCGCCAAGAATTACTTTTAAGAACTTGAACCGGGGCGCTCGATGCGCGACACTCTTTAGTTTTCGTATATCTACTTTTTTCGAGATGTTTTTGTTATAGTAAAGAGTAACTAGATGATCATGTACATGTATGTAAGCAACACGGCTGCTCATAACCTCATAGTGACACTCAGTTATCGGAACATGAACAGTTTTAAATAATTACCTGTAAGTAGAACTGCACTGCACCTTTCACCCCAGATAGAAGATAGAGATAGAAGACGCCCCATCTCTATGCCCTGTAACTTAATTGGAAACATCACCCTTCAAAGCGGAACACAGTGATGTTTGCGCATTACTGCTTGACGGTAGGATAACTGATAGGATAACAGTACCACATCCATGTGGCGGGGACTCCCCGGGTGGACTCTGCAAAGAGTTCTACCACTACCAAAGCGGTCCTGTAGTGAGGGTTATGACGTGTTTTGGATACCTCAAACCGATAGACGTAGCGTCGAGAGTCGAAAATTTGGAATGTAAAGCCGCATACAGTGGTAGGAACCGCAATGCCAAGGCATTCCTTTCCCATTATACGATCGGAGGTATCCATGGGAATGGAATGCCTTAATGTGAACAGTGCACATATATGTGGCCTGATAAAGATGATGCCTGTCAAAAACTATATTTACCTACATGCACTGAGTGCGCCATCCATAGGATATGGAAATGCATTTATAACACTGAATCTTACTAATCCTACTAATACTTAAAATGGAACAGTTCGAATGTTTGAACGTATTAACGGATGAATGTATGAACGGTTCTGGCTAAAATTTGGAACACATGATAGTCTCGAAGAACACATAGGTTACTTTTATCCCGGTAAAATAATGGGGACGGGAACTAAGCGGGTAAAACCGCGAGGCGCTGCTAGATATATATATATATAAGTTTGGATGTATGTTGTTCCATCACGTCGTCATTGTTTTTGGGTGAGTCAGATAAAATTCAAGTTCGTTTTAGAAACAGGGTTCAAATGTTTAAAACAATAATTTGAAACTAAATGGAACGGCAACTTATTCTAAGAAACGAAACACACTCCGTGAGTCTTATCAAATATTAATTTAACGCTCGCTGTCAACCAATTACATTGACGATATAGGAATGTTCGAGACTCAAATCTTATAATGGCTCTACCAGCCGTGTACCTTAAAACAAAGACACACTTCGCAGCAAATCTAATTACAGGGACTAAATGTCGTTTCTGTGCTTTGTCATTTTCCTCGTGGACACGGAAAATGGAGCAACGAATGTTCTTGTCTTCATGAATATAAATAAGTATGACCCACATAGACCTAATGGCTTAACGAAGTTGCAAGTTACGGCTGGTCTGGTCGGGAGAACGGCAACTGTCTCACCGGTTCACCTGTTTGAATCCCACGCACACCACTCGAAGTCTTGTCGCTAGCTAAAAACGGTGAAGGAAATAATTACATCGTGAGGAAACCGACGTGCTTCTAGAATCTTACGAGGACACATATCGTCTGCTAACTCACATATGGTTGTGGAATTTGGCTTTGACTTTGACCGCGAGTCCCAGAAATGGGAAAATATATATTCCTATTTCATCATGCAGATCGGATCTCTGAAATGTATCCTGTAAAAATCGATAAGCTAGCAATTTCCTGGCAATAATCAATACTTTGAAGTCTTTTTCGGTCAAGGGTGTTGTTGCTTACGAGCTAGAGGGCTTTTGGCACGATTCTCGATCGATTCCAGAGCCTCCCAACTGGTACTTGGCTGACATATTCAAAGTTAGTTAGTTTTCAATAATAATGTAAGAATGATTAATATTAAACCATTAAGATATGGTATTGGATACAAAATATAACCAACTAAATATGTCTGCATATTTGCCGTAAGACGTATTGTATATTCGTAAAATGTAAGTACATACATACATGTCTGAATTAAAATTTCTGTGTGCTTATTGACACAAGTGGCGATGACAATTTATTCATGAGGCGCTGTTTACTGGAGCCCCGTGAGAGGTGCTAATGAAGCAGGTTCCTTGTGATTATTACTCTGATCGTTTCAGTGATATGATGGTTGTAAGGTACTCGAATTATAATGTTTTAATTCCAACGAGAAAAAGACTTCAAAGTCTTGAACATCGCCGCAAAGTTGCTAGGTTAACGGTTTTCAATCGGATACATTTAGGAGATTGTGCAACCGATCTGTATGATTTAATACCAACTTGAACTTTTTTCTGTCGGATTGCTCGTAGCTCGAAAAAGCGACTCCGTTTCATGATTGACGTTCCAAAGACTGATTCTAAGTCGGGAGTAAATCGGATTGCTCACAAACGTATTAACGAAAAAAGTAATTAAATCTGCGATTTTAACATACGCGTACAGTTGCATCATCAGTAGTTCTCAATTACAGTGGTGCGCGCTTTATTTACTGCCCATTTTTTTTTTGCTCATCGGCTCTGAAATTTTCTACCATCCGAAAATGTTTGTATCAGTAGCAAAACTTTCATTCAAACGCCGATATTTTTCCATCTCCGATTCCAATATTGGGGGGATAGAATAAAATTAGGCCAGTGGCACGAAAACATCAATAGCAAAGCTACAGATACGTTAATCCCTTAAAGGTCCTTCTGAGGTAATGGAAGGGCGCGTAGGGGATTAGTTTAGGGTATATTGGGGACATACCCGAGTTAATCCACGCGTTCGAATGATCTTTTACATTTTCAGTTTGTGTTAGTAACGCCCTGTGCCTTTACCTGCGTATTTTCCGTAATTTTCTCGCTGTAAAAATCCGCCTATGTCCTATGCTACACTGTAACCTAACTCGGTACTAAATTTCATAAATTTTAATTTAGTCATTGTTGCGTGATGTAGTTACAAACATACGGTCCTCCACACATGCAGCTTACTTTAAACTAAGTTCAAATAGCGAAAATGTCATAAGCTTTTCTTTCTACGTTCAAATCGCGAGATTTATACTCATATTATAAAGTAGACATTATATATATTAGGACTTACTCGTGATCTAAATGGTTATTTCAGTATCTCCCAATAATAGATAATTAATTTAATCCCAATAGTACTTTCTTCAGTCTTCGGCCGTGTTCATGCGAAGACTGAAAATGTAAGTAGTTACATTGGGCCTCATTTATCAAATCTCTGTCTCCCTCATTTAGTCTTTGCAAATAGAGGAGTTGTCACTAAATCTATGTCACTAAGTCACCAAACGAGAGGTAAATAAATAATAATTTAGACCGTGACTAAGTCCTGTCTTAAGTTTTTAATATAAATTAAAATGATGTGATCTGCTGAAGATATTCTACCCTCTAAATCTGAAGTTAGCGCGGATTTGATCTATGGCTTATTAGTATATCACAGCTCTGTGATTTTCTTTGCCGACCCGTTTCAATCACTGTCCAAAACACACCAACTATATACGACTATATAACCTGTTTTATTTCGTTCCAGAGGTTCACACAGTACCTGGCGTCGAGTAACTCCACATTTCAACTAAGTAATTTTCTAGATAAAAGCGGAGTTCAAGGTATGTATCTCAAGTTTTACATTGTTTAGTGGTAGGACTCTTATGTTGAGTCCGCCTGGGGATATACCAGACCTTTATCAGTTATTCTACTATGTGTTTATTTTTTTGTAGTGGTAGGACTCTTGGCAGAGTCCGCCTGGGGAAGTACCACACCTTTGCCAGTTATTCTGCCGCCAAGCAGTAATGTGCAAATATTACTGTGTTCCGGTTTGAAGGGTAATGTTTCCACAGAAATTACAGGGCTTAGAGACATAACATCTTAGATCTCTGAGTGACGAGCGCAGTGCAGTGCTAGGTAATGATTTGGACTTTTCATGTTCCAATAGCTACGTGTCACTGTGCTGTTATATGGCAGGCATGTTGCTTACCATCAGGCACATGTCCTGCTCGTCTCGTCACTCTTTATTTAAATAAATATGTTCCGTCTATTTCGAAGGGGAAGATTGCCATACAGATAGACTCTAGTATCGCGAGGAAGAAGGGTAGTGCACCGTTGAGCATGGACTATGCTCTTAAGCGTAGGTGTGTAGCGTACTAACAGATGTCCGCAGTGCTCATCCCGTCACTCAACAACAGTAAATTCAAACAAAATTTGTATACTTTAGCTTATACACTGTCACCCGGTATAAAAAAGTAAACCAATGGTGGACGGCCAATGTCTTACGGAACAAGTATAATTACCGCAGTCTTTTAAATATGCTTATGAAGCTTTCCTCTTCCCTTAAACAGGGGTTTTTAAATAGTGATGGCCTGCCTGTGTTATACGAATCATACAAATCCCTTTACTAAGAGACCGTTCAGGTTTCTTATGATTTATTGTAAGTAGTTGAAAGTCCACCGAAAAATGATTTCAAGTAAACTTAACGCGATGAATTCTGGAAAATGATTATAATTTTTGAAATCACTTAATTGGTGATTGCGAACTTACACATAATATTCAATATACTTTTGAATTCGGTAAAAAGCTTCTGCCAATTCGACGGGGTAGCATTTTGCAATTTTTTAAGAACTTTAGTTCTAAAATCTACTGCCGGTTAGTTGATATCTATTCACTCGCACCTGGCACATCAGGTGAACGACTATAGAAGACCGGCAATGATCACAGGGCGTAAACATATACTAATAAATATTATATGAGTAACTATTGGCGTAAAGAAGTCAAAAGTACAACAAGACGTTATGTAATGAACGACAGGTCGACGCTATGATGTACCTATGTAAGAGTCAATCAAATATAAGTTAACACAAACCTATTTTATCACAGCAATCTTGTGCATCGAACAATGTCTGGCATTTGGGTGCATGTAGTTTTTAAAGATCTATTTTATAAATATTACTCATGACTGTGCGGATAATTTAGTCTGACGCATGAGAATAGTAATTATTAGCTGAGAGCGGCCTTCCCTGTGCACACGTGTATAGCTTACAATGTGGGAATACAGTTGAAAATTTACTTGACTATATCAAAACTTTGACTACAAATGTCCACAAAAAATTGCAATGTTATCTATTAATCCTAGTAATATTATAAATTAGCCCGCGGCTTCACACGCCTGTTCCCGTTAGTTTCCCGGGATATAAAGTAGTATATCTAATATTCCAGACAAAAATCTATCAGTTTTCCAAATTTCAATCAGATCTGTGTAGACATTCCGGTTGATTGAGTAACAAACAGCTAAACGTACACACTTTTCGCATTAATAATATTATCAGGATTAGTAAGACGTAAGTAGTGGGAGTAAGAATAAAGCGAAAGTTTCGGTGTTTGTGGTTCAATCATGTCGTAACGTCTGAACGGATCGGTTGAAATTTGGAATGCAGGTAGATTATAGCCTGGAATAGCATGTATGCTTCTATTGCTTTTTATCACAGGGAAGTAACGAGAACGCGATCTGCGTGGCTAAAACCGCCTGCTAGTCTGAGATATAAGCAAACTATTTTTTTTTAAATTAATTACCTGTAATTTTGTAGCGGTAGGACTCTTGGCTGAGTCCGCCTGTTGTAGTACCACACCTATGCCAGTTATACCACCGCCAAGCAGTAATGTGCAAACTTTACTGTGCTCCGGTTTGAAGGGCAATGTTTACAGGGCTTAGAGATCTCTGTGTGACGAGCGCGGTGTAGTGCTAGGTAATGATTTGGACTCTTCATGTTCCAATAACTGCGTGTCACTATGCTGTTAAGTGGCTGGCATGTTGCTTACCACCAGGCACATGACCTGCTAGTCTCGTCACACTTTACTTGCAAATATTTTTTTTGCTGAATTAGTAAAATATAGGTGGTGGTGGTGGACAATTCACACACAACACTATCTGACCCCAAACTAAGCAAAGCTTGTGTGATGGCAACCAGATAGCTGATATAATACTTATATAGTTTTAAATACATACTTATTATACATAAAAAATACATAAAAGAAGGATGATACCGTGGTGGTCTAGTATAAGAACGTCGAATTTCACAATCGCGATGCCGCCGTAATTCGGCTCTTGAGTATTTTTCCATGTACGACTTTTTACCACTGGCTTTCCAAGGTGAAGACAAAAATCGTGACAAACTTGTACATCGTACATCTGCACATGAAATATACTCCGAGACGTGATTCAACCCTGCAATATCACGATTGTGATATCGGAATTTCTCGCTACGGCTCCAGAAGTAAAGTTGACCCAATGCACATAAACTACGACTGAAATAAGTTAAGGCTGGTCTAGACGGGAGCACGGCGACTGCCGATCCGGAACCCAGGTCTCAAATCCCACGCGCTCCACCGTCTTTTCGAAGTCATGTGCGTAATGCTGCTAACTCAAAACGGTTATGGAAAACATCGTGAACTAAGCGACATGTACCTAGAATCTTTCGAGGTCATGTGCCATTCACCAACTCGCATTGGAACTGCGTGGTGGATTATACCGTTGACTCCCTATTTGTGAGAGAAGGCCCTAATTCCCAGCTGTGGGAACATTTAGGGATTATGGTATCCTTATTCAATACAAATTATAATGAAATTTATTTTATCGGACGGACAATATGAGGCCGGATGTACCACTTTCATCTCGTGTCCCGTACCACTGGTTATCGCGCTGTTAACGTGATAATGTAATTAATTTAAACGACCAATTAATCGTTCACGACTAATTAGTTATGTACAAAAATTATTGTGATAGCGGACATAAAAAAATATACCGTAAAGGAGTGTAAGGCTCTAGCAGTGTTGGTGCTCCTTATGAAATACAACTCGGGTAAGATAGATAAGAAAACAAAACACTTTATTAAAAGTCACAATATAAAGTTAAGGTATCTTTAAGAGGTATGTGAATAGATGGCCTGCAAGATGTCTCTAACTTAGACCACATCAATGCTTTCTATCAAGCGAGTTGTGGTGCAAATCTGACCACTTTATTCGAGTCTCTAGAACCATGACGCGGTTTCGCCGTCTAGATCCACAAGCAGTCCAATATATATAGTTAAGCGGTAGGTTCCCTGATTCGTACAACGTCATAACTAGACGTAGTACCAACGTACATACGCGTCACGTCTGACGCATATTCATTTTACGTTAGTGGACAGTGCCAACGGCGGCGCCGCTCGTAATTTATTTGGTAATACGGGTGATGCTGAAAGGGTCGCGTTGCACTCGCCACCATTTCCAGTGGAATTACAGGGCATAGAGACAAATTGCTTATGTGAGACGAGCGCCTTTCAGTGGCTAGGTAATGTTTTGGACTATTCATGTTCCATTAGCTACGTGACACTGCTGTTATGGGCAGGCGTGTTGCTTACCATCAGGGAAATGTCCTGTTCGTTTCGTCATAAAAAAACATACCAGGTTCTAAAATGTCTACTAACATCAATATAATATAGATCGATTGTATTATACTTATTATAATACGTAACTGATTGTATTATGATTGATTGTCCACTGAAAGTCCACCGGAAAATGATTTCAAAAACTTAACGCGATGAATTCTGGAAAATGATTATAATTTTTTGAAATTAATTGGTGATTGCGAACTTACACATAATATTCAATATACTTTTGAGAGACGGGCCAGCAATTAAGAACTTTAGTTCTAAAATCTACTGCTTGGTTAGTTGATATCTATTCACTCGACCTGGCACATCGATAGAAGACCGGCAATGATCACAGGCGTAAACATATACTAATAAATATTATATGAGTAACTATTGGCGTAAAGAAGTCGATCTAGAGACGTGCCCAAAGACACAGACAACGACACCCTTTCGAA
Organism: Ectropis grisescens; assembly: GCA_017562165.1. Classification (NCBI taxonomy): domain Eukaryota; kingdom Metazoa; phylum Arthropoda; class Insecta; order Lepidoptera; family Geometridae; genus Ectropis; species Ectropis grisescens. Next base: position 20,936,955 of record CM029773.1, read on the forward strand.
AGTTTTTTTAGTAATCACTCCAGCGGAAAAAAAAGACTTAAAAGTCTTGAACATCTCCCCAAAATTGCTAGGTTATCGATTTTTTATCGCAACTGATGGGCATGATTTTGGATACACTTCGACGAGTTTGCAAATGATCTGCATGGCTAAATACCACCTTGCTCTTTTTTCTATGGGACTGCTCGTACCTCGAATGCGACGTAATTTCATGGTTGTCGTTCTAAGAACTCGAACGAAGTGGCTACTTTTGTGTAAAAATGTCTAGGCTGAAATGCGTTGCCTGAGTGAGTTTATCCCGATAGTTTCTTCTGGGTAAGCATGCTCCATTGTAGACCGCATCACCGCATAACATCAAGCAAGAAGCGAGTGTTACTTGAAAAGACAAAAAAATATTACACTGGTCAGTAAAAAAGTTCCTTTTACATGTACCTAATACAAAAATTGTCTCGTTGTATTTCGGACAAGGATATCGATGATAGAAATAAAAATAATATGCTTTAAATACATAATACGAGTATGTTTGTAGTTTCTTAACATTTCAGGTTTTATTAAGAACTTCATTAGTTAGCGGGGCGATCTTCTTTCGAACACATCGTGACATAATAAACAGTACCAGGGTGACCGAGCTTTGCTCGGTTCTAAGATACATACCGATTTTGTCAAAAAAAAAACTTGAAAAAAGAAAGGTGGCCGGTTGTATCCGAACCCGGACCTACCATATTATCCGCCGCCCATCTTCCCGACTGAGCTAATATACTGTCGCGCGGCGTCGCGAAATTTACCGTCGCATTCTAATCTTTATGTAACAGTTTTTCATTGTCTAAAAACGCGCATAAAACGGCCTTTTTTTTAAATAAAACCTAGATAGATTGATTAATCGTCCCCGAAACCAGCTGTATACATAATTTCATGAAAATCGTTCGAGCCGTTTCCGAGATTCAGATTCTATATATTACCTACAAGAATTGCTCGTTTAAAGGTATAAGATTCCATTTCGTTACATTCACACTGCATAATACAGTCAATAAACTTAGAAAAAAAAGTGAACGACTGAGCGTCGCTTCGTCACGAACGCGACAAATGGCTGTGAGCGATGACTTATTCATTTTAATTGCACACAATTGATATTCCGCGTACTGGAATACCAACTAATCTTTACAACTGGCTAAATTAAGGAACTGATGGGTTTAATTAAGCGATTGAGGTAAAATGATTTGTGGCTCCTCCATTTAGCTACACGGATGGGTTGTCGCCATCGATATTCCGCATACCAAGAGCCTATACTATATGACGGTAGTCAAATGAGTGAATACTGAAATGAATGGTAGAAAAGTCTCGGGAAACACGATAGTGGTGACTCGTTTTAGCTTAATTGATAAGTTGGGTGTTACTCAACTCAGATTTCAGTTTCTAAGCAAGTTATCACACGCGTTTCAATTAGACTTTATTTTTGTTTTTATCACTTTTTATTTGATTGATTTTTCTCCGTGAAAATATATTATCCTGTCTTTGTGATTATTGTAACTCGAGACTATATCACACGTGAGTTAACCGTTACGGAATTAAATATTATGTGTAACAACCACATTAATTTTCATACTAATTCATTATAGTCTGAAATAACACAGGCTACTTTTCAACAGGTAAAATCTTCTTACATTAATACATCGTCAATGAAACTTATATTAATAATACGAACGGTTTCATATGTAGTTGTTTCCTGTGAAACTAATAGAACAAATTGTAATTTGTCACTGAATTTCCTTAAAATGAAATCATTAAAATAGGGCCAGGTTTGCGGAAAACGTGACGGAATTTCGGCTGATATCCTATTAATGTAATTATTTTTAATCGATAGTAGGTAATTTCTTGTTTAATTTAATGAAATACCAAATGTCTTCAAACCGAGAGTGAATCGGTTTCTTCTAGGTAAACACGCTCTATCGTAGACCGCATCGTCGCGTAACACCACGCGAGACGGCGGTCAAGTTTACACCTATAATAGTAAAAAAAAACACCAAACAGCCTTACCGTTGACAGTTTTTTTTAAACGGTTTTATTTAGCTCACCCCGTTTGTTTTCTTTATTATTATTTATTCTTGGGTCAAATTTAGTAATTCAAATTTCACCCTCTTCCTGTCAACCGATTAATCTGAAATTTTGTATACACTTTGGATTTTTTTGATCATCGCATCATCAGGTGATTCGTATTTTTTTTACCTCGTAGGGTTTACACTTGATAGATTTTAGATTCTAAATACGTTGTAGCGGTAGGAGTCTTGGCAGAGTCCGTCTGGGGAAGTACCACACCTTTGCCAGCTATTCTACCGCCAAGCAGTAATAGGCAAACATTACTGTGTTCCGGTTTGAAGGGCAATGTTTCCTAAATTACAGGGCTTAGAGATATATAACATCTTAGATCTCTGGGTGACGAGCGCAGTGCAGTGCTAGGTAATGATTTGGTATGTGCTGTTATGTGGCAGGCATGTTGTTTACCATCAGGCACATCTCGTCACTTTTATTAAAAAAAAAAACAAAAAAAACGTGAAAGCAAATTTTTCTTTTTTAGTCATATTTCAAAAACCACCACACCGATGTCGATAAAATTTATGTGGGATGTGGCGCTATCGCGTAACATACATACAAACAAGAACAAAATTAAAAATTTTGATTAACCCCCGACTACCTTAGATTTGTTATCTGTAGAACATTCTACTAGTCAAGCCCTTTCATTTGATACCCATATTAAGGGAATTGTGAAAAAGGAAATGTAATTCGCCATTTTGTGGTAGCGGCCATCTTGGATTTGAAATTTGTCATAGTGCAAAGTATTCTACTAATCAAGCCCTTTCATTTGATACCCATATTGAGGCAGTAGTGAAAAATATTATATAATTCGCCATTTTGTGGTGGCGGCCATCTTGGATTTGAAATTTGTTATAGCGTTTAGTACTCTACTAGTCAAGCCCTTTCATTTGATACCCATATTGAGGTAGGTTGTGAAGAAATATTTTGTCCGCCATTTTGTGGAGGCGGCCATTTTGAATCGATATTAACCAAACATAGCTAAGAACACCCGCACGGATATTAACTTTCAAATAAAAAAACCGCATCGAAATCGGCCCATCCGTTTGAGCTCTACGGTGCCACAGACAGACACACACACAGACAGACAGACATCGACGTCAAACTTATAACACCCCTTTTTTTTGTCGGGGGTTAAAAACATACAACCAAATTGAAAAATTCATATTTTGAAGTCGGTTAAAAAACAGCCTAAATATCTTCAATTCTTTGAAGCCATTTTTATACTGATTTTGCATCCATTTACATGAAAATAGCTTCCACTAAGTTGTCGAGGCTATGATTTATACATTACGGTGTAAGGGTGTCCTAGAAAGCATTTTTCTGACTGCTAAGAACAAATCTTACTCGTACCTTACTACAGCGCTCATCCCTGATCTCGCAATATAAATTATTATCTTCCCAAGAAACATTATTATTTGTATTCAGTAAGCTTAGGAACGAAATAAGTTTTGCCCCACTTTCGATAATAAGAACATCTGAACTATTGTGGAATACGTTGCCTGATTCTTTATTGAATATCTTAAAATAAAAATAAATCTGTTAGTCGAGAGTGAATAAGTTTTTGAGGTGAAAACTTTATTTGGCGCGCCAGAGACAGATTTTTCGTGGGCTGTGAATCGAATTCTAGCGTCACGATCGGGAATGATCAGAGATCTTCGGGTAAACTCGGGACCGTGGCCATTGGCCAACTGAAAATGCATCTGCATTTCCCATTGGCCAACGCATTTCTAGATGGCCATGATCATGGTCACGCCCTCCGATTTCACCCGCGTAGTTTCCAAAGTAAGTTATAAGTTTCACTTCTATCGGATATACCTATGACTGCCAATTTTGTTTTTCAAAATTATACTACCTTTAAAAATTAATAGGAGTACTTTTTTATTATTATTAATTTTAGCCACTCCATAGCCTCCGGGGTCCGTGACCTTTGTCATTACAATTACATTATTTTTACATATTTCTTGGATTAGGAGAAGAAGGGGAAAACAGGGGGGTGTTGTGAACATTTTGAACCTAAGGGTCAGCTCACACCGAGACGCGACGCGGCGCGACGCTGCGCGCACATTTTTCATAGAGCGACTCAAAATATACTTTATTCACTACACGAAAAGATACACATTACATTGTGAGAATTCAGATTACGTTGCACCACGCAGCACTGCGCCTCGAGGTGCCTCGCGGCGTAGCGCGACGTATCGTGACGCAGCGGTGCATCGCCGGTACGCGCGGCGTGCAAGAGCGGTGCTGCGTCTCACGGTGCCGCGCGACGCCGCGAGGCGCAGCCTGAGGCCGCTGTGGCGACTTCTCTACTATTTCCGTTCAGACTTCGTTTAGAATTGATGCAGTTCGGTCGAGTGCTCGATTGAAAATATAATGATAGACTGGGATCTTGTTATAATCGGACTTCTTGCAGAAGAGGAAGAGGAAGAAGTTTACAAAAATAAAATTAAAAAGAAGACATCACACAGGCGCGGGCGGGGCCGCGCGGCGCCCGCGGCTAGTAGATACGTTCCGCTGCGCCTCGCTGCGCAGCGAGGCGTCGTCCTGCTACGATTTTAAGATGCGCCTCGCGACGTTGCGATGCTTCTCGCGACGACGCGCGGCGTAGCGCGAAATCATTGGCCTCTAACGGCCTCTTTGAGTATCGTCGCGTCGCGTCGCGTCTCGGTGTGAGCTGACCCTAAGCCTAGTAGAATAGGAGTACTTATAAACATTAAAAATGTATTGTATGAAATGTGTGTAAGCTTTGTGTTGACGTTGACACTGACATTGACATCAGTATGTATCAGAAAAGACAAGAGATATCCACGAGTGCGAAGTTATGTAAAAATAACGTTTTCTTTCAAAAAGTGATATTACAATTATTCTTTATACTCTAAAACTCAACTACATTTGTGCATTTATTTTAATTCAAAAGTGAAGAGACAATTCAAGTTTTGTTATAGAAAGTAAAACATGGACATTTAATTGTCGATTCTCTGTTTTTAGGTTTGTACTTATTTTATTAATTGATATTTGTTATGTAAAACTAACTTGTATTTCATAAATAAATCTCTGTTTTTAGATTATTCACATTGTGTTATGCTTTAATAAGAAGATACATCCGATCTTATATGTGTACGTCGGGTCTGGCAGCGTCGTCTGCCACTGGCGCCTATTTGGCAAGCGAACGCAGACAGTGCCATAATGGGTTGCCTTTACGATGTACTTGGCAAACGTTTTACTAGTACTTTTTGAGATAATTTTCTTCATTGCATTGCAAAATTTTAACTAAAAATTTGATAATGACTAACCGGTAATTATCAAATTTTTAACTATTGTAACCATAACCATTATATCGCCAAATACAAATACAAAAGTCTTTATTGCTGTTTGTAAGTAAGATGATACAAAACATTTTAAAAGTTGACCCATACAAACTAGCCTCTGCAATAGGCATGCAATATGTCTGGCAAAACAATTTGTTCCAGGCTTAATTTACAGTGATTTTTTTAATAATAGTCAGCTGATTAAAGTCTTCTTCCTCACATTCTTGTCATTTCTGGTTTCCAAATGGTGCCAATGTTATAAACTAAATTGTATTTCCCTTTCTTTATATAAGCACTAGTCACTCACGTTGTAGCTATTTATGTAGTTAGGAATACAGTTTCGGTCGAATTTCTATAATTTTCTCTTTGTAGGCTCCTTTTAGGGAAATGCATCTCTAAATCTCAAAATTTTTCTAGTCTACCGTACATGAATCATCTTATGCATCTCTTGGTGAAAACAGTGCAGTGCTGTGTGCTCTTCATGTTCCAATAGCTACGTCGTACTGTGCCGTTATGGACACGAGTATTGGTTACCACCAGTCGCACGTCCTGCTTGTCGCGTCACACCATACAATAAAAAAAAATTGGCAGTAATAGGAACTGCCGGTAGAAGTGAACTTATAACTCAGAATTGGATAGCTTACTTTGGAAACTGCGCGTGGACTGGAGGGCGTGGCTTTGACAATGACATGTGGCATGACCAATGGCCATGGTCCCGAGTTTACCAGAATATTTCCTTATTATTCCCGAACGTGATGCTAGAATTCAATTCACATCTCACGAAAGATTGTCTGAGGCTCTTCAAAAGAAGTTTTCAATCCAAAATGACGGAAACCATTATAAATCAGATGTTTCTAATACTTCGATATTGACCCATATTCAGGGAAGAATATAATATATTACCCACATGTGGGGGAAATACGAAAGGCGATAAGTCAGCGCCGGGTGCGAGGTCAGCGGTCAACGACCATAGCGCCATAATCCATGCACTGAATGATTGTATGGTTTCAGTTTTACTCTCCATCTAAATTAAAAAGGAGGACGCATTTAAAATGATTAACTATCGGTTAGGTCAGCCAGAAAATCCTACTGAAAATGCATGTTAAAGCTTGGATGTTTGTTGCTCAATCACGTCGGCTAAACGGATCGGGTTTCAATTTGGAATACAGTCAGATTATAGTCTGGAATAGCGCATAGGTTACTTTTTATTCCAGATAAATTCAGAGAACGGGAACTACGCGGGTAAAATGGCTGACTGCTTAACTTATTGAACGATGCTTTTTTTAAATAAGACTCGGTTAGTTTACTTACTATCCTGTACCCTAAGCGAAGTAGTAATGTGCAAACATTACTGTTTCAATAAATATCTGGGTTGCAGTGCTGGATAGTAGTGGTAAAACTCTTTGGCAGAGTCCGCCTGGGGAAGTACCACACCTTTGCCAGTTATTCTACCGCCAAAGCAGTAATGTGCAAACATTACTGTGTTCCGGTTTGAAGGGCAATGTTTCCAGAGAAATTACAGGGCTTAGAGATATAACATCTTAGATTTCTGGGTGACGAGCGCAGTGCAGTGCTGGGTAATGATTTGGACTCTTCATGTTTCAATAGCTGCGTGTCACTGTGCTGTTATGTTGCGGGCATGTTGCCTACCATCAGGCACTTGTCCTGCTCGTCTCGTCATTTTTATTTAAAAAAAAAGTTTAGATTCACTTTGTACAATGGCTGCGTGGCACTTTGCTTTTATGAGTAGGCTTTTTTTAGCTTACCATCAGATACATGTCCTGCTCGTCTCGTCACTCAATATTCGAGCCCAGATATGAAACAGTTATGGATCGATGTTAGAAATATAAACTATAAGAAAAGGTAGATAAATAAATATTTAGCAAACAAAAGTTATCGTTAATTTGTTTCTCACTCAAATCATTTTCATAACAACAGCTTGTTATTACTGCTAACTTGGAAACAAAATCGGAACGGTTTAATGGTCATAGTTTACCGGTACTTAACTGTGGTATGTAGAGTTCAATTACCTAGACCAGACCGAACCATTCATAGAGCGATTCTGATTCTGACAGATTCTGAATGGTAGAGTTTCGGTAATACAAACATGCCTCTGTTGTAACATGATCTCAGAATGCGTTGAGATTCTTTACTTGTATATGTACTAAGTAACCACGTGGTTTCACCTGTTTAGTTCCAATTCGGTTATATTCTCACGATAAAAAGGAGCCTATATGCTATTCCAGACTATATGTTATTTTTCTTACTATGATAGGTTCGCACTTGACCACCATCTCGCCTGATGTTAAGCGATAATCAGATCTACGATGGAGCGTGCTTACTTAGAAGAAACCGATTCACTCTTGATTTGAAGACACCAAGATTGTAACCATCGGGGAAAACCCACTCAGGCTACGCATTCCACAACCTAGACGTTCTTATCGCAAACGTGGAGTCAGATATCTTCGTTCGTTTTTGGCACATCAACCATGAAACGATGTCGCCCTTTTGTGGAACGAGAAGTCCGATAGAAGAATGGGCAAGGTGGTAGGTATTAGATGATGCAGATCAGTTGCACACTCTCCGAAGTGTATCCGATAAAAACCGAATTTAATCGTGTTTCAAATTTCAATTCGATCCGTTTAGTCGTTAAGACGTGATTGAGCAACAAACATACAATCATTCAAACTTTGTCATTTGAATAAATAATAAAAAGTAGCTTATGTGTTCTTAAGCAGACTATAATCTAACTGTGCTCTAAATCCTTTTCATTCAGCCCGATCCTTGCATACGTTACGACGTGATTGAGCAAGGAACATCCATAGTTTGACATGTATAATATTAGTAGGAATTAGAATCGTAATGATCGAGTAAAAACAATCGAACTCTGCGTCGAGTTTACAGAATACCTCGCCAGGTCACAGGTTAGACGATAGTTGTTTATCTGGCTGCTTAATACCTATTGTTTGATTGAATGACTAGGTGTGCGGCTAAATATTGTGTTGAGCTTAATTTAATCACGAAACGCTGTAACATAATGATTGTAGAGGCGATTTTCGCTTGAACTGTCTAATTTGTAGGTTAGACCTGAATTCATTTTGCAAGGAACGCACACCTGCCACATTTCTAAATTGTTTAGTGGTATGCATATTTTGAACTGACTTATTCAGTCATAAACATCCCACTAAATGTTCCCATCGTTGGGACTCGGGGCCTTCTCTCGCAAGGAGAGAGTCAATACCATAATCCACCACGCTGGCCCAGTGCGGATTAGTAGATATGGATGACAAAAAAAGACTGTACGGTACACACCGTCAGTTTCTGTCCCTCGATTTATATGGACTGTCAATTTTGTTTTATGAAAAGAAAAGAGGTGAGAAATAATTATTCTTACAACAAAACGGCAATTAAATATAGAAGATTTTCCACCAACCTTTTAACCGCTGCCAGGCTAGGGCACCGCAAATAATGCTTTAGGAGATCTCCTTGCTGAATTGTATGATGAAGCCCCAGGGCTTCACGGGGTTTTAGTGGATTAGTTGGTAGTAGCTCTGCCTGCGAAGCCGAGGGTCGTGGGTTCGATCCCCACCCAGTGCAAATATTTGTGTGATGAATTCAAATGTTTGCACTGTGTCTGGGTGTTTCTATGTATAATAAGTATGTATTTGAAACTATATACGAGGGTCAAACTGAAAGTTCTTAGAAAATCAAAAACTGATTACATTAGCCAGTTATTAGTTTTATTATATCTTTTCAAAATATTGTCCATTCACGTCAATACACCGCTGCATGCGATGGAACCACTGGGAAAAGCACTTTGCCCACTCGTCCTTAGGGGTCTCTTCAATGGCATCGCGATACGCAGCCACCGCTTCTTCGGCATTCATAAACCGCTTTCCTTTAAGTTTTTCTTTAATTTTTGAAAATAAATAAAAATCACAAGGCGCGAGGTCGGGGCTATACGGCGGGTGACCCAGTAATTCAACGTTTGATGTCGCCAAATAGTCGATCGTTCGCTTGGCGGTGTGCGATGAGGCGTTGTCGTGGTGAAGGAGGATCCTACTGCGAGGTCGTTTCTCTCGAACTTTTTCCAAGACAAGTGGCAAACAATTGGTAGTGTACCATTCTGCAGAAACTGTTTTTTGATCCTCTAACACAATTGTTGCGAAATGACCTATCCTTCCAAAGAACGAGGCCACAATTTTTTTCCCCGCACTTCGATCTCTCTTCACTTTAGTTGGCAACTCCTCGAAATGAAACACCCACTGAGCAGATTGTCTTTTGGTTTCAGGATCATAACAGTAAATCCAGCTTTCGTCACCTGTTAGTATGTCAAACACAGCATTTGAGTCAGCTCCGTTAAATCTTTCAATCATTTTACGGCACCAATCCACACGATGGAGTTTTTGAGCCTCAGTCAAATTATGAGGTATCCACCGGGCGCAAAGGTTCCTGACCGCTAAATGTTCGTGTAGGATTTTGTGCACTTGACTCATACCGATGCCTAAGCTTGTCCGAATCTGCTGATAGGTCACTCTTTGTCAGTCTCTATCATACGCCGCACAACACAGATGTTATCTTCAGTCGTCGCCGTAGAAGGCCGTCCCTCACGTAAATCATCAGTGAGGTTAGTGCGACCACGTTTAAACTCATCAAACCAGTTATAAACAGTCGCACGAGATGGGGCTTCATCGTGAAAGGCCAATCGTAGTCTATCATAACTTTCTTGTTGACTTAAATCACATCGAAAGTCATAAAAAATCATTGCACGAAAATTTTCTCGTGTTAAATTCATGTTGACGTGACACAGACAATTTTCAATTTGCCGCCAAATCGTAAAACAAATGACAAATGAATGAAGTAAATACTCAGTAATATTGGCAAAGAGTTCTATTTTCAAATTATAGAATTATTTTTTTATTATATTGTTTATAAGTGGCCAGTTCTAAGATCTTTCAGTTTGACCCTCGTAAGTATTATATCAACTATCTGGCTGCCATCACACAAGCTTTGCTTAGTTTGGGGTCAGATGGTGTTGTGTGTGAATTGTCCACCAATATTTATTTATTATTATTTATTTATTTTCTTGAGAGGAATAGCTACTTCAGTCGTCGACGTGTGATATATGGTATCTTATGAAGTTGCACCACATTTACGTGAAAGTAGATCAGGAGGTATACAATTTACTTAGGCGTTATCACATGCAACGCTAGATACATACAGCACGTTTTGATTGAAATGACTTAACTAAAAAAAAACTAATTTTATACGGCCTGAAAAAACTACTAATTTTATAAATTGAAAACAGATACTTCTTGTATTTCAATATAATTTAAATATAATATCAACAACATCGATATAATTAAAGAAACGAAGATGAGGTATGCCATAATCTAAAGACAACATAACGTGGCGAAAATTTGTTTGAAAAATTTGAAAATTGAATTGTCAGCGAACGTACACAACTCCTTGTTGCGACTGAGACTAAATCAGGAGACGTCACCTGATTTTGCATCGCCATAGTAGAAGCGCGTTTGCCGCTTCTGCGTTTTTAAGAGTTCGATGATCAACAAAGAAGTATTTGTTTTCAATTTATAAAAAAACGGTCACTTTTCGTCTAGAATAAACGAAAAGAATGGCTGATGATAATCCAATTAGTATTTTTGCGTTTATGTAATTTATTTTCGGTTCGGTTAGGTTAGGTTCGGGAAACTTCGGCACATCTTTGAGTCCAAAATACCCCAATGCCTAAAGACGAAAGTCTTTAACCAGTGCGTGTTGCCAGTGATGACTTATGGAACTGAGACGTGGTCCTTCACTGTTGGTCTCATAACGAAGCTCAAAGTCACACAGCGAGCTATGGAGAGAGCTATGCTCGGAGTCTCTTTGCGCGACAGAATCCGTAATGAGGATATTCGCAAAAGAACGAAAGTGGCCGACATAGCTCAAAGAGTAAGCAAGCTGAAGTGGCAATGGGCAGGCCACATCGCTCGCAGAACTGACAACCGATGGGGAAAAAAGGTTCTTGAGTGGCGACCACGAACCGGGAGACGCAGTGTTGGACGGCCTCCCACTAGATGGACAGATGACCTCACAAAGGTCGCTGGAAACCGCTGGTTGCAGGTTGCGCAGGACCGTTCGTTATGGAAATCTAGGGGGGAGGCCTATGTTCAGCAGTGGACGTCTTGTGGCTGATGATGATGATGATGAATTTATTTTCTCCGTAAAACCAAAAATGGTCCTCATTTTAAAATTAATTTAGGCGCTCGACCAAAGTTCATAAGAATCTATCCACTATATCGTCTAAATACACGAAAGTATGTATATTTTTTGTTCATATTTCAAAAACCGGCTCACCGATTTCGATGAAATTTATATGGGAACACCTTTGAATGCTTTGTCGCTATCGCGTAGCATACATAAAAAATACTAACCGAAGAATCTCTTCCTTTTTTGAAGTCAGTTAAAATAATAAGAATTTTGGATTAAGTCGCTTCAATTCTTTAGGCGCGAAATATGTATTTTGATGTTAGGGGGTTACCCTTGCCCCTCTTTCTTTCAACTCTCACTGAGATTCTGATGTTATGTCATTGTAATTTTAGAGTTCAAATCAAGCTGCACTTACGCTAACAGTTTTAGAGGCAAGCAACTGGTTGTATAATTTTTATTGTACCATTTAAACATTATTTTAAAACCTGTTGTATATTTATATTGACCTTGCAGACGAAAATTCTGTCTCTGTTTCTTATTTGGATAGGTTTTGTAATGGTGACGTCACTAGGGGCGTCGCTTGATAAAGTTTCGTACAGATAACGCTTGACGTTCGTTATTAGTTGTGTGTTTACTTCGATAACATTTCTATAGTAATTAATTTGATGTGATTACTATGATCTTGGTATGACCGTGAGTAAATCGTCTCATGTTACATTTTTGCTATTTAATGTTATACATATTTTTATCTAATCTACAGAACACCTAAAATGTTGATTTGAGACGAAGTTGATGTTCCACATTTTTGAATACTGCTGTCCGAATTTGTGCAATTGTAGCGTACTGATATTATAAAAGTCAATGTATGGATGTTTGTTGCTCAATCACGTCGTAATGTCTGAACGAATCGGGCTGAAATTTGGAACTTATAAAGATTAAAGTCTGAAAGAATACATAGGCTACTTTTTATCCCGAGAAAATAACGGGAAAGGTAACTACGGGTATAACACCAGGAGGCGCTACTCAATCAATCAATCAATCAATCATTTATTCCTTAAAGATTATACCTACATTTTACAAAGAGAGTTTATAATAAAATCCTTTTCAACTACTTCAGACAGTTAACGTTGAGCCCCAAACTAGGCTGAGCCTGTATCTTGGGCGCTCTGGTCCAGATTTCTGTTTGAGTAACACTTTTTCAGCATGCCTTAACTTTAAACATAGTTAAATTATTAGCTTAAGTTTATCCAATTTAAATTATTGATTTACTGGTTACAAATATTGATTGCCCAATAGACATACGATACATAAAAGCTTAATATCTAGCCAGTATTTTGAAATATCTCAGTCCGAATGATGTGCAAAATCTTATTTCAATTTTGTGGGCGTTTTTAGTTTGTTAATAAAACACAATTTCAAATGTATCCAACAAAACACATACATTGTAATTAGTCATATCTTCATTTGCAGCAATAACCGTAATCATTATCTGGCTAATAACTATTAAAACGGCGATTTATTAATTATGTGCCGATACTGGTGTTGTGCATGTTCAGTGGGAACTGATAAGGCCGTGTATGACCTTATAGTTTGAGCGTCAATATACATTACACCCACTGAGTGTTTTCGACCTCTGGGTCAGACAAGGATGAGTTCAAAATATCTTCCAATGTTTATGGATACTATTATAGTGGTTTCAACAGGAAGAAACACTATCCTACTGATATTATATCGGCTATCCGGCCGCCATAGTACAAGCTTTGCTTAGTTTGGGGTCAGATGGTGTTATGTGTGAATTGTCCACCAATATATATACATATATATATACTATAAATCCGAAAGTGTAGGTCAATCAAGTCGGAACGCCCGAAAGAATCGGTTTGAAATTTGGAACAGATTATAATCTGGATTAATACATAGCCTATCTTTCATCCCGAGAAAATAACGGAAGCTGCGGGACTAAAACCGCGAAGCACTGCTAAATATTCGATATATCGTAATTGAGGTTAAGTCATCAATTGTAATACAACAAAAAAAATTACATAAACACTATGTTCCCAGTGATGGGGCTCGTAACCTCTTGCTTTACCCAAGCCATGGAGTAAAAAGTATAGCCCTAGTTTTATGTGTACATGTGTGGGTACAACAGGAAGAAATACTATTACTAAATTTATTGTAAATCAAGGTTTGTTCATAAGTTTAAATAGAAAATAAAACATAAACATTATGAGAACTGATGGTACTTGTGACCTCTCACATAAGGAGAATGGCAAGCCCTTAATCCAGCACGCTGGCCAATGACTAGTGGATTAAGTGGTTGATTTGACGCCATGAAAGACGTCACATATCCTCAAGGTACATTTCTTAAAACATTTCGATGTCCTCGCGGCGTTTTCCTTCACAGTTAAAGGCAGTGTTAACGACAATCTTTACATCTGCACTGGGAAAAAATACTTTATAGGTGCTGGTGAAATTTCGAACCTGCCCCACTAATGTGAAATTAGACGTTTCCACCACTATGCCACCACGGCACATCTACCGATTATTTGTATCACATGAATGAATTGCATCTTTGAGATAAAAGGGCTTCCCCGTTTCTCCAACGCAATTCATTAATTAATTAAGTTTCGTATCATGAGTAGCGTAGTGGGCGGTACATTTTCTGTTACGGGAATTATTACGTCCACAAGCTGCGAACTTTTATCTACCCGTCACTAAGACGCGGGTATTTCTCTTAGAATCATGCGGAAATAATGTCCTTGAAACATGTTTCCTTGGAAGATTTTGATATCCACATGATATTTCGACAGAAGCTTAAGAATAGTCGATCGATATCAGTATCTTCGGTTCATACATAATTTTAGTAAATTACCGAACACCGTATCTATCCATAGAGGGGATCATACTACTAGGGATCTCTCCCTAACCTAGTAGGAAGGTCTACGGCTGGTCTAGTCGGGAGAAAGGCAACTGCCGATCCGGAGTCTCTGCTTCGAATCTCAGTGTTTTCGATGTGCGATGCGTAATGCCACTAACTTGAAAACGGCGCAGGAAATACATCGTAAGGGGAACTTACTTGTCTGATTTAATTCTAAAAAAAAAAACAGGTGATATATGTCTACCTGCAACCTGCAACTTAGCCAGTGTCACGGGCTATGGCTCAAACCTCCAGACAATAAATTAAACTTACTTTTGGGATTTTTAAGGGTATTTGTTCTCGTCTGAGATTGACGATAGTTTTACAAGAACAAAATTAAAAAAATTGACTAACCCCCGACTACCTCAGATTTGTTATCTTTACAACATTCTACTAGTCAAGCCCTTTCATTTGATACCCATATCGAGGTAGTTGTGAAAAAAGAAATGTATTTCGCCATTTTGTAGTAGCGGCCATCTTGGATTTGAAATTTGTCACAGTGCTAAGTATTCTACTAGTTAATACCTTTCGTTTGATACCCATATTGAGGTAGTAGTGAAAAAAATTTATATAATCCGCCATTTTGTGGTGGCGGCCATCTTGGATTTGAAATTTGTTATAGTGTATAGTATTCTACTAGTCAAGCCCTTTCATTTGATACCCATATTGAGGTAGGTTGTGAAGAAATATTTTGTCCGCCATTTTGTGGAGGCGGCCATCTTGAATCGATATTAACCAAACATAGCTAAGAACATCCGCACGGATATTAAACTTCAAATAAAAAAAACCGCATCGGCTCATCCGTTTTGAGCTCTACGGTGCCACAGACAGACACGCACACAGACAGACAGACAGACAGATAGACAGACATCGACGTCAAACTTATAACACCCCTTTTTTTGGTCGGGGGTTAAAAAGAGAACTGATGTAATGCGTCTTCAGGATTCTGTGTATGTCCCTGACCACTGTAACAAGCATGTGGGCACATGTTGGGAGGAACTATCACGGGGTCAATTTTATTTTGACTTGTTTGTATTTCTTGATTGACCCTATTTTATTTTCTACGACATTTGTGACTGTAAATTGTATGATTACACTTTACTAAAACGCCTTCTTTCTTCCGCTCTCTGAAAGGCGCGGCCGGGGCCAGGATTGGTGAGTTTAGACTATTTATAGAAACCGCGCTTGTGTGTGTCACCTGCACTGGAACACGCTTGGATTGTATTTTGTTTGTTATGCACTTTATCAAAGCTTTTTTTTTTTTTTGAACGAAGTTACTTATCTCGTTCTGAACCGATGAGAGCTAGACCGAAAAAAAGTAATAATACTTTTTTCCGACGCTTGTTGCTATAGTTACAGGCGTGTATGAACTTCGTTCTGAACAGGGGTAATTAACCCCTCTCACCTTTTTTTTATTGTTTGGTGAGGGAACGTTAGCTACGGTTTAAGCGTGATGCTCTTAAAACTAGTACTGCAACGTCCATTTCTCTAAGACTGGGAGACGTTTTATCAAATCGACGAGAAATTTAAACATAATTTGATAAAGTTCAGTAGTCGTTTAAATCTCTGTTAAATCCCCGGATTTTTCTTCATTCATAATTACGACAAATTTTTAATTTAATAGTAAATAAATTGATCGAATATGTGTTTTGTAGGCATTTATGTGCTTGCCGTATCTTTTCTGGGATATGGTATCTCAAAACGACACGATTCGGATGAATTGGGTTAGCAGAGTAATGTTTGTCGTATTTAAATCATACTTTAGTTTATTTTAGTTATCATCGAAAATTCATTCAGGGCATTCTAATGAATGCTCTGATGGGGCTACACTAAGCCGAGAATGACGTTTTGCACTCAGTGTCGTGTACTTAGTACCATGAAAGCCTAAAATAGATCACGAACATTAATTTACAGGACTACTTCAAACGCCGACATAGAACAGTTAACACATGATTTATACTTGTAGTGGTAGGGCTCTTGGCAGAGTCCGCCTGGGGAAGTACCACACCTTTGCCAGTTATTCTACCGCCGAGCAGTAATGTGCAAACATTACTGTGTTCCAGTTTGAAGGGCAATGTTTCTAGAGAAATTACAGGGCTTAGAGATATAAGATCTTAGATCTCTGGGTGACAAGCGCAGTGCAGTGCTAGGTAATGATTTGGACTCTTCATGTTCCAATAGCTGCGTGTCACTGTGCTGTTATGTGTCAGGCATTTTGCTTATTATCAGGCACATGTCCTGATCGTCTCGTCAATCTTTATAAAAAAAAAATACTTATGGGATGTAGATGTATGAATATGGGTATGAAACCTGAAATCTACAAAAAAACTGCCATTAATTTTTTAAGTCCAAAGATAATTTTCGTATAGAATAGCAGATTATTTGAGTAACTTTAGGGCTGGTCCTATTAAAAAAGTGCTTTATGAAAATTACCACAACATCTCTTTCGTTGTATCACAGGCGTTCTTTGTTAGGTTCTGTTATGTATTACACATTTTTGGTGCATGAAACATCAGATTTTATTTTCTTGATACCAATGTCGGCCTCCTTGATTCTATGTGTTTACGATTAATTGAGTGCAATATGTTCTATTCGGTTTAGCACACCCAGTCAACGCAACCCTATGTATTTATATTGTCGCACGCTTTTTGTTAACGTCTCAAGTTTGTTGTTGTTTTTGTTTTGTTGCTTTTTCAAAACTGCACAAATTGTACCTTTGTTAGTGTAAGTATAAGAGTTAGTTGTTTCACAATTGTAGTTTGTCATATCACTTTATTTAGCACTATTCACTTTCAGCACAATGTATAACTGTAGATCTTATCTATGTTCAAATAAAAATACACAATCATTTTAGCGAGTGAGACAGTCATACGCAGATACAGGAATCTACGTAATGCGCGTGAGAGCCAAGTAGTGCCAAATGCTTTGTTATAAATAAAACCAAATACTTTTATGTAACCTTCCAGAATTATAAATTAAAATTTTAACGTTATTCAGAACTTAGTCATTCATCCAAAGGGTTTTTGTTTAAAATAACGGCCGGGGTCATCCGAGTCTTCTCGCGACCACGGTCGTTGAATACGACCGAAACAACGGGAGGTAGTAAAAACCAGTAGCAATTACGTTATGGATTATGATGACAAAACATTTTTATTTCAAATAAAATCCATTGTGTATTTTGAAGAATACTAAAATCTTTACAATCGATTCAATAAATCTTTAGAAAAGTTTAGCAGACCACTACTCTAAATATATTAAATACTTCAAAAATCTAGTCTTATATTAACTGCAGTCTATTGGGAAACTAACTACGTCCACTACAACCCCTGGTGGCAATACAAGGTCTTTGACGCAATAAACATGTTCCGTCAACTACCTTCTGAAATTGGCCGGATTATAACACCTTGAAACTTTCATTTCGGAAAATAGAATAGGATTTACACCAACATTCATATTTTAACAAGCTTCATTTTAACTAGAAAATACTAGTACCGGATGGTTAAGCGACTGTAAGGCCTCGCAAGAACAAATAAAATGTTGGCTGTTGGACTCTAGTCGTCCGCTTTTAGTAATAGTTCGTAATGCATAGTATTACAATGTAACGAATCAACGTATAAATCCTTGTAAGGTTGTTAACCTTTCTCATTGTAGGTCGGGACCAGATAAGTCTGTAGTTAGTCATATTATATCACATTAGTATGCACCATGTAGGCGTATTCTGCATATTGTTATCTGGATACGTTACTTGTTAGAAATATGGCACAAATTGTTACAATTTTGTTGGGTGTTTTTTCTATATTATTTTACAGAAACATCCATCCAACTTCCATTTGATTTTCGTTAAAAGAGAAGGAAGGTCAATACTGACTGAAAGATACAAGATAATATATAGTACTTACTGTAAATAATCACAAATAAATTAATTGGTAACGATGAAATTTGGTCAATAATTTGGAAATAAGATCTCAAGATTTTTAAATTTATTGATTATTATTCCATACAATTTTATTGTTTTAATTTTTTTTTAAACTAAAACAGTATTTATGTCAGTTTTATTTTAGTGAGTTAATTAATATAAGTACTCAATATTCACTTGGCGAAATAAACTTGTATGAAAATGCGATCAACCTCTTTTTAAATTTATTGATTATTCCATACAATTTTATTGTTTTAAATTTTTTTTAAACTGAAACATTTATATGTCAATTTTATTTTAGTGAGTTAATTAATATAAGTACTCAATATTCACTTAGCGAAATAAACTTGTATGAAAATGCGATCAACCTCTTATTAGCTGACACAAAATTATATTTATGTCTTTACTGGGCAATTTCGTCAAAAAAAGGACAATTACTTTTAATTTACACTGTAAAATTTTGCGCATCAGCGTGTGGTCGAATGTTCATAATTGTCTCTCTTTTTCTAGTTAAATGTTTTCTCTTTCTTCTGTTCTTTAAATAAGCAAATTGATTGGAAGGTAACAAAATGGTGTTTCTGAAAATGTCAGTAGTAAAACAATTATTAGTTGTATGACAAATTATTTTGTGCCATTTTTCTAACCGCGTAATGTACTCAAAAAATTGTATACATGTGAAGTGTCGTGAAGTTTTTGGGAAAGGAATTAAAATTATGCATGAAGTTTTATATTTTAATACCTTTGCTTTTTTGTCTACGACCGCGTCAGCTTTTACGTACGTTAAGTCTTATTTACACGACGACAACAGCCACTGATTCGTCACTTCGTCAGAAAATGAGAAGTCCCTTTTTAAGGGGACATTTCATCATCCTATCAATAGGCAAATTTACTCGTAATTTTTAATCTGTCCATTAAAATGAATGAACAGTTTAAATATAGAGTTAGCTTATTATTAGGACAATGAACCATCTCCTTGGTGTTCTCGTTAATTCTTATTGTTTAGAGGTAACAGCTGTAGTCGTGTAAACCTGACATTAATGTTATAATGACTTCACATACAATACCTTTAGTTTATGAGATCTTTGAACCAAGAATATAATTGCTTTATGCCCTACATATTCTAAAGATAACTCTAATACTCAAACCACAACGATTAATTTATCATTGGCCTAATGCGTCTCGTACGAATATTCTCATACGCAAACGTTATATCTAAATAACGAGTTATTAACAAGTTTTTTTATTTATAACTTGTCAAGTTTGACTTGGTCCTTCGAGCCGCGTACGAGTAAAAGTATTTTCTATAAAGTGTTATGTCTTCTGCAAGCTAAAGTCTTCGAAATAAATAA
This sequence comes from Ectropis grisescens, assembly GCA_017562165.1. Classification (NCBI taxonomy): domain Eukaryota; kingdom Metazoa; phylum Arthropoda; class Insecta; order Lepidoptera; family Geometridae; genus Ectropis; species Ectropis grisescens. The sequence continues at coordinate 20,956,743 of CM029773.1, forward strand.
ACCATAATTGTAATATTAGAGGTGTTAAAATATGATTCAGAACAAAGCTATGCGCCTCTATATTAGTTATTAATGAATTGCTTGCAACTAAATTTAGGAGCACAAAAATCGCATAAATTAAATATGTACGTGAAGTTATTTTATTTTACAAACTCCTAGGGCCTGTTCAAATCGTAAAAAAGAGCATGACTAATCAAACTTAAATGTTTGTACATATTAATTAAACTTATTGTGATCAGTTTGTATTTGTGTTCTAAATTTATTTATTGATATAAAAGTTATTGACTCTTTTTTGCGGTTGACAGTATTTTGTTCTTGGTCTGTGTTATCCCTGTTTGCAGATTTGGGCACACAGTAAACTAAATCGTATTGTCTTGCTCACAAGCATGTTGTGTCTCATTTGGAGTGAGCAGGATGACACGATCTGATTTATCCGTCATGTCAATAGAGTGATCTGTGTGCAGGATATGACATGTCCCCGTTTATACGCCGCTACGCCAAGTATCTGAATGAGAAGGCGCTATCGTACAGGACGGTGGCGTTTGACTTCTGCAAGGTCAAGCGGGGGTGAGTGCGAATATATATGTATCAACTATACTCTTTTTTTTAGGGGATTCTACAGTTTAGAAATCCTTATTGCTCAGTTACTAACGTGGGCTTATTACGAGCTTTACATATCGGCTAAAAGTTGACAGGTAACAGACTATTACTATACCGGTAGGGCCGTAGAGCACCTCCTTGTGAGATGCCAAGTCGTTCTTTGATTTCCCCTACCGGCGGAAGCTCAAGCTGAGGTCATACCGTCTAAGGTACCCTTGCGCTAGTCGACGTACGCGATGTTGTAGTCGATGAGTACGGTTAGGTTAAGATTAGGTTTGTATTTTCCTGCGTCTTCCGCGCTAGCTTAAAGTTCGATAGGTAGTACATTTGAGTACATGCCTCAAGAGATAACTGCCATAGTTCCAAAAAAAGTATTACTACGTAAAATTTTGCAATTTGTAGGTACTTGACTAAAACACTTTTCAAACAAAATTAAAAACAGCTCATCTGTGCGGGAGCTACCATGACACAGAGATAGAGAAGCTCATAGACACACACACTTACACACCCTCAAATAGACAGACACAAACACACACTGTCACAAACACGCCGAACTCTTACCACCCCATCGTTGTTGCGTCGGGAGTTAATAAGTTCTGGTGTGAAATCACACCGTTACCTATACAGCATTGACGGTTTGCTATCCGGAATCATTAAGACTTTTCACGCGAAAATGGTTTGTTTCCAGGAAAGAGGAAGGTTCTCTGCGGATGATGAACGCGGAGAAGCTCCTCAAGACGCTGCCGGTGCTCCAGGCTCAACTAGACAGCCTGCTGGAGTTCGACTGCACGGCCAACGACCTCACCAACGGAGTCATCAACATGTGCTTCATGCTGCTGTTTAGGGATCTCATCAGGTACGGTCGTTCTTTTTTAGCAACTCCACAGACTCTGAGGTTCATGACCTCTGGTCTGTCATGGGTGCTTTTTTTACATAAATCTTGGATTAGGAGAAGCAAACAAAGAAAAATAGGGGGACTTTTGAACCTAACTAGTGCTTTTGAGTCCGATTTTCTACGTTGCTTCCTCCCTGCTTAGAGCCTCCTTAGAGCCTGCCCATGATGGCCATCTGTTAGTTAGGTGTAAAATGTAATAAAGAGGAAGGTTGTCTGCGGATGATGAACGCGGAGAAGCTCCTCAAGACGCTGCCGTTGCTGCTTCATGCTGCTGTTTAGGGACGTCAACAGGTACGGGCATTATTTTTAGCAACTCCCACAGACTCTGGGGTCCATGGCCATTTCTCATTGGACTTACTCCATCTAGTCTCAGGGCGTAGTCTCTCGCTTTACACTACGTTTACCGATTCACGGTCTCTACTTTAGAACCCGTCTACCCCAACGCTAATCGTGTCTACGTCAGATATGGCCGATCCACTGCCACTTTAGTTTGGCAATGTGCTAGGTTATGGCAGTGACTTTAGTCTCTTACGAATTACTTTATTACAGAAATAATGTAAATCCCTCAATCCCTCAGAGAAACCCCAAATATAAATAGGCCTTTCCATAGCTTCCTAAGCGAGTTTGAGTTTAAGGGCCGTTGTCACTGTTAGTACTCACGTTTCAGCATTGTAGGTCATAACGGGTAAGACGCTTTGGTTTGTTTTGTCTTGAGGCTCTATAGGTTCAGTGACAACGAGACCCGAACTTGGAGTCACCATGCTTAGTTATAAGTTTCGAGTGAATTTAACTCAAACTTGCAACTTCGTGCTTTGCGCTGAATGGTCTGACGCAAATTTTGATTTCAGATTGTTCGCATGCTACAACGACGGCATCATTAACCTGCTGGAGAAATACTTCGATATGAACAAGAAGAACGCGCGCGACGCTCTCGATCTCTATAAGAAGTTCCTCATCAGAATGGATAGAGTCGGAGAGTTCTTAAAGGTAACTGAATCTAAATAACAAGTAGTACAATCTTTGCTTAGTTTGTGGTTAAATGGCGTTGTGTGGGAATTTGCCACCAATATTTACGTATCATTAATATCAGCATCAAATTCAAATATGCGTCAAACGTCAGCCCCTGAGCCACGCTCCCAAACTGCTAACATTTACGTGTTCGCAGTTCGGGAGCGAGCTCCCGCGTCTCGCCCGTACACTCCACATAATTGCCTCGTCTAAACGTCGACGTACAGTCGTACGTTTTATTAGACTGACCAAAAGTATATTGTTTTTTAAGATTAGATTTAGTATGTGTTCTTTTGTATTTTCTCTGTTCCGTGATATAAGATTCCGAATATCAATTTCCAGGTGGCTGAAAACGTGGGCATAGACAAAGGTGACATCCCGGACCTGACCAAAGCGCCGAGCAGTCTACTGGACGCCCTGGAGGGTCACCTCGCCACGTTGGAGGGGAAGAAGGGATCCGCGGCCAACACCCCCACACAGACCGCCAGGTAAACTTCAGCGATAAGAACGTTTCGGCTGTGGAATGCGTTGCCTGAGTGGGTTCTTCTCGACGGTTATAGTATTGGTGTCTCCAAATCGAGAGTGAATCGGTTTCTTCAAGGTAAACACACTTGTAGAGCGCATCGCCACTTAAACATCGGTTGATCAGATCGAGATGACGGTCAATGTAAACCTATAAAAGTAAACAAAAATATAGTCATTGAAGGAAAGTCCTGAACATTGGCAAAAAAATTACAGCTTATCAATTTTTGTGTGAGATATATTTGAGAGTGTGCAACTGATCTTCATGATCTAATACCACCAACAGTTTTTTTTCTATCGGATTGGTAGCTCGGAAAAGCGATATCGTTTCAATTCAAAGATCCAACGAATGGGCGATTCTACAATTAAATGTGATGAGAGTGTTAGAGACCGGAAGACGCAGTGTTGGACGGCCTCCTACTAGATGGACAGATGACCTCATAAAGGTCGCTGGAAACCGCTGGGTGCAGGTTGCGCAGGACCGTTCGTTGTGGGGGGGGGGCTATGTTCAGCAGAGGAATTGTCGAATTCTCCAATGATTGAGGAACGTCAATGTGACGTAGTACCACAACTCCGCCATTGGACTTCATTGGTGGCGCGGACTATACTATCTCTTTCTCACGTAATAAAGTTTAATAATATAAAAACGTTATCCTTTGTGGTCTATTCGCAGTGCTCAAAAGAACGTAGCGAGCGTGATGGGTGCGCTCTCGTCGACGTCGTCGTCGTTCGGGCACGCGGCCGCGTCCGCGCGACTCGACCGGCCCGGGAACGGCGCGCTGCTCATCGACGACTCGCTGCGGCAACAGGCGCTGGCCGAGGAGGAGGCTGCCATGACGCAGTACAAGGTGAGAACACATGGGGAAAATAGACAAAACATTGGCAGTTATCGAGAATGGCCAAATTATCGACCGAATTCACTTAAACAGCGCCAATAAAACACTTTAGTGTAGTCACGTGCCGAGTGACGCTGCTTCGCGTAGCTCTCTGGATTTAGCGATGGTCACGTGACCGGGTGATTATACTTGGCGTAGCTATCTGGATTTAGCGATGGTCACGTGACCGAGTGACGATACTTGGCGTAGCTATCTGGATTTAGCGATGGTCACGTGACCGAGTGACGATGCTTGGCGTAGCTATCTGGGTTTAGCGAAGGTCACGTGACCGAGTGACGATACATGGCGTAGCTATCTGGATTTAGCGCGCTGTTTGAAGCCAAGTTGGACAAAATTGAGAGTTATTCGGGTCACCCAGTCGAAAGTCATGAGGACACACATTAAACAAAACACAGTCGAATTGAGACCGTCATTTATCGGAGTCGGTGTAAAAATGTCATCCTATTTGAAGTCTTGTAAGAATGACGTCGACATAACGACGAATAAAACAAAATACAGTCGAAATGAGATCGTCTTCCTTAAAGTCTGTGGTAAGAATGTAGTCGTCGTTCGAAAGGCACTGGACACGAGGAGGCCGCCATGACGCAGTACAAGGTGGGGAAATTAACAAAAAGTTGACAGCCATAGGGGCTGTCGAAACCTCCAAGGTCGTACCGGAAATTCTGAAATACAACGAAGAACAAACTACGGTAACGGTCGCGTTGGAACTACGGAAATGCGGCTAAAGTGAAATGGGGCCAGGTAGGGTTGTAATCCAGTGGTGGCCGAGACGAGGTAAGCGGAGTGTAGGATTTGTAGGTGCTGTAATTAAATATATATCTATCGCGGGTAGAATCTGCACTCGATTGGGACAGGGCCGGGGAAGATAGGTTTACGAGACAGGCCTATACCCAGTAGTAGGATAAAAATGTTTTGGATGATGATAATGAGACTGCCGAAACTTATAAGTCAGATTTTTGTAGTGAAATTTTCGGCAGTTCCTATGACTGCTATTTTTTTGTATTAAACAGCACTGCTGTCATGGCGGGCATGTTGCCTACCATCAGACACATGTCCTGCTCGTACTATCAACCTATACTATAAAAAAGACGTCATCGATCGTGGCCGGGAAACAGTACGCTTCTGATCGACCATTTTTTCTAGAACTGGTTGAGAAGTAGGCCATGACACAGTACAAGCTACTTTTGATTTGTGCCAGAACTGGTATCAATTAATTGTCCATTAGCAACTATGTTATTTTGTAGTACGATGTATTACTATAGGGAATATGCATGCATTTTTTTTATATTTTTAATTCACTTCTTACACTCTTGTAAATGTACAAATTGATTTTTAAAATAATATTTAAAATATCGATATAATTTGTTCAGTTTAAACGCCGCCATCTTTCCCGCGCCTGCATGACGTCACAGGCCACGACCTGTGTTTGTTTACTACAAGTGTTGCAGTTACTTTGTACCGATTTTTGGGTTGTGCTAGCTAATCAAACGATGGAGAACACGACTTTTCTCTCTAACACTACTAGCTCAGTACGAATATCGACACCGTTGAAGCAGAAAACATGCCATGTGACGTCACATTTGGTTTCCACAGATAATGATGCGTTTCGCAAACTTGAATTTACCGCGCCTATTTTGCACTTTTTAAATAATATTTTTTATAATTAATAACTAACTAAATAATAAAATAATTGTTTTGGCATAATGGCGGGACATTACGGATTCTACGGAAAAAAAAATCAAGCCAATTTAAACTACATGCATATTCCCTATTATTACTTACTCGTATAACTTGCTTATTATATTGAATTCAAGCGAATAACTCGCCTATCAAAGGTACAAATGCACCAAGAAGCGCTTCAAGCGAATCAAACATGATTCGGTCGCAAGGTTGCTTTTCCACCAAGAGCTGTGCTATGCTACCTTGCTATGGATACGTTGATATCCACCAATCATATCATCCGCTATCTATCGATGCGCGAATAGTATAGATATTGGCTTTCTGTCGATACATCGCTATATCGCTATCGTTTAGCTCAATTAAGCTGCGCAGTGCGCATCTTACTTCGTGACTGTGCATCTTTATAGCTCGCCAACCTACACAGCATAGCACACCTTAGTGAAAAAGCACTCTTGAAAGGTCAACATCGCTTGCTACACAGACGAGTCATCGATTATACTAAAATGTATCAACGAAATGCGTTACACCACGCATTTTTGAACATACTAATTTATACTTAAAGGCGGGTAGTTGTTACAGATATTTTAATGACAAATCTACCCTCTCTATCGTCAGAAACAGCATGCCAATTCACAGTTTGTTACATTGAACGCAGGTGCACTTGTTGCAAGGGGCCGAGTGGACCGGCGAGGAGGAAGTCTCGGACATAATAGTAAGGACAGGGGGCTCTGTACATGGTGTCACATCGCTTTGGTCTATACGATATTTTGGCTGTTTTAATGAGTTACTCGTAAATCTTTTAAATTAAATACTCTGACGTAATATTTGATTAGTGACAAATCTGATATATTATCTTAATATTTAAAAATCCTGTGTCACAATGTTTGTTCCCAGTGAACCCTTCACCAAGTCGACCGAAAGTCACGAAAGTGTGCATTTATATATACTTAACTAGATGTCCGCCCCGGTTTCGCCCGTGGTACATATATAGCACTCATCGGGATCCCGTACATATACAAGGGTGAAAGAATTTTTGAAATCGGTTCAATCATTCCTGAGAATATCGCTTTCAAACAAAAAAAACCTCTTCAGCTAGGTACCTGCTACGCCACCTGTCGGAAATTGGTCGTACCAACTCACATTTAGAAACAAATTTGATTAGCAAAGGTTCAATGACGCAATGACGTTTTTGTTACATTCTTGATTCATGCTCCATTTCTATTGATAGTAGCGGTATGTTCAATAGCTTTATAGCCTTCGTCGATAAATGGACTATCCAATAGAAAAATAATCTTTCCATTTGGACCAGTACTTCCTGAGATCCTAGCTTTCAAACAAACAAACTCTTCAGCTTTATAATGTTAGTATAGATATGTGTTTAATAAAGTCGTAATAAATTTTGTTTTAGGTATTAAAGGTACTGGAAGGCGAAACCGCTAAAATGTTACTTGAAATATTTACGAGTTACTCATTAAAAGCGTTAAAAACACAGGTTGCCAGGCGTTCTCATTGTGTTATATTTATGTATTGTTTTGTCTATTTTATATATACCATTACAGATAGTTTAATATAGTAAAAAAACAGCATTACAATAATTATGTTCGTTTAAGAGTGGTATTTGCACAGCAAATTTTGGTAGTGGCGACGATTCTTTTGCAGAATATACTGATTTAATTCAATGCTATAAAAGATGAGAATCAGTTTAATTCAATTTTGAGCCCTTGAGATCGTTAACGTTACAAACTCCTAATAACTTTTCTACGATAAATATCATCGGTCATTATAGCGATAAATCATGTATCAGTGGGTGATGAGTGTAGTGCATGCATAGGTCATGATTTTGGAATCTTGTGTTCCTATACCTGCGTAATACTGTAAGTAGGCGAGTTGCTTACCATCAGGCACATACTCTGCTCGTCCCGTCACTCTACTCCATCTAAAAATCCATATTTATTTTTACAATAACTGCATCTGAATCGAAACCACGTAAAAATGAAAACTCGAAAGCTTATATTATGTATAGCTTATAATTTATTAATGTTTGTAAATATTTTTTTATCTTATATCATTAACTATAATGAAACTAAATAAATAAATAATAAATATTGGTGGACAATTCACACACAACACTATCTGACTACTAAGCTACTACTACTAAGCAAAGCTTGTGTGATGGCAGCCAGATAGCTGATATAATACTTATATAGTTTTTTAAATACATGCTTATTATACATAGAAACACCCAGACACAGTGCAAACATTTGAATTCATCACACAAATATTTGCACTGGGTGGGGATCGAACCCACGACCCTCGGCTTCGCAGGCAGAGCTACTACCAACTAAGCCACTAGGGCAGTCATTAACATTTTTAAGTAAACATTTTTTGTATATTGTGTATGTTGTATTGTGTGTCGAATTTGTTCATGTCCATTGTCGTAACGACTAAGGAATTTTACAAAAATGTGTTGTCGCTGTTTGTTTATGGTGATTTAAATGGGATTGAAAAAATATCGTTATGTGTATCGATACAAGGTTCTATTTTGTGTGGCGTGTTTTAAATCTAGAAAGTGTTTAAATATGTCCCTTTTGTATACATGGGCTTATGGACATTACTATTTCCATCAGATTCAGATTTTTTCAGATATCTATCTATATTTCCTGTATTCATAGCACAGAAAACACGTAGCCCACACAAAGCTAAATGTAGGTAGTAACATTTTTGTAGGTAGTAACAGTTGATGCACATTTCTTATACAACAAACACCATCTAGCCCTAAACTAAGCAAAACTTACTTGCGTTATGGAAGCCAGATAGCTGATATAATACATACAAAATCAGAAATACATAACTATTATACATGGAAACACCCAGACGAGGCCAAATATTTGCATTCATCGCACAACTAATTTGCCTTGGGTGGATTGTTCGATATGATGTCTGGTGGGTCTCTAACTAGGCTGTACTTTGGCTACTTGGGCTTATTAGAGTGTATTTCGCCAAACTGAAACTGTCTTAACTTTGATATTGTGCTCTCTTTTTCCGCTTGAAATTATAGAGATAGCAATAGTCGATTTAGTTTGACGGTAGAAGAGGGCGGATGTCTTCTTAAATCAAGTTCAATCTAAATAGATCCATATAGTTACCAAATAAAGTACAGTTTTCTTGCTTTAAAATATGCCTCTGAAACAGAACCCCTTATTTCATTTATCTAATGTATTGTACATAGTATCTATGTACTTATCATGAAATCACCCTCATTGGCCTGGTGATGGTAGCAGATTCCAAATCTCACCCCGTTTAATTCTGGACTCTATTGCTTCCAGAACAAGGTGCAGTCTCCGACCAACGCGGCGAACAACCCGTTCTTGTCGACGGGTGCGCCGGCTAACAACCAGCAGTCTATAGTCGATTTGTTCGGGCCGACGCCTACGGATACTACTAGTAATGCTAGCAAGGCCAGCGATGATTTGCTCTCGCTAGGAAACCCATTCGCTGATATGTTTGGGGGTAAGTAAAAAAAAAACAATGCTATTATTGACATTGTGACATACTACGTCACATAACGTAATCACTTTACAGGACTTAAGATTAAAACTATCATTTAAGGTATTTAAATGATAGTTTTGATCGTTTGATCAATTCGTATGACGATCAAAACTATCATTTAAGATAGATAGATAAACTCTTTATCGCACTTAAATTATAAAGAAAAATAACAATAACACAGAAAAAAAACATAGAAAAAAGTAGCAATTGGCGACCTTATCGCTAAGAGCGATTTCTTCCAGGCAACCGTAGGTTGGTAAAAAAAGAAATTATTAATGGAAGACGGGGAGTGCAATTTGGAGTACATAGATACTTCCGAATGATAATTTGATAATACTAACTAACAATTAATTTCAAATACAACAATATAAATACATAAATCAATTTTACGTCCTAATACACAAATATTTTAAGGTAACTGAATGATAGTTTTGATGGATTGATCGATTCGTTTGAAGATCAAAACTATCATTGAAGGTAAATAAATGATAGTTTTGATCGTTCATAAGTCCTGTAAACATGATGTGTTCAAATCCCGAAAGTTTAAAAACAATATATACTACGTCACATTGTACTGTTATAGGCTTACGATTAGATTCAAGTCCTGCTCGTCTCATCACTGTATAGTGAATAAAGTATAAATATAAAAATTATTCATGTCTTAGTGACGAGCGCAGTGTCAGACAGGGGAAGTGTTTTGATCACCATCAGGTGCACTCCTTGCTTGCTCGTCCCGTTAGCATATGTTATAAACAAAGTATTGCCATTGGTAGATACTTTGTTCGCGTACCACTTACTATCCTCGGAAATGAATGGACGCTCAGTTTTAGCAAACGTTACAAATAAATACATTTAAATGTTATATAATCCTTCAAAACTGAGCTTAACTTACGTATGTATTATTATTATTGTTGTAATTTGTTTAATATACTTTTTTACAGGAATTTTGTATATTTCCTACAGTAATATACACTCACACTTTTGTAACTGACTAAACTATGTCTAATACATTTAATTTGATAACAAATGTATAAAAATCGGAAAGGAACATGCTATAAACTTTCTATAAAATATTTCCAATTAACACTCACTTTTGCAAACAGCACAACACTATATATAAACTGTACATAGCACATATTCTAGTTATTGTGATGGGTTCCGAAGTGCATAAAACGTGTCGATATAATTTGGACGGTGTTAAGCAGAAAGCTACCATCAAAAGAATGAAAATGTTGATTTAACAATTGGTGTATTCCATATTGTTTTTTGTTATTGTGGTAGATATTTAAATATGGCTAAAATAAGTATCCTACTATTGTTATAATGCCGAATGAAAGTCTTTAGGTTGTTTGTTGTTCTTTCAAGCACAAATTCCTAAAATAATAGTAATGAAATTTGGTTCACAGATTTAGTCCGGAATAATAAGGGCACATTTTATCCCGGAAAAAAATAAAGGGATTTTAAAGCACGCGAGAGAAACCGTGTGAGGCTAGTACTTGTATTTTGTAAATTAACAAAACATAGGTCCAGTATAGGAAAGAACACGAAATACAGTTCCATCCCAAAATATTTATATCCGGGTTGTCAACATTCTTACAATAATCCTAGTTTTTCTGGTATACATAGGCTACGTTTACGGTTTACCATCAGATAAGTTATGTCATTTTGTCTTTGTTAAAAAAAAACATGATCACTTTCTGTTCAACATCGTCCAATTGCAATCGGTTCGTATACTGAATTGAATAGAGAATACCACTTACTGATATTATACTTTTTTTTGTGAAATATCAAAATACAAATGTAAACACCTCACTACCGCCGCTTTCACAATACCCACTCACTAGTTTTATTTATAGGTAGGTATGTCTACAATCGGTGCTGTCACATATAGATACTATTCTGGAAAAACATTTAAAAATTAAATTATCCATTAAATTCAATGATTGTTCTCATTTTGTTGCGTCCATTATGACCAGAACAGTGATAATATCTAATCGATACCTCCAAGGAATACTACGCGACTCTTTTTTTGGAATGTCTCCAGACGGATCGGTGGAGGACTTTTGAATTAGTAGTGTCTTTTGGGAGTATCGTTATGATGGCTATTTTACCAGTTTTGAACATTACAACTGAATAACTAATCGTCTATTGTTCTAAATGTTGACTGCATCGATTGACAACTAATTGTGGAAGACTGGAAATCATTCTGCTCTCTTCTCAATAAAAATCCTAGTAAAAATTAAATCATATTCATGTAGCGGTACCAATACAGATTCGGTAAATAATATTGTTATTGTAGATTTACAAATAACTGAAATGAAAGGTTTTATTGTGACGGGAGCAGTGGTTTCGAATATTCTACCTTTATAATGTGGCCAGTACTGAAGGCACATTCTAAAATTAAAAATATGCTGTTTCCGTCCTTGTCTTATTCACTATAAATAATAAAAACAGATAGTTTCAGTAAAAAAAATTTGAATGTTTCTTCAGGATATGGCCTAATATTTCCTTCCCATTTATAATCGTAGAATCGGCTTAACAAAATTGCGCATTTTTGCCAAATCGTCAAACTCAATCTGATTGGTCTCAATCTATTAGACTACAGGCCTGTGAACAAAATTTATGGGTCAAATGAACCACCAGGACATCGATGTAGGATGATAGAAGGGTATACAGTAATAAGATTCAGAACTATGTGCTTATACTTGTAAGCTGTCCAACTGAGTGCAATTTAAGAGGGGGGTTCTAAACTTCGATAATTTCTGCTTGTCGCATGATTTTTATACGGCGTTGCGGAACAATGGGTTAGACGAGGTATTGCAACTATCAAAATTTTAATTATTAGTTTATCAAAAAAATCATAATTTTCCGACGATTTACAGAGTAAATTTGGTCATTTGATTATGTACGCCATTGGTTCCATACAGTTTCAATACCTCTTCTAATCCATTATTTCGCAATGCCGTACAAAAATCATGCGACAAGGAGAAATTATCGAGGTTTAGAACCTCCCCTCTTGGACAGATTACAAGTGACAGTGATAGTGCTGAATCTTATTACTTTATACCCATCTATCATCCTACATAGGTCTCCTGGTGTTTCATTTAACCCATAAATTGTGTTCACGGGCCTGCAGTCTATATTTTGTTCTCGGGCGTGCAACGTGCATATATTCTTATATTATATTATAATTTTATATTCTAAAACAGATTTACAAATATTTACCTGAACCAAATTTTATCTGGTTCACAATTTTTTTTTCCAAAAAAAATAAATTATTTGTATGCTGATATGTTACATTGATATTATAACATCAAATATAGCACATAACTATGATAATTTAAAATAATGTGATTGCTTAAGTATTATTTTATTATTATAGTTATTATCCACATTTTCAATAATCGAAAATTTGAATTAATTAAAAAACCGCACGAGCCTAGAATGGAAGAGTTGACACAATCAACAATATTTTAAAGTTTTAGTACAATGTAGGATGGCAGTCAAGCGTACGCCTCAATGTTTTAACACAATTACAAATATTGATTGTATCTTTTAACATATTTACTTATAATTTATTCGTTGTCACTACACACCTAACGTTTTTCACAGATCCTTTTCTCCATGTCGCGACTACGCTAAAGTAGTTAGTAGGGCCCTTTGCTTTCTAACTTCAATAGGTAGTAGAGATTAATGGAAACCAACTGCAAATGATCCGTTTAAAAAAACACTCGTAAATAGTAATGGGATGGAATCCATCAGTTTGAGTTTGAAAGAAGAAAGTATGAAGCGATATATATACTATACGATAGCGATATATGTACTATAGCGAGTCTGCTGGTAGTCGATTCTGCGCGTATAAATGCGTGTAGTCGCTAAAGGTCTGCGCCGACTTATGACTCGGCTACCACCCGTCAAAAACACTCAAATATGGGCTTTATGCCATGTACGTTAAGATACAGATTACATTGACAACACAAAGCAGACCGCTCGCTGACAGCCGTCTGCTAATTTATGTTGTCAATGTATTCTATTTCTTAACAGGCATGACACAAAGTCCATATTTGAGTGTATTTTATTTGTCTGGTGGGAGTGGAGTTGTAAAAGTTGGCGCAAAGCTTTACCCCGCGCATTCTATAGCGGCGGCGCCCTCCCCCGCGCCCGCACCCGCCCCCGCGCCGATGTGGGGAGCCCCCACCAACGGCTTCTCAGCGTTCCCGCAGGGCAACGGCGGCTTCGTGCCCGAGGCTAACTTCTCTAACGTATTCGATAGCACTGACTCCTCGGCAGGTGAGCCGCCAGCGAATAACCGACGCTAAATTTTATGAGCTCTCGGAAGCGAGCGGCCAGTACGCTCGGTAGACGTGCTATGGCGGCACTTGGTTAAATATCAGTGAAAACTGAACTGTATTTGGCTATAGTGTTTCTATTCATTTTAATTTTTTTATTGTGTAATGTTGTTTGTTTTCCAATTAGAATAAAATAAAATAGATTGAAAAATTTTGTATTGGTGACAAAACAAAAGTACATAAACGAAAAGACGTTTATTTCTAGTATGAAAACTAACGTGGTTATTACACACTGGTTGCTGGACTGACTATATCAAACGTGAGTTAGATAAATACACGGGTTCGTGTATTTATTTAAAACATTTTTTTTTTGCTAACACAAAGAGTGACCTATGTCTGTGTATAGGTCGAATATTTATGTGATGCAATCGGGCGTTTTAAAAATGTTAAAAGAGCTAATAAGCTAGTTAACCATTGCCGAGCGATAGCACTCAATAGATTGATAGTGTTATTGCATGTACTTATTTTGTTTCACATATATATTTTTTTTCAAGTTAATTTGCCTTTTTATATGAAACACCATGACAGCTTTTTTAAAACTCATCAGAATTTGTGTCGTATGTTATTAAATTTGTGATCAGCACTGGTTAAGTCAGACTATAACCAGTCTTATTTGTGAGTCGTTATGAACTATATTTGTAATTACTACTGAACGTGCCGCAATGACCGGGACGCGATAGTGCGTCATATCAGCAGTGTCGTAGTGTGAGTGTAAAGTTCACTCACTCAAGCTCGTCAAAAAACGTTCTCCTAGCGCATCCTACTTCCGAGGGCTCATTAAGATTTGCGTGTATAACCTTCAGATTACAGTCGTCATGAGACGCTTGAGTTGAACAGAAATAACTTTTATGTTCCTATAAGTTCAGATAAAAAATATATGACTCTTTGTAATTTTATGGTGTAATTTTAAATAGCCTATTTTTTTCAAAGGCTTTTTTACAGTTCCTGAAACTAAGATATCATTCTTAGTTTGAACTTGAATTATGACGCATAGTTTTGAATCATGCTTACAATCTGACTTATTGCTCAGACGCCTAGAGGATTATTTTATATTGTCATACCAGTTGTTATTGACATTTTAATAATATAGTTTTCATTTTAACGTTTTGTTTATTTTTTCAAATACACTTCAAACCCAATTTGAGTAAAAAAATGTTGTAAATAATTTTATTTAAAAATGAGAACACCAAGCGTCTCTTTGCGACAAAAAAAAAGAAAAAAAAGAGGTTGATGTGTGATGAAAGAAAAATGACCACTAAATTACTAAACACAAAAATAAACAACATTTAACTTATCTTAGTTTTTTTTTATCACACACAACCTATTGTAGTTAGTTTTATTTTGAATAATTTTTCATTTATAATAATTTTCTAAATGCTATGTTTGCATAAATTATTAAAAGTGTACTAATATGGCACGTGATGGTAACTTATGCAATCATAGTTAATTTGTAATTTGAACTCTATGGTGATGGTAATATGTAAATTTGGTCTAAAACTGTTCGTTTCTTGCAAGCTGCCGCCGCAAACCCTTTCATGGGTATGGGAGACCCCACACAGCCGATATCCGCGTCCCCTGCCCGTCCTCCTCCCCCATCTCTCCCCCCACAGCCTAAGTCAGCCTTCGACGACATCGAGGACGCGATACGCATGAGTCTCGGAGGCTCCCCGGCCAAGTCTCAGCCAATCACGCAGCAGCCTCAACCAATGGCAGCTCAGCAATTCGGTGACGTCATGTCAATGCAGCCACAGTCAATGATGTTCGGTTCCCCGGCACGCCAACCGATGATGCCGACCGCCGGTTCGATTTTTGAAAATGGCCGCTTTTAGTTGCCAGTGTGTTGTGTTTTTCGCTATATTTTGTTATTTTCTATTGGTCATTTTGTAGATTTATGTATGTACCACCCACAAAATGCACCGTGCCTAATTAATGTGTAAATATGCCTTAGTAGTTCTATTTTTAATATTTCAGTTTATAGCATGACTATTTGATTTCGTTTTTTATTTCGTTTTAGCTTCGAAATTTAGCGCTGCCAGTACTTACCTCATTTTAGGTAACAACGTCCTGTCATCATCATTTCGAACCTTACGTCATTTTCATAAGCATTATTTTCCCGTTCGATGTTTTTGCACGATAAAAGTGTCAAATCATAGTTGTAGGCCCTGTCGATCATTGTCGATTTCACTTTCCATTCTCATGTTGTAATTTTTTAATATCATATATTTTGTTGATGTTATAGATATCCCTGCGGTTGCGTCGTTTTCATGCTTTTTAATATTAAAATTAGAGCATACAATCTGTTTTGGCCACCTTACGTTTGGATGTTTACTTCATTTGTCTGACTTTCCGCTGAAGGCGAAAGGTGAAATAGGAATAAATTATCATTTTAACGTCGCAAGTATTAACAAATGTATGCAAAATACGTCCACCTTTTAACCTCGTTAGATTTTGCAATTTTGCCTCTAACGGTCTCAAATTTCAATACATTTTGCTACAATTTTTGTTTGCTGCGTTAATGGAGTACGTAATCTGCGTCTTCATCAACGTAGCGACGCTAATGAAGACGCAGGCATTCTTGCTTCACCTATTATGAGCTAAGAATGTCGGTCGATCAAAACTTTTGGGTTTTATTTTTCTTTAATTATGCTATGATCAACGTGTCAATTAAATTACATACATTCGCTTTTAATAAAAAAAAAAAACAATATTTTTTAGCAAATACATTCGTTTTTATCCATCCACCATCTATAGAAATTAAGGAGAGGTATTTCTAGAAAACAAATAATAATTTCTAAAATCACAGTAGGTATAATGATATACAGATTATTATCACGTTTCGCAGGAATAAAAATTCAATTTTCTCACAAATTTGCATTAAGTACACAAAGATTTTTTAAAGGTCTAACAATTTGTGTCCGGATGGCAAAGACTGATCTGTGTTCAAGCTCTGAATAGCCGATGATACCCTTTGTATGAGGAATTGGTCAGCTCGCTTATTACCAACATCTTTAGTGGATTGACCCAATGGACACTTCAGCAGAGCGGTATATATTCAAATATGTATTCATTAAAAAGCTATGTAGGACCTATTTGAGTCTTCTCGTTACTTCTGCTACGTCATCTTTGTACTAAATAAATATGTATTAATTAAAAAGCTATGCAGGACCTATTCGAGTCTTCTTGACTTCTGCTACGTCGTCTTTGTACTAAATATGTATTCATTAAAAAACTATGCAGGACCTATTCGAGTCTTCTTGCTACTTCTGCTACGGCATTTTTGTACTAAATATGTATTCATTAAAAACTATGCCTATTCGAGTCTTCTTGCTACTTCTGCTACGGCATTTTTGTACTAAATATGTATTTCTTAAAAATTTATGCAGGACCTATTCGAGTCTTCTTGCTTCTTCTGTTACGTCATCTTTGTATTCTCCTACAGATCTCGGCGATTGTGTTTTATTATGGATCGATCTGTTTTATAATCGATAAAATTATTTGAAACAGTAGTAACACTTCAACCGATGCGCATAATATCAATATCATAACTATTAAAGATTGATCGACCGACATCGCCAATCATTAGTCGACCACACTCAACCTATCACAACAATGGCCATCCCCAACGTCACAATCGCCTATCATATAAATCTCAACCTTATTTCGATAAAGACAAAGTGTAATATCCAGGTCAGCAACAGCAGCAGCAACAAGGCAAGGTGCTCACCGGCGATTTGGATTCATCCCTCGCACAATTGGCTAACAACTTGAGCATCAACAAAACCGCTACAGCCCAGAAGTGAGTCTTTATTTCGACGTTTGAGAATGACAGCTATTTTTTTGATTCTATGGAGTTATTTAAAATATATTAAAAAAAAACTATATATACCAAAATATATTTGGGATACGTAAACAATTATTATCTCATCGATATATTTTGTTATAAATACAGGAAATATATATAATTTTTGAAATGTCGACTTTATTTTTATCTACTATTAAATAATTCCATGGGAATATAAATCTTGGCATCAAATTATTCGCTTGAATGAAATTATTTTCGAAGCGGTTTTACGATATTTAATCAATTCGAAAGTTAAAGTGATGTGATGTAGTTAGGCAGGTTGCAGTGCTTGGCCTACGGTCTATGTGTAGACTCACAGACAAGACATGAGACAGTTCTGGAATCTTCCTCTGTCTTCTAAAATATATAAGTCATATCTCGATGTCTGTGTTCAGAATCCTCCGAAATGACGCGACCGATTTCTATATTTTTTTATTTTGTATTTGGTAGGTAACGAGAATATATCGTGATTTTAAGTATTTATTCGTAAACTATTTTTACACCTCCTAACTTCACCTTATATTATTTTGACGTGATTTTATTATATTTGTATTAACAAAGTTCAAATAATTATGCGTCGTTTATTGACGTGAATAACGCGAAGTGTCACGTCACTTTGACATTTCATTCTATTCTTAATTTAAATGTCAGAAGACCGTTTGCGGGGTCAGCTAGTAAAATAAATGTATGCCCGTTTGTTGAGCGCTGTAACCTGCGAGTTTGACAAGTGTCGAGCGTCTCTCGTTCGAAACTTAATGCTAGTTGTGAAGTAAATCTAGCTAGTTTTGAATTATTCGATTATTACCTTACATACATACAGCCCTATTAAAACTATCTATCGTAATTAAAATAGTGTCGTCTCCTCTTGTGTATGATACACGCAATAGGGATGACGCGATTTTTATAGCAATAGTTATTTTATGAATAGGGCTGCTCGTCTAATACTGATGTTGATTCTTGAATTTAATTCTGGAAACCATAGAACATTGATAATGCTACAACTTACGGACAAATAAATGCTAACATACATCTAGGGACCTATGGCCTTAGATCACCTATACTGCCTAGCGTAAAATAAATAATTGCAGATAATATCATATTATGTTATACATATGTATAGAGCCCGTCGAGAATGACTAACAGATGCTGACTATCGGTACGGTACACTAGTAAATAATAAAGTAAATAAATATTGGTGGACAATTCACACACACTATCTGACACTTAGTTAATTGTTTAAAAATACTCAGATAAAATGTGGTAAGGTATAGTTTTCGCTGAACGTTTTAGACATTGTACATACACTATTTAACCAAGATTAAATAAATAAATATTGATCAACGTTCCTCATATTAGATTTAGCCAGACCCAAATAAGCAAAGCTTGTGTTATGATCGATTTTTTAACTCCGTCCGATGAAAGAAAATCTCATTTCAAACCGATGAAATTGAAAAAAAAGTTCAATGAGGATTTGTGTTTTTGTTTCAAACATTTTATTTGGCATCTTTTGTTCGTAGGGTTGTACCACACATAATTTTCATCGATGTAAATTTGTAAATCCGTTACCAATTTTAAGAATTGACATCATTATTATTTTAAAGATCTCTTGTATTAGTATGGTGTGCTGTAGTAATAAACAGATACGTTTTATTATATTAGATTAATAGTTGTAATTTATATTAAAGAACACGTTTAGAACAAAGTATCGTCAGAAAGGGATCTTTAATTTCACATTTTATTTTACTCTTTTATAAAGCTACTCTTTTCGTGTTGAATTTAAAAAACAACACAGATTAAAAGGGTAGCTTTGAATGGATCTGAATGAAAGCTTACCTCGTAAACTGTCCAGCTACAGCCCGTTTATAACTCTTATGCGAATCACTATAAAGCACAAATTAGCTAAACTTGTATTTATACACCAAAAACACACGTACAAAAACTCTTATTGAGCAGACGGTACTTAGCTATCTCAGCTTATGTAAAAAGCCATAAACCAATCCATTAAAGCTTTTTAGTATCTCGAAACCACGCCATTGACAGACTGTTACTAAAAACACATTTCTCTGTTAATAAGTACAAAAAATATAGTGCATGGACACAAGACGTACAAACTTACGGGGTAGCCGATCGGTGCCTGTCTGCAACGTGACATACGGCGTAGTATAACAGTAGAGACGTTTCCGGATGAAAAATTAAAGTTGTATGCGAATTAATGAAAACCTACATACTAATAACTTTTGGGATTTGAGCTCATTCTGAACTGGTCTCCGCGCAACCACAGTCGTAATACGCGACCGCAACGTGAGAGAGATAATTAGAAATCATTTATATCCCCATTGACTCGTCTAATATTTTTAATATACGTTCAAATTTGATTGGACTACAGTTTGGTCTCAACACAATATCCATATTGTGTTGAGTACTTAAAAGTCAAGTCTGGATCCTAACCCTGAGTGGGTTAACCCGTTCACTCCCAAAATTCCAATGCCAGTAGCACTAACTTCAATCTGTGTAATATTGAGAACAGGCGTAAATTACTTCCTGTAAATCGTTTCCTGAATGATTGGGAGAAGACGACGATGTAAACCGTATTGATGGCCTAACATTAGGCGAAGAGGTCAAGCGTAAACCTATCATAGTAAAAAAAACTGGAAAATGCCTGCAAAATTTCTCCCACAAACGGCGTTTTAAAATCGCGCAACTAAAACTGACCGATCTAATAAAACTATTCTAGTCATCTAGTTATTCTAGTTCCGATTTGTCCCCATGGTACTTGTACGACCGATTTCTCATCCGTAAACGGCCGCAACTGACCGATAGCCGAGCTAGCTTTCATTCACGTTCCAACGTGGCTGACGCGTGCCCCTCGACCAGACCGATGCAATGGAACTCGCCGAAGAACGCCAGCAAGCCCGGCGCGACGTGGACCCCGCAGCCGATGCAGGCCACCACCGGCGCCGGCTACAGGCCTATGGTACGTCACTTGAAATTTAAAACCACGCTAGACGTCACCGTCTCAAAATACACGCCTCTTCTCCATCAAGTGTCATCGTTCAATTTGGTATTTAAGATTTTCTTGTATCATGTAGAATAGGGATGTTAACACTAATCACAAATTAATGTTTAGTGTTAATTTTATGATAGTTTTAATTAATAGAATATAAAAAACATCATTTTATAGTTACATATTACTACGTAGCTAGGTAATTATAAATGATTTTAAAATCTATATTTTTAATTGTGATTGAAAACACTAATATGACTTATTACGTCACTACTCGCAAAACAAACTGTCGAAAACTGACTAAACTGTTTACTTGTCTGCATTTTTATTATAGTTTGCGATCTTAGTGACTACGATTTTGACTGTTTGTATTCAAAGTACCTAATGATAAGAAAACACATTAACTGGACTTACAGTCATGAATCGCGACCAACTTTTTGTGACTTCAGTGACGTCATGTCACACTACTATTTTGAAATAAAATATCATTTTTCATGATAAACATGCGTCAATCTTCAAAATAAAAGTAATTTCGAAAAATTGTTAACTTCCCTATTGTATTTGTGTCGCCGTAAAATTGTTAAAACCGTCAGTTTACAAACTAACCTACAGTTACATTATAATTTTTATTTCACGAGTTAGATTATAATGTGACGGTGTTGATAATTTTCCAGTGGTATTTGTACATTATTATATTACTGTAGAGTCCGCTTATATTGACCAACCGCTTAATATTACTTGATTTATTTACGTAGAGAAGTTTGTTTTTTTTTTTATATAAAATTCTAAATAATTGTTTTAAAGACACTTAATGTCGCTTAGAGTGGCGGTTATTATGACACATTTTTTCGTAAATTGTGTCCGGATATAGCAACCGACAAGATTTCTAACAGCTTTCGGCAGTGTTCGGAAGGGTCACATGACGCTCGACGAGCGTAGCTCGTGGCTTGTTTTTGTTTTGAGTCTGAGTGAGTAATTGATTGTTGAAGGTCCACGCCTTGTTTGTTATTGATATGCGAAATAAAAATACATCGCAATATCGTCGAGCGTTTCCGATTGAGGATAAAACTACAACAAAATGTAGATAAGAAAATGGTTAAATACTTCGATTTATATTGCTGTGTTTATCTCTATGAAAATAAATAGACTGTGTATCTTGTAAGTTGTTTAGTATGTACAAAATACTTTGTATGACGTCCGCTTAGTAACACATATTTGTCATTTCTCTTAGATGTTATTATAAACGGATTCTACTATATTTGTGTCTTATTGATAAATCATTTTCTTAATAAACCGTATAGGGGTGGTAAAACTGACATGTACTGGACGATTCTCGCACTGTAGAAAATGAGCATAGAAAGGTAGACTTAAACTCATACGATGTTGGTTTAATTTACAGTGACAGCGGAAAGCTCACATACCGCGTGCAATCGGGCACTGTAAATTACACCTACATGACACGAGATTAAGCTCATTTTTTAATGTTCGTTTTGGTTTAGTGTGGAATCGTTACAGTTTGCAATGTATTCCGCAGATGTACGATGTATTGGAGAGGCGTTTATTTTAGACTGGATGACCGCTACAATTTTATCATTAAACTAATTCAATAGGTAATTAAACCAGGTGACGCGTTAACTAGTATTTGAACTGTGGTCGCTTTGAATTGGCCTAGAGTCGAAACGAACCAACCCACCAACGGGAAAACGAGTCAAGTAAATGTCGCGTAAGATTACGCGGATTTGCATAAAATGTAAATAAAAATGGAGACCGTTGGACGTTCCTCAAAGAATTTTGCCATGTTATTTATTGTGTTTTTCATGTTGTATTATTTTTTGGGTTTTATTTGGAGTCTTATTATTGTTGTTAATGATAAAATTGTAGTGTACAAGCTTAATAATATAAGACACTGTTTAAATATGATTTTTTAGCATTTGCATTTTTTTTTTTTTCGTTTTTTAAATGATAATAATATCGCTATGTTGAATACATGTATCTGAATCAAATGAACAAATCAACATTTTCGGCGACTGCTTTATTATTTTCGTTATAAGTAGATTTTTAGTACCATTATAAACGATCTAAAATTAACATTCATAAAAAATGATATATTTTATACGATTTAATTGAGATCAAAATATATTTTAGTTTTTGTTCTAGCTAATAAATACCAAATCTTAGGGAGATATAAAAACATTTACCTCACGTTTTAGCCCTGTTTGCAATATTAATGTAAAATATGTTTGTTTTTTTTTTACTTTTTAATATAGTAACCTGTGAATATCCGGTACATAACATGTTTTCTTTTCTGAGCTATTTGCTTTACATGTTGCATTGGCGCTAAGACTTTTCTTTTCGCACTTATTTTTCTAGTTACTTAATTGCAAAAAGTTTCTTTATGCCCCTAATCATGGAGTTAACTGTAGAAAAAACAGAGATGCTAGCTATATAAATAATATTTAAGTATTAAGTGCTATGAGACGGACTGAGTGAAATTTTATTTTAAGTTCTGTTCATTGAATCGAAATAATAATATTAATAATTTTAGTATTTTTATGAAATTCATGATTTTCATCGACTTTGGTTCAGTGGTGGCGAAGATGTCGCTGATACTTGAACCGTTTAAGAGTCACATATATTGACGGACACGACAAATTTACATTACACAAAAATAGGAGTTATGATGAGCTGTTTAAAAAAACAATGTGAACAAAAGTTCCTAATTTCGAAGTGGTGGTATGAGGCTTTATCAGTACTAAAGCAAAATGACCAAAATTTTGAATTAAATACATTCTAAAGTAAACTATCATATTAAAAAAGAACTCATAAAAAATGCGAAAACCGTTGTATTCAATTAAAAAAATCAATAAAAAATATAGGACAATCTCTGTTTTTCCTCGTAAGCTTCAGTTCCCTACCCGTTATGCATTATTTTTGCTATCCCGTAGCATGCTTCGTTTATTTTGCGTTTTCCAGGGCCCCGGCATGAACCTACCACCCATGCCCCATACTTTGCCACACACATACCACCCCCCGCATTATGTTATGGTAAGTTGCGCTATGTTTTTTTTTACTATTTGACTAGTATTTTTCGCACAAATAAACGTTACAATGCGCATCAAATGTAGATTTTGTTTGAGTACGCGTCTAATCAATTTACATTTATTGCATCATAAACAAAGTCAGTATACCCCGTATCCGTATCCGTCCATACAGTATGAAAAAAAAATTGGTTGCCTGTAAAGTCGGTATACGGGCGAAAGTTTTACGTGACAACGACTTTGAATGGTAAAACAATTTTACGGAAGGGACGCGTGCCTTTCACTTTTTATGTCTGTCTCTCTCGCTCTTAGGCGGGCTATCCATGCCCGAGTGGAAGGGACGCGTGCCTCTCACTCGCTCTCGTTGTGAGCGCATAACGTGAGCGGAGCGTAACGCAGTTTCTTGAAGTGTCACCCGGCAAACCAATTATAAGACGTTGTCACGTCAAAAAGTTAAGTATAAAATATTGCAAAAGCATTAGCTCTGTGGTGAATATGTTCATAATTTTCAGGTAAAAAGAAAAGAAGATTTAAAACGGTTTAGATCAGTACTTATCTACTGTATTTTTACAACAAATAATACACAGCCGCGCAAACGTCGAGCGACATAACCGAACTTGTTTGTTATTCTCGTCGCCCGCGCATTATTAGGTCGCTTGCTAACTAGGCTCGGTAGTGTTGCCAGAAAGCGTAGACAGGAACGTTTGTAAATTACGCGCACTGTATCTAGGGTTGCCATCTCTTAAAATTTTGGCAACTAGGACAAAACGCGTGAAAACTTAGTAGCGGTGTACAAGCCTAGTGAGTGTATCACGGGTGTCCCTAGACTTTAAAATTTTAAACCCGGCCTACAAATGAAATCCCGCCCGGACGTTCTGGACGGAAGGCCATCCTATCTGTGACACTCACCTCCCGTCGCGCTAGGCTGACTTTAATAAATTTTACTTCACTATGGACGCAAACGTGTCCAACATGAGACCAACTTTACTGTTACTTAAAAATAATGTTGTTCAAATCAACTTCTCAGTCACATTGTGGCTTAAATTTGATGCGCATTCACGACCAGTTATTGCTAATATGTATATTTGATATTTGGTGTGCGATTAGATACTGCCCCTATTATATGCTTAAGTTTTAGTATGTACTTCTTTGAGGACCTGTAGAAGCTTTCCATCCCGCTGTTAGTTAGTACTTCTAGTAGGTTCTTGTCACAGGCTGCTTCTGAACCCAGGTAAGGTCAACTGAAGTCGTACCGTCTACGAAACGAAGTATGACTTTGAAAAAAAAATACTGCTACTGTACGCCCTGTATTGATAGTAAGTTTGGCAAATTAGAAAGATCTAAAAAGTCTGCGACGCAGCGTAAAAAGGCGTAGATTCGAAAAAAGAAAATGGTTGTCCTTGACACCAATTTTTTTATATAGCTTCCTAATTTTATTTAAATTTACTTTCAATACAGGGACTAATTAGTTTTAGAGATGTCAAATACACACTTGGTGCGACGATTTATAAATTTCAATGTAATGAGAGGTTGTAGGGTGTTCAATTAAATGTACACACCTTCATTTATCCTGATGAGAAAAATTATGTGCGAGACAACCCTACTGTAAATACGTCATACCATTTGTGACAAACATAAATTTTCCAATGATTTGTTCTAAGCATGGTTTTGTATGGATTTCGAGCATGATCTAGTGTGTTTCCAAGAATGGTTTGATCATTGTTATCCCATCCGATGTTTGCTTAATCTTCGCTCGGTCTTTATTTACTATCTTCCACTGTTTGATATCATAAAATTTGTTAAATGCAAAAGTCAATTATTTTATCAGAAAGATGTAACTTTTGTATCTATTTTCAAATTGTACAATTGTTGTATGGTTTGAATTACTAGATTGCTGTTATATGATTTGTCGAGTCATAGTTTGCATTACGAACTAATTGACGGCAGGAAATTCTTATTTAAAATGATATAAAATCATCCCATCGAGAAAATAAGTACTCGTGAAGTTCATTTTTGTTTTATTTTCTCTACAGAAACACTAGGTTAATATACAATCGAGCAATAGAAAAAAAAGTTTTTTTTTTTACAATCACCGATTTGACCGTTGGTTGTAAGTCTCCCGTGGAGCTGTAGGTAGTGGGTTCGATTACAATTAAGTAAGCATTGTATCGGTTGTAGCTACCATAATACAATCGTTGCTTAGTTTGGATATGGATGGTTAGCTGGATAGTGTGTGTGTGACGACCGTCTAACTACCGAATCATTCGGACACCAAGATTGTCTCCAACGAGAAAAACCCACTCAGGCAATGCCTTCTACATTGTAGTGTTCAGTAGTGTTAGTTAGTAGTGGTAGGACTCTTTGCAGAGTCCGTCTGAGGAAGTACCACATCATTGCTAGTTAGTCTACCGCCAAGCAGTAATGTAAGAGTTGAAATCATTACTGTTTTCCGGTTTGAAGGGTAATGTTTCCAGTGAAATTATAGAGACAAAACATCTTTGGGTGACGATCGCAGCGCAGTGCTAGGTAATGATTCATGGTGGATATTCCAAAGACACGAACAAAGAGGTTTGACATTTGTGATAAGAACTTTGGGAGTTGCCTGAGTGGGTTTTTCCCGATAGTTATAATCTTGGTGTCTTCAAATCGAGAGTGAATCGGTTTCTTCTGGGTAAATACGCTATCGTAGACCGCATCGTCGCTTAACATCAGGCGAGATGGCGGTCAGTCTTCATGTTCCATTAGCTGCGTGTCACTGTGATGTTATGTGGCAGGCATGGTGCTGTTAGTCTCGTCATACAATACCATACAAAAAGTGTTCGTGTCACGAAAGTGGATTGAGTGGAAAGTGGATGATGTTAAACCCTTCGTTAGGGGTTTAAAAATTTACAGGAATAATTTTTCGTTTCATAGTTTAGAGAGCAATTAATTCTCGTTGGAAACACAAACTTGTTGTCAGATTGAATTGTTGTCTTTTAGAAAAAAGTGCTCCATCGTAAATCGCATCGTCGCTTAAATAACGAGCGAAATGGCGGTCGAGCACAAGACTCAATGATTTCAAAAATTGCAATTCATGATTTGAGCGGGTTATGCACCTTCCTTCCACTCGACACCACCAAAACGATACCATCGGTGGTGCCGTATGGAATCACTAGTCCATACAACACCACCGACTAATAGTGAGGTTACCTACATACAAAGTTGTTGATATGAAAACTCCAATTAAGTTCAAGCAGTTTCATTAATGCGGTATGTCATTTGATAAAGTTTATATTTATCTGTCACTCAAATGGTCATCTTGACATTGTTCATTGCAATTTGCATATTATTGTCTTTCCCGTCCGAATATTTTAATTTTTCACAATGGACATGGATACTAATACTGACGACATAAAATACATAAAAACTAATGGCCGAACAGCACATCACTAGGGTGGTGTCGTATGGACTAGTGATTCCAAACAACACCACCGATGGTGTCGTTTTGGTGGTGTCGAGTGGAAGGAAGGGTTATGCATGATATGTTGGCCGAAAAGTTCACGTTGCGTTGTATTGCGTCTTATGTTTTTTACAGTGCGTTCTAGCACCGCAGTTTTGGTCACGCCTATTCGAATTATTAGTAAAAACAACATAAAATCGTCAACGTTACTTTTAAAATATACAAAATGTCAATGTGTATGTACTAAGTATTAAAGTCTTAATCTCCGTCTTTTCAGCAACAGCCAGGGGGGATGGTAATGGGTATGAGTGGCGCCCCCATGATGCCAATGGGGGGCATGCAAGCCCCCATGCGGCCAGCCGTACCACCACAACCCACCAACCAGTTCAGTTAAACGTACAAGCCAGTACATATATGGTTAATTGAGTTATATTATCGCGCTTATGTACAGAGTTATTGAGTTAAAGCCTAAAATCGTCGCTCAAACGTTTGAGGTAAATTTTAAGCTCGGGTTCGCCTCTTAAAGTTTTATTCGCTGAGCAAAAGTATACAAGAATGGCGGGGCGGATTGACCATCATTTAGGTCATAAGAATACCAAAGTCATTTCAAACTATGTACTGCATCTCCCGTTCATCTAAAAACGAGCATTCAAATATAAGTTTTATCTCGTACTGTGTAGATACAATTTACAGTGGCACAATACCAGACACCAGGCGAAACGCAAACTGTAATTACAGTAAATTGTAACTACAGGTTGACGGTTCATTTTTCAATGCTCATTTTGTATATGGCGGCAGTATTGCGATGCAACTGAAAATGTCAAAATAAATAAAAATGTGTTTTGTCAGTCCGACGCCATGTCTTTTTACTTTTTATGCCAGGTGTAAATAAACATCGTTATCGGTTATTTTTATTTTGTTATAGTTACTGAAAAACGCATCGATTATGGGTTAATTTAATTATATGTGTTATCAAAATTAAATTAAAGACGTGACTTGACCAGGAGAGCGATGATTCTGTACGTATTATATTTTTTTTACTTCAGAAGCGGTAGTCGCCAATATAGGGAAAAGCAGAAATGTTACATCTCCTAAAATAAATTCGTTTCCATCTATGTTTTGTATACGTATTACATGTGTAAGTCATTTTTATTATAGACTTCACTCTGAAATTGCGACACAGTAAAGCTTTTGAGACTTCCCTGAGACTATAAAACCTAAAATCGTAATAGATTTCCTCGATTTCAGGGTGTTATGAAACTTGCTCCATAGTAAAATTTGTTCGTTTGAGTACATTGCATCCAATTTACTTAACATCATTTCTGCGTTTCCCTATATTATGATATTGTTACACTACAAACATGTAGTGTAATAATTGCTACAATTGAATAATGAAATGTTTAAAAAATCAATACAGCCGATCATGTTAGATAAAAATCGGTTATTATTTACGTTTACCGATTTCAATGTACCTACGATAGCAACATGAATACGTCATTACACTGATTGACACAAAATGTCAACTTACGAACATAACATGAATATCAATAGATTGTTTGCCAAGGATTAGTCGGTAAATAGTGAATATTAGAATGAATTTGTGTAGGGATTTCATTTATAGTCATTTCATACAATTGTATCATTACAGTAGAGTTGCTTATCCGGCACTTCAAAATCATAACATGGTTTATCGGGATATTCGGATTAGCGAAATGTAGCGAAATTAACTTTACTTTCTAATATCGGTACCTAATTTCTCATCAAAATGAACGAATAATACAAACATATTTACGTAAACATATGTAAATCAATTAGTTGTAATTAGTACAATTACTTCCTTTATGTTTTCCTCCTGAGAGGTGTAACCTGTTAAAAAAAACTCTGCCATATATGAACGGTACATTTCCTGTAGGTAACTATACTAACTTAAAACAATGTAAGCGTTTGTGTGTAATGTGTATGTAATTAATTATTTAACTACGAAATAAAATACTCCCATTAAAAAAAACATGTGAGATAAAATCGTTAATTAATTTATAGGAGCAAATGTAATCGACTCCTAAATAAAGTAAATTCATACATTTAAATTCTGTGATTCAATTCGCAAACAAAAAAGTTATAATTTTTTTGTTGTTTTATTTGCGCTAGCACAACACCGGAGTAATTTTTGCTACTTTAGGTACTGCTGATACCGCGATTTTATAAAGCAACACTGTCGTAAATGTCATACAGGTTATGGATTTGACATTTTTTATCGAACTGTCAACACTTGTATTAAGAATACCGAATGTGTCCGATTAACGAAGTGTCGGTTTACCAAACTCTACTGTATTATTTTTTGAGTATAGTCAAATTTTAGTTAGCGAAATGAAATGAGAATAATGTTGCCACTTTATTTAGTGGTACTTTTTGCGTGCATGAGCCATATATAATTTTATTTGTATACTATTCGAAGACGAGGTTACGGAACGTTTTATGGCGAATACATCAGTTATGAATTATTTTTAATAAAATTCTTATGAATACGGTGCGTAAAATTTTTATAAACGAATAGTCATATTTATTTCTTCTCTTCTCTGAATTGTATACACTACACATTCCATACGTTTGTATTAAAAAAAAAATGAAGTTATTTTTGTCGAATTATTAATAGTGTCATGTTTATATATTTTTGTTTTTTTTATCGAGTCTGTGAAACAAAATGTGACTAAATAAATTGTGAATTAAATAATGTACGGGTCGAGCTTTGACCAGTAGTCGGGCAATTAACGTTGCTTAAAAAATACTGGTCAATGGTATTCAATCTTATTAACCTGAAATCTAACTTATGAAAAGATTTATATTAATTTGCAATATTTGCTAAATGGAATGACATTATGAGAATTCTGCTTTTTGAAATTTTTCGTAGTCTGTGCCCCCACTGAAATTTGTGGTGAAATTGTTGAACCACGTCGCTTTTATACAATGCGCGTTATATAAATAAATTAATTCGTTTTTTATTCTGGTGACCTTTCATTAAAATAAAAACAGACATTTACATAGCTTTTTTCATAATGAACATTCACAAACAGATGTATTATCTACTTGAATCAAAAGTATGCTTACCAAGTATATCATAATATCACATAATATATTTTAGATATTTATAATCACTAATTTTGATGTGAACATCTAATCCTTGCTATATAATGTATTAGATTGTTATAAAAAAAATTAGACATTACGGGTGTGTCTTTATCTAATAGGTGTTGAGAATATACTTACATATGAGCAAGTGCCCAAAATTATTTAAAAAAAAAACAGTTTTTTAAAGACGGTATTAAAAAAATAATTTTAAATTGTAGCACTGATGTTGAGGTGCGTTCCAAATTCAATATTTAATTGTTGGTTAAATTTAATTAATTAATCTGTTTTCTTAAAATCTTATGTCAAAAATTATACGTTTTTTGAAAGCCCTCATATGCAATAATTTAACGTCTTAGAAATATCGCCGTCTTTGACTACGACAGAATCAATAACAATGTAGTTGTTTTTTTTTCAGTTTTCGGAAATACATCCAACGTAACACGAGTATCTGTACAAAAATAGTTTACAGTTGCATATAGCCAAATACAAGTAAATCTACAAACCTTTTTATTAAGAAAATATATCTTATAACTAGATAACAATACTTTGTACAAATGTTCTAGTTAAACATATTAATATTTCATTTGTGATATTTTGATTTTGAAAGACTGTTTTTTTTTCGATGTTGCAAGTATTAAAGATAGGCTTTATTTATATGAAAAAAAGATGCATATTTTCTTATCATTTGGACAAAGTATTGTATAACAAGTCATCGTGTCATTTTTTTTTAAAAATGTGATCATTTGGTGGCTTTGTTGCCTAAAATATGTTTGTGTAGAAAATATATTCTAATGTTCACAGAGATATCTGTAGCGGTTATACACTTAATAATAAGAAAAATTATACAAGTTACTGTATGATGTAGCTAAGGTAGAGTCCAAATGCATCAATGCAGTTCAATAGAAATTGTAAATACTTGTTTAATGTTTGTTCACATAGTACATAGTGCTAAAGTTATTTCTATAGCTTACTCGACACTTGAAATAGATTTATTGTAGACTTGTATAAATCTATAAATATTCCAAGTTAACATGGCTTTCGCTGAACCTATGTATCTATGAACTTATATGATAATTCACATTAATGATATTTAATATCATTTGCAGTTTTCGTCTGAGATCTATTGGTAGATTTCTTTGTTCGATTGCTAGTATTCTTCGTGCAATATATTATTTGATTTGTGTTGTGGCAACACTACTGGATTTTGTTCCGATTGGAACATAGCTGCTCTCCGATCGCAATGCAGTCGGAATGATCCGATTTGATATTGCAGTTTCGATTCTGATTCGGAATTATTCCGACAGAGTTGTGAATCTGAATATAGATTAAAACCAGTGCTTATTTTTACTAAATTTGTTTAGTTTGCCATACTGTTTCAATGGATGCTGTGATGAACATGATGAACTTAATATTAAATTTACCACAGTATAAAGAGAAATCCTAGTAAGTTAACTCATTATCATTAATCTTCAAATTTTTAAGTTGTACATTTTATTCTTTTATTTTTATCAACTATTGAGTTATGTTTTATGTAAATAATCCTCTATTTGCTAGATTTATGGCGTCTTTAGATATCCAATTTAGTTTATTTATGAAAAATAAATCAATTACATAATATTATTCTATGATTTTTATTTTCTGTTCTGCCTGCCATTTCATCCGTATAATTACATGGGTCCACTTTACGCATCTACTTAGTCAAAGTAGAACTGTAGAACCAGTTTCAGATGAACTTTCTGAGTGTCCAAGGGGCTGTATTGCGTATGTAATAAAGTCCATTATATAAATCGCCGCAGTTTCAGAGAGTTCATCCCACTTCAGCCGAATAAATTGAAATTCCTAAGTAAAATAAATTGTTTAAATGTAACCCTCATATAGTGTGTGTGACTGTCTGTAAAAATAGAATTTACCTCTTGTTCTGATGACAATACTATCACAAATTATGTAGCAGTCTTATACCTAATATTATGAGGAATAAATAAAAATACTTGTTACTAGCATTCTTATCTGTGTCACAGTATTAGTAGCACTATTTATATATGTCTATAAAGTATGATGTATTATAGCTGTTGAGACAAAACATATTTAATTCGATTATTTAAGATGAAAAATCATGTTGCAATTTATTTAATAAATGGTTGACACCTCGAATGAATGACATAAGGACTATTGTTGCGACTTTATGGTACTTATCCGCTAATAGTAGGTACATAAGGAATAACAAGACTGGTTTTTCATCCAATAGATTATCTGACCAGACAAATTTTACCTTTTTAACAATTGTAATAAAGGTCAATGACTATGTCGAACGTAGAACATGTTTCACTCCATATTGTCCCGAAACCTCGGCAATAGATCATATACAGTGGTCTACTGCAGATCACGTATGCAGTCAGTCAGCCGTCGCTGGAAGTATACTTCAATCGTGGCGCTACTTATATCATCTGTGAAAGATTGAACCAGGCGTATGATGATTGTGGAAGGTGAAACTTAAAGATCCAATGCTGACAGATCATTCGCCGATAACCAGTAACACTATTATGAATAAAGGTAGTTTTACCTCATTATGAATATCAACCAACGGGCAAATGGTGAATGACCATTTTTTCTGCGTGCCCAATTTTCACCAATGAGTCAAAAAGGCCGCTTCATAAGCGTTCATCTAATAATCACCTGTAAAATTGGCAGAGTGAATTTTCAACTGCAGTAGAAGTGAAACATTGGTCATTTGTAAAACTGTTTCTTTATTGCAAGGTCGTGATTCACAACGCAGTCGAAGTAGCTGCACACGAAATAAGAATCCTAGTCTCTGTCATTCTAAAAGGATATATAAGAAACCGACCGAGAGTGAAACGGGCGTTTTCAAGACACAAAAATACCTGTCAAAGACAGTTCCCAATTTCACCATAGGTGGCGCCAATGTTTAATTTTGTTAGAGAAATTTCATAAAAACAAACAGTGGTGCCACACTTGGTAAAATTTATAACTATCTTTGACAAGTCAATTTGCATCTGGAAAACGCCTCATTGTGAATCAGGATACCTACCTAGAAATTTCGGTGTTTGCGGAACTAAACGTACCAAAGTCGTTAGTGTAAAGCCTAAGATAGTTAAGCTTTAGTGCTACCGTACTAAGCGTAATGTGATCAATAAATTACAATGTGATTTCTTGAAAATATATTTTTGTTAGGAGTGGTTTCCCGTAACATTTATCTGTATGATTAATCTAGCGTAAGTATTGAGCGGTTGGAATTAGGAATGGCTACATACAAAATGCTTGAACGTAAATCTACCGGCTCGTGTTAGAGCGGTCATAAGTAAAGAAAATAAAGATGAAAAGGTTATGTTGTGTTTCATTTTATTAGAATCCTCGATCCTCACCACAATGAGTCGTTTTCCAGATGCAAATAGACTTGTCAAAAAGAGTTCCAAAAATTGCCAAATGCGACACCATTATTGGTTTTTGTGGAATGGGGCGTTTTCAAGAAGCAAAAAGACCTGTCAAAGACAGTTCCCAGTTTAACCGTTGGTGGCGCCACTGTTTTATTTTGTTAGAGAAATGTCACAAAAACCAACAGAGGTGACAAGTCT
Organism: Ectropis grisescens; assembly: GCA_017562165.1. NCBI lineage: Eukaryota > Metazoa > Arthropoda > Insecta > Lepidoptera > Geometridae > Ectropis > Ectropis grisescens. Next base: position 20,990,280 of record CM029773.1, read on the forward strand.
TTTTGCGTCTGGAAAACGCCTCATTACTCTAACAAAATAAAACATGGGCGCCACCCATGAGGAAATTGGGAACTGTCTTTGACAGGTCTTTTTGCATATGGAAAACGCCCCATTGTAGATGCAGACTTGTGGCGTATGTGAGTTTCTAGACCTGTGTCAATCGTGATCGATCGATACCTTTTGATTCGATCGCAACCTGTACACGAGTGATGAGTGAAGGAATCACGGATTTCTAAAACACCCGATCTTTTGTAACCCGATTATCAGTTTACAAGACAAATCAAATTGAACTTTATGGTAATACGTTTTACTTAACTAATTGCTTATTTATTGAATCGTTTGGATCGTACATTCATTCAATCACATTTTTTTTTAACTTTACAACTTATATGATTACACTTGACCGCCATCTCGCCTGATGTTAAACGACAATGCGGTCTACGATGCGTGTTTACCTAGCAAAAAACCGATTAACTCTCAAACTTTGAAGACAGCAAGATTGTAATCATCGGGGAAATCCCACTCAGGCAACGTATTCCACAGCCTAGACGTTCTTATCGTAAAATTTGAGTAAAATCTCTTCGTTCTTGTCTTAGGAACATCAACCATGAAACGATGTCACTTTTTCGAGCTACGAGCATTCCGATAAAAAAAGGGCAAGGTGGTATCAGATCATGCAAATCAGTTGCACACTCTCCGAAGTGTATCTGATAAAAAACCGATAGGCTAGCAATTTTTCGGCGATGTTCAAGACTTTGAAGTCTTTGACATCCACGTAACAACGAAAATATCTCTATTACTGAATTCAGTCATCAGAAACCATAACTTAGACTTCTGGATTTATTAAGTTAGCTGACGGAATGTTGCACTGAATTCAGTAGCGACTAAATTTAGCAAAGTTTATTGTGCCTTTTAGGAACACGTACAGAAAGTGGGTACCTACTAAGTTTTTCTTTTTTCTTATTTTTTTGTTTCGGCGCTGTGTGGTGTTGCGTACCACCAGGCACATGTCCTGCTCGTCGCGTCACTCTATAATACTAGGTTAAACAAAAAAGGATCAATCAGAGGGAGTTCCGAGTTCCGAGTCGGTACGCTGAATCAGCAAATAAAGTATTTTCTCTACCCATAACAAAGCACAAAACTTCTTAGGGAAAATCGTGTAAGAAATCCTGTACAGAATCGCTGAGTAGATTTCGCAAATGTATGTATATTTCATACAATGTGAACGCAGTGTTAATTTTTCATATCTGGCAACATTTTCATGAAATCAATCGATGACAGCGACGGATTTTCGCATAAGTTCGCTGACGACATTTTGTCAATAAATTGTAAAATTGAAGATAAATTTGTACGTTTTCTTTGTGAATTAGTGTTTAAAAAGCCAGAAACATGGCTGATAACGAACAAAAAGCCATTCAGCTGATGGTGGAAGCCGAAAAGAAGTTGAATTCCTCAAAATCCTTCCTTGGTTCTCTCTTCGGGTAAGAACAATGAAAATTGCCTTATTTCTTCTTCATTCGTTTAATTAGATTCTCTGAATGTTGTTCCTAAAGGTATGAGAGATTCAACTGGATAGTAATTTCTAATTTTAACCCTATAAATCATTGGATATTGATTGAAAACTTAAATTCCTATCACATTCATCATCCTTTTTTTTATAGACTCTAAATGCTCTAAACAATTAATCAGATTACTCTTAAATCACCAGCATTACGTCTAGAGCATGAGTAATATTCTTATTAGCTTCTAAATAATTGAATAGCATCACTATTTTGATTATTACACAGTGACTCATGTTGGGATTTTTTGACAGATTAAGTCCCATCTAAAGTAAGTTTATTTTTCTGTAGATTCTAATATATTTACAATTTCTATTAAATCAGACCTATATATAAACTACACAAGTTTAGAGTTAAGTAAAAAAATTACACAGGATTCTAAGAGACAAAACTGTCACAAACTTTCACTTTGTTACTTTCATTTGTCACTATAAATCTATTGTTAGTGTAAATAGAGAACTAACTTCACTCCATAACTCTGGTTAGTGGAACATAATTACTTCAATGAGTTGATATAATCTTAGGACTTGGACATGCAAAACAAACGAGCACTGTTTGTCTCATGGTGGTTGAAAGGGCATTATTTTCAGAGCTACATAGTTATGTTATTGCCCAGAGAGCTCTGTATTCTTATGTCTATGAACTCTGCTGCTGGAGTTCATCAGAAACATCACATCTGTGTACCATGCATGCTCTTTGAGCTTACATGCTTTTGCACACTAAGTCCATTCATTTTTTTTTTTGAATACTATTTTTGTATTCGTTTTAGAGGATATTGATTCTTCGATTGACTGAATGATTGATTAAACTCATGTTCACTCAACTTATAATCTGAGATGACAATATCAATGTCAATATCATGTGTAATCAATCAGAGGTTGTCTACATAAGTAGTATCCTCTACTTACATGGTAACCTCTGATTGATACACCTGAACAGAGATTTGTCTCGATTTCATCAATTATGCTTTTAGGCTTGAAAGGTCTTTGGAACCATGATACCAATCACTTACATTATAGATAGATATTATTCTCCAGATGTCACATGAACAATGTCCAGTGCCACTTATCATATAACATTGTATATTGTAGGCCCATGAAACTCATTTCAAGTGGATTTATTTAGTTAGTAAATTTATGTCAGTAGGCTCCTGTCTGTGCCTTGTGCGCTAAAGTTTGGCAGGCTGTAGCTGCCAATTTTGTAGTGTCGTAACAAGTTTTGGGTTTTAGTTATATACAAAATCATTTTCTGTCTTGTGTTTGCTATAATAGTCTAGGCCAAATAACAACTCAATGAAATAGCCATTGTTATAATTATGTAATCTTAATTTTTTTTAACAAATTTTTTTTTGCATTGTTGTTCAAATGGAGCATATATAGTGTGCTATGAGGGTAGTATATTGTTGCTTTACAATTTCAAGGTTTACAAATATTAGGACACAATTTATTATTCATAGGGCCTTTCGCTTTAAATGTCTAAATACTATCTTACTAAATTATATAAGTCAGAGTTTGGATGTATGATTTATGCAAATGAATCAAATCATTAAGTATCCCACAGGAACCACTTAATGAGATAATAAGTGACTTGTGTTGATACAGGTAATGTACTAATTAAGAATATAAATTTATTCCAATTAATGGAACCTTTACAGAGATAAACAAAAAAAAGAGATAATTTACGGCTTGTTTAGTCGGGAGAATGACGCCTGCCGGAGACTCCGGGTTCAAACCCCACACGCACCACTGTCTTTTCGAAGTCATGTGAGTAAAGCCGCTAACTTAAAACGGTGAAGGAAAACATCGTGAGGAAACCGACATGTACCTAGAACCTTTTGAAGTTATGTGTCATCCATCAACCTGCACTGGGCCATTGAGGTGAATTATAGCCTTAACTCTCTCCTTGCGAGAGAAGGCCCGAGTCCCAGCAGTGGGAACATTTAATGGGCTGTTGATGTTGTTGCAGAGATAAAACAGAAATACACAAATACAAACTCAAGAATTTTCGGCTCACTATTCTATGACTGATGATTTTGTTGGGTCAATATATGGCAGGACTTCTTAATAATTAATTATTTATATGAAAAAGTCTTTAGTATGAAGTTAAATAATTGCACAATTACTAGTGTATGTTTAAATTAATCCTAGTAGTACAATGAAGTGGTTTACAAAAAGTTTTTCAAGTATTAGATAACTTGTGTAAAAACTTATAAAATGTAAATAAAAATTTAATTAATCCAGTGTCATGATCTATATCATCAGAGAACTATTTACCAAGTCAATCAATATTCACAAAAGTTTGTGTTTATATGTCTCTAAATCTAATTTGAGAGAGATAGGACAGTATTTTTATTAATTATTAGTTTTTTATATATAGTATAGAGTGATCAGATGAGCAGGACCTGTGCCTGATGGTAAGCATGCATGTTAACATGCCTGCTCATAACAGTACAGTGGTACACAACTATTGGTATCGGAAAAGTACAAATCATTACATATCTCTACACTGTGCTTGTTGTGTGTTGTGATGAGCGCAGAGTTTATCTCTATTGCCTGTAATTTCACTTTAAGATGTGACATTACCTAAGCGAAGCTCATTTAAGCCTCTAGTATGTATATGTATAGCTTGGTACACAAAATATGAGGATTTAGGCAGTAACAGTGAATGTATGTGAAACAGGGGCTCATCGAAGGTGGAAGAGGCAGTGGACTGTTACCTCCGAGCAGCAAACCTCTTCAAAATGGCCAAGAAGTGGGCGCAGGCCGGGCAGGCCTTCTGCCTCGCTGCCCAGCTCCACCTGAAGGCGGGCGTGCGGCACGACGCTGCCACCAACTTCGTAGACGCTTCCAACTGTTATAAGAAATGTGATCCCAATGGTAAGTCGATTTTATGAACCATGACATTTGTTGTTTTCATTTATTAGCAGTAGTTACCTACCGCAAAAACCGCGTAGTTTCTGATCCTGTTATATATGCGGGATTAAAGGTAGCCTATGTAATTATTATTATAAATCATTTATTTTAGACTACAGTCCATAAAAAATACAGTTAAAAAAATACAAAAAAAATTACATAATATTCCTGGTTATAATCTAGCTGTGCTGATTCAGGGTGGGGGTGGTTGACCTGCACTGATTCAGATTCTTTATTGACATTATAACCATGCTATGTTACATTAGGCAAGTCAGATACAAAAATAAGTTTCTTAATATTTTTTTAAATAATTTACAGTAATTCAGTTTAATGTCAAAGCTAACATTTCTGTTTTTTTTTGTGGAATACGTATATTCCGAGTTTGAACCCGATCTGTTGAGACAACTCTATGCGAAACTGCAAGGGCAAACCTGCGCGTCGCTGCTAGTGATAATTAATCAATAGATTGAAGCAAATGAAGCTGTGTAGAGAAAGCGAGTAAAGCCCCCTTAATCACTGTAATCAATATTTTGTCTCCGTTGGCCGGAATCTTGCTAATGCCATCCTTAGTAAGCTCAACGAATCAGAGGAATCACTGATTAAGTCTCATAAACTCAGTTCTTTAAGTCCGCACTCGTTGTTTTTTATTCCAACCGACCCCCAGGAAATTGCTAAAGCAGTTGCGAGCCTTAAAAACGACAGTGCACCAGGTCCCGACGCAATACCATCTCAACTTATTAAAAAATCCCTTGACTCTCTTATTATTCCTTTAACATTTATTTTCAACATGAGTTTAGAGACTGGTACTTTCCCGTACTGCTGGAAAGTGGCAGCCGTGTCTCCCATTCATAAAAGTGTTCCTGATAACTACAGGCCGATCGCGCTTCTCAGTATAGTCTCTAAGATACTAGAGAAACTGGTGAACTCTAGACTAATTAGTTATTTAGAAAAACACAAACTTCTGTCCGACAGGCAGTTTGGTTTTCGACGTGGCAAATCAACATCAGACGCCGTCTCTCTTTTTTCTAATCTAGTGTCCTCCTATGTTGACAACGGCAAAAGATGTCTCTCTGTATTCCTCGATATGGCAAAGGCTTTCGACTCACTTTCAGTTGGCTTGCTACTGAAAAAGCTTAGCGCTATTGGTGTCAGAGGTGTAGCTCTCAATTGGTTTGAGAGTTATCTGTCAAATCGCAAACAATATGTAAAATCTAATATCTCTAACGTACCGAGCGATATCTTACACATCGAGTATGGCGCGCCACAAGGTAGTATTTTGGCTCCAACTCTATTTATTTTGTATATTAATGATATCCTTAACATTAAACTAGAGAATGCCGATATCATTGCGTATGCAGATGATACAGCCATCATATTTAACGGAAAAACTTGGAAACAAGTATATGACTCTGCCAGAGATGGATTATCGATCGTTGCGAAAAGTCTAGACAGAAACCTTCTCACATTAAACACAAAGAAAACAAATTTTATTGCCTTTTCAAAAACCTGTGTGTCTCTTCCTCCTACTAGTTTATTCCTAAAAATCCACTATTGCAGCTCTGTTTTCACATCATCCCGTATCTCTTGCTCGTGTAAGTCCATTGATCGTGTTGATCACATAAAGTATCTGGGGGTAATTGTTGACGAAAACCTATCATTTAAACAACATGTACTACACGTAGCAGGACGGACGCGGAAACTCATACATGTTATGAAAAATCTCCGAGATTGTGCCTCAGTACCACTCTTGAGACAAGTTTATTTTGCGCTGTGTCAATCAATAATACAGTACTGTATTGTTGTTTGGGGCAGCGCCGGGCAGACCATATTTATGACGGCAGAGAGAGCACAGAGAGCTCTTGTTAAAGTCATACTCCGTAAACCCTTCCGATTTTCAACGGACTTACTTTATAAAGAGTTTAAAGTGCTCCGTGTTCGACAACTCTTTCTGTATTATGCTGCCTTGAATACTCACAGAAGTTTGAGGTCTCGTCCGGACTACAGCGTAATAAAGGACAAGCGTGCTCTCTCTTGTAGGATCCCAGTGCCTCGGGTTGGCTCTCTTATTGCAAAACGTTGCCCACTGTACTCTTTCCCATGTGTTTACAGTAGTATCTGTAGAAAACTAAAGAAAGACCAACACGACCTTCCTCTGTACTCATTTAAAACTAACGTTAGGTACTTGCTCCTAAAATTGTCTTACCATGAAACTGAAGGTTTGTTCCACGGTATTTACAGCGACAAGTGGACACGGTACTGAGTGAAGCGGTAATAACTTTTTTTACGTTTTGGTCCTTCAGACAAAATCGATAATTCTTAGCTTTTAGTTAGATTTTTAAATTATTTTATTACAAGTACCTAGTAATATAACTATTTATGTTAGTGTTACGGTTTTATAATTATGTTGTATGTAATAAGTTAATGGTATTTAATAGTTTAATAACTTTTCCAATCGTACACAGAAAAATATTTGTTTTTATGCACTCGGGTCTCAAGATACAAGCTATGTGCTTAGTTTGCGGCCCACTGATCATACTTGTACCCACACATACGGACCGTATAAGCATTGTAATGTTGGACTTCAAAAACTACTTATGTATGTGTTTTGTTAGTCTGTGTGTTAATAAAAATTTTCTTTCTTTCTTTCTTTCAAAGAATAAATTGAATTAGATCCCTTGAGTCGGGGGTCGACCTTGCACCTCATGTGTTAGACTCCTCGCCACTCGGAAAACTTGCCTGATGGCGTAACTATCGTATTACTCTCTGCTAAAAAACAATCTTATCTAGATGCATTACATGGTTGATGTTCCAAACACACGAACGAAGAGGTTCGACTTTACTTTTGTGATAGGAACGTCTACACTGTGGATTTTCCCGATGGTTCTAATCTGATGTCTTCAAATCGTGAGTGAATCGGTTTCTTCTAGATAAGCACGCTCCATCGTAGACCGCATCGTCGCTTAACATCAGGCGAGATGGCTGTCCACTGTAAACCTATAAAGGTGAAAAAAAGATACGTTTAGCAAAAACTTTGTACCTACCTCTTTTGACGAATATCGCGTGGACGGCGAAGTATTAAATTTCCCACGCTTATCCTAATAATATTATAAATGTCAACGTTTGGAAGTTTGTTGCTCAATCACGTCGCAACGTCTTAAAAGATCGAGTTGAAATTCGGAACACGGTTAGATTTACAGACTGGAAGAACCAAAGAGTTTACATATACTACGTATAGAGTTGGCACGTTTTATACCGAAAGCACGGGTAGCATCTTTCTTGCCTTGTCGCTCTTGTGGAAGTGTCATACTTTTGTCGAGGCACATCACTCTGTTGCCATAGAAAGTATGCCCGTCATCTGCTTACGATGGGCACAAAGGAACCGTGCGGAAAATCTAACTCTACGAAAAACTAGAACTAAGCAAAGCTTGTATGTAATATGGTAGCTAGATAGCTGATATAATAAATAAATAAATATTGGTGGACAATTCACACACAACACCACCTGACCCCAAACTAAGCAAAGCTTGTATGTAATATGGTAGCCAGATAGCTGATATAATAAATAAATAAATATTGGTGGACAATTCACACACAACACCACCTGACCCCAAACTAAGCAAAGCTTGTAATATGGCGGCCAGATAGCTGATATAATACTTATATGGTTGTAAATACATGCTTATTATACATAGAAACACCCAGACACAGTGCAAATATTTGAATTCATAACACAAATATTTGCACTGGGTGGGAATCGAACCCACGACCCTCGGCTTCGCAGCAGTCAAATGTCTAAACTCTTTGGGAAGAACACAGAGCCTTTTACCTTTTATCTCGGGAAAATAATGAAAACGGGAACGTGTAGTGATGTGCCGCTACAAAAGTATGACACTTCCACAAGAGCGATAAGGCAAGAAAGATGCTACCCGTGCTTTAACCGTGGTGTAAAACGTTTCTGCCAACTCTATACATAGTATATGTAAACTCTTTGGTTCTTCCAGTCTGTAAATCTAACCGTGTTCCGAATTTCAACTCGATCCGTTAAGACCTTGCGACGTGATTGAGCAACAAACATCCAAACGTTGACATTTGTAGTTTTGGTAGGATAAATACGATAAATACGTAGTTCGAGAATCTCGCCGAACGACAGTAGTAGTGGCGCAGAGACGACGAGACGAGTACAGAGGTCACTAGTTCGTTGAAATTAAAAAGTTTATTGCCCTTAGAAATGTGCAAACTGGACGTACCGACCTCTTTTATTGGATTAAGGTCAGACGGGGAGTACAACAGACTACAATTAAGTGGGCCCTTTTAACACTCGCGCCGTATTTTTATCGTACTGTGGAACGGGACTACTAAGACTGCCCTAGTGGCTTAGTTGGTAGTAGCTCTGCCTGCGAAGCCGAGGGTCATGGGTTCGATCCCCACCCAGTGAATATGATAATACCAGATGAATACAAATGTTTGCACTGTGTCTGGGTGTTTCTATGTATAATAAGTATGTATTTAAAACTATATAAGTATTATATCAGCTATCTGGCTGCCATCACACAAGCTTTGCTTAGTTCGGGGTCAGATGGTGTTGTGTGTGAATTGTCCACCAATATTTATTTATTTATTTACTTAAACGCTCCACACACGAGTCCTAAAATCAGAGGAAATGACGTAAAAGTAGTGGGGAGGAGCCTACATCGCACCATATGATTGGTGATTTATGGTGCGATGTAAGGTCCTAGAGGGTTTTAGACGTCTGTATGTCTTTCTGATCTATTTCCAGTTATATCTTTGGAACCTGTAGGTAAGCTACTAAGCAGGTGTGATTACGAGGGGTGGTAGCTTCCCATAGTAGCGTACCATATTCTATAATATGATATCATTAGGGCGTATTCGACTGACCTAGTAGCTTAGTTGGTAGTAGCTCTGCCTGCGAAGCCGAGGGTCATGGGTTCGATCCCCACCCAGTGCAAATATTTGTGTGATGAATACAAATGTTTGCACTGTGTCTGGGTGTTTCTATGTATAATAAGTATGTATTTAAAACTATTTATGTATTATATCAGCTATCTGGCTGCCATCACACAAGCTTTGCTTAGTTCGGGGTCAGATGGTGTTGTGTGTGAATTGTCCACCAATATTTATTTATTTATTTACTTAAACGCTCCACACACGAGTCCTAAAATCAGAGGAAATGACGTAAAAGTAGTGGGGAGGAGCCTACATCGCACCATATGATTGGTGATTTATGGTGCGATGTAAGGTCCTAGAGGGTTTTAGACGTCTGTATGTCTTTCTGATCTATTTCCAGTTATACTCGTATCTTTGGAACCTGTAGGACTGTAGGTAATCTACTAAGCAGGTGTGATTACGAGGGGTTACCACCCCTTCCTTAGTAGCGTACCATATTCTGTAATATGATATCATTAGGGCGTATTCGACTGACCTAGTAGCTTAGTTGGTAGTAGCTCTGCCTGCGAAGCCGAGGGTCGTGGGTTCGATCCCCACCCAGTGCAAATATTTGTGTGATGAATTCAAATGTTTGCACTGTGTCTGGGTGTTTCTATGTATAATAAATATGTATTTAAAAACTATATAAGTAAAATATCAGCTATCTGGCTGCCATCACACAAGCTTTGCTTAGTTTGGGGTCAGATGGTGTTGTGTGTGAATTGTCCACCAATATTTATTTATATTTATTTATTTATTAGTATTAGCTAATCAAAAACAAAAAAGATGGGTTTATAAAAACCTGTAACTTTATGATAAGTAAGATGATTAATAATAAGATGATTTATAGAGGATAAATTTAAAATTGGTTGCCCTTTTTCTACTAATTAATATGGTCTTTCAAGTTCAGTTTACGAATATATTCGCGTGCGTATTCGTATTCGCGTTAGTAAATGTGCTAGTTTTAAGACTGGCCAGCAGAGCCCCGCTGTTTTCCCGCGTAATCCTCGTTTCCGTTATTTTCCCGCCATAAAAAGTAGCCTATGTGTTCTTCCAGAATGTAATCTGTGTTCCATATGTTAACTCCATCAATTCAGACGTTCGTGGAAGTACCATACCATGATAACACAAACTAATCAGAACAACGAAGCTGAGACTTAGATAAAGAATAGGTAAATAGATCAGGTTTTTCAGCACGGTTCCTTTGTACCAATCGTAAGCAGATGACGTTTATGTTAGCTATGGCAAAAGAGTTACGAGCCGTGACAAAAGTATGACACTTCCACAAGAGCGACAAGGCGATCAGACCCGTGCTTTCGGTGTCAAGCGTTTGTTCTAACTAGTATATTATGTAAACTCTTTGAGCTGAGATCTCAAGATCGTTAACCAGCCCTTTCTGGCTAATGATCTGAACACTCAAATTGTTTAAAATGCCGTTGTGGTCTAAGAGTTAGACACGTGTATTGTCGTCTTGTCACTTGCATACAAAAAAAGAAAATCGTGATTTCAAAGTTAAATTAATTGTAACATTATTAATTCTCGTATTCGGGCCAAAGTTCTGAATTAAACTGAATATGATTTACGTAAGCTTTACTGCTAATGTTAATGTATTCTAATTGTATTCAGTCCGTCAATTAATTAAAAAATGTTGTCAACATATTTTTGCTTTTGTTTCAAAAACGGAAAAAGATGAAGATGACAATGTTTCCTGATAGATTAGAGAGCTTAGAGATATAACATCTTAGATCTCTGGGTGACGAGCCTAGTGCAGTGCTAGGTAATCATTTGGATTCTTCATGTTCCAATAGCTGCGTGTCACTGTGCTGTTATGGATAGGCATATTGCTTATCACCAGACACAAGTCCTGCTCGTCTTGTCATAATATTATAAGAAAAAATTGTTCACTACAATTAGCCGCATAGCTGGGCAGGGGGCACTGAGCTGCGCTTTAAGATGATGCAGTTGTGGCGAATCCGCCCGAGTATTTCTACAAGAACAAATGTATGGGGTTATCTTCTCCGCTGTCTTTAACGCTGAAATAAATAATCGTGAGGAAACCGGCACGTTCCAATATGTATCAATATGTTAGTGATACATATTGCGATCACATGTATCACTAACCGGCACTTGGCCAGCGTAGTAGCCTTGATTGTGGTGCATTTGAACACCAATCGTCTCGCAAAATTATCGGAAAACAAGTAACGGTTTGCGCTTCGTCCGCTAAAACTTAAACTTTGCTAATGCTCTTTTTAATTTCAAGCAAAACGTAAACAGCAATATTAAAGACAAGCCAGCAAGACAAACCTAGTAAAGCCTATTGTTAAGACTATTGTGAGCAGTAGACCCTCAAGTCGGTGTCAATTTTACGCCCTGTGCTTGAGTTATGCGTACTGACAGTCTAGAATACAGGGCTCTATTTGAAGTGTTGTTTCGATTTCCCTGTTTCTTTCTGGTTTTATCGTCGTCATTATAAGCACCACCATACCATACAACATATACTTTGCATTGAAATTTGAACTTAAACTCGTGCACTATGAACACTTATCAATAAAGCAAATTTGCGGTAGGCTATCTTCTTGCGCGCTGTTATTCTTAAAAGCACTTTTACAAATGTACAAGTCATATAAGTTCCAATAGCTGCGTGTTAGTTACTGTGTTATGTGGCAGGCATGTTTCTTACCATCAGGCACATGTCCTGCTCGTCTTGTCACTCCATACTATAAAAAAAATGCAAGTGTTGTATGGTAATATACAACAAATACATAATAATATTCATAAATAAATATTCAAAACTAAAGTCTACATGCCACAGCTGAGGTTGTCCATTGTTTTTTCTTGTGCCCGTTAGTTACTTAGAAAAAATATTATTAGTTGTTCCTAGTTTGGTTCATTGAACTCGCTCCAAATAAATAACATCTGTTTAGTTCATTCCATAAAGTACTGAGTAACTGCACGAATGTCACACATAGCATACGTAGAGTTGGCACTAATCCAACACTACAGCCTTTGGATAGAAAATCTATAAAGAAGTAAGTATGTCTCATAACTTTGTGTGATACCTCACTAGCGGCACACTCCAGCTTCTCCGGGTGGAATCATTATAACATATATACCTACTCACAGGCACAATTTAATCGCCCACCTACATTTTTCGTCATTTCGATCTTTTCGACAACATCTATTTTGTGGTATTTATTATTCTTAAAAACTGTTTTCAACATCTTTATTTGTTACTAGCTGTACCCTGCCCCGCTTCGCTGTGGCACATTGTGATACAACAAGAACAAAATTAAAAAATTTGAATAACCCCCGACTACCTTAGATTTGTAATCTGTACAACATTCTACTAGTCAAGCCCTTTCATTTGATACCCATATTAAGGGAATTGTGAAAAAGGAAATGTAATTCGCCATTTTGTGGGAGCGGCCATCTTGGATTTGAAATTTGTCATAGTGCAAAGTATTCTACTAATCAAGCCCTTTCATTTGATACCCATATTGAGGTAGTAGTGAAAAATATTATATAATTCGCCATTTTGTGGTGGCGGCCATCTTGGATTTGAAATTTGTTATAGCGTTTAGTATTCTACTAGTCAAGCCCTTTCATTTAATACCCATATTGAGGTAGGTTGTGAAGAAATATTTTGTCCGCCATTTTGTGGAGGCGGCCATTTTGAATCGATATTAACCAAACATAGCTAAGAACACCCGCACGGATATTAACTTTCAAATAAAAAAAACCGCATCGAAATCGGCCCATCCGTTTGAGCTCTACGGTGCCACAGACAGACACACACACAGACAGACAGACAGACAGACAGACCGACAGACAGACAGACAGACAGACCGACAGACAGACAGACAGACAGACAGACATCGACGTCAAACTTATAACACCCCTTTTTTTTGTCGGGGGTTAAAAATTAGATAAAACCAATCCTTTATGCGAATTATATATCATTCTAAAATTGCAGCTCGATCGGTGCAGAACTTTTTGAGTTTTTGAACCGTACACAAATCAACATAACATTTTTATATATAAAGATTCACACTTCGGAGAGTGTGCAACTGATCTAATACCACCTAACCCTTTCTTCTATCGGACTTCTCGTATCTCGAAAAAGCGACATCGTTTCATGGTTGTTGTACCAAAGACGATTTGAGTCCGCGTTTGTAAAAAGAACGTCTAGGTTGTGGAATGCGTTGCCAGAGTGGGTTTTCCCCGATGGTTACAATCTTGGTATCTTCAAATCGAGAATGAATCTGTTCCTTCTAGGCAAGCACGCTCCATCGGAGATCGCATCGTCGCTTAACATCAGGCGAGATAGTAAAAAAAAAGTACATACAATACTTAATGATACCTTTCCACGTAGGTACTATCATAAAATTTGCTTTAAAATTAACGATTTCTGTAAACTAGGAGAAATACAGGGTGGACGGTTCACTGTGCCTGTAAGTGTACTTCATAGGACATAGCAACCATTTTTTTCATACTAACACTGTCCTACTAAAATTGTACATTCGAAAGTTTGGATGTTTTAATAAAGTTTGTATGTTTCTTTCTCAATCACGTAGGAACGCTTGAACGCATCGGGCTGGAATTTAGAACATAGATTATAGTCTGAAAGAACACATAACACACAGAAAAGGGCCGCCGGACGCGGCCGAAACTTAAGTCGGACTAGACTGGCTGTACATCACGTGCGTTACCCGTATTTTCATTTAAAATGTGTAAAAAACCACGTTAGTTTTCATGCTAAAACTGATCTATTTATTTATCTAACCACGCTTAACGCTGCCGTTGCCCAAACGCTATTTGGCGGATAAATCATTTCTATGAAACAATACCCTTCAAACCGGAACCAGTGTGATGACTAAAGGGGTAACAGGAAGCTCGGTGTGAGACCTGTGCCTGTTTATTTAAATTCTTCAACTCGACATTGTGCCGGTTCCAAAGTAACAAAAGTGATTTACTTCATTACCCGCTGTAATGACTCTATTATATTGAACGGAAGTCTTCACTAGACGCGTTTCAGACACGATGAGTTGCGAAAATTTGCGCAATTTTCACAAAGCTGAATTAAAAAGGAGTTTTTTTAAAACAAACATAAAAATACTATTATATGTTCCTACTGCTGGGACTCGGTGTCGTCTCTCAGAAGCATATTATTACTGCTGGAACTGGGTGTATTCTGTCAGAAGCATATTCCCACTGCTGGGACTCGGTGTCGTCTCTCAGAAGCATGTTATGCTATTTTTGTATTTTTAGTTTTGCATATATTCTACTAATATTATAAATGTCAGTTTGTATCTTTGGATAAACAATCGGATTGAAATTTGATACTCAGTTAATAAATTATAATCTGAAAACAAAAGCATAAAGCAATAGTGAATTAATTTAATTTGAAGTTATAGTCGTTTTTCAGTATGTGTAAAAATAGGGGCGCTAAATTTTTTTTTCTCAAAGTGAGCATCATCATCATCATCTTCAGCCCATGTTCGTCCACTGCTGGACATAAGCCTTTCCAATATTGTGCCACCAAATCCGGTCCTCGGCTCACCGCATCCATCCGCTTCCCAAGTCGCAAGTGAGCATCAGACAAAATACTTTTAGAAACCCCTGCTCTACCTCTTATCCCTGTGCCAAATTTAATTTAAATCGGTTTAGTAAAACCACTGAACCGATTTCAATTACTTCTACAGAACGCCCGAACTTTTTTTTCTGGGTCTGTTACCTGGCTCCCATTTAGGCCTGCAGCGCCCACATGGTGACGTTATCGCCCATTTTGGGAAAGGCTGATCTAGAGTCTGAAAATGGACATAAGCTACTTTTCAATGTGAAAAATAGTTTGTAAGAGGTTAAATATGCGTAATGAGATAGTCAAGACTATAGAGAAAGACACAGCGGGTTGATGGAAGGAGACATGACTTCGAAAGATTCTAGGTAGGTATGTGTTGATTTGACGGTTTCCTTGCGATGTTTTCTTTCACTGTATTTAAGGTAGGCGGCGTTACGGATATGACTTCGAAAAGACAGCGGTGCGCGTGAGATTTGAACTCGGGGCTCCGGATCGGCAGTCGCCGGTCTCCTAACTAGACCTGTCGTAACATACACTTGTATTGATAAGATATTAAAAATATACATGGTCGAACTGAGAAACCTTCGTTATAGAAGTCGGTTAATAAATATTACGACGTATTTGACGAAAATATAACTGATATAAGTTTACACGTGAACGCCATCTCCTTTGATGTTAATCGACATTGCGGTTACGACGGAACGTGCTTACTTAGAAGAAACCGACTCGCTCTCAATTTCAAGACGTCAAGATTGTAACCATCAACGTCATTCATGAAACGATGTCACTTTTTCGAGCTTACGAGCAGTCAGATAATAAAATACTTGCCGTACACTCACGTATTATTGCTTTAGTCAGTCAGTATGTCTGTCATCGATCCGTCTGCGGGGGTAAACACGCTATTCTCCACTTGAGAATTGTAAACTACGATTTTATCGGTTCATTTCGTTTGGGATTTCCCGCGTTGCTACAGTAATTTCCCGTTGTAGTTTCCAATACAGTAATTTACAATAACAACGGTACAGAGTTTTGTTTCCTTTGTACCCAATCCCACTAATATTATAAGCGCGACAGTTAGTAATAATGTATGTTTGTTATTCTTACACGTAAAAACTGATAGGATTTGAATGAAAATGGGTACACCAGTGAAATAATGAATGGTCTGGAATAACACATAGGCTCCTTTTATCCAGGAAAAATAACGGGATCGAGAACTACGGGGGTAAAACCGCGGGGCATTGCTTTTAGTTTTAGTTTTATTGAAAAAAATTAAACGTTTTTTTGTATTTCAAACCCCGTTTCGCTTCATTATAACGGATGTCAGAAGTTTTAAAATACCTGATTTTTTTTACCACAGTCAGTACTTACAAATGTTTTTATGAAAATCGATACATATATTGGTTAATTGTTGAAAACCATCGATGTAAACCAATTTATGTTCCCTGAGCACCTTGAAATTGGTAATAAACTGCGTTTAGCGTAAGTGATTTACCTAACACAACTGACACAACCAATCTACGTGACCCTTAGGATCGCTAGCGGCGAGATATGCTGTGGATCTACTTAATTTGTTGGGAAGAGTGAGCTCACTCTTCCCAACGATGACATAGGTAACTCCGTGCGCCTGAAGTTTGGAAGGGCACATCTAGTGGTTTATATCGATGTTGAAAACATTAAATTACCCCAAATGAAACCGATTCACTCTCTCTCTTAAGACGCCAAGATTGTAATAATCGGTAAAACCCCACTAAGGCAACCCATTCCACCGCTTAGACGTTCAAAAGTAGAGTCAATATTTAAAACTATATAAGTTTTATATCAGGTGTCCGGCCGCCATAGTACAAGCTTTGCTTAGTTTAGGGTCTGAACGTCTACTCTCTTGCTACAATAATCGAAATTTCGAAATAAACTCGCGACTTTCCTACTCCGCTTCTACTTCGATCCGTCTTTTCGTCCATTTAAAGGTTCTAAGCCTACTAAGTTTTTAAGTTTAGTACTAGGTTCTAAACTCGCGGGACTTAACGCTGTGCGCACGTAACTTTGCTAGCTCTGTTTTGATTATAGATTAAATTAGTTATGTCAGTCGAAAATATTGAGAGTGTTGTTCGAGAGTTGTCAAAGACTGTGTTGTTGCTGCAGAATGAAGTGAAATCATTAAAAAAGTTGATAATCGACCAAAATGATATCATTAAGAAATTTGCAGTTGATACAAAAGTGATCGCAACTAATACACTAGAGGGTAAACAACATTCGACGTCAGCTTCTACGTCACTCAGACCGCCCCGAGTGGCGGGGGCTCGTGCGAAGTCGACGATTGTCGCGCTCGGCCAGCGGGAGCGAGGGAGGAGGCCTATATCGCCGCTTAGTCTAGCGGCCGCGAGTGCAGCCCCCACCTCCGCCGCTGTTCCATCTACTACTAGCGCACCTACGACACCGACGGCACCGTTACCGCTACACGACTGCCCTGGAGACGAAGACAATGCGAATGATGATGGGAATGCTTCCAGCTGGACCCAAGTCCGGGGGCACCGGCCTCGGCGCCCGGTCACACACGCGACCTGCGGCACGGCCGCGCCGGGGGCCACCGGGCTGCAAGCCGCCGATAGGAGGTCATTTTTACATCTTTATTATGTAAAGTCGGGTACAACTGCAGATCAGGTCAATGAACATTTACATACTATCTGCCCCGAAGATAAATGCACCGTCGAAGTCTTGAAACCGAGGGGAGAATATGCTTCGTTCAAATTATCCGTACCTATGAAAAATGTAAACAAATACCTGTCTCCTCAGTACTGGGCTACGGATGTTTACATAAAACCATGGCGCAGTGGATTTCGTGGCCCCCCGCGACAACAAGAATAAGAAACTAGTGTCCGACCGAAAGTTCGGTTTCGGTTTCGGTTTCGGCCAAAAATCAAGTTTCGGCCACAGTTTCGGTTTCGGCCAAAATCAGCCGAAACTTTTGCCGAAACCGAAACTTAACAAGTTCAAGCACGTTCACGATCGCCTAACTTTGTTTTCCGCGGCAACGCTTTGACGAACGCTGTCGGCCCTTTTCGGGAATTATCGTGCGCCGTTCGGATAGTTCTGTAGCAACCAGCGATGCCAACCGTACGAGATTCCTCGTACAAAAACGAGATTTGTAGTCTTTCGTACGAGGTACGAGGACACTATTAATTAACTTCGTACAGATAAGTACGAGATTATAATATTGCTATTATAAAATAGTATGTACCTATGTATGTAGAACTGAAGTAACCGAAATGTAAGTAGTACAACTGTCCTACTAATTGTGATCGGGGTATCTTTTTAATTCTAAATATGTGATTTTGATTATCTATGTTGAGACTGGAACTAGGCGAGATAGTAATTATTATTTTTATGTAAGAGGTACCTAAAAGCGACTGATTATTCTACTAAGTAGAGATACAATCCAAAGTATTAAAGAGTAAGATCTCAAAATAAATACCAATACTTAGTATTTAATGAAACAGTAACAATTATTGATTTGATTTAGTTAGATGACTGATTTGACAGACAACTTAATTTGAAAAATTATTAAATTTTTTTATTAATTTGTTTTTATTTTATATTCAATAAATGATTACTTACAACAATCTTAATATATTGTGTTTCTATTTCATGCCCTAATTAATTAAACTAAATAATTAAATTAACTAATTAAGGCAAAATAATATGTAAAATGCACTAAATTTCAGTATTTTAATCAATTATATACTTGACCACGTGAGTTTCGGTTTCGGTTTCGGTTTCGGCCGAAACTGAAGCCACGGCCGAACATTCGGTTTCGGTTTCGGCCGGAAAATCAGTTTCGGTCGGACACTATAAGAAACAGAAATTTAAAACATTCGATGTAATATATCAGAACGTCCGCGGGCTACGAACAAAATTAGATAAATGCAAAAACGCTATTTTGAATGAACCAGCTGACATCATCGCGTTTACAGAGACGTTCTTGATAAGTAGCATCAGTGACGGTGAGTTTATTCCCGCGGGGATATAAGGTGGTGCGCCGCGACCGCGCCGCCGACGCGGGCTGGGGCGGCGTGCTGCTGGCCGTCCGGGACCGCCACCGCGTCCGGCCGGTGCTCGACATCGACGGCTACACTCGCGACCTTGAAATGGTCATGACCATTATTAATTTGAAATATAAGGAAATTCTGTGCTGCGTAGTTTACATTCCCCCGAGTTCCAATGATGCGACCTACTTGAGGGTATTTTCGGTGTTGGAAAATGTAGTTACTAAATATTCAAAATTGGATGTTTTAATTGTAGGTGATTTTAATTTGAATTCGAGCAGTCAGAATATTAAACTACAGTTTGAATGTTTGCTTACTTTTTGTAAATTTAAACAATTTAATAGTTTATGTAATAAATTCAACACGATATTGGATCTGGTGCTGAGTAGTCTGACAGGTGAGTGTGTGAGCGTGTGTGGTGACGTCAAACTCGTGGAGCCTGAGGATGCGTACCATCCCGCGCTCAGGGTGCGCCTGCGCCGGCCGCGGCCGCGCGTGCCGCCGCCCGCGCCTCCGCCCCACCCTCGACCCCGCTGTCCCCGCGTGGAATTTTTACAAAGCGAACTTTCATTCACTTTATTCGGCGATAGAATCCATACACTGGGACGAAGTCACCTCGAGCGACTGTGTAGACATGGCAGTTGATAAATTTTATGAGAAGATCCGTGCCGCTTTACGTAGTTCAGTTCCTATAAAACGACGACCTAGATATAACCCGAAATATAATTATCCGATTTGGTTTACCGCTCAAATAATTACTAGTCTTAGTAACAAATATTTTCACTTAAAAAAATATAGGGAGTTAGGTAAAGAATTTAATTATGAAATGTTTAAGTTTTATCGACAACGTGCGAAAGGATTAATCGACGAGGCTTATGAGTCATATATCAGAGGTACCGAGCGTGCTATTTCTAAAGATCCAAAAAAGTTCTGGAAATTTATGAAAGAACAACGTGTAAATAGAAATTATTGTGAGGAATTTGAGTACGAGGGAAATTTGGTATCGGGCTCTGAAGCTGTCGACGCGTTTGCCGAGTTCTTTAGGTCGGTGTTTTTGAGCTCGCCGCCCGCGCTGTCGTGCGCGGCAGCCACGCGCGCCGCCGGCGCCGCGCCGGGCCCGCCGCGCGTCGCGCTCGATCACATCACTGTTGCCGACTTGTATCACGCGGTCAGGCGTCTGAAGCCTCATTCGTCCATCGGGCCGCATGGCATTCCACCTTTTATTGTAAAGGACTGTGTGGGCGTTTTAGAAATACCACTCCTTTATATTTTTAATTTATGCATGGAATCGGCGATTTATCCTGCGGAATGGAAAGTTTCCCGGGTCACCCCTATACCTAAGAATGACGACAAAACTAAAGTCGAAAATTACAGGCCCATAGCGGTCCTTTCGGCATTCGGTAAAGTTTTCGAGACAATTCTGAATCGTCACATCTCCTTACAAATTCGATCTCAACTTCACGAAAGTCAACACGGTTTTCGCTCTGGTAAATCGACAACGACTAACCTTATCACGTATGTTGATTATGTTACTTCCAGAATGGACCAGAGTGGACAGGTAGATGCGGCGTACTTCGATATGAAAAAGGCATTCGACCGCGTCAATAATGATACTCTTCTGAAAAAGTTTTTTGAATTCGGTTTCAGTCCTAGGTTAGTAGATTTTTTTTGTAGTTATTTTTCTAACCGCTTACAATTCGTATACCACCTCGGATACAAATCGAATCCTTATACTGTTCTCTCCGGAGTGAGTCAAGGTTCGACATTGGGTCCGACTCAGTTCTCGATAATGATAAATGATTTGCCGAATGAAGTCAGGACCGCTGAGTGTCTAATGTTTGCGGACGACGTCAAGTTGTTCATGGGTATAGACGGAGCCGCGGACTCGTGAGGCGCTGCAGCGCGATATTGACGGTGTGGTGAGGTGGGGCGACAGGAACGAGATGGAACTCAGTGTGATGAAATGTAAAACTATTACTTTCACGCGCTGCCGCTCGCCCTGCGCCTACGACTATCACGTGTCCGGAGTGGCGCTGGAGCGCGTCACTCACATACGGGACTTGGGTGTGACGCTCGATTCCAAACTCACTTTTAACTTTTATATAACGGAAATGGCTAAACGAGCATATAAATCCCTCGGTTTTGTAATTAGGCAATCGGCCCGATTCCAAAACGTACAAACCATAGTAACGCTGTATTACGCCTTAGTTCGAAGCATTTTGAATTTAATTCGATTATCTGGAATCCGCACGAAGTCAAATATATTACGTTATTAGAGAAAATTCAAAGGAAGTTTGCACGTTTTTTATACAAAAAAATGTACGGGTACTATCCTACCTGGGATTATCCCTCCTTGTTCGTCTCGGGTATGGTGGGGTTGGACACGCTTGAGCTGCGGCGTAAGTGCGCTATCGTCGTCCATTATTACCAACTGCTCAATAATAGGATAGATAATCCTAGTACATTAGCGCAGTGCGCGCTGTACGTCGGGGAGTGGGAGTCGCGCGCGCGCGCGGCGGCGCGGCGCTGCCGGCGGCCGCCGCCGCTGCTGGCGCCGCTGACGCCGCCGCGCTCGGACACCGCTCGGTTCGCCCCCACGAATCACGCACTCACCTTGCTCAACGACCTCTTGGCGCACCGGCCAGACGTTGATTTATTTTATTCAAATCTGAACACACTTCTTGCAAACTGTATGTCGTATTTTGGCACAAAATTGTAAACGTGATTATTGTTATTATTTTTTGATTTGTCGTGTTTTTTTTTTTTTTTTCATAAATTTAACTCGTAAACGTTTTGGCAATAGCTGTAAGTTTTTGAGTAACTGTAAAATAAATAAATAAATACTCTAATTACAGTAAGCTTATCTTATCTTATACCTTTAAACGAGCAATTCTTGTAGGTATATGTATGTAGGTATATACCTATATATAGAATCTGAATCTCGGAAACGGCTCGAACGATTTTCATGAAATTATGTATACAGGGGGTTTCGGGGACGATAAATCGATCTAGCTAGGTTTTATTTTTTAAAAACATAATTTTATGCGCGTTTTTAGACAATGAAAAACTCCTACAATGTCATTAGAATACGATAACTTATTTTGCCGCTGTTCTTTAAGTCTAAATGGCTCAGACGGGATATGCTCGCCCTTGGAGTCAACAGGCCCCGGTTCGAATCCTGATGGTTACACTCGGGTTTTTTCTTTTTGTTCTTTTTTTTTCTGAGAAAATCTTTTACTTATAGCCCTTTCTTTATAAACGCATTTAAATCGAGCAAAGCTCGGTCAACCAGGTACTTACATTTAAAACGTCAAATAATGTTCGATTTGACGAAACGTAGTAGAACTGGAGTAGGAAAGACGCGAGTTTATTTCGAAATTACCTGTTTCGTAGAAAGAGAGTAGACGTTCTGATGGAGTTGTGTGAGAATTGTCCACCAAAATTTATTTGGTGGACAATTCTCACACTTATCGCGCGTTGTGAAAGGGGGCTAGACGGAAAAAAATCTTACGAAAAGTTGTCACGACACTTTTTGCTATTGTAAGCTGTGCGGCGTCGCATGTTTCTCTATCTGTCTCTCTCTCTCTTATAGAAAGCAAGCCAGATATTTTCATTTCTATTTCGCATTGAACAGTGTGGTGTCGCGACGATTATTTTTGTTGAGTGTATACAGGTTTTTTGTAAATAATACAAAATAATAATAATTCCTTCACTAATTAATCGAAAGGAACTTCGTTCCATCCGGGTGTCCCTTGACACCTCTCAAGTTTTTATTTATTAAACCTGTTCGTTCGATGTTTGATTCTGTTTACTTTTCTTATCTATTCTTGTTAACATAGGCATTACTCATAAGGAGGCTTTCGCTAGCATGGAGAGAGTCAATGCCACAATCCACCACGGTGACCAAGTGTGGAATGGTTTCTTTCTTCTGCCACGATAACGCTTGATATGTTAGTAGAGATAGTAGATATACAAACATGTAACATCGTCCAGCTAATCTCGTAATCAGTAGTTTGAGTTGTGAATCGAGAGTAAAGTAAGCATGATGGAGCTACTACATCACCAGATAAGCGTTCGGCCGCATCGTTCTTATCCTTTGTTATCAGATTAATGTAAATATGGTTCAAAATATTATCTGTGCGTTCGAGGGAGCTTGGTTCTTTATCTATGTCCATTTGTCCATACCTCTGCCCGCCCCTCTACCGCTTATCTAAATCGGCTATGGGTTTGCTATTGCTGTCTCTATCATTTCAAGCGAAAAGAAAAGAGAGAGCAATAAGCTAAGCAAGAGCGAAAAAAAAAAACCAAGTAAGAGCGAAAGAGCAAAGCTAAGCCAGTTTTAGTCAGGCGGTAGACCTGGACATTCAGTAGATCATCATTTTGTAGTGGTAGGACTATTTGCAGGGTCCGTCTGGAGAAGTGTCACACCTTTCACAGTTATTTTGTGCCAAGCAGAAATGTGAACATTATTGCTTTCCGATTTGAAGGGCAATATTTCCAGATAGGTACACATAAATAGAAATAAATCATCTTATATCTCGGGTGACGAGCGCAGTGCAGTGCTAGGTAATGATTTTTACTCGTCATGCTCCAATAGCAGCGTGTCACTGTGATGTTGTGTGGCAAGAATGTTGCTTACCATCAGGCGCTTGACCAGCTCGTCTCGTCACTCTATACTCTCTCTAAAAAAATCTCGGTTTTTGTTATTTCGAAGAAACTTTATTATTGACTTGAAATGCGTTTGGTTTTTCGGAAAATAATTTTAACAAAAAAGAACCGACTTTCTACGGAAAACCTATAAAGTAAAAAAGATTTCCTCGATTTCTCTAGGATGTCATCATCAGATCCTGGTTTCCTCATCATGGTACCACCCTCAGAATATCTTCTTTACAACAAAAAAAGAATCATCAAAATCGGTTCATAAACGACGAAGTTATCCGCGAACACACATAAAAAAAAAACATACGGTCGAATTGAGAAACCTCCTTTTTTGAAGTCGGTTAATAAATAAAATGATCAACATTGTAATGTGTAAACGAGACAATGCTAACACCGTATTATTTTGTTACAGAGGCGGTATCGTGCATCCTAAAAGCCATCGAAATCTACACGGACATGGGACGGTTTACCGTCGCTGCCAAACAACACCAGGTACTTAATTTCGGTCAATTGGTCAAGCCAAAAAAAAAACATGAAGTCCCACCAGTCCCGGGAAAAATATATAAAAAATGTTTTTCTGTAAAAACGCAAACAAGCATTGATGACTAAGGTATTTGATTTTATATACTTGGCGATATTTAGAAGAAAAAAAGTAATGACTTACATCAGTCATTTTATATTTAGAAGAAAAAAAGTAATGACTTACATCAGTCATTACTTTTTGGAGAACATTTGGAGAATTGTACATTTGGAGAAATTTAACAATGCAGCTGCTGCCGCCAAAAGAAACCCAGCGTTAAAGAGATGTGATAGAGCGAGAGAGCGAGATAGCTTCGATCCTATACTACATGCGCAAGCGAGACGGATAGTTTAGCCGGTAAATTAATACATAATACGCGAGACGACAAAAAAAAGTAATTAGTCCATCAGTTAAATTATTAAAAAATATTGAACACGTATTTTTTCTTATGTTTCACAATCAAAAAATTACAAAGATACAGTGCTTAGAAGTGTCGCGTGACGTCACGTTATGGAACGATTTTTACTATAGAGTGACGTCACAACCCCCCGCAGAGGTTTGATGATCTATATCTTTGTCAATTTTTGATAATTTGATAAAACCAAAAAATACATATTTTATATCTATATAAATATCCCATATTTTTCCATAACATACGTGACGAAATAATTAGAATGTTACATTTTTGACCACGTCGTGATCCCAATCCTTTCGAACAAAGGTGTCAA
Organism: Ectropis grisescens; assembly: GCA_017562165.1. Classification (NCBI taxonomy): domain Eukaryota; kingdom Metazoa; phylum Arthropoda; class Insecta; order Lepidoptera; family Geometridae; genus Ectropis; species Ectropis grisescens. Next base: position 21,015,220 of record CM029773.1, read on the forward strand.
TGCCTATGAACCATTTGACATGTCTCTCGATCATTCGTCTGATACGATGATGTCTCGTTGTAGAACATCGCGGAGCTATACGAGACCGAGTGCGTGGACCTGGCTCGGGCGATGCAGCACTACGAGCAAGCGGCGGACTACTTCCGCGGCGAGGAGTCCACCTCCTCGGCCAACAAGTGCATGCTCAAACTGGCGCAGTACGCGGCCCAGCTAGAGCACTACGACAAAGCGATACAGATCTATGAACAGGTAACTATAGACTGAGTGCGGGGAATCTACGAGCAGGTAACATTGTAGACTGAGTGCGGGGATCCAGATGACTACTTCCGCGGCGAGGAGTCCACCTCCTCGGCTAACAAGAAGAGCATGCTCAAACTGGCGCAGTACGCGGCCCAGCTAGAGCACTACGACAAAGCGATACAGATCTATGAACAGGTAACTATAGACTGAGTGCGGGGAATCTACGAGCAGGTAACATTGTAGACTGAGTGCGGGGACCCAGATGACTACTTCCGCGGCGAGGAGTCCACCTCCTCGGCCAACAAGAGCATGCTCAAACTGGCGCAGTACGCGGCCCAGCTAGAGCACTACGACAAAGCGATACAGATCTATGAACAGGTAACTATAGACTGAGTGCGGGGAATCTACGAGCAGGTGACATTGTAGTCTGAGTGCGGGGACCCAGATAACTACTTCCGCGGCGAGGAGTCCCTCCTCGGCCAACAAGAGCATGCTCAAACTGGCGCAGTACGCGGCCCAGCTAGAGCACTACGACAAAGCGATACAGATCTATGAACAGGTAACTATAGACTGAGTGCGGGGAATCTACGAGCAGGTGACATTGTAGACTGAGTGCGGGGACATAGATAACTATTTCCGCGGCAAGGAGTGCACCTTCTCGGCCAACATAAATAAGATAGTTTTTCTTTCGATTAATAGTCTTAATATGACAATATACGAGCGAAAACGGAACGGGCCGCTAATATTATATGAAATATATCAACTATCTGGCTCAACAACAAGCTTTGCTTAGTTTGTAGTCAGATGGTGTTGAGTGTGAAATGTCCAGCGATATTTATGTGTTTATTTCCATCACAGATCGCGAAGTCGTCCCTGGACAACAGTCTGCTGAAGTACAGCGCCAAGGAGTACATGTTCCGCGCGGCGCTCTGCCACCTCTGCGTCGACATACTGAACGCGCAGCACGCGCTCGACAAGTACTGCGGCCTGTACCCAGCCTTCGGGGACTCGCGGGAGTGCAAGCTCGTCAAGGTGAGGGCTACCACTACGACAACATGTTCCCAACTCCCTCTATTTTCCTTTTCTTCGTAGAATAAAAAAAAAACCTAAAAATGACAAAGGTTGCGGATCCCGAAGTCTTTGGAATAGCAAAAAAAATGGCAGCAGTCATATGAACTGCTGATATAAGTGAAAACGTATAACTTAGAATTTGATAGCTCACTTTCGATACTACGCGGGTGAAACCAAGAGGCGTGGCTATGATCGTGGCCATCTAGAAATGCCTCAGCATTGGCCATTGGTCATGGCCTCGAGTTCACCCGAAGATTTCTTTCATTCCCAAGCATGATGCTTATGGTCAATTCACAGCCCCCGAAATATCTGTCTGTGGCGCGCCAAAATAGGGTTTTATTTCAATGAAAAGAAAAAAAATCTCGTATAAAATGTAGTAATTCTTTTACCAGGAATTGATCGAGCACCTCGAAGAGCAGAACGTGGAAGCGTTCACCGAAGCCGTGAAGACGTACGACAGCATATCCCGCCTCGACCAGTGGTACACCACCATCCTGGTGCGCATCAAGAAACAGATCAACGACAACCCCGACCTGCGCTGAACGAGCCCCGTGACCACCCCTAGCTTGTAAGCTGTCTCACTTTTAAGCTCTCTAGCCTGTAAGTTATCTGTAGCATAAGGTCTCTAGGTCAAAAGCTATCTTTAGTGTAAGCTCTGTAGTCTCTAGGTTGTAAGCTATCTGTAGTGAAAGTTCGGTAGTCTCTAGGTTATGAGCTATCTGTAGTGTAAGCTCTGTAGTCTCTAGGGTTATAAGATATCTGTAGGATAAGCTTTGTAGTCTCTAGGTTGTAAGCTATCTGTAGTGAAAGCTCTGTAGTCTCTAGGTTATAAGCTATATGTAGTGTAACCTCTGTAGTCTTTAGATTGCAAACTATTTGTTGGGTAAGCTGTGTAGTCTATATGTTGTAATCTATTTCTAGTGTAAGCTCTCTAGCTTGTAAGCACCCTGTCGTGGAATCACATCCATCTTTCGAGTATATACGTACGACAGCATATCCCGCCTCGACCAGTGGTACACCACCATCCTGGTGCGCATCAAGAAACAGATCAACGACAACCCCGACCTGCGCTGAACGAGCCCCGTGACCACCCCTAGCTTGTAAGCTGTCTCACTTTTAAGCTCTCTAGCCTGTAAGTTATCTGTAGTATAAGGTCTCTAGGTCGTAAGCTATCTTTAGTGTAAGCTCTGTAGTCTCTAGGTTGTAAGCTATCTGTAGTGAAAGTTCGGTAGTCTCTAGGTTATGAGCTATCTGTAGTGTAAGCTCTGTAGTCTCTAGATTGTAATCTTTCTGTACGGTACGCTCTGTAGTCTCTAGGTTATAAGATATCTGTAGGATAAGCTTTGTAGTCTCTAGGTTGTAAGCTATCTGTAGTGAAAGCTCTGTAGTCTCTAGGTTATAAGCTATATGTAGTGTAACCTCTGTAGTCTTTAGATTGCAAACTATTTGTTGGGTAAGCTGTGTAGTCTATATGTTGTAATCTATTTCTAGTGTAAGCTCTCTAGCTTGTAAACACCTTGTCGTGGAATCACATCCATCTTTCGAGTATATACGTACGACAGCATATCCCGCCTCGACAAGTGGTACACCACCATTGTGGTGCGCATCAAGAAACAGTTCAACGACAACTCCGACCTGCGCTGAACGAGCCCTGAGACCACCCCTAGCTTGTAAGCTGACTCACTTTTAAGCTATCTAGCGTGTAAGCTATCTGTAGTGTAACGTCTCTAGGTTGTAAACTATAATATGTAGTGAAAGCTCTATAGTCTGTCTAGGCTATATAGTATCTAGGTTGTAAGCTATCTTTAGTGTAAGCTCTGTAGTCTCTAGGTTGTAAGCTGTCTGTAGTGAAAGCTCGGTAGTCTCTAGGTTATGAGCTATCTGTAGTGTAAGCTCTATAGTATCTACATTGTTAGTTATCTGTAGGGTACACTCTGTAGTATCTAAGTTGTAAGTTATCTGTAGTATATGCTTTGTAGTATCTAGGTTTTAAGCTATCTGTAGTGAAAGCTCTGTGTTTGATAAAAATCGGGAAAGGTCTTATTGTATGTTTTATGTCGTCACAAAATGGCAGATAACATTTCTTCACAACTCACACATACATATGCGTATCAAACAAAAGGGTTTGAATAATATCCTCTATAATTGTATACACTATCATAAATTTCAAATCCAAGATGGCCTCCAACACAAAATGGCGAATCACATTTTTTCTTGAAAACTACCTTTATATGGTTATCAAATGAAAAGCTTGGACTGATAGAATAACATACATTACAATAAATTCCCACGTTTCCATCCTACATACTGTAAATTTGTCATGTCATCTCAAAAATTGTTTAATTTGTTTTTGTTGTAAAATAACGTTTTTGTTCCAGGCCCGCCAGTTCGTTTCAATCTGCTCGGAGTCCCAAGCACCGCTCAATACTCTCCAAACCAGACTGGCGGCAAGCGAGCGCGGTGTAGTAATTATTTCCGTTTTACCATAATTATGTAGAATAATATTAATTATGCCTACTTCATTGTAACTGTTAGGCCCGGGGCCTTTGATGTACTATTGATTTACTGAAAAACTTGCCCAATTTACGCTGTCAGACGAAAATGGACCTTGCCACAATGGTCTTTAATTTTATAATTAGTCTTTAATTTCACGCTGTTGCTACAGCACTGCTGTATAAGATCTAAATAGCTATCCTATCTACCTAAATATACATAGGCTATAAAATTACCTATCAATGTACTGACTAAAATTAATAGTACCTGGTTGACCGAGCTTTGCTCGTTTTAAATGCGTTTATAAAGGGCTCTAAGTAAAAGATTTCCTCAGAAAAAAAAGAACAAAAAGAAAATACCCGAGTATTATAACCATCAGGATTCGAACCGGGGCCTGTTGACTCCGAGGGCGAGCATATTCCGACTGAACCATTTAGGCTTAAAGAACAGTGGCGACATAAGTTATGGTATTCTAATGACATTGTAGGAGTTTTTTATTGTCTAAAAACGCGCATAAAATGATGTTTTTAAAAAACTAAACCTAGCTAGATCGATTTATCGTCCCCGAAACCCCCTGTATACATAATTTCATGAAAATCGTTCGAGCCGTTTCCGAGATTCAGATTCTATTTATATATATATATATATATATACCTACAAGAATTGATCGTTTAACCCTTTAACCGCCCGACTTCAAGACACTTGGCGTGTCCCCAGCGCCCGGCACAATGAATCGAAAATTAAATACCTACATGAAAGAGGGATGTGCAATACTTAACTTTGCGATGTCGATATTTCGTTCTAATAACGACACTTGCATTTGCTAGCGTGATTAACTAACAACGACATCTCACCAAGCTAAGTTTGCACCTCGCGTCGTTTACGTCACACTGACGCTTAGGTACGGGCTACAAAAAAAATATTCGCTATGACTTTAAAACAGTAAACAAACGTTTGTTAGATTTTACTTTGCATTTATTGTTTTAAACATTATATTGTACGTAGGTACGCGGGTACTCGCCGCATTCCAGCGAGGTGTAAATTTAGCTTGGTGGTGATATAGATACCTACCTACCTACTTGAATACTTACCTTACGAAATTATTCGGCATTTTTCGCCAGCCAGTAAAACAAAAAGTGTTTAAAAATTTGAACGATTTATTAATTATCACTAAAAACTATTCACAATAAAATCAGTCCAGAGAAGAGTTTGGCGAGTAATACGAACATAAATGTAGGGAACAGCTGATTTTTTTTTCACGATTTTAGGTTTGGTCCCATAGTCAAAGTTGTTCATAATGATGAGTACTATGATCTCTTAAGAGTTTGCTACAAAATGTTCGAAAAATTCGAATTCCGTGGAGGTATCATCTAATTTGACAGCAGGCGACAGTCCACAAACAAAGTCGTCGAATTCTTCTAGCACTGGGGTAGCAATTTGCGTTGTCCAATTAGTTGTTGCGACATTGTTTCCTTGAATCTGAAATAACAAAAAATAATTGTAGAGTAATAAAAAATACATCGGTCTCCAAGGTAGGAAATTTGAATAGCCTACAAAAGCAAAATTAGCAGTGCGATTCAGTGAGGTGTGTGGCAGCGCGGCGGCACGCACAAGATAAACTCTACCTATGTAGGTATCTACGAGCCAGTCAGCGAGCCCACACGTGACTCGCGCTCCAACCAATCAGAATCATCGTTCCAGAGTGGCCGCGCGCGCATTATCATCGCACGGCGCGTTCTCGCCATCTCACTCACTCTAATTTAGTTTAATATTTCCATTCAAACATCACCACCATACTACACAATAAATTAAAATACATTTAACTAGATATGTAATAAAAAAAAATTACCTGTACATCAATGTCAAGCTCTGTCTGATAAAAATTCTTCATTTTCATCGCCTTCTAGAATTCGTATTAACTCTTCAGTAGTCGTCATGATACATTTCTATCATGTACATTTATCGACATACGAACGTGTAACTTCATGGACAAGCACAACACTGATGGAAAATTCCAGAAGTCGGCACTCGCTCATGACGTAAGAAGCGGTCGTCTTTATCCTACCGAAGCGCAGGGCGTACTAACAAAGTAAGTTTCGGAACATGTAGGCTAGGGATGGGAACTATCATATCGACCGCTGACTTTTCATAAGTAAATTTACTTAATTTTAAAGGAATTAAATGAATTACTCGCAAATATTTGTAAAAAAATGTTTTTTTAACAATTGCTGTATTTGTTCTAAAGTTAATAAGTCAGTATAACGAGAAATATTTTGATTTATGTTTATATTTGTATCGGTAAATCTTGGCATATATCCCGTCCCTCATGTCGGATTTTGTCGTCATGGGCGTTGTACATCAATACAATTTTCTAAAAATAATGTTAGTAATTCATCTAACTTTGGACATTATTTTTAAGACTTCTAATTAAGAGACTAAAGTGTATTAAACTGTAAATGATAACTTAGTTTACTATTTACCTAATGTAAACATATTTTTGATAGAATACACCGTAATTAAATAGAAAAGCTGATTAAACGAGCAGTGATATTTTGGTCGTATATATACGACTCTGGCGGAATGGGCTCGAAAATATTTGTCGGATTAATCCGACGTAGGCGGTTAATGGGTTAAAGGTATATGATAAGATGAAAGTGTATCTGTCTGTTTCTCAATCACTTTCGAAGAAATGTTGCAATTTAGAACATAAATTATTGTCTGGAATACCTACCTTTTATTCCCAAAAAAAAATTAAGAGTTCCTCAGGGAATTTAAACTTTTTTTTTTAATTTTTGCGCAGCCAATTTTTCAAATTTATTTTGTTTTAATTTTATTTTATTGGTACGATAGCAATAAACAAATCAAAACATAAATAAACTACTTATGACAAACTTAACAATATAAATTTATAATTTCGTACAAAATTCAATGTTTTTTCTCAATACAAAAATAAATTTAATATTTTATGAACTAGTTAGTCTATTATTACCTTATTCTATTCAATACACAGCTCATTCACGTGACACGAGATTTCTTCACGACTAGGTGTGGCCCACGGCGTTACCCGCCTTAATAAATAAATAAATAAATATTGGTGGACAATTCACTGTAATTTATTTTAATTAATAACAATTAATAATTTTTCACTGTAATTTATTTTCGTCAAATACGATTTACGCAATTGAATCATTTCAGTCGGTATCCTACAAGAACCACTGACTTTGACTTTGTAAAACTATGTATTAGTCCAGGTAATGTACATAATATTTAATTTCATCTTGAAACCATTACAGAGGTACGTGGCAACAAACATAAATACACGTACAAATATAAACTTACCCGCTAGGTTTTACCCGCTTATTTACCGTTCCCGTAATTTTCCCGTGATAAAAAGTAGCTATCAAGTAGCTATCTGTGTTTTAAATTTCAAACCGATCCGTTCTGACTTACCAACGTGATCGCGCAAGAACCATCCAAAGTTTCAGTAAAAAGTAAAGTACAAAAATAATTAGCTAATAATGAACTAATTAGCTTTTAGCCGCTAACTTTAAACGGTGAAGGAAAACATCGTGAGGAAACCGACATGTACCTAGAATCTGTCGAAGTCATGTGGCATCCACCAACCCTGCACTGGGCCAGCGTGGTGGATTATGGCCTTAACTCTCTCCTTGCGAGAGAAGGTCCGAGTCCCAGCTGTGGGAACATTTAGTGGGCTGTTTATGATGATGAACTAATTAGTGATCTTTTAGTCATCTCACCTATTAGTGTCATTTATGAAATTCGAAAAAACCCTCTACACGACGTTTAATATATTCATTGGTTTTATTTGATCAAACTCATTGTATTGATCGAACTTTGTACTCTAATAGAGGTCAACTAACAGACCGGAATACATTTCCATAATGAATTGTATAATATCTGTTGTATTGATAACAACTAGTAATGTTAAGTGAAGTTTTTTGAAGTTCTCGACTGACATTAGATTAGCGAACCATACGGCACAACTAAAAATATGAAAATATATTTTTTTTGTTTTATTTTTATTACATAACATTTTTTTTTAATTCTAGTTTTATTTGAAAAAACTACATATTTTTTTTATTATTTTATATTTATGTTTAAAAACCTACACAAAAATACAAATAATTTAGTTTTTTTTTTTTTATTTGTACGTTTTATTTCAATACTGAGATATAATTTTCTAATATATATATGTCACCGGAATATAACAAGAACCGTTAGTTCATTAATTCGGAAAATAACAAACGGTGGTTGAAATGTATTATTTAATGCAATTAATTTACGTTAATTGGTCAACTAATGGTATCTGGCCGTCAATAAATAAATTACGATTTTGCCGCAAGTAAAATCATCCACAAATAGGCCAATCGTTACTCAGCGTACTATTTAACGGTACACTATAACCCGTCAATTAATACACAGTTCGTTGATTGGTTTTTTACAACGGCGCACATGTCAGATAAAACTTGAAAGCGCCTAACTTGATATTGGTGCACTTTTTGACACCGTGTGGGCTCCCGACAGAAGCTCTGCGGTCAGCCGTGAGTGTCGTTTCTCCACTCAGGACCTCACTTGAGCTTCTGGCTCCCGCATTTTATATAAACACTCTGGTAGTAGCCACCAGACTAGGTGGAGTCGGGGCGTTCCGAGTCGGATCTGGGTCTTATGTAACCTAAACGATCCATATTTCCCAAGGATTTCCCAAGAACCGTTGTAAAAAAAACGGTTCACCCGGCTGGTGGCTGGAGCGGTGTAAAACACGCGAGTCGTTGAACCAATCAGCGCACACCTCGTCTTCGTCGGATTATTTAACGGCCAGACGCCGTAAATTGATCAATTTACTAAAATACGTACGTTAAATAACACATTTCAAATGCCGTTTGTTATTTTCCGAAAGTTGATCAACTACCTAGTGATTTGACTAGACTGTAAACAAAATTGATGGGTCAAATGAACCACCAGGAGTCCTATGTAGGATGATAGAAGGGTATAAAGTAATAATATTCAACACTATGCCGTCACTTGTAAACTGTCCAACTGAGTGCAGTTGAAGAGGGGGGGTCCTCGATCATTTCTCCTTGTCGCGTGGTTTTTGAACGGCGTTGCAGAATAATAGTTTAGAAGAGGTATTGATACTATAAAAAATATAAATTTTATTTTTTTAATTATTAGTTTGTCGTAAAAAATCTTGATGTTCCCAGGATTTACAGAGTAAATCTCAATTTATATTATAAAATACATAGAGATTTGGGCTGTTCATTCTTTCCCTACGTAAAAGAAAAATCAATACTGCATCAAAGGAAATTTTCTAGTATTCAAAAATAGTCGGTATATACTAGCAGTTAAGGTCGGGTATCACTTGTTTTTCTAATTCGTACCATTTCGGTAGAAACGTTCCATATGTAACGCTAAGTACACTAATTTGATGTTTTTATTAATTAGACTCGTTATTTATATGTATTTAGTTGTTTGTGACTGAACGGAGAGGTACTCTGAGGGCGCATTTTAAAATTAGAACACTTTAAAAATATAGCTGTCCTTGTTCTGCAGACTGTAATGAAAAGGACGGCAATATATCAATAGTTTTAGTGTTTATTTCTTTATATGCCTTAATCTAGGGGCATAAGGTTTAAAGTCACGTGCACGAAACCTTGAAACATCTATCCGTTGCGATTAAAGCGATCGGTACAGGTTCTTATTTTAAAATGCTTCTTTGGGTTAAGGATTACTGTACAGTTAAGCTAGCTGTCGACTTCAACATATTTGGTTATTACCATGTAACTATCTCTGTCATCTCCTTTTAGAACGACAGAGACAACAACACATTAGGTTTAATCTCGTGCGATTCGCTGGATATTTCACACTAATTTTATGACAAAATTAATGTACACTTCATTCAAATATATTCGTTATTCGCCTATATTTAGTGGCCAAAATGAGGTTACCTAAATATGTGTTTACGTACATCGAGACAAGTATTATGATTAATTAAGCTATCTTACTGCGATCGCTATCGTCGTCATTTTCAAACACGTAACACGAGGTTGAAGTGAGTGGGATAGCAATAACGAGGTTGCTTCATCCGCTCGCAAATTATATTATTCTTCTCGTTATCTAGCGTTTAGTAATGTCCTGTTTCAAATAAAAAAATAATTTCAATAAGCCTAGTTTAGAAGATGTTTTGGAGCTGTAATGGAGTGTGGGTTTAGTATTTATTATTATCAATGTGTGAAAAGATTGAAATGGAAAGTGGAATTGTAATGTCGCAAAAATAATGAGTATTAGGGAAAAATATCGCTTAAAATAAAGTTAGTTAATTACTCGAAAATTGCGATATTTCTTATGAAAATGTAAAACACATTTTCTTACTATAGTTGTGATACATTTACTTTTTGCAGTGGGGAAGTAGTAAAAAAGCTCTATTTAAAAACCATCACATTATAAACTGATTCTTTTAAGAAACACTATATCAGCTTGCTATCGACTGACGTTATAATTCAATTCTACAATATCATATTTCTGATTGATGCTAAAATAAAAATGTTGTATCTCTGATGTAAGTACCGTTTTTATAGAACGAACGATTCAAAGCATTTTACGGTAACCAAAATAATATGAATACAAATCTATATTAAACGTATTAAGGCCGCACCAGAAAGAAACAAAAGACTGGCGGTCTTGTAACTGTGCATTTTTTTTGGAGTGAGGACTCTAAACATACGGCGATAAAGTTAACATTTGAATGCACATAAATACTAGGCAATTCAAATTTTTGAAATTAGACAGCGTAATACACGTTACACAGAAAGGGTGTGTAAAACCTTGTTGTACTGAAAAGTTCATCATCATCATCATCAGCCACAAGACGTCCACTGCTGAACATAGGCCTCCCCCCTAGATTTCCACAACGAACGGTCCTGCGCAACCTGCAACCAGCGGTTTCCAGCGACCTTTGTGAGGTCATCTGTCCATCTATTGGGAGGCCGTCCAACACTGCGTCTCCCGGTTCGTGGTCGCCACTCGAGAACCTTTCTTCCCCATCGGTTGTCAGTTCTGTGAGCGATGTGGCCTGCCCATTGCCACTTCAGCTTGCTTACTCTTTGAGCTATGTCGGCCACTTTCGTTCTTTTGCGAATATCCTCATTACGGATTCTGTCGCGCAAAGAGACTCCGAGCATAGCTCTCTCCATAGCTCGCTGTGTGACTTTGAGCTTCGTTATGAGACCAACAGTGAAGGACCACGTCTCAGTTCCATAAGTCATCACTGGCAACACGCACTGATTACTCTTTCGTCTACGTCGTCTTACGTCGTTACGTCTTACTCTTTCTGCGAAAAACGTAATTTCGAAATAAACTTGCGACTTTCTTACTCCGGTTCTACTTCGATTCGCTAGAGTCGTCAAGAGAATTTAAACGTCAAACAATGTTCGATCGGACGAAACGAAGTAGGACCGGAGTAGGAAAGTCGCGAGTTTATTTCGAAATTATGTTTTTCGTAGACAGAGAGAGTAGAGATCCTGGTCCACCTCGCCGGCGAGCTAAGTGACTTTCATGAAGCTCTATAAGCAGATATGTTACCTTTTCTAGATATTTACTACGATAACATGACCCGCTCCTCCAGAATTCAAAACGTTTGAAAGTATTTGTGAAAGTATATACAACGCACCACCACGCATGTGTGCGTACTGTTACTGCAGACGAATAATTACAACTACATACAAACTCTTTCGTAAGGATGTGACTACACACATTAAAACAGTAATTTGGAGGGGCGGGCCATGTTATCGTAGTAAATCTCTACCTCTACAATAATACGTCAGCCGACATGAACACCGTCGACATCAGTCCCTCCCACTTACATATTAATTGTAAATGTACAATAAAATAATAAACACATCTACAAGACAATGAAGAGTCGCAGCTGATTGTATCTTTCTCGCTTGGCAATCCCGAGTTCACCCGATTAAGCCTTGCGCTTCCCACTGTGACGATCAGCTTCATTCAGACTACGAAAAAATTGCGCACAGTGCGCCAAAATAATTATGTGTGCACTACAAAAAAACACCCTTTTTTATGAAGAAACCGATGAGCTCAAGTGGTCGCTACTGCGTACCGATCCAGAATACCCTTTCTGTGTATAGTAGTATAGCTGATATTAGTAAAAATTTACATAATATTAGTCCGCTGTTAGAAAAATATATAATGTTATTCCCCAAATCAATAATTAATCATTATTTTGTAATCGGGGCCTATTCTCATTTAGAATTAATGAAATAATGTTTTGATAACATTTATTTTGTTGTTGTAAATATTCTCTTTGTTTCGTTTTAATAAATTTTATATTGATATTAATTTTATTTATTTTTATTTGTTTTATCCTTGTTTTTAGCGTTAAGGGGCTTTGTCACTAATGTATCGAATGAATTAGACCTGTCGTCCATCAATTAACTAGTGAATCGTTTTCGTCCTATCAAACAAGATTTCTGAATTCATTATTTATTTTCCTAAATATGGACAAGTTTTATCATAATTCTGTTGCATGCGTAATTATGATTTTTTTTTCTTATAAAGTTCTAATAAAGTATTTTTACGCGAAAAGCGATAGGCATGAAGTCAGCGGTTTTCACTTAAAAAAATGCTACTAGATTTACGCCAGTTAGATATTGGCGGTTTGAAAGTACGTATTGTATCAAAATAATTAAGGCAATCCACTGTTACAATGTGTATTTACATAAAACTCGTGACCTCGGCAACTAAGAGGTTCAATAATGAAACCTATTGCGACTTACATAAAATCCATATCAACACGTGGATGGAAAAGACTTGCGCATCAATGTCTGCCACTGTTTTTGTCAAACCGCCGTTTTGCGAATCATAGAACTTTAGAAACTATTTCTTAACAAAGCCCGGAATTAAAATAATATTGATGCGTTTTCCAGATGCAAATTGACTTGTCCAAAATAGTTCTAAATTATATATAACAAAATAAAACATTGGGGCCACCTAAGGTGAAATTGGGAACTGTCTTTCACAGGTCTTCTTGCATCTTGAAAACGCCCATTAACAGCCAAAATTACAAATGAGTCAACACAGAAAATTTGTAAGTAGGTTGTTCAATAATAAGTAAGTAATTGTTTCGTAAAATTTGTGAAATGTCAAAAATAGGTAGTCTATTCAAAAAGATCGCGTAATTATTATAGAGGTAGATAGAGCAAAGCCTTAACGGTTTTAGTCAGACAGTCGAATGGTCATTAAGTGTTGATTGTTTTAAATAAAATGTTCAATTATCCTAACATATAATTTGTAAATAAAGTTTGGACGACAGGTCTAAAGCCACGCTGATGCGGGAGTTAGCAATATGTTATACGGTAATAGAAAGATTTCTAACATTATTACGGTTATTAAGTAAGAAGACGCCTTAATAGGCTAACATTTTTCGAGAAACTTGTTTTATGACGTGTCACATCGTTGCTGGGGTTTGTACAATACGACATCTTCTCCAGCCCAGGTAGATGGACCAGTCTAGCCCAGATAGCTGGACAAGTCCAGCCCGCATAGCTGGACCAGTTCAGCCCACATAGCTGGACCAATCCAGCCCACACAGCTAGACCAATCCAGCCCAGATAGCTAGACCAATCCAGCCCAGATAGCTGAACCAATCCATCCTAGATAGCTGAACCAATCCAGCCTAGATAGCTGGAACAGTCTAGCCTAAATACCTGGGCCAGTTCGTCCCAGATATCTGAACCATTCCAGTCCAGATAGCTCGACCAGTCCAGCCTAAGCCCAGATAGCTTTTATTTTAAATACGTGTTTACTTGCGCAGAAGCTGGTCTAAGCTTAAGCACCTACAATACATAAGCTGTAGTTCCGAGAACCAACTTCAGAGAGGTCAACATAAAACGGACGAACTATAACGGCCAAGTTATACCGGTCTGTGTTTGTGTTTTGACGAACGGCCATAGAGAATCCGATCGCAATTTTCAGTGTAGATTTCTTATTATGTTGTAATGAAACGATGGGACACATCATAGAATATTTTGTAAAATAATAAATTTTTCGCATTTAAAAGGTATAAATAGCGCGACGGTTATTATGAACGCATTGTACGGCACACTGAATATTCATTTATTGTAAAGAAATAAAGTTAATATAAAAAATATTGCTTTTTATTAACCACTATTTTAATGTCTTATGCTATTTTATTATATTATATATATACAGTTTACGCCTTTATAGGGTTCCATAAAACTGAAACTCAAAAAAACTTTATCCCCTCCCTTTATCCTAACTTTATCCCTGTAGCTTTTAAAATAAGAGCATGATAACACTAAAAATATATATGATGTACATTACCATGCAAACTTCAAACGAAAATTGGTTTGAACGATCTAATGAGTAGTTTTTTTAGTAGGTACGTCATAGCGCCTGATGCTAAGCAACATACATGCCCATTACGGCACAGTGACACGCAGCTATGGGGCCGTTAGTGTATTACGTAAGCAAAATTATTGAAACATTGCCCTTCAAGCAGAGAGACGATCTTTTTAGCATTCCATGGATTCACCGTGCGGGTGCCGGGTCCATCGTGTGGCAGAGAAAGAAAACCCGAGTAGATCCCGAGACTTGTGACTCGGGATCTCGGGTTTAACGTGTTCCTTTCTGACGTACATCACCTTCACTACTCGTTTTTCTCTCCCTGCCCAGCCAAATCTGATATGAGCCTACCTAGTGCAGCTTTAGATACTCGTTCTAGTATAGAACTTACTGCACTTCTGGATAAGCCAAGGTCTTTCAGCAGGTTATAGAGAGATTTTGCTGGTATACCTCTCGCTCCCACTTCTATAGCAAATAAACTACATAGCTGTTTTTTGTTAATTCGTTTAGGAGGTCGTAATATTTATTTTGTTTCATCGCGTGGTCTTATAGTTTCCCACGGTACGAGTTCTACAAGGACTATGCGTTTCGTAGCTCTAGAAAAAAGGAAAATGTCCGGTCTGGATGACAGTAATGATTGAATCTCGTATTTGTACGAGAACCTTGTACGTTTGGCAACCCTGGTCGTATGCACACCGCACCTCCCATCCGCTGATCAAACCTTGTTATTACTCTCCGTATTTTCGTATGTTTTACAAATTGTATTCATGCCATGTCAAAGATGTAAACTTGAAACCAATCAACTCTGTTGTGTACAAATATATTTTTTAAAAAATGTTCTTCAAAGCACAACATTCGCTCTAGAACGGCCATTGAACTCACAGAGCAAAATGTTACTGAATCTTCTAGTTTTGATAATACTTTTTTGTATCAAATATTTCTATGTCTAGCCCAAAACGAAATCTTCAAATTGAAATACCCAATTTTGCTATTTCATTATTTTTTTGGATTCTATAAAATTACCTACTTATTTATTTTTTCATATAGTTTAATGTTTAACTCTAATTAATGTACGTCCTATTAACATGTAAATAAACTAATAAATGCGTTCTAGCCTTGTGTTCCAGTGTTAACTTAGTTTTCTATTTAATGTTGTGTAAATGATCTTTTAGGTACTTGGTTTTCTAATTCGTCTGAATTGTGAGTTTTGGTACACCAAAGTCCTACTCACACACTAACCGAGTAGTATGTTCTGACTTAAAGGAGGAGATGTTACAAGGTTACAAACCTTAATAGGTACTGCTGATCCTGCAGAAAGCCAATTCTGGAATTGACAATTCTGGAGAGTTTTCCCTATGGCTTAGACTTCACCAAAGCGGAGATAAGATATTTTTAACCACCAATAGAATTTCGTTATGAACATCTCGTCTCCGCTCAGCTCCAGTGGAGACGCAGAGATGTATTATATTTGTATGGTGCGATGAAATCGGAGATATGAGCTCTGCCTCGCCGACGCGTAGCGGAGACAAGAAATTTGCACAGGCGACTACGCGCGGCGCGCGTGAAGCACAGCTTCGGTGAATTTACCCGAGCTGATAAACGTGCCCGCTTCAGACATCTCAGCACATCTCCGCTTTGGTGGAGTCTCAGCCTTAAATTGACAACCTTTTGAATTTACTCCTCAGTCAGTTCTCGAAACTACGCTGTCTCTCAGCCTGCGGGCCTGAGACTCAAGAGATCCCAAGAGAAGTGCCGTGCGCGACTATTTCTTCCCGGTTTGGTCTATGATTTGTCAAACAGTTTTGTGTTAAATAAATTAAAACCGAAAATATAAATTGATTTACGGTTATAAAGTCAGTGAAGTCCAACCTAACATTACGTTTAATATATCTTCATATGTGAAGGAAACCGTGTGACCCGTATCGTTGGCAAAAGCTTAAGATGATATCCCTGCATAGCGCCGATACCGGTTCTTTTCTGGGCAGATTTCCATGTCTATCTATAGGTATGGTATTTATTATTAATAATATTATTCTAATGTTAACTAAAAATAAAATCACTAAAGTAGGTACTCGTATTATGTAATTAATCTACTTACACAATATTATCATGAATCTGTACATTAAATTAATTGCAATATTTAACACATAGATATTGTTAGTCATGGAATAATGACTAATTAAATTACAAAAGAATAGAATTCGCTATTGTCATAGAAGGATTGTTAGATCAACCATTTTTTAATCTTAACTGCTGCGCTGCGCACTAACGTTGGTGACTCTGGTGAGTTTTACGTGGAGGAAATGCATTTACCAATACCTGCCTAATGCCTGTCGCGGCTTGCTTGTCTTCCGGCCCCCCTATGGAGCATACCACGGAGCTAATACAAAGTTTTTATTTTATTAGCTCCGTGGAGCATACCCCATCACTGAGACGCTGTGATCGTAACCAGTAAGGGGGTGCCAGATGCTCCGCAACCCTTGATATCTCACAACGGGTCAGGTCTGTGGTCCAGCCATTTACCACTTTTTACCATTTTTTCGGCTGCAGAGGACGGAGAGATCGGCGCACCGCAATAGCGGCACTCTTCTTGTTCCTACAGCCCGATCGCGTTCGGCAGCGAGCCCCCAAGGCCGCGGCGGGCAAGGATAGCGGCGCCGGCGCCCTATAATCCCGGCGTTACTGTCCTGCTGTGGTGTCTCCTCCAACCAGCTGCAAACATCAGCCCCCAACATCGCGGCTCACCTCAGTATCACCGCTGCCCATACACCCCGCAAACTACATGATCGCATCGTTGTAGACTTGGAGGCAAAGCCTAGACAATATGCAATACTAACGCGCCTGTATAGACTCTCTCTCGAAACTGGGCAAGTACCGAAGTCTTGGAAGCTTGCCAACGTGCAACCAGTACCCAAGAAAGGTAGTCGTGCCGACCCTGCCAACTACAGGCCAATCTCGGTCACGTTCATACTCAGCAAGACTATGGAACGTGTCTTAAACCACAGGCTCCTGGCGCACCTAGAATCGAACGATCTCCGCAGTGACCGGCAATACGGGTTTACGGCCGAAACCGGTCCACCGGGGATATTCTAGCGTACGTCACTCACGTCTGGAGTGAAGCTATCGAGAAGCACGGGGAAGCACTTGCAGTCTCCCTGGATATCTCGAAGGCTTTCGACACGGTTTGGCACGATGGCCTTCTAAGCAAGCTTTCAGCTTATGGTTTGTCTCCAGGTTTTATAAATTGGATATCGGACTTTTTGAGGGATCGATCCATACGAGTGGTCATTGATAGCTGTTCGTCGGATCAAATGGCTATTAATGCCGGAGTCCCTCAAGGGTCGGTGCTCTCTGCGACACTCTTTCTGCTACATATCAACGATCTGTTGAAGTCCGGTATCTTTGGGTACGCAGATGATAGCACCGTTGTAGAGAGCTACATATCGAGCGCGAGAGCCAATAGGCAACAAACTCAGGTTCTGAGAGAGAGTTTGATCGAGCGTATAAACTTGACCCTTGAGGCAGTCTCTAAATGGGGCGATGCCAATCTGGTCAGGTTTAACGAGGGAAAGACGCAGGCGTGTCTGTTCTCCGCAAAAAGGAGCCCTTTCCAACTGGCTCCTACTTTTCGAGGTGTATCCGTGCCGGTATCCGACCATCTCGAGCTGTTGAGCGTTACTTTGTCATCGACTTTCAACTTTGGCTCGTATATCGAATCTAAGGCTAAATTAGCTGCCAAAAAACTAGGTGTCCTTTTAAAGGTGCGAAGGTACTTCATGTCTGAACAATTGCTCACGTTATACCAAGCACAGATTCGCTCCTGTATGGAGTACTGCTCGCACCTTTCGGCTAAGTATCAGCTGGAAGCTCTGGAATCGATCGAGAGACGTGCCAAAAGGCTGATTCTCGTGCGAAAAAGACTGCAAAGTCTCGGACATCGCCGGAAAATTGCTAGCTTATCGGTTTTTTATCGGATACACTTCGGAGAGTGTGCGACTGATTTGTACGATCTAATACCACCTTGCCCTTTTTTTCTATCGGAATGCTCGTAGCTCGAAAAAGCGACATCGTTTCATGGTTGTTGTTCCAAAGATACGAACGAAAAGATTTGACTCTACTTTTGTGATAAGAACGTCTATTTTATATTGTTCTGTCTCTATTTGGTTTCAGTTCTGTATCAAAGGCAAATACAAGGAGCCAAAATCATAGGTATAGGAAAAATGTATGCTGTGAAATACGTTGCCTGAGAGGGTTTTTCCCGATAGTTACAATTTTTGTGTCATCAAATCGAGAGTGAATCGGTTTCTTGTAGGTAAACACGCTTCATCGTAGACCGCATCATCGTTTAACATCAGGCGAGATGGTGGTCAAGTGTAAACCTATAAAAGTTTAAAAAAAAAGACAAGCGACCCCACGGTGAGTTTCTCTTAGCTTCACCGTAGGTGACCACGCCACGGCTACTGAAACCGCCTGGATCCCCTCGGGTTGGGATGCGTACGCTGCCGTTTGATACGTCAGAGTAGAGGGCAACGTTAGGACTCCCGATTAGTTTGAAACAATATCTTGTTCTTCTGTAAACAGCTTATTTCACATGTTAATAATGGGACCAATGCTAAAATAGAAAACAATATTAAAATTATCTTAGGAGTTTAAGAATGAAAGAGGTCATTATTCGCTATTTCAGAGTTCATCAAAAGTTATTTTTAATGGTGAGAAAAAATTATGACGGTCATCTGTTAGTTTCTACTCGTAAGTTTGTTATTCTTTTTGGTTTGTTTGTTTTGTTTTTCCTTTTTCCATGACTTTAATAAAGAGTTTGTTATAATTTCTTATCCGTCGCTTTACATCAGGCGATATACCGGATAAGGGCACATACTACCTCAGATGGTGTAATGTTAATTTGCGCCGAAAACAATAATATGTACTAAACTACTAAATATTTAATGAACCAGTGTAAACATATAAAAGTTAAAAAATATTATTACTAGCAGTGCCCCATGGTTTTACCCGCGTAGTTCCCGTTCCTGTTATTTTCCCGTGTTATAAAGTAGCATAATATATGTGTTAAAATCTGTGTTCCAAATTTCAGTCCGATTCATTCCGCAGTTCCGACGTGACTGAGCTACAAATATTCAAACTTAGGTATTTATAACATTAATAGGATTTATAATCAGTATTTATTTAGATAATAATATTAAATATAATTTATATACACTTTTATCGCTAAATAATATTGTCGCATCTAATGAGAACGAATTAAAAATACGAATAATGTTTGTTTAATGTTTTACACTTGGATATTATTTAAAGGCATGTCTTTCCCCTTGTCATGTTTCCCAAAAACATGAACACTCCGTTCCATTCCAATTATTTCTTCTAAAACTGTTTTCTCTCTCTTTACTTTCACTTCTTCATTGTTAAGTCCATTCTTATTTATGTTTTCAACGTTTTCTGTTACTAATTTGTTTTCCCTTCCAGCTTCCTTTTTCCCTGATTCGTTATCTTTTCCGACAGTTTTTAACTGTGTTTTGTTTTCATTTGTCAATTTAAAATCATCGTGATTTTTCTCTTTTCTGATATTTGGTGATAGCGTTGATTGTTTACGTCTTCTTTTTCTTCTTGCTTTGGACGTCGATAACTCATCATCATCGATGAATTTAGTATCATCATTACCTACGTTTACATTTTTAATTTCTGTTAGTTCATGAGGAATGTTTTCCCCACCTATGTTCAGATTTATATTTAGCTGTTTAACATTCTCCAAACGATCCGCGTCCATTATTTCTTTGGCATATTTATTATCTGCAAAATCTTTATAAGAATTAACAAGTTTATTAATGTCTATTTCAGTTTTTCGGCTTTCGAGTTGTCATGTAGATATTGATTAAAGATTTCTTGAAAAACGTATGCTAAATCGTTGGTAATATCCAATTTACCTATGATTTTGGCTCCTTGTATTTGTCTTTGATACAGCACTGAAACCAAATAGGGTCAGAACAATATAAAATGTTTTAAACGTGAAGATAAGTACTATGCCAACGCCAACTCAAAATAAATAAATATTGGTAGACGTTCACAAACAACGTAACTACCTAGCTCCATGCTAATCAAATTTTGTGTGATGTGAACTAGATAAATAAATAGCATTTATATTATAATAGTAAAATTAAATACTTATGATAACAAAATAGACACATAACAAATATATACTGTATAGGTACATACTTTTTACGTCCTATGCACAAGAGTAGGTACCTATTATTTTTAAGAGATCATTTTCAAGAAGTATTTGTTCTTAGTAGGCACTATCTCTACTCGATGGTACACATTTCGTTCTTAGTACGTACACTACCTCTACTCAATGGTACACAATTCAAAATACGTGACGTCTGGCGGCCCTGGGATCTTACTCTATAATATTAATGGATAAAAACCTGTGGGTCATCATCATCATCAGCCTGTGTTCGTCCACTGCTGGACACAGGCCAGCAAGACCGAGGATCGGGCTGAGTCTCCAGCCGCAAAATTTAATCTATTCACAGTTATTACACACGCAGTTTAGTTATTTTCCCGAGTTAAAAAATAGTCTATGTGCTACAAGATATATTAAAAAAAAATTTTAATTTAACATGTACGATTTTTAGGGTCATGTGTTTCTTCTCTGTATAAACTGTAAGTGTGCGCAATTTTCATAAAAAAGGTAAATGGGTTTACTTCACATATAAGTACTCGTGTACATATAATATGTCACCTTTAAATTAAACATCGTTATATTACAATTTTACAATCTCACTAACGAGATTTTAATCTATCGAAATATTGCGATCCGTCACACACTGTTTACAAAATAGAGGATTATTCTACGGTAGATTATAATCTGTTAAAGTACAGTCATATATAATGAGCAGTAGAGATTTCTACGATAACATGACCCGCCCCTCCAGAATTCAAAACGTTTGAAAGTATTTGTGAAAGGATATACAACGCACCACCACGCATGTTTGCGTACTGCTACTGAAGACGAATAATTACAACTACATACAAACTCTTTCGTAAGGATGTGACTACACAAATTAAAACAGTAATTTGGAGGGGCAGGCCATGTTATCGTAGTAAATCTCTATGATTGTCTAGACTTTTAGTTCAAAAAATCTCTTGTCAGCGATACAAAAGAGGATTTGTGGATTTTTTGTCCAAAAACCCCCTTCCGAATTATCATATTATTATTTATGAACAACAATTCCACAATATTCCGAAATATCATATTATTATTTATGGACAACAATTCTACAAATCCCCTGACAGGGGAAAATCTAAGGCGATCGGTGTAACAAGCCCTCTTTTACACCCTAAATTTATAAGAAAACTAAGAATTAAAATTGTTTCAGCTGTAGTTTATCTAACATATTTACAAACTCGCACAAACACAGATACACGTAAAATGAAGATATAAATTAAATTGAAATACAACGTCCGTTCAGCTCTAAAAAGAACTAACTGGCTTCCACAAACTAGGAATCTTAGTGTGCTAGGAAACAAAATTTATATGAGCCATCCGCATGTTGTTACATACTTAGGGCGTTTGTGCACTACAAGGAATTTAACTGTACAGTAGTCCGAGTTTTACGGTCCGACGTGGCATGAAAATAACGGATAATTGGCTTGTACACTTATCCGTCTTTATTCGGATCCATGCGATGCAGTTTAGGGTAAAAGCTTGGTGTATGCTTTCTTTGAAACCACGCAAGATGACTTTTCCCGTATGATATTGATCGCCAAAACAGTGCACAAGCATAAACACGTTTTTTATTGTTGTGATCTTGGACCGGGAAAAACCGGTCCGGAATGGGGAAAATTAAAAAGTCGGTCGTAAAATTACGTGTAGTGTATAAGCTAGTATTTGCATGTATGGGGTGCCATACCGGACATTTGTAGTGCACGAACGCCCTAATACTTATGTGAAATGAACGTAATATATGTATCCTTATATTGATATTTTTATTAGCCAATCAATTGTGTAAATCAACGTGAATTTAATTATATATATGTTGTTTAAAAACGAATGTACATTATCATTAAGACATACATTCTCTATACATATTAACAAATGTGTCCTCTAAGAAAATAGCTATCAACGCATATTATGGGTACATTTATCCTCATTTTAACCCCCGACCAAAAAAAGGGGTGTTATAAGTTTGACGTCGATGTCTATCTGTCTGTCTGTCTGTCTGTCTGTCTGTCTGTCTGTCTGTCTGTGTGTGTGTGTCTGTCTGTGGCACCGTAGAGCTCAAACGAATGGGCCGATTTCGAACCGTTTTTTTTTTTTGAAAGTTAATACCCGTGCGGGTGTTCTTAGCTATGTTTGGTTAATATCGATTCAAAATGGCCGCCTCCACAAAATGGCGGACAAAATATTTCTTCACAACCTACCTCAATATGGGTTTCTTGACTAGAAAAGTACTATACCTACGCTATAACAAATTTCAAATCCAAGATGGCCGCCACCACAAAATGGCGAATTACATATTTTTTTTCACTACTACCGCAATATGGGTATCAAACGAAAGGGCTTGACTAGTAGAATACAATGCACTATGCCAAATTTTAAATCCAAGATGGCCGCTACCACAAAATGGCGAATTACATTTCTTTTTTCACAACTCCCTTAATATGGGTATCAAATGAAAGAGCTTGACTAGTAGAATGTTGTACAGATAACAAATCCAAGGTAGTCGGGGGTTAATCAAAATTTTTAATTTTGTTCTTGTAAACTATGGAATTATTTTTTGGGGTAATTCTACTAATGTAGAAACAACATTTGTATTGCAAAAGAAATGTATTAGAGCTATATTCAACTTAAGTAGGACAGATGCCCTCCGTAATAATTCAAGGTTTTGACACTTACTTGTATTTACATTTATGAAATTTGCTTGTTTGTCAAACTAAATCGGAGTGACTACTTTAACTCCTCATGTAGAGCTGATATAACACGTGCTAAATACAAAAATAATATTTATGTTCCTCAAGCAAACAATTCTTTATATTATAAGAACTCATATTTTACCGCTATCAAAATATTTAATAGCTTACCTTCAAACATCAAGAACTTGGACAGTTCTCGATTTAAGAGGGGAATTAAAAAACTGGCTATTAGTGAAAGGATTTTATAACTTAAAATAATATTTTAACCATGAAAATGACGAATATTTATTATTTTAAAATATTATTGCTATTTCATGTTTTTTTTTATTTGTTATTTTTGTTTTAGTGTTAATTTTCAATTGATAGCATTATATAAGTAAGTTATAATAAAGTTAGATTTTTAAAATGTTATAGGTTTTTTAGGTAAGCTTAAGCACTTACACATTTTATTATTCTTACTTGTATTGTAACTAAAAACTTGTTATAAAATTAGTACTTTGTCACTATGTGACACATATTGCACGTCCGTAATTGGGCACACTGTTTGTACATTTAAGCTACTACTATAAGATCTTTGTAAACACAGTATAGCAATAAATAAATTCTTATTCTTATTCTTATTTGACCACGTAGTTAATAGTATTATTGATAGTATTAATTAAAATATATCCAAATTAATTAAGGAGATACGACAATACAGAAGTCTCAATTTTAGAACATTAGGTATTCTAAATATATAATAACAATAGCACCAAAACAATTAGATCATATACTTACAAAAGAAAAACAATAATTTGAGATACATCGTTTGTTGAAATTCTGTAGTCTAAATGGCTATTTCCCAGTTAATTATATTTAATCTCAAATATTGAAATTAGCATTAAGATTGCATTTTCATATTACGCGTCATTAAAAGATTTAATTTCCTTTTGTTTTACGACTAATGTTCTCAGGCAGCCTTTTTCTTAATCTGTTCGTCAGGGCATTTAATTTTAAACTAGCCAGCCGTCCGGCATCGCATTAATATATCCTAGCTCCAACCAAATTACGCATAAATGTCAACGTTCGTGAACATTGGTTAACTTAGTAAAGAAGGAACTAATAATTAATAAACATCATAATACTGGATTTTTATATTTTTAACCTACGACCACAAAAAGGGGTGTTATAAGTTTGACGTCGATATCTGTCTGTCTGTCTGTCTGTCTGTCTGTCTGTCTGTCTGTCTGTCTCTGTGTGTGTATGTCTGTGGCACCGTAGAGATCAAACGGATGAGCCGATTTCGATGCGGTTTTTTTATTTGAAGGTTAATATTCATGCGGATGTTCTTAGCTATCTTTGGTTAATATCGATTCAAAATGGCCGCCTCCACAAAATGGCGGACGAAATGTTTCTTCACAACCTACCTCAATATGGGTATCAAATGAAAGGGCTTGACTAGTAGAATGTTGTACAGATAACAAATTACCTAACAAACTACCTTGTAGTCGGGGGTTAACCAAAATTTTAATTTTGTTCTTGTAAGATAAACAATAACAACTAGAAAGTACACATGTAACAATAAAGGTGTACAAATAAATTAGTTATGTATAATTCTGGATGCTATTAATTATGTTATGGACTACCAATTACTATAACTTGAATTGTTGTGGGGTTAATGCTCAAACACAACCCGGACACTCCACTAAAACTCCATACAAGCGCTGCTATGGAGCTACCTACTCTTCAGACAACTACGCAGATGTTGTTCGTACACACGCGTGAATGTGTGCGTTAGAGCTAGGGCTACTGAATTGTTTTATTGAAATGTTGTGCCCCTTGAGATCACTTGGTGACGTAAAGTAGTTTATAAACTTGCTGTAATGTTGAGTTACATAAATAGAATGGTGCCAAATTATACTATTCTAATTAAAAGTGTGTATGTATTGCCGCGTAAAATCAAACGAAACCGATGATCGATAGGTACCTAGATATCTATTTTTGTTAGTAGGTACACATTCGCATATTATTTTACACTTACCCAAGAAGGAAACTTTATTCTGTCACTATAATTATTCCTCCAGGCATTACCAATCCGTGCCCAAAACTGGCTGTGTAAGCTTTGAGAAATTATTACTACGTAAATAATGTTATCTCAATGTGTGTAAGTTACGAACTTTGAGTTAAACATTACTACGTTATTATAAAGCAACGTTATTTAAAAGTGTTCTAATCTTACGTTACTTTATCCTTAGGAAATTAAATAAAGCTTTTATTCTTGTCCCGTTTATTTGACGGACAGCCGTAAACAGTACAGCAACCCACCATGATGATATTTCGTTAGGAATTAGATGTTCGATACCAGCCCTTCGTTGAGTGTTCCTAACGTATCCGAAACGGCCTGAGGGGCGAGGAAGCTTGAAATTGGCGGGGGTTGGGGAGTGTCCGTTCTATCTATATTATCTATTCTATGGCTCGAGCCAAAAGAATTACTCCAGCAAACAATTTGTTGTAGATCATCGTTCACTAGTTCAATGGCAACATTAAAATCAGAGAACCGAGTTTAAAAATCGGGAAAAGGTGGCAAGGTAGATTGAGTTTATGAAAATAGCAAAGAGATGAGGTAATAGTACGCCGCCTTGAGGGACACCAGCATTTGTACTACACCAAAACGATAAAACGTCGTCGCGGTGAAAAAGTTGTCGGCGTCCATACAAGTAATTATGAAATTAATTGATTACCGGTGGAAATATGTTAATAGAGCGCAATGTCGCGAGTAAGATATCGAAATCGACCGCTTTCAAGGCGTTACTGAAATCTAGCAAATATTCTACTAACTTTATAGAATAAAGTAGCTGTTCCCCGCGACTTCGTCCGCATAGAATTTTGATTTTTGTGTAAATTCTGCTTTTAAAAAATGGTAACAATATAGAGTTGTTGTCTTACTTTGTTTATTTATAGTAACGACGGGGTGTTTGTATATTTCACTCGTTACCAGGGAATACAAACATAGTTTATAAGAATTCTTACAAAAACAATAATTTTGCCAAATTAGTAACGTCGGCAGAGTTTTAGTCAGCAGATGTATGTCTATTCGGAGTATATACCTATGTCGCTAAAACCGGCGGACATACTAAATACCTTAAAATCTTTCGTGTTTATCGTCGTTATGTTATGCTATGTTGTGTTGTGTTCTGTTCCGTAAACGTAATGTAAACGTAACGTAAACGTAACGTAAACGTAACGTAAACGTAACGTAAACGTAACGTAAACGTAACGTAAACGTAAACGTAACGTAAACGTAACGTAAACGTAACGTAAACGTAACGTAAACGTAACGTAAACGTAACGTAAACGTAACGTAAACGTAACGTAAACGTAACGTAAACGTAACGTAAACGTAACGTAAACGTAACGTAAACGTAAACGTAAACGTAACGTAAACGTAACGTAACGTAACGTAAACGTAACGTAAACGTAACGTAAACGTAACGTAAACGTAACGTAAACGTAACGTAAACGTAACGTAAACGTAACGTAAACGTAACGTAAACGTAACGTAACGTAACGTAACGTAACGTAAACGTAACGTAACGTAAACGTAACGTAAACGTAACGTAAACGTAACGTAAACGTAACGTAAACGTAACGTAAACGTAACGTAAAAACGTAAACGTAAACGTAACGTAAACGTAACGTAAACGTAACGTAAACGTAACGTAAACGTAACGTAAACGTAACGTAAACGTAACGTAAACGTAACGTAAACGTAACGTAAACGTAACGTAAACGTAACGTAAACGTAACGTAAACGTAACGTAAACGTAACGTAAACGTAACGTAAACGTAACGTAAACGTAACGTAACGTAAACGTAACGTAAACGTAACGTAAACGTAACGTAACGTAAACGTAAACGTAACGTAATAAACGTAACGTAAACGTAACGTAACGTAAACGTAACGTAACGTAAACGTAACGTAAACGTAACGTAAACGTAACGTAAACGTAACGTAAACGTAACGTAAACGTAACGTAAACGTAACGTAACGTAAACGTAAACGTAACGTAAACGTAACGTAAACGTAACGTAAACGTAACGTAAAAACGTAACGTAAACGTAACGTAAACGTAACGTAAACGTAACGTAAACGTAACGTAACGTAAACGTAACGTAAACGTAACGTAAAACGTAACGTAAAAACGTAACGTAAACGTAACGTAAACGTAACGTAAACGTAACGTAAACGTAACGTAAACGTAACGTAACGTAACGTAAACGTAACGTAACGTAACGTAAACGTAACGTAAACGTAACGTAACGTAACGTAAACGTAACGTAAACGTAACGTAAACGTAACGTAAACGTAACGTAAACGTAACGTAAACGTAACGTAAACGTAACGTAAAACGTAAACGTAACGTAAACACGTAAACGTAACGTAAACGTAACGTAAACGTAACGTAAACGTAACGTAAACGTAACGTAAACGTAAACGTAACGTAAACGTAACGTAAACGTAACGTAAACGTAACGTAAACGTAACGTAAACGTAACGTAACGTAAACGTAACGTAAACGTAAACGTAACGTAAACGTAACGTAAACGTAACGTAAACGTAACGTAAACGTAACGTAAACGTAACGTAAACGTAAACGTAACGTAAACGTAACGTAAACGTAACGTAAACGTAACGTAAACGTAACGTAAACGTAACGTAAACGTAACGTAAACGTAACGTAAACGTAACGTAAACGTAACGTAAACGTAACGTAAACGTAACGTAAACGTAACGTAAACGTAACGTAAACGTAACGTAAACGTAACGTAAACGTAACGTAAAACGTAAACGTAACGTAAACGTAACGTAAACGTAACGTAAACGTAACGTAAACGTAACGTAAAACGTAACGTAACGTAAACGTAACGTAAAACGTAAACGTAACGTAAACGTAACGTAAACGTAACGTAAACGTAACGTAAACGTAACGTAAACGTAACGTAAACGTAACGTAAACGTAACGTAAACGTAACGTAACGTAACGTAACGTAACGTAACGTAACGTAAACGTAACGTAAACGTAACGTAAACGTAACGTAAACGTAACGTAAACGTAACGTAAACGTAACGTAAACGTAACGTAAACGTAACGTAAACGTAAACGCCAGCCAAATCTAGCAGGTAGTGGATATATATACCTACCTACCACGTGCCTACATAGTATGTATGTTTGGCCTAACTGGCACCGACTTCAAATAGATGAGTGTGTAGCCCTTGTAATAATGATATTAATTTATTTTTCGCTTTTGAGTACCTATTTGTGGTTTTGAAGTCGGTTTAATTTTTTCACATTTACCGAATTTCGTAGTGATAGGTTCGAGCTTCATAACTTTTGTGAAATCTACAGTTACGTTATTCAGAAAATTGTATGCAAATTTTAGTTTTTGGTTCATATTTCAAAACCACTTGATCGATTTCGATTAGATTTATAAGGGACCATTCGGCTAGCATACCCATATTCGCACATAAAAATAAATTTTAAAATCTGTACGGTGTTTCTCGAGGAATCAGGTAATATACATAAAAAAATGGGGTTCGAATTGATAACCTCCTCCTTTTTGGAAGTCGGTTAAAAGTAACGAGCAGCGTGTTTGTTGTTCATGTCCATGGTTCCGTTATTTTATCGTATCAACTCTATTTACACACATAACATGAACTCCTGACTCAACTCTGTCTATAGCATGTACTCTGTATTCACAATCACTGCAGAAAAAAACAACTCTCTTTGTCTACAATACGAATAAAATATGGGCCGAAGCGGCCCAAGACTACGCTCGAGACGTAAGCTCTGCTCTATATTTAAATTTGATTATTGAGTGTAAGGAACATTATATAAAAGAACATTAAAAAATCTAAGCGCGCGCCCAAAATAAGTTTGAAGTGAAAACTAAAAATGATGATGTCATTTTCCAACAAAAACTTCCAATCGCGTTACTATACTACAGGCCCGTGAACAAAATTCATAGGTCATATGATACACCAGTAAACCTTTGTGATGATGTTTGCTGATGATAGAGGGGTATAAAATAATAAGATTCAGCACTATGTTCTTTGTCATCTAACATCATTTATAAGCTGTCCAAAAAAACGCTCTACAGACGATGCCCTGATATCAGAGGATATGACGTAGACGTAGTGGAGCACTAAAATTGGGTATTCTCTACACACGTACATACCAGCCAGTACGATATTGGCTGTACAACGGACTGGTCGTTGATCAGAGCAAAGAGTATATACCTAATTACTACACTACGTAGGAGTCGGCACTCGGTACAACCCATAATAACAGCAGTTAACATGTCTGTTTAATACCAACCTAACAAATGATTTGATAGATAGATAGATAAACTCTTATTGTACTTAACAAAACAAACAACTTAAAATATAGTAGCAAAATATAGTCGTTAAAAAAAACACGAGTCAAAATTAGGTTATGTATTATTGATGGAACAAATATTGTGCAAAAAAATATTGAGTCTACAACATTGTTTATTATACATTTATAATATATGCAATATTAGACTTAAATAAAGTTTCTAGTGGAAATGAAAAACTGCTTGGTAATCTACGTTTTATGTTTACAATACAATAGAAAAATAAATTTACAGCTAATAAAGAACAAAAATACGCGGAAATAAATTAAAGAAAAATTATGATCAACACGCAAATGTCACAATGACTAAACAATGCCAAATTGACAAATTGCCTAAATTGGTATAGAGATGCCCGATGATATGATATTATATTATACATCGTAAAATGCTACTGCCTATTATTAATTACAAAATTTGAAATCGGATCGGTTGAAATTGCGAACACAGTTGGATTAGTCTGGAATAACTTATACTTTATCAGCTGACTATTATTATCATTATATAAATTCAGACCAGTAGAAACTGTGTTGCCAGACATATTGCATGCTTAGAAGAAGAGGCCAGTTTGTACGGGTCAATTTTTAAAATGCTTTGTATCACCTTATCTTGCCTTTTAGTTTAGTTTAGTTAGTTTATGAATAATATTTGTGGGATTATGATGGGCAACAATTTTGTGTGTTTCTAATGGATAAGAAGTCTGTTGGGGCTATTAGCAATTGTATAATTTTTACTGTGTACAATGTAAAAATGTCATCACCATCAGTCTGTATTCGTCCACTTTTGGACATAGGTGTCTCCCATAATATTCTTCTCAGCCCAATCTTTGGTCTTACGTCTGCTACCGGCATCAATTGCCTTTCATGTATCGTCATTCCATCTAGTATCTCGAAATCCTATACTACATTAACTGATTCGCGGTTTAGCCAACAGCTTGAAGTCATGCTTGAAGTCAATCTGACCAAAAATCGACGGTAGGTATATAGAACTGAAACAATTAAATTTTTAATTCCAAAAATTTCTTCAAATAGTGAGTCAATGTGGATATAAATACTATTTTAAAGAGTACCTACTTCTTTACACATGTATATATTATGTACTAACTAAGAATACTAGTTGTGGAAGTGTCATACTTTTGTCGCGGCTCATCACTATGTTGTCGTAGTTGACATAAACCTTATCCGCTGACGATTGGCACAAAAGAACCGTGCCGAAAACTCCTATCTATTCTATCTATTGACTTACATTTTATCTGGTTTCCGCTTATTTCAAATTTATTATAGACCATCTTTTCGGCGGCATTGTAGAAAACGTATTCACTGCTTAATGCTTATATGATATTATTATGCAATATCTTCTATTCAACTTCTATATATTCTTCTTTTTTTCTATTAAGTTCCTCGATTAAAATACACGAAACACAATAACAAGCAATGTGACGGACATGACCACAGACTAAGTAGATACTTTGATATAACAGTGAAAGAAAGAGAAGTACATACTGTGCGCTTAACATGGACCTGGTAAATTTCATACATTTATTATTGTTCCAAGTTATGATAGACTTACAACTTTCAAAACTAGGGTGTGTATTCCGCAATTTCGAAATCTTGGAGTTTTTTTTCGATATATAAATTCCGAAATTGAAACACTTTAATATCGTTACTCCATTATCGGTATTTTGACTACCAACTTCTTTTCTAACGATACACACACGCGATAAGTTATTAAAATAAACCTGAGCGGCTGAAAATTATTGTACTGGACCGCTATCCTACTTTAAAGAACTTTTATATCTTTACATAATTACCATCAGCTTCCTTTTAGGTCAAAAATCGGTCTTTCCCTAAAGGCCTCTTTTGCTTGAACAAAAATTTTCGAGCACTAGCTTCTTGATTCTGTCGATGTTTCATTTGGTCGTAGCGGTTGAAGGTCTACCAGAATGATGCAAGCCTACTACTACTTCTCGGCCTTCTTTAAAAGCCTTATACCATTCATAAGCCCTTGTTTTCTATTTACACGATTCGCCGTAGGTATTTCGCAACATTTTTAGTGATTCACCACATGAAATATCATTCGAAACACAAAATTTAAGGCACACTCTTTGATCAACAATATTTTCCATTGTAAAAATCGCCGAGAACTCAAAACTATGACCAACAAAAAGTGTAGTTTAAAACAAATTAAATTACGGATCCCGCTCAAACTTTGCGCGCTAAATCAGTACAGTGCTACCAACATGCAGTAAAAAAATTAGATCGATCTCTTTTACACGGGTCTTTTTATTGACATATTCCCGATACTTTTTACACAGAGTAAGTAGTATTCTTTTCCGTTCTAAGGTTGGCTGGAACAGATCGCTTTCAGCGGAAAGGCCGCCCACTGTCGCAGTACTTTACAATGTTTTGTTAAGTTTTTCTGTGCCTTGAACAAAAAATTTCGATGGCATGTCGTTTACTTGCAGGGCGACTCAGTTATGGAATAAATTGCACGTGCACATCAGGTATTCTCCTTCACTGAACAATTTCAAAAAAGACGTTTAAAAACAATTATATTTGTTAAAATGACAAATGAAAAATTGTAGACTTGTTGTTGGAAAATTTACTACTTATGCAATTACAGGCGTTTTTTATTTTTGTTGTATTCGCATTACATTTATTTATAATCGTATTTATTAGAATTGGTATTATACACATCAATAATTAAGTACTGGTATTTTCTATAAGATTAACTACAATATCATTATTTTGTGTTTTCATTATTATTGTGTTTTTTGTTCCGTTTTTTTGTTCTTGTTTGCGCACCCCATATTCTGACTATGTCACACACATTCTGTGTACTAAATATCGGGAATTTGTCAATAAAACAAAAAAATACAAATTATTCATCTAAATTTATTTATCGCCTTCAAATTAGACCCCATCGCTTGCAATACAACATCTCCAACGCTTCTCCCAGTCTTTTATACATTTTTCATAGGCTATTTGCGGTATGGCCTTTAGCTCATTCAGCGAATTTTCTCTTATGGCTTCTATGGACTCAAAACGTTTTCCTCGAAGTGGTAATTTTAACTTGGGAAATAAAAAAAAGTCAGACGGAGCCGTATCAGGTGAATACGGTGCTTGGTCGAGAAATTTTGTTGAATTTTTCGCTAAAAACTCTTTCACTATAATGGCTGTGTGTG
The DNA here is from genome assembly GCA_017562165.1 of Ectropis grisescens. Lineage (NCBI taxonomy): Eukaryota > Metazoa > Arthropoda > Insecta > Lepidoptera > Geometridae > Ectropis > Ectropis grisescens. The sequence continues at coordinate 21,047,942 of CM029773.1, forward strand.
ATGGTGCATTATCATGGTGCAGCATCCATGAGTTGTGTTGCCACAAATCTGGACGTTTTCGGCGGATACTCTCACGCAAACGCTTCATGACACCTAAATAATATTCTTTATTCATCATTTCTCCCTCTGGAAGGAATTCGGAGTGAACCTCACCACGGTAGTTAAAAAAACTGTCAGCATCACCTTGATTTTGGAGCGACTTTGCCGCGGTTTTTTTTTCGGTTTCGGCACGTGTTCGAGACGCCATTCTGAAGACTGTTGGTTTGTTTGCATGTCGTACTCATAAACCCATGTCTCGTCTCCAGTTATTATACGTTTCATAAAGGTCGGATCCGTAGAAGCTCGGGAAACCATGTATTCAGCGACATGCTATCGCTGCGCTTTTTGAACAAAATTGAGCTCTTTCGGAACCAGTCGAGCGGCGACGCGTTTCAAGCCTAAAATGTCAATGAGAATGTTGTGGACGGACTTAAAAGATATGTTCACCTCACTAGCCAAATCTCTCAGACTCATACGTCGAATTTCGAGCACTAGCTTCTTGATTCTGTCGATGTTTCCTTTGGTCGTAGCGGTTGAAGGTCTACCAGAACGAGCCAAGTCTACTACTACTTCTCGGCCTTCTTTAAAAGCCTTATACCATTCATAAGCCTTGTTTTATATTTACACGATTCGCTGTAGGTATTTCGCAACATTTTTAGTGATTCACCACATGAAATATCATTCGAAACACAAAATTTAAGGCACACTCTTTGATCAACAATATTTTCCATTGTAAAAATCGCAGAGAACTCAAAACTATGACCAACAAAAAGTGTAGTTTAAAACAAATTAAATTACAGATCCCGCTCAAACTTTGCGCGCTAAATCAGTACAGTGCTACCAACATGCAGTAAAAAAATTAGATCGATCTCTTTTACACGGGTCTTTTTATTGACATATTCCCGATACTTTTTACACAGAGTAGTATTATTTTCCGTCCTAAGGTTGGCAGGAACAGATTGCTTTCAGCGGAAAGGCCGCCCACTGTCGCAGTACTTTACAATGTTTTGTTAAGTTTTTCTGTGCCTTTTTTTAATGTGTCAATAAAGAGTAAGCATAAATATTAATATTTTTTCCTTTTTTTGTAGGTAAAATCCAAATACATTTTCCAGTTTCGGAGCTGTTCCGGAATTCCGATATTGGGTATTTAGTATCATGATTCAGTTCAGGAATTGAAAACTGCGATATTACATTTCCTACTTAAGACAAAAAACATAGGTGTTGCCATGGCACTCACTACTGAGAAAAGAGAGACTTATGTTAAAAACTGGTTGTAAAAACATCATGAATTATCTTATAGACGAAAACATTAGAGATGTTTTTTGAAGTGAAAACTTGTTGTAGCGTACACACAGCTATTTCGTGGGCTGTGAATGAAATGAAAGAAATGTTCAGATTAACTCAGTATCGCCCAGAGATGATCGATATTCATTGATGGTGAATAAACATCGATGATACGTACCTACATAATAAAATCTTGAATTTATATTGCAGATAAAAGTAGTACTGGGTAGTGGCACTAGGCGCAATCCGAACGGCTCAAATTCAAAATGACAGTCCTTGCTTCTGGCATTCCAAACAGATAAAACAAAGACCGAGATGTGAGATTCCGTGTCGGATCAATCCGACTGGGTTTAGAATTGCTACGCTGGTTTCATTTAATTTCTACAATAAAATAGTCGTAACTTATACTGTCAACTAAAAATAAAACATACCTACACTTTTTTATAGAAAAGAGTGACAAGAAGAGCAGGACATGTGCTTGATAGTAAGCAACATGTCTGCCACATTTTTGGTAGTGGTAGGACTCTTAGCAGAGTCCGGCTGGGGAAGTACCACACCTTTGCCAGTTATTCTACCGCCGAGCAGTAATGCACAAACATTACTGTGTTCCGGTTTGAATGGCAATGTTTCCAGAGAAATTACAGGGCTTAGAGATATATCATCTTAGATATCTGGGTGACGAGCGCAGTGCAGTGCTAGGTAAGGATTTGGAATCTTCATTTTCCAAGAGCTGCGTGTCACTGTCCTGTTATGTGGCAGGCATGTTGCTTACCATCAGGCACATGTCCAGCTCGTCTCGTCAATATTTATTTTTTTTAAAAACACAGTGATACGCAGGTATTGGAACATCAAGAGTCTAAATTATTACCTAGCACTGCACTGCACTCGTCAGCCAGAGATGTTTTATCTCTGTGCCCGGTAATTTCACTGGAAACATTGCCATTTGAACCGGCACATAGTAATGTTTGCACATAACTGCTTCGGGGTAGAATAACTGTAGTGGTTATTTCAAGATAAGTTAAGAGAATATTTTGTCTACGATTTTGATTACTCTATCGTATATCGTAGCCACAAAGTCGTATAAATACGATTTAAATCGTATGGTTGACAACACTGGCTGAATCAGACCTTATTTTTGGACAAGTGATTTATCACGCCCCTCCGCTGCTTTTTCGTCATTTCCTCTGATTTCAGGGCTTCGTCTGTAGAGCGTTTATACTAACTCGATCGTTTCTCCTTGCCGCACGATTTTTATACGGCGTTGCGGAATAATGGAATAAAAGAGGTATTAAAACTATACAAATTGTAAATATTAATTTTTTAAATATGATTTTTGTACTTTTGACGTGACAACGTCTTATAAATTGGTTTGCCGGGTGACACTTCAAGAAACTGCGTTACGCTCCGCTCACGTTATGCGCTCACAACGAGAGCGAGTGAGAGGCACGCGTCCCTTCCACTCGGGAATGGTTAGCCCGCCTAAGAGCGAGAGAGACAGACATAAAAAGTGAAAGGCACGCGTCCCTTCCGTAAAATTATTTTACCACTCAAAGTCGTTGTCACGTAAAACTTTCGCCCGTATACCGACTTTACAGGCAACCAATTTTTTTTTAAACTAATGTTTTTCCGACGATTTTCATAGTAAATTAGGTCATTTAATGATGTACGGCATTGGTTCCATACAGTTTCAATACCTCATCTATTCCGCAATGCCGTGCAAATATCATGCGACAAGAAGGAAAGAGCGAGGGTTATCACCCCCCCCCCCCTCTTAAATTTGCACTGACAGCACTGACAAGCTTACAAATGTACGGCATAGTGCTGTATCTTATTAATTTATACTCTTCTATCATCCTACATAGGACTCCTGGTGTATCATATGACCCGTACATTTTGTTCATGGACCTAAACAGTACCTATTCAGGTGAACAACCATGGAACTTGCATCATCGTGACTTAACGTATATAAGTATCCCACCAAAAACATTATGTAAAAAACTAGCCAAGTCTCAATGGAGCTGTATATTTATCTCTAAAAAGTAATGAAATCTAGACAAAGCCGTGCGAAGTCTAAGGTTCCTTAGTGCGATTTCTTTATTATTACAGTTAATGTTGTGTGACTTGGCCGTTGAAGGGTACACAAGGGTATAAAACCAAGTGCTCCATGACACCATTGCACCGATCTATCGCCAGAACCGCTACCATTGACGATGGAAAATGGCTACTTGGAAAACGTTTATTCAATAACCAGTCAATTGTTTTTGTGTTACTTATTCCTTTTTTTTTTTTAATAAAGAGTGACGAGACGATCAGGACATGTGCCTGATGGTAAGCAACATGCCTGACACATAACAGCACAGTGACACGCAGCTATTGGAACATGAAGAGTCCAAATCATTACCTAGCACTGCACTGCGCTCGTCACCCAGATATCTAAGATCTTAATCTCTAGGCCCTGTAATTTCTCTGGAAACATTACCCTTCAAACCGGAACACATTACTGCTTGGCGGTAGAATAACTGGCAAAGGTGTGGTACTTCCCTAGGCGGACTCTGGCAAGAGTCCTACCACTACAAAAAATTATATGTATCATATATGGTGTGAACAATAAAAAAAATACTTTTGTATGTGTAGGCGAGCCGCTGATACCCTTCAACGACCAAGCGGTTCTGGCGACTGATTGGTGCAATGGTGTCATGGAGCACCTGGTTTTATACCCTTGTGTACCCTTCAACGGCCAAGTCACACAACATGAACTGTAATAATAAAGAAATCACAGTAAGGAACCTTAGACTTGGCACGGCTTTGTCTAGATTTCATTACTTTTTAGAGATAAATATACAGCTCCATCGAGACTTGGCTAGTTTTTTTACAAAATGTTTTTTGTGGGATTTCACTTCCTTTTGTAGGAACGTGGACTTATTGATTTATTATATCAGTTGTATTATTTGATACATTTTTTTTCTCTTTTGGAGTACATTTTTAGTATTACAAATCTTTCTCTTCTTTTTTTCCGGTTCTGATTCTTGTACAGTAGCAACAGTTTTTTGTATTGCCCATTCTATGATAGGCAAAGAGCTTTAGAAGATTGGAAGAAGACTGCAAATAAATAAAAGCTAGTCTAGCCTTATCCAGAGTTTTCCTTTAATTTTATTTACATATATGCGTATTAAAATTTTTACTCTGACCATATATTGTTATCCTAACTAAACACTTCGTAGAAACGTTATGGCGGACGCGCGTTTTGTGAGCTGATGTTTACCAACGTATGCAACTATAGCAGATCTGATACTGCAAGTTGAGTCAGTTCTACCATACACCAAGAAAGATATTGAATGGAAAAGATAAGACCCGTCTTTGGGAATACCAACTACTTGGTAGCCACTAAGGTCATCGTCGTCTTTTGGTATTATCGTCATTTTTTATGATATTATCTTGCGAAATTTAATGTTCCAACTTCTTTGTGCGAAATCAAACACAAATAAACTCTACGACGACAGCGACTGACAAAATTGACTGACAGCGTCATAATGAAAAGTTTTCCTTTAATTTTATTTGTTTGCGTATTAAAAGCAGAAGGGCTATATTACATTCTCTTTGCAGTAGGGGCATTCGTCCAGTAGTGGGAAGCAATAGGCTAGATTAAATTAGATGATGTGTCCCACTATGCTGGATTTTTGCAATGACAGGCGATTTTTTTATGTACCAATAGTAGAATCTGGTTGGGGATTACTGTATATCTAATACAGCTGAGACCAGCTGAAGGTACTTCATCAAGATACTTCAGGCCTTCGGTTTTTGACATCAAATGAGGAGGAGAGAAGAGGACAAACAAAGTTGAATATTTTTTGTAAAGGCGGTATGTCGATCTTTAGTAGTTTGGTTGGGCTCTTGTGTTTTCAAATAAGGGGCACCAGGTACTCCAGATTTTTGATATTTCTAGTTTTTATAGTTTTTCCTTTATGTGGCTATTAAACCCTAAGTCTATACCAAATTTCAGCTCTCTGAGTTTATGGGAAGTACTAGTTCTATTTTGATGATCATGAGTGAGTGTCGTAAATGCGAAACTTTGCCTTCGCTTAATTTCGGAACTAAATGACGTACAGACTTCAAATTTTGGATTTTAAGTATGTGATTATAGCTTACTAGATGACGAAAATTTCAGCGTTCTGGTCTTATCCAGAGGGTCTCAAATAGGGGCCTGAAAATGCAGCGAAATGGTTCTAGTAAAAGATGGTACGGCAGTGTTTGCTTCGAGCTCGACTTGGCGGGGCACTGCCGTGCCCCCAGATGTACCTACATTTGATACACAATATGTATTGTTTTTAACTTCTGTCGGCACTCCAAGAGTGCCACTAGTTTTTTTTTAATTATCAACTATCGTTGACTCTTTGCTACACAATGATGTGTTTTAAATGAGATAAATCAAAATAGATGTTTGTTTTTTAATTGTATTTAAACTTGTATATTATTTAGAGGATATTTATCAGCCATTACTTCTGCCACTCCCTCGTGTGTTCCATAAATGTGAATACTTTCGTGTGCTTCCTTCATTTTTTTTAATAGCAAGGCTTCGTTAACGGCTTTCGTTTTCCTATGTTTGCTTTTAGTGTTATCGTCGTTTGAAATTGTTCTCTCCATTTCATGTTTATCATGCTCTTTTTTGTTTGAATTTTTACCTGATCATTTGCTTCATTAGGATCTGCATGGAACTTGTTTGACGGTTCTCTTTTATGATGCCCACTTCGTAGCTTTTTCTTCCTGTTTTCTCTTTTACTAATTTTACTTTTTGATTTTTTTGATTCACGTTTTTTCTTAACCTCTTTATCTGCGCTATCAGCGCTAGATTCCCCAGACTCACTAGGTTTTCTTTTCTTACTTATTTTTCTGGGCTTATGTAATTCTTTACTCATTACTTCTATGCTATCGTCACTAAAATCGTCAATTTCAAGTTTCTTTTCTGCATGTAATGCTTTGTCGTCATTTATACTGTTAAATTTATTAGTTTTTACATTGTTATCTCGAATATCTATTTTTGTTTCGATCGGTTCTTTAACTTTGTTTGTATTTTTTTGTTGAAATTCATCCTCATCTGCTACCAACTTCATTGGCTGTGAAGTTTCAGTGCTAGATAGGAGCTGCATACGGTTAACCAACTCAGTAAAATCTATTTCAGTAAGCCCATTTTTAAGGTAGTTTTGTGCTATGTCTTTGAATATTGAAGCCAAGCCTTCGTCTCCGATGTCAACGTTTGCGTGAAGTTTGATTCCATATCCCCGAGACTGATGTAGAACTGGGAATCAGTAGAAATATACTTTAAGCATTATAATATCTAATCTACGTATAGTAAATATCTAGTATCTTAATCTATCGTATTTAATATCGTAATGTAATTACTTTACAGGAATTAATCGCGATCAAAACTATAATTAAAAACCAAAACTTAACCGTGGGAACACAAATGTAAGTTATTTTTTAACCCCCCACCAAAAAAGGGGTGTTATAAGTTTGACGTCGATGTCTCGTCTGTCTGTCTGTCTGTCTGTCTGTGTGTGTATGTCTGTGGCACCGTAGAGCTCAAACGGATGGGCCGATTTCGATGCGGGTTTTTTTATTTGAAGGTTAATATCTGTGCGGGTGTTTCTAGCTATGTTTGGTTAATATCGATTCAAAATGGCCGCCTCCACAAAATGGCGGACAAAATATTTCTTCACAACTTACCTCAATATGGGTATCAAATGATAGGGCTTGACTAGTAGAATACTATACTACACTTAAAAAAATCAAATCCAAGATGGCCGCCACCACAAAATGGCGAATTATATTATTTTTTCACTGCTTCCTCGATATGGGTATCAAACGAAAGGGCTTGACTAGAAATACTTTGCACTATGACAAATTTCAAATTCAAGATGGCCGCTACCAAAAAATGGCGAAATACATTTCTTTTTTCACAACTCCCTTAATATGGGCATCAAATGAAAGGGCTTGACTAGTAAAATGTTGTACAGATTACAAATCCGAGGTAGTCGGGGGCTAGTCAAAATATTTAATTTTTTTCTTGTTACCCGACTGCGCAACGCAAAGGAGTGGTGTTTATCAGATTATACAATTCTTTGAAGCACTATACAGACCAAACGCCTGGGCCGATTTTTATGATTCATACGTCAATCGATTCCTCTTTTCGCGAGTGACACTAAAGACAAGACATTAGTGTAAATTCAATATGGCGGCTACCGGACGCCATATTGTCCAAATTAAAAAAAAAAAAAAAAACCAAACTATATCAAAAAGAGTATCGTTGAATAGGTATTTAAAAATAAATTTTAGTTTTCTTTCAACGTTTTTTGATTTGGCTGACTTTTTAGGATTTAAAGTTCCCAAACAACCATTCTCACATTTCTCATTTTATCTCTATGATTCTCTCCCTGTGATTTCACTGGAAACCTTGCCCTACAAACTGGAACACAGTGAGGTTTTCATATTACTGCTTAGCGGTAGTATAACTGGCAAACGTGTGGTACTTCCCCAGACGGACTCTGAAAAGAGTAGCACTACAAATATTCAATTCTAGAATCCACGAGTTTCCTTCTAGGTTTGTGTGCAACATCATTTCTTTGACAGGGTCATTGCGGTAATACGTAGCATGACGCAAGCCAATTTTGTAAAAAAAAACTGCTATACTTTCATACTTACAATAAAATAGTATTACAAAATACAACATATTGTTTTAGTTGTTAACACACAATAAGGATGGAAATTAAAAAGACCTGTTTGGTATTAATCAAATGTGTTCCACTACATTAAAACTTGTATAAATGCTATTCATTTAATTAGCCTATAACGCAGGTTTACTCAGAAAGTGTGCTTCAACCGAAAGGCATGGAAGTGAAAACTTATGTACCCATGTTCAGCACTTTTTGGTTTCAATCATGAACTTGAGTATATGTAACTGTCACCTCGATTAAAATCCTTCTTTTAAAATCAATTATAGGCCCACTTTCGCAGCTAGCTCAATTTCATCGCCTCAACATGGCATCAACATCTGCCATTTTCTGATTGCAAAAAATTAAAATGTCGATGACTTTGGCTTTTCGCGAAGGAATAGTCTGTCTCTGTCTCTCACTTTGTCTATCAACTTTCTGCCAAGGAAACTTTTCTCTATTATTCTCTGGGTGGTCTATATTTTCCTTTAGTTTGGTCAAATGTTCATGTTTAGCAACCGTTGTTTGTAGTGGTAGGACTCTTAGCAGAGTCCGCCTGGGGTAGTACCACACCTTTGCCAGTTATTCCACCGCCAAGCAGTAATGTGCAATTATTACTGAGTTCCGGTTTGAAGAGCAATGTTACTAGAGAAATTACAGGCTCAGAGATATAATATCTTAGATCTCTGGGTGCCGAGCGCAGTGTAGTGCTAGGTAATTATTTGGACTCTTCATGTTCCAATAGCTGCGTGTCACTATGCTGTTAAGTATGTGGCTGGTTTTTTGCTTACCATCAGGCACTCTAAATTATTTAAAAAAAACCGTACGTGGGGCAGGGTAATATTTCAAAGTCTATTACAGTTGCGACTTTATTTACGAGTCTTTATCAGTAATTCTTCTAAGTGATAGCCATCCTTCTGTTTACTTCGTCGGTATGTCATTCCTTGCTAAACACGATGTCTTTTTCCAGGTTTATGATTGTTGATAAATATGTATCTACATATTTATCAACTTCCTCCCGTTACATTTACCCCCATACTAATATTTTAGGTATCTTCCGATGATAGGACAATTTTTGGGTTTCTTTGGTTACTTTCCAACCCCACTTCTAAGCTGTCAGACAGTAATTAATTTACAATTTCGTTATTTGTTGTTGGGGATTTTCCAGAAATAAAATGATGTCAACAGCAAACCTTAGGTGACACTAAAGAAAAAAGAACACGGTATCTTACATAATAACTTGATATTAGAATATCTTGATATTCTATTCTGCTGTTCTACAATGGAAAAGTCCATTGTAGAATAGCAGAATAGAATATCATTATTGATTTCATAGAGATTTCATCATGCATATTAGTAGGTATTTGTAACAAATGCTTGTACGGTACGCTAAGAATTTACAAATTAAATCGTATCTATACGATCACTTTTTACAAATATTATTAGGATTAATAAATAATAGAGATGCGCCGAGTAACACTTTTGCCGAGTACCGAGTACCGAGTGTTACTCGGTTAAATTTTTTTTCAACCGGGTACTCGGCCGATTAACTCGGTTCAACTAAATTCCCATTTCAGGTTACATTACTTAGTCATTCATAAGCATATTTTTTATTATTAATCGACTTCCAAAAAGGAGGAGGTTATCAATTTGACCACGATGTTTTTTTTATGTTTTTTTTTTACCTGATTTCTCGAAAATCCTCTCACCAATTTTAAAATTTCGTTTATGTTTGGATGGGTATGCTTGCCGAAAGGTCCCACCCCACATAAATCTTATCGAAATGAGTCTGGTGGGTTTTGAAATATGAACAATAAACTAACATTTGCGTAAAATTTTCTGGATGACTGGCTCCGACTTCAAATAGATGAGTGAGTAGCGATTATAATAATGGTTTATTTTTCGCTTTTGAATGCCTGTTTAGGGGCAATATTTGTATTTAATTATTATTAGTATAAACAGCCCACGATATGAATGAATGTAATGTCTCGCAAGTAGAGAGTCAAGGCCATAATCCACCACGCTGACCGGGTAGTTGCATGACTTCGAGAGATTGTAGAGCATTCTGATTTCCTCACAATGTTTTTCTTCACCATTTCAAAGGTAGCAGCATTACGCACATAACTTCAAACATACAGCGGTGCGCGTGGGATTCGAACCAGGCGCTCCGAATTAGCAGTTGCCGTTCTCCGGACTGGATCAGCCTTAACTATTTTTTTTTTTAACTTTAATAGGTTTACACTTGACCGCCATCTCGCCTGATGTTAAGCGACGATGCGGTCTACGATGGAGCGTGTTTACCTAGAAGAAACCGATTCACTCTCGATTTGAAGACACCAAGATTATAACTATCGGGAAAAACCCACTCACTCAATCAATTCTATATTCTTACATAATCCATTCTCCAAGAAACCCCAGGACACTGGCCGAGATGAATGCAAACAAAAATAATACAGAAATCAAAACAATATCCCAAGCTTTACTATTTGTAAAATGACCCTTTCGAACTGACTACAGAAGAAATAAAACCGGCTAAATGTAAGTCGGACCTGCTCATTACGGGTTCCGTACCATCTAAAAAAAAAGTAAAAATTTGTGTTGGTTCCCTTCAAAGTTTGTTTTATTTTAATGAGTAGGTATTCTATTTTAGTAGTGTATAGACTTTTGCAGATTCTTCCTGGGGAATTAATATGCTACTGCCAAGGAATAACATAGGTACAAACATCACTGAAAAACTTTAACAAAGTATAGAATATTATTTATTATCATGGAAGTAACATTCACATCTATACTAATATTATAAAGCTGAAGAGTTTGTTTGTTTGTCTGAACGCTAGGATCTCGAGAAGTACTGGTCCGAATTGAAAAGTTATTTTTCTATTGAATACTCCATTCATCCAGGAAGGCTATAGAACATAACGCTACTATCAATAGAAGCGGAGCATGAATCAATAATGTAACAAAAACGGGAAAAATATTCATTTTCGAGAGTTTTCGTACGTTTCGTGCTTTGACATGACACACGACAGCATGTGTCTAAGATTGCGTCATTGAATATCACAGGTTAATCACCTCTGGAATAACCTTTACTAATCAAATTTGTTTCTAAATCTGAGTTGGATAAACATATAAACCGTATGCACGTGCATGTATGGATGTTTATTTTGGAACGGATCGGGTTGAGATTTGGAACGTACCTAGATAGATTATTGTCTAGATAAATACATATGATACTTTTTTGCGGGAAAATAACGGGACATAGAACTGCGGGGTAAAACAGTGGGGTGCTGCTAGTAGTAGGTATCATAAAGTCAAAGTTCTTTATTGATAAATGTACAATATACACGTCACTTAATAAAAACCAAAAGAAAGATCAAATAAATTGTATACGTTTTCAAAGTTTGAACTTCACTCCTCTGTATTATAATAATTATCGTACAGAAAACTGTCAAGCGTTATACGAGTATAATATTTTATTACAATAAAATTGTAATGACCCATGTACATTTTTTCACATCTTTATAGGAACTTTGCCATCACTCTCTAAACATTCGACGTAACTATAAAGGTTTGATCGAAAAGCCAGCAATTTGATCTATTTTTGAAGCTGCCGAAACTTGGGGCGATATACCTATTTTAGGAAGAGCGTTAGAAAATTCCAGTCCCATAATGTGAATCAGCTTCGTGACTTCGTGGTATAGCATCCAGCTTGTCGGCGTTGCGTATGTTGCGAGAATAAAAGAAAGTACGTTGCGTATGTCGCGAGAATAAAAGAAAGTACGTTGCGTATGTCGCGAGAATAAAAGAAAGTACGTTGCGTATGTCGCAAGAATAAAAGAAAGTACCTGGGTGACCTTTGCTCGGTTTAAACACTGAGTAGAGGTACTTAGATACCTTCAGATACAGGGCTCCGAGATTATAAAAAAGAGGAGCCGTCTGGATTCGAACCCGGATCTACTATTCCACGACCGCCCAACTTCCCGCCCGAACTATTATACTGTCGTGTAACGTTGGGTTTACCGTCGCATTCTAATGAACGTCTAAATAAAGTCTAGAACCGCGCATAAAATGCGTTTTTAACAAGAACAAAATTAAAAAATTTGATTAACCCCCGACTACCTTGTGTTTGTTATCTGTACAACATTCTACTAGTCAAGCCCTTTCATTTGATACCCATATTGAGGGAGTTGTGAAAAAAGAAATGTGATTTGCCATTTTGTGGTAGCTGCCATCTTGGATTTGAAATGTGTCATAGTGCAAAGTATTCTACTAGTCAAACCCTTTCGTTTGATACCCATATTGAGGTAGTAGTGAAAAAAATTAAATAATTCTCCATTTTGTGGTGGCGGCCACCTTGGATTTGAAATTTGTTATAATGTGTAGTATTCTACTAGTCAAGCCCTTTCCTTTGATACCCATATTGAGGTAGGTTGTGAAGAAATATTTTGTCCGCCATTTTGTGGAGGCGGCCATCTTGAATCGATATTAACTAAACATAGCTAAAACATCCGCACAGATATTAGCTTTCAAATATAAAAAACCGCATCGAAATCGGCCCATCCGTTTTACGTACATCTTAGATCGCTGGCTGACGAACGCAGTGCAGTGCTAGGTGATGATTTGGACTCTTCATGTTCCAATAGCTGCATGTCACTGTGCTGTTATCTTGTATGTTACTTACCATCAGGCACATGCCCTGCTAGTCTCTCACTCTTTATTAAAATAAACCCTGTAATTCGTGCTGAATAATTGAGTATGTGGCTTGCTGGCTTGATTTCGACAAGCAATTTTTAAGGGTTGACATCATCTCAAAGATTGTTCAAAATTATGTCTAGTACCTACACGACTCTTTCTCTTTATACAGATGTAAATTCGAGTACCAAGCATGATACGTTTTATGTGCGTATTTTTACAGCTTAACATTTTAATGATAATGTTAAACGTAGGTACTTACATTTACACATCCGTATTTGAATATTTCTATTAACATAATGTGTACTGTAAGATATTATTCAGGATAAATACACAAGTTATGGTAATGTTTGGGGTAACGCAGAACATCTATGCTGAGCCTAAATAATCTATCCTATATTTATATAATTTTAATTTTTAAGAATAATATAATCATGTATGTACAACGTAAAGTGTTGGTAAAGGTAAAACAGCGAGAGAGAAAAAATATCAAAGGAAAATACTAGTGTTTACTAGTCGGAATTTATTTTCTTTCGCTTTCGCCCCTGTTCATCATCAGCCTGTGTTCGTCCACTGCTGGACGTAAGCCTCTCCTAAATTACGCCACTGAGCCCGCCCTGGTTGCCCTCCCTTAAATCCGACCCTGGTACTTACTCGTACAGTACGGTAAGTGACAATGAGATAATGCTTTCAGGTATGCTTTATGTGCGCTTACTTAGGTTAAAAAAGAGGGTCAACCTCAGAATGTGTTATAATTGTCCGTGGTTATTATCCTACTAATATTATTAATTCGATGTTTGGATGTTTGTTGCTCAATCCCATCACGTCAGTATGGATCGGATTGAATTTGGAACACAGTTAGTCTGGAATAGCACTATGCTACTTTGTATCATAGGAAAATAATAGGAACTGAGTAATATTTTCAATATTTAAATAATAAATATTGGTGGTGGACAATTCACACACAGCACCATCTGACCCCAAACTAAGCAAAGCTTGTAATATAGTAATAATAATGTTACTTAGTTAGTCATTTGGTCTCTTCATAAATGCCTATGAGTCTTACAAGATGGTGGACAAATGAAAATCTTTTCATAAAAACATAAATAAATAAATGCGACTTTTGCGACTTAATATTGATGTTCTGTTTAACCCCGTTATATGGCGATGAACGGAAAATAAATAATAAACGAATTTATTTACCATCCTTTATATAATGATTTATCTACATCCATATGCATGAGATATGTACATAATATACAATTAATAAAGAAAATTTTAGTTTTTGTGTGTTTCTTAAGTATATCAGGCAGGTTTTAGCTTTATATGATTATTAGTTAGTTATCTTAGACAGTTAATTTTAATAATAATAAATTGTTAATTTTCTGTTTATTCTTATAAATTGCTGGACCGATTTCAATGGAAGTTTCACTAGAAGGTAACTGAATTTACAGGACGTACTATATAAAAAAATATAAGTATTATATCAGCTATCTGGCTTCCATAGTACAAGCTTTGCTTAGTTTGGGGTCAGTTGGTGTTGTGTGTGAAATTTCCACCAATATTGTTATTATATTATACTACTCGTTATACAAAAAAGTGTGGTTGTACTTATATAGATACACACGCAACAAGTTTATACTTCTTCTATTTATTCCTCACTAGTGACCCGGCTTCGCACGGGTGCAATACTGATCCAAAAGCTACGATTGTGGGTTATCCCTAAGATATAGACATATAACATATCCTCTTCCTATCCTTGACTATGCTGACTCCTGCTACCTTGATCTCATGGAGAATGAGCTAAATAGACTTGAGCGTCTCCAATATTACTGTTTAAGATTCATATTTGGATTGCGCAAATATGATCATGTGTCTCAATTTCGTGTACAGCTCAAGTGGCTCATATCCTTTCACTGCTTTACTACTATTCAATTTAACCCTACTACGCCACGATATCTGAAAGACTGCTTTACATTCTGGAGTACCGCACACTCACGTCATCTTAGATCTACCTATAATTTGTCCCTGCAAATGCCCTCTCCACGTTGCGAAACTTTCTACGGAAAATCTTTTGCATTTCAAGCAGTTCAGTTGTGGAAGCCTTGCCTGTGGAAATAAGACAAGCTCCGTCACTTTCCATATTTAAGGTGGAAGTCAAAAACATTATTTGTCGAAGGCCTGCTGAAGTCTGATTGAAGATGATATATATGGATCTTTATTAAATAGTCTTTTGGATTCATTGCATATGTATTAGTATATGTAATAAGGTTATTTATGTATTAGCATGTATTGTTATTAGAATGTATGTCTATTTTATTTTAGTCAATGATTAATATCTTAGTTAACTTTTTTTATATATTAAGGTATCAAATAACTCTTTATTTGATTACTCCCGTCTTTCTATACTTTAACTTCTTTTCCATCTCATGGTTGCCTGGACGAGATCGCTTTTAGCGATAAGGTCGATTGTTTTTTAAGTTGTTTGTTTTGTTAAGTGCAATAAAGAGTTTATCTATCTATCTATCTATAGTGCGTTTTTCAGTCAATTAATAGACATCGTTGGCGCACAGATCTCGCTAGCGCTTGTCAAGTATAGTTTACTCTGGCGGGCAAAAGGTTAATAACACTCATAGCTGTTTCTTTTCTACAATGAAGACTTTAGCAGTTCCTAATCCCGTTTTCCATGAAGGCTGTATTTAAGAACTACATTGAGTTGAAAATAGATCACCCCCACCCTAAGCTAATATTTTTCTATCGAGGCCGAAACAAAAACTGCGACAACAAAGATTGAAATTTTGAACAAGGTTAATCAGTTCTTCGCATCACAGTAACTGCTCGTGCTTCTAGTATAAACAAGACGCGTAATATAATAATAAATATATATAATTTTAAATAAAGTTTTTATGTTGTTTTATGTATCAATATTGTAAAAACTTAGGCTTAAGAAAGGAAATAAATTCGTGAGTATATATGATATTAGATACGCGTCTCGTTGTTTGTCTGCGCTGGACTCTTGACTGTGTGCAGTTTGATCCAACTGGAATGATAGGATAGGTTTTATTTCTATAAATAGTATTTTTATCTAAATACCTGCTCAAGGTTATATAAAAATATCCGAGCGATGCCGGAATGGGCCGCTAGTTGTCCTATAAATAAATCATCTATGCGCTGTGTGAGCGATGTCCAACTAAGTTTATTCATTTATTCCTAGCGAAGTTCAATACTGTAGCCATCTATAGGATGGTTCAGCGTAATCCCACTTAGACCCTTGATGGAGGAGTACTCTATTAAATTAATCAAAAATAAGGTGCTTGTTGGAAGGACACTGTAGAGCCTGGAGCACAGACGTAGAGTTGCCTAACTTCTGTGTTTACCCGCTGCAAATGGGCGAGTGTGATAATACCTATTCGACCTAATCCGATCCTTTACTTAAATCGAAAACCACTCTATCAGTCGAGATATCTCACTTTCGCACGAAACGCTTCGAAAACTCGTTTATTTTCCGTACTGTAACGGCTCAGCTGAGCTAACCCGTCAACAATCTCCAAATATTTCAATGATACTATGTATTTAGTAATAAAGTGTGATTTACTAATGTTTAGTTGCATTGGTTATTGATTATTGGTTAATCGGCTAAATATATTTCATTGTAATAAAATCTTGATATTGAATACATCTACCAATAATTTAATCAATAGGGAACATACCTTAGAAGATTACATTTTACACCTTGAATTGAGAGTATTTAGGTAAATGTCAGCATCGGTGATAATTCCAATAGAGAGGTGGATTTGCTCCATGTTGAAGTAAATTGGGAATGCAGGAGCCATCACTCTGGTTCCTTCGTAGAGCATCAGTTGTAGTCTGAGGAAAAGATATAAACCAACAAAGTTACATTTATTACTTTATAGAACATACAGACAAATGAAAGGGCAGGTTAGTTATAATTGAGACCATTAAATGTGCAACTGGACTTCAATAATAGTTCAAAGAGCTGTAATTGATGCCTCTTATATTTATTCGATTGAGAACATTCAATGCTAAGTACTATTTTAATTATATGAATTGCTCTCTCTGAACTAAAAATACACTTATGTTCTCTCACTGCTATATGTGTAATGGGATTGATTACATAGAGAGAAATACCTAGAGTTTTGCATTTCAATCAGTTTCACATAATTTACTTGATTGGGAACATTTAGCATTAAGTACTATAATAATATATGAATTATTCTTCCCACAGAACTAAAGACTCTAATCATTCATTGTTATGTATATTACAGAATACATGGAGAACATACCTTGTAAAATCACTTCATAATTGAGATATGAGGTATTGAACTTCATAATTGAGATATGAGATATTGAACTTTCACGGGGAAAAGGCTGCTTTCTTGTGCGAAAGATTTCACGGTTAGATTACCTAACCTCAAACACGGACAAATTACACTTTTGCGTTGAATAATTTAAGAGACAGAATATATCTTTCAAGAGCGGTTTCCAAATACCTAACTACGATGTTAGAAATTCACGAAAAATTCACACCTTGAAAGTTACATATTCTACATTATTGACGTTGACAGAGGAATTATCTTGAATTTACAAAATTAGTGAAGGGAAAATAATAAAATTTTATGCTAATGATTAAGTTCAGGGGAATCATCATTTTAACCTCAAAAACTTCCAACGAGACGAAAATGGCGGAACGTTCACGAAATTCATTTGGTCAACGAAACACAAACCGTCAGGAAAGCAGGAATCGTCGTCGAAACACATTTGGTCAACGAGACACAAAACGTCAGGAAAGCAGGTTTCGTCGACGAATTCCATTTGGTCATCGAGACACAAAACGTCAGGAAAGCACAGAACGTCCGCGAAATCCAAAGGGGCGGAGCTTAATAGCTAGACCACTATATATTGCAGTAGAACGGGAGCTCGCGGCATTAGTTCCTGAGCTCTCCGAGTAAGGACTCATTTCGGTTTCGTGAATTTTGGTGACGTAGTCCATGTAAAATGTAAATTTTTAAATTGTGGGTTTTTGGACTTTGTACTAACGTATACTTCGCAGTGAAGATATTGCTATGTTTTTAATGCAAAGGAACGTTAGCTCATTTTGAAGTCGGATTAAACCGGTACTCCACGTGATTTGGTTTTGAATGTAGCCGATTGTGGGAGTGAACCTTGGTGTCTTACGATTTCAAACTATTTGAGTGTTAAATTTAAATTTGGGGTAGTTTTGTTCTTGGGGATATGGACTACTGAACAAACATATCATACATGGTTATGATAGGGTAGCGCGCTTCACGCCTACCTCATGTAGGGACAAATACTTACTCAGGGTTTCTGAGGCGGCCTGAGGTCGATTTTGCCCATTTTATGGGATCGACAAATGCCTCCGTGTTCGATTTCTGGATTATTGAACCCTAGATGACCTCAATTTCGCGGGTTAGTCAGGCTGTAAGCTTGCTAGACCAGTTCAATGATTCATTGGCCGGACATGTCTTACGATAGGATTGGTTGGCTTCTGTTCGATTCCAAAAAGGATTGGCTTTGTGTTAGAAGCTGGTTCTGGTTCCCCCCGACATTTAGAATGGAAGCCTGCCCGTAGGGTTTGTCAGGGATCATAGGATTTGTCAGTCTGATCAACTGTTAGGTAAATTTAGTGATTCAATGTTAGCAAGGGTTTTGCACTTTATGCCACGACACTTGGATAAAATAAACCCTTTTGTTAGATTTAGATTTTAAATTGAGATCCGCGAATCTCTTGCAATTAGGTATGTATCTCTTAGCTGTTAGGCCATGTAGGCTAGGATGGGTTTCATTCTAGGTATAGTCGTTACGTTGAACCTAATACGTCTAGTATGTAACGTATCTGATCAACGGAACATAGGGAATCTATTAATCCTTTGTTTCAGGTTATTAATGAACAAATAGTTGGAGAATAACATAAACTGGTCGTTGACTAGACTTTAATTGAGTTTTATAACAATTTCCACTTACACAATATATTTACAATCTTTTAAAAAACTAAATCCCTAAATCTGTGTAAGAGCCGTGATCTAGTTTTGGTAATCTGCACAAATAATAATAAAACAATAAAACACCACTTTATTTGAGCGAAAATATACATCACGACGTACATAACGGGATCAGGAATTTAACAAAGTTTCCTGAAATATAAACCTTATTTACGGGATAACAAATACATTTGCAAATTCAATCAAGCAGTTTAAAACATAATATTGTTTGATAAGCCTCTGTGTTAGGGCTTCAATGTAGCTTCAACTTAAATATTACTTAACCTTATGCAGAAGTCTGCTAATTTATGGACATTCCTTTAAAGTCATACACGTGTTATGCAGTCCAGAGATCTAGCTGAAATGGGATCGAAGACATAAGTTATGTCCTGAAATTATCTGATTGGGTCGGTTGCACCCTAGTTAGTCTTCCCACATATACAAAGGAAGATCTGACATATCTGCATCGAAATTAATAGCTCGGTAGAAGCTAAACTATCAAAGTTACATTGGAAACTTGACCTATAAGGCATATCTAACATATTGACTAATTATTGTAAAACTAGTAAACATTCTGTTATTCCGAAAATAATATTCCAATGCTGTCAATCGAAACAGTAAAGTTCTATGTGACTCCAACGACTGACTACATGACTCTGACGTCAACTATAGACTTGCAATAGGAAATGTAAACTCCTCACAACCGTGAATAAATTCTCCACTTCCCTTAAATAGCTTAATTTGGCAGGGAGAGAAACACGGGAGGTGAAGGTGAGTGTTGAAATTTCGGAAAGGGATCCCTAAACCTACTCCCGTGTCACAAGTCTCGGGCGCTACTCGGGGTTTCTCTCCCTCCCACGCGATGGACCCGGCACTCGCACGGTGAATCCATAGAACGCTAGGAAGTTCTCTCTCTACAAAACTTGCTATTATAGATACGAATCACGACAAAAACACTATTACGTCGTAAACTATTAAAGCCAAACTGTTTTCATACCTACTATCTAAAGCATAATATCTAACATGACACCAAGTACAAAACATATACTATAACTTATTACATTCCGATTATACACTATGGTTACATAGCTTCATTGACGAGCTCTGTCTTGCTATTTTAGAAATTAAACATGACAAAAATTACTATGACGTCATACGCTAATAAAACTATAATTTAATGATGCAGGCGAGAATATTTACATAAATTTACTTAAGTCACCTCAAAAAATATTTACTGTGTCAATCAAAGTTAATTCTTATTCAAATATTGTTAAGTTAGAATTCTTAGAATCATTAGATTAAATTCATATTTTTAGAGGTAGATGAAGGGTTCATTTCAAATCTGACTGAGTTACAACAACGGTTCACATACGTAGAGTCCTACTACTAGATGATCATTGGCCAAACAAACTAAAATAAGTAGTAGACCTTAAAGCGTTCATTCATTCGTACAAGGATAGGTGCGGTAAAATAAATTTAAAATGAACTTCAAATTATTTAATAATAGGCAAAGAAGTTTTCCTTAGGGGGGGGGGGTTGTTACAGTACAGATGTTAGCTTTGAATAAACTATCTACGATAGGACTTGGGTCTGCTTTTAAATTGGGTGTAGTTAAACTAATTGTGAATAGGTATCTTCTGGAAGAGGTGCTACACTTTCAACTTTAGCTGCATTGCTAAGATGCGTTATGGTTAAACGTCAAATATAAATAAAAAAACAATACCTCTTTAAATAATTATAGTAATTACTAGCGGCCCGCCCCGGCTTCGCCCGTGGTACATATATATAACTTACAGCGTTCAAGGATTACGAACATATGAAAGAACGGTGAACGATTTTTTTAAATCGGTCCAGTAGTTCCCGAGATTAGCGTGTTCAAACTATATATATATGCTATAGGCTACTTTTGATCCCCAAATTATCGTGCTGTTTACTGGGTCAGAAGTGACACCTGTAGACATTTGGCGGGACCAGCGGCGGGGAGTTTTCGACCCGAGAGGAAAAAGATTAAATTACTAAAATGGCTATTAAAAAATAGGGGTTGATCGTAGAAGAGTGAAAATTGAGGATTGTATGTATTTTTGTATGTTGTATCATAAAAAAATAGAAATTAAAATTTTTGTCTAAAAAATAAAAAAAAATATTTAGGGGTGGACTACCCCTAGCATTTAGGGGGATGAAAAATAGATGTTGGCCGATTCTCATAGATACCGGATAAGCACAAAAAATTTCATCAAAATCAGTCAAGCCGTTTCGGAGGAGTATGGCAACGAAAACTGTGACACGAGAATTTTATATATTAGATAATTAAAACCGGAATTTTGTTTTTACAATAACAGACCTATCTGACAATAACCTACAGATTGACGATACAGAGAGAAATACTCGAACTAGGCGGTTGACTTCTCAGGCCTCAAAACGTGAATACCTTGAATAAATGCCTAATGTTTTGCAACTGATTAATGTATAATCAACTCATGTTTAATTGGAGTTACTGGAAAATAATTATTAAAATAATGAAACAGGTACTCGTTTGACGGTTGGTTCATGGAAGAGAGGCACGCGATGATCATCCTCGCACACATTAGATTTACTCTCACCTGCATGTCGATCCTGAAATACTAAACTAAAACATTTAATGATCACGACAACGGGATCATCTCCAGCGTTTCATGTATAATTTTTTTTTACAATAAAACAGACACCGATTTCAATTTAACAAGTTAAACTTATAGACTGCAGGCCCGTGAACAAAATTTATGGGTCAAATGAACCACTAGGAGACCTATGTAGAATGATAGAAGGGTATACAGTAATAAGATTCAGCACTATGCCGTCACTTGTAAGCTGTCCAACTGAGTGCAATTGAGGAGGGGGGGTTCTAACCCTCGATAATTTCTCCTTGTCGCGTGATTTTTGTACGGCGTTGTGGAATAATGGATTAGAAGAAATATTGAAACTAAAAATTATAAATTAAATTTGAATTATTACTTTGTCGTAAAAATTCTTGATTTGCTGACGTTTTACAGAGTAAATTTGGTCATTTGAGATTATGTACGGCATCCATTATTTCGCAAATCGAGGGTTGCAGCCCCCCCTCTTCAACTGTACTCAGTTGGACAGCTTACAAGTGACGGCATAGTTCTGAACCTTATTACTTTATACCTTATACCCTTCTATCATCCTACATAGGTCTCCTGGTGGTTCATTTGACCCATAAATTTTGTTCATGGTCCTGCAGTATATTAGATACTCTTTAAATTTCACAAATTCTTTGAAGCTAATTAAACTTACTATTCCAATGAGGCAACGAGATTTTGTAGTAAACGAATATATCATCAATTTACATCTAAAACCTCCACCGGTTTCTCCGTCGTGGCTGCAAAACAACTCTCGCATTCAACCAGAACCCTGGCACTGCCGCCCTTACAAGCCTTGCGCCTTTGTCTTTTCCCCGCATTTGGCTTCTGTGACGCTATGGGCCAATCCCTAGGTAGAGTGCCGAACGGTCCTAAACGTCCGACACCCCAGACTTCTCAAGACACGGTATGAGCCAGAGTTCCCAGGATAATCCCTGCAAAAGCAGACCTGGGAGCGATGTGTGTGTGTGTGCCACTGTGGCAGTGACAATCCACTTCAGCTTGCTTACTCTTTGAGCTATGTTGGCCACTTTCATTCTTTTGCGAATATCCTCATTATGGATTCTGTCGCATAAAGAGACTCAAGCATAGCTCTCTCCATAGCTCGCTGAGCGAAGCTCCACTTTGAGGTTCGTTATGAGGTCCACAGTTAACAACCACATCTCAGTTCCATAAACCATCACTGGCAACATAACATTTCCCACTAAATACATCTATTCAGCAAAATTTACGCATAGTAGGCACCTAGTTTTTGTAATGTCTACAAAGCAGCTTTCTATATAGAAGAAGCTCATCACGAAACTATCAGTGTACAAAAGTATTAGGTCGTACATACATGAGTGTTATACGTCATGTATACGTACTTCGTCATGTTAGCCTTGAACATCGCCGAAACATTGCTAGCTTATCAGTTTTTGTCGGATACATTTCGGAGAGTGTGCAACTAACTTATACGATCTAATACTACCTTGCGCTTTTTATCGTACCGCTCGTAGCTCGAAAAAGCGACATCCTTTCATGTTTGACATTCCAAAGACTAGAACAAAGAGGTTTGACTCTAGTTTTGTGATAAGAACGTCTAGGCAGTGTATTGCGTAGCCCGAGTGGGTTTTCCCCGATGGATCTTGGTGTTTTAAATTCGGGAATGAATCGGTTTCTTCTAGGCAGGTAATCACAGAGAAGGCAGAGAATCACTCCATCGCAGACTGTAACGCTCCTTAACATCAGGCGAGATGGCGGTCAAGTGTAAACCTATAAAAGTTAAAAAAAGGTTATCAACTCTGCTTTCTTTTTAAGCCCCGACCGAAAAAGGGGTGTTATAAGTTTGACATCGATGTCTGTCTGTGTGTCTGTCTGTGGCATCGTAGAGCTCAAACGGATGGGCTGATTTCGATGCGGGTTTTTTTATTTGAAAGTTAATATCCATGCGGATGTTCTTAGCTATGTTTGGTAAATATCGATTCAAGATGGCCGCCTCCACAAAATGGCGGACACAATATTTCTTCTCAACCTACCTCAATACAGGTATCAAATGATAGGGCTTGACTAGTAAAATACAAAGTAAAATATACATTATAAAAAAATCAAATCGAAGATGGCCGCCAGCACAAAATGGCGAATTATATTATTTTTTTCACTACTATCTCAATGTGGGTATCAAATGAAAGGGCTTGACTAGTAGAATGTTGTACAGTTAACAAACCAGAGGTAGTCAGGGGTTAGTATTTTTTTAAATTTTGTTCTTGTTAACATACTTCAAAAATAAAAGTACCTATGTATATACCTATGTACATAGGTACCTATATAAATATAATCGGCTAATTTTTAATAGATTTTTATGATTGTTTTTTTTATAGATCACATTTAAGAGACGGTCCTGCGTATTATTTTTTCAAAATTGTTTTAGCGATATTTGAAGAATCAACAAAAATCTAAAATTTGCATACATCTGCAATGTCTCATTTGAAAAGTTTATTTAAGTAGTTGGTTTCACTTTATGAAATTCAATCCAGTGTTTTCGTTTTATTTTAATTTGAAGTAAGTAGGTATTTGTTTAATCGGAGAACTAAATTATTATTAATACGATTCCAATTAACATAAAATTATAATAATACAACTGGATAATCATATTAATATAAAACAGTGTAAATTCGAAGTTTTCAATAGGCATGTCGACTCATTTTAGATTTAATGTGCTATCAAAAGACTACTCAATAACTGAAACATAGGTGTAAGAATTACTTTGTTATCTTAAAACTTTCCGTGATATCACGATTTTAAAATCACAATTTTGGACTCTCCCAAAAACGCTTCATATAAATCATTACAGCAACGTGACGTCACACTGTCGTATTTTCTATGCGTCGCGCGTAAAGTTTGTGTGGTAGCTATATTCAATATTACGTTTAGGAAACTGGTTTCATAACAAAAGTAACTTGAAATTGAATGGGTTATCCAATGGTAAATAAATACATTTTCAAATAATTTCGTACTTTTAAAATGGACTTGCCCATCCAGCTTTGAATGATCATAAAGAAAGTTGAACTAAAAAATATGAAAATTAAAATTGGCACATTTTTATTCTATTTTAACTACTGTCATTATATAAAATAATTTAATATAATTGCAGGACCTGTCGTCACGCCTATCAGTCAGCACATACAAAATAAAAATGTTATCATTTAAACCGATGGCTTATCGAGGGAGCTGCTTGCGTCAAGCTAATTTTTATTCGACTGAAAATAAATTCAGTTAGTTCATAGGCCACCATTACTATGCGCATTCGAATAAAAGCATTATAATACCTAACACGTACACCGCTTGTACGTACATAGTCACTTCAATTCCTTGGGGATCGGTAGCAACTTCCCCGGCGTTTAAAAGAAAAATATATCTGGTTTAAATGTAAATCGATTCATATTAAAAAAATATCGTATAATTGTCGTGAATATTTGTAAAATAATACATACGATTAATTGATTGTCTGTGGTTTTTATTCGATTGGAACAATTTTTATTCGAATTAGAGTTTTAAAACGATAAAATGTTTCAAGACCCTGAAATTGTCTCTAAAAATGTGGAAAAAAATAAATTCGAATCATCGATTAGTGAACTGAAGAAGAAAACGTTTGTTTCGGCAGCTGATATCGAGAATTATAGTAAGTATTTATGATAGAGATATCATTCAATTAAATGATGTTTGCTAAGTTGTGATGTAAATAAAGTAGTATAAGTATTTTATACTGTGAAACTAACGTGATAGTAGAAAAGTTTTTACTAAGTCACTTTCACGCGTTTGGTTCTCGTTCCCATTATTTTGCCGGGATAAAAAATAGTTCAAAAGTAGAAGTAGATAAAAGGGAGGTATACTACCCGCTTGATACACTGGCCGTTTTTCGCGTTTACAAATTTGGCGGGAAAACGGGTGTCAGGTTACATAAGTGCGGTGTTTATGCTTCGGCATATGAAGTGGCGCCTTACTTTTACCCATTACTAGCCATTTTCTCTCAAGAGCGTTTCAAGACGCTTCTAGCCGTATCATTTATTTATAATTAATGTACTTAAGTTGTAAACTAACATTTTTGACACTTGAGTAAAATTTTTCGCGATTTCTCAAGTAGTCTAACAACTATTACTTTAATAATTTATAAGGGAGATAGTGGGTTTTATGGGTTAAATGTGTTGTATACAAAATGACAAACTCGAAACACCAAAAAAACTGTATTCGATTGCACAAATTATATTTTTTTCCATACGTCGGGACCATTTTCCCGCCAAAAATTTTGATTTTGGTTTTTTTTTTAATTTTACGATTTTTCTATGTAAATGAACTCAAATTTTAATGTGGGTTATATCAAAATAAAGACCGGTTTAAGTAGACGCCATTAAACACAAATTTATCGGTATACCTTCCCAAATAAAAACACGAAATTTTTTTTTCCCGCCAAAACCCAAAACGCAAATATAAGTTTGTCATCAACCAAGTTTTTGGGTACTATATTACACGCCGGTGTATCAAGCGGCTACAGAAATACGGGAATAATCAAAAACAAAGAGAAAGTTTATACCTTAGTAAAAAATAAAGGCCTGAGCAATAAAACTAAACTGACCGCGTTTCTTTCTCAGTTCTCAAGCTCAATAGGTAGTAAATCTGTCTATTGTCGTGGGTTCGTTTGACATCCTGGACAATAAATATTATCATTATCATAATATTATCATTAATTACAATAAAATACAGGCTGTAACACCACAAAACAAATCAAAAAAACATTTTAGATAAGTAGATTTGTATTTATAATCATGTAAGTAATAGTAAGTACCTAGTAGATTAAAAAATATACTGGTATGCAAATGCTATTACACTGTGAAAGAATCTTTAAATGGTAGGGAAATTAATTGTAATACTGATGTATAGATTTTGTTTAACATGACATTTTGCATTCCATTAACTTCCACGTTAAATTCCATTAGCCACATTAGTGTCCACTGTCTATATTTTATGAAACTATACATTTAACTAATGTTAGACCAGATAATATATTGTAACTGACAGGTTGAACTGAAGGTAAAAATATTACTCTGTATATATTGTGAGAGTTCTTTGAGTAGGTATACAAATATTAAATTTTATACGTGTTGACTTTCTTTTATACACATTGACATTATTTTATTATATACATATTGAATTATTATTATTTTAGGATTATTCTATACATAATGACATTCTTTGACATTGCTCACACGGCTGAACTGCAAGGGCTACTACTGCAAGACCTTGAATTTAACAACATACTTGTCTAAGTCCATAACAGCATCCTGCTGAAGCGCAAGACGTTGGCGTAATTGTGCTCACCAATCAAATCACACTTACCTTTTTTTTTATGTGGGGGAAATACTTTTAGGTATGCCCACCATGCAGGGACATGGTGGGGTATGTCGGGCTCGGCACCATGGGAATCAACATGGTGCCCCTACCGACTAAAACCCCCACAGGTTTCTCCGGCACGGCCAGCGTCAGGGTCGCGGGGTCACTTTTCGCACTCCCATCAACGACCCTGACCCACCTGCCATCGCCCTTGCGGGCCCGCCTCGCGGGGAATGGGCATCCACACCCCCGCATTTGGATCCAGGGACGCGCCGGAAACTACCAGCGCGTCACCTCCTCGGGAAAACCTAATCTTTTTTCGGGATTTTTGTATTTTGTATGTGTAACTGCTTATAAAATAAAATAAAAATAAATATTGGTGGACAATTCACATACAACATCATCTGACCCCAAACTAAACAAAGCTTGTAATATGGCGGCCAAATAGCTGATATAATACTTATATAGTTGTAAATACATACTTATAATACATAGAAAAACCCAGACACAGTGCAAATATTAGAATTCATCACACAAATATTTGCACTGGGTGGGAATCGAACCCACGAGCCTCAGCTTCGCAGGCAGAGTTACTATCCACTAAGACACGAGACCAGTCAAAGAGGTCAGTCAGTATATAGGTATCAGTATCATACACTTCTACCTATAGGTAGATAAGTTTTCTAAGCATACCTATGGTAACACGCATTGGCTATGATCCTTAGTTCGCTCGAAGATTTCTTTCAGTTACGAACGTGACACTTGAGCTCAATTCCCAGCACACGAAAAATCTGTGTGTGGTGCGCCAAAAGATTTTTTCACTACTTAATTCCAATTTGCCCTCATGCTTACTAAAGGTCACTACGTCACTAGGGTCATATATTAGATAATTAGGGTAATGACTCCGCACGGGCACTACACGTGCTAGAGACCAGAGACGTCTGTATAACTATTGAAATAGTTACAAATGTTAAAAAATGTATAATCATTATTTTGTGACGTAAAACATGTAAAACATAACGAAGTTACAGTGCTTTAAAGTTTTGGATAACGTCACTTCATAGTACGATTTTAACGAACAAGTGACGTCACAACACTTTTTTTATTTGAATTTAGCACATCCACAGACTCCGGGGTCCGTGACCTTTGTCATTTGTTTTCTTTTTTTTCGTCACAACCCTTTAGGTTTGATGATCTATATCTTTGTTGATTTCTGATAAACAAAAAAAAAATATGAACAAAAATACACAAAGCGTAAAGAATACAAAGGATAAGATTTATCAACATCATCAATCGCCATAAGGTTGTTTAGTAATGATGCCAAGTTTGAACCTTTAATAAATAGTTAATTTTAAAATATTTACCGTAGTTATAAGAATGATGAATTAATCAATTTCTCAGAAATAAATATAGTTAATATAAATACATGACACTTGATGGAAACGTAGGTAGCTCCAACACATAACCTTGGTACCTACATATCCCAGAATATATTATGCTGATTGTTATCTATGCATATGTTTTCAACTGAATGGCTTACATTTGACCTCGACTTACCAAGTAACACCACAGTAAAACATACAGTAAAATATCTTCATACAAACGTGCCGCTCTCGGTTTGAATGTGTGCGTGTGCGCCGCACGCCGTGTCGGCACGCGATTTCACGCACACGCAAGCATAATATATGGGGAATAAGGTGGCGGCAGTACGGGCCATCCTCTTTGGTACGGGCTGTGCAGCGAGACTGTGAGCACGTGCGTACGTTACATGATCGCTCGCGTTTTTCAACTCTCGCCGGCCACTTAAAAGTGACAACCCTGGGGATCAATGCAAGAGTAGGCTAATAACTCGGCCTTAGATAACCTACTGTTATGTATTTGCTGTGGTAACACAGACTACAGACAAGGTCTAAGGTGCTGCACAATCACGCAGAAAATATCTTTCACTCTTTATTTAGAGGTTTTTTTTATTCTGAAACATTACACTCTCATAGATCGTTTTTATCGATAAAGTCGGCAATTGCTACTTTATTTTAAAAAGTTTTTGTAAACTTTTGTCTGGGAACATTGTAAAAGTTGATATGGATATGGTTGTTAAGCCAAGTTAATGAAGAACCAAAAAACGTGTAAAGAAATGATTTTTTTACTTAAAAACTGAACAATTCATTTTTGCTGCCCTCTAGCTGTTGTAGTATATTTAATTAGCCCGCGAAGGCATGCAGTATGCACCAGGGTAGACCACCTGGTCTACATAAATGCATTTTTTTTCATATTTCAATAACCACCTCAACGATTTCAATAAAATTTATATGGGAATACTTTTGAAATGATCTACCAAACAAAAAAGAAGAAGAAGAAGAAGAAAAAAGAAAGAAAAGAAAAATTGACGGAGCCATAGCGTAACATTTACCGCGTACATATATATATACATACACACATAACGAAGAGTCCAAATCATTACCTAGCACTGCACTGCGCTCGTCACCCAGAGATCTAAGATGTTATATCTCTAAGCCCTGTAATTTCTCTTGCCCTTCAAACCGGAACACTGTAACATACAACTGAATTGAGAATCTCATTATTTTTTTAAGTCGGTTAAAACAGCGAGAAATTGACTTTTGCGCATGTGATCAGATTATCGTGGTGAACAATTGTGAATTCCTAAAACAATGTTTTACTTTCTGTTGGTATTGCAGGCGAATGTGGCAATTCGGTGGAATGTCAGAGGGCCCAGCAACGCGCCCTGGATGACCCCGAGGGTTTCTGGGCGGAGGTGGGCCGCGAGCTTGTCTGGACTAAGCCCTGGGATAGCGTGCTCGACAATACCAACCCACCTTTCACTAAATGGTGAGCTATTAGCTTTATAGTCTATTAGCAGCGTATTAAAGTAGCATCTATACACGCAGTAGTGTGGGAAGCCAAGTTCAGTAAACACAAACAGCAACTTCCAGCTGTGTTCCAAATTTCAATCTGATCCGTTGAGACGTTACGACGAGATTGAACAACCTCCAAACTTCGGCGTTTATAATATTAGTAGGATTTATGTGACTACGAACACATTGTGTGTATATAGAGTTCCCAAAGCGGAGTCACTCTCTAATTTATACACACCTACTAACTTAAATAATTGTAAAGAGTTCATAGAAAGTGACTTAAATGCACAATAAACTAGATTACATTTAATTTCCAATCATGTTATCTAACCAAAACAAGATTTATATACTCTTGGCGGTGACGAGTGACCAGAATTTGGATCCCTTTTTGCACAAAAAACAAGCCTAGTGGATAAAATCAAGCTTAAGTCTTGTGTAATGTGTATAAAATTTTGTAAAAGTGTGTCTTATGTCTAGTGTTTGTAATAGAGCGGGAAGTCCTGTACAGTGTTTTCACTGTCTCTTACCGTATCGTAGGTGGGCAGGAGGAGAGATGTCTGTCTGCTTCAACGCCGTGGACCGCCACGTCGCGAGTGGGAGGGGCGAGCAAGTTGCGCTCATCCACGACTCGCCTGTCACCGATACCGTGCGCAAAATCACCTACAACGAGCTACTCGACCAAGTAAGATGCCTGCAACTTTCCTAAATAACGCTTATTTTACCGCTATTTATTCAGTTTCATGACACAAAAGTGATTGATTGACTGAAAATTCCTTTTTTTTGGTGGACAATTCACACACAACACCATCTGACCTCAAACTAAGCAAAGCTTGAAATATGGCGCCCAGATAGCTGATATAATACTTGTATAGTTGTAAATACATACTTATTATACATAGAAACGCCCAGACACAGTACAAATATTTGAATTCATCACACAAATATTTGCACTGGTTGGGAATCGAATCCACTACCCTCGGCTTCGCAGTCGGAGTTACTACCCACTAAGCTACGAGGCCAGTCTTATGCTATTATTGACATCACTAAATATTAATGCACAATGTAGAAACCAATGAGATCAGTGAGTTAATTGATGGCATTGTCGCTGAAAGTGATTTCGTCGAGGTAATAATAATCTCGGAGAATCTGTTAAATATGGTGTGCAACAAAAACTATTAATTCAATATCGATTCATTGGATCAACATATCTCCAACGGAAATTGACTGGTTTCGTAGTAATCTGCAGGGTCGTCAGCAGCTTGTATCTATAAAAGATTCGTTTTCTACTTGGTTGAGGTTTATCCTCAAGCATTATTGGAAAACCTGGATAAAACCTTTAAGTGGTAATAACTTTGAAATATGAGGTATGTTTTATTCTCATAGTTAGCCACATGAACACTCATGTATTGTCATAACTGTTGCGGGGGCTGTTTGCCAGGGGTTTTCCCTCGCAGTCTACGGCGATAGATAGTCTGCCATTTGCAACACAGTTTTTGAACTAAAGCAAAAGGCAGGGTACTCAAAACATTTTAATAACTTACTTGGTACTGAAATAAAATTGTGTTATGTTATGTTATATGACAGGGTATTATGTCTGTTTAGTTAAAAGAATACTTATATTTGTTCATTTAATCACGCCCAAACTATTCTAATTAAATACCTTAATCAAAATACCTTAAAAGGTTATCTGGGAGTGATCGCTTTTTGTGTAAATAACGCCTTTTGTGTCCATTGGTTATTTTTTGGTAACTTTATTTTGTGGTTTCGATAAAGTGTTGCGTATTGCATTGAATGTCTAGGCAACAAGTTCTGTGCAGCGTTAGGCAGAGAATTGAGCTATTAATGTTGCTGCGATTATGGGCAGGCGTGTTGCTTACCATCGAGCCATAGCTTACCATTCATAGCTTTGATATTGTTCTATCTTGTCACCTGAAATTATAGAGACAGTGATAGCAAAGTCAAAGCCGATTTAGTTAGGGGTAGACGGGTGGATGCATGTCTCTTTTTCTTACCTACTCTCCAAAGATCTAACTGTATCTTCCTGGGCTAGGTGTCCCGCGTGGCTGGTAAGCTGGCTTCGTTGGGCGTCCGGCGTGGGTCCCGTGTCCTCATCTACATGCCTCTCGTGCCTGAAGCCATCATCTCCATGCTGGCCACCAATAGGATCGGCGCGATACACTCAGTCGTCTTTGGAGGTATGTACGAAATGTAACATTCTACTCTCTTACTCTACAAAATGCAACGCTTTCCAAAATTGATTTAGTACTCTCGTACTCTACAAATGTGACGCTATACAAAATTGATTTATTTATTTTATTATTTTTAAGCTTTCGTGTTTTGAAGCCATTTTGTAAATATAGTACAGGACTTAATCACGATCTAAATGATTATTTAATTACCTTGACGTGACGCTTCGGCAGCGTTACAACCGTCGTGGTCGCGAAATACGAGAATAATAAGTTGGTTATAATGGTTTGATTTTAAGTCTACCCGAGGTCAGAGCCATCTGACTTGAGTGTCTAGTTGTAATATCGAACTATACGGGGATGAAATAAGGGTTGGGGAATGAAAATATACATAAAAGTCGTCAGTGCTGAACATAAACCAATTTTTGTCAAGTGTCTAGATACGAAGTTTCATGTTTTATCTTCAGCTATGACGAACTTACATATACACGTTTTAATCCCCCATTTCAAACCTTATTTCATCTACGTACAGTTCGAAATTACAAAATCGCTATAACAAACATCTATTGGCTTCGTGTCAAGAGCCTAGATGTGAAGTTTCGTGGTTTTATTTTCAACGCTGAAGAATCTCCATATAAACTTAATCTCCTATTTCATCTCGTACAATTCGAATTAACAAAATTGCTACAACAAACTGTGACGTTCTGTCAACAGTTTAAATACAAGTTCATGGTTTTATCTCCAACGATGGGGAACTTCCATATAAACTATCCCCAATTTCATCCCCGTACAATTCAAAATTATGAAATTGCTGGAACAATCATTTAGCTGTCTTTGTGTAAAGAGTTATACGATGTTTCATGGTTTTATCTTCAACATAGACGAAAGTAGCCTATGTCTTTTCTTGGTGTCTATTCTATCTGTGTATCAAACTTCATCAACATCGGTTCTCTGGTGTAGACGGTAAATCTTAACAGACAGACTTTCGAATTTATAATATTATTAAATTCTATAATATTTTCAGTTTTAGTCATTCATTCATATTCAGTCATTCTATATAATTTAATTCAGTGTTGTTCTTTACTTGTCATGGCTAACTGATCCGAAACAGGGACAATAGCGGTCAACAAGTTCAAATTCGAAGCTATTTGTCAAAAGACTGATGCTTAAAATTTTGTCAGACTCTCAGTGAATGAAGTGATCCGTTAAAGGACCAAGGGTACCGAAATAGCTCAACGCATTAGTAAACAGGAGTGGCAAATGACCAGTCCTATCTGTCGTAGAACCGATAACCGTTCGAGTAACCGTGATATTAGTGAAGACCGCAAATTACCAAACGTAATGCATAACCGCATTCCGGACGAGATAAAAGATGCCCCGTCTCGAGTCTTATAAAATTCGAATGAAAAAGTGGCTTGTGGAAAAGAGTTTCTACAGCATTGGCGAAATGATAACCGGATAATTTAAATGTATACCTATGTAATATTTAAGTATTGATTAATTGTACCCTGTTGACATTAATTTTGAATTTTAATTGTATCATAATTTATTTGACATGTAATTTTAGAATTTAATTTAATCTTATTGAAATGACATGTATGTATTGTATGTACCTAGCTAGAATTTACTATTGAATTGGAATTGTAATGAATTTTAATATCCTTTAATATGACATGTAACTACTCGTTATCAATAAAAGAGTATGAGTATGAGTATAATGAGACACTGACTGTATCTAGTCACAATAGACAGCAGGTGAGAGATGGACCTATCTCCAGCTGAGAACTTGGACAGAAAATAATGATCGTGAAACAAATATATTGTTATTCTTAATCATTACCGATTTAAGAATATTCTGAGGTATCTATTACCGAATAGGTTTAAACTCTAATGTCGTCATCATAAAATAAATTAGTTTTGATTTGCAAGTATGTAAATCAAAACAATGATATATTAATTTTTAAAACAAAATAATTTATGATTCCGTATGAGTTCATAAAACTTTTAATTATTGCAAAGTATAATTTAATCTTTGAATATGTAGATTGTGGTGGCTCCGTAGCGAGATAGTGTTTATGTTTTGTTTTTTGACGTGACAACGTCTTATAAATTGGTTTGCCGGGTGACACTTCAAGAAACTGCGTTACGCTCCGCTCACGTTATGCGCTCACAACGAGAGCGAGTGAGAGGCACGCGTCCCTTCCACTCGGGCATGGTTAGCCCGCCTAAGAGCGAGAGAGACAGACATAAAAAGTGAAAGGCACGCGTCCCTTCCGTAAAATTATTTTACCACTCAAAGTCGTTGTCACGTAAAACTTTTGCCCGTATATCGACTTTACAGGCAACCAATTTTTTTTTTCATTGAATCTAAAGAAAAAATAGCTGCTCAAAAACTGAGCATCGTCTCGTAGGTGCAGCGACTGATTAAGAATGTTGACCGTCCTAAGCTATTTGTGGAGACTTTGGAGATTTGCAAACACACCTGGCGTGTGTATTTGAAAATCTCCAGGGACCCAAGTTTTTCCAGCGCATTTAGTTTTTATGTTTTGTCTCGGTCTAGTTGAAATAAGTAGGATAGACGCAATAATGTGAGATCACGATTTCAACGCGACCCTACGATCCTCTTGCCCTAGGCTACAGCCCAATTAGCCTAAGGGTAATTGGGGACAATTTTTGTGTCTTCAAATCGAGAGTGAATCGGTTTCTTCTAGGTAAACACGCTCCATCGTAGACCGCATCATCGCTTAACATCAGGCGAGATGGCGGTCAAGTGTAAAACTATTAAAGTTAAAAAAAGGGTTAACCAGGTCCTGACTGAAGGTGCGCCGGTAATTCCTATCTGAACAGCTCTTTACGCTATACCAAGTCCAAGTTACTTTTTTGAGTAGCCTTTAGCACTCTAGAATTGGGTCACTTTAAGTGCCAGCTGGAAGCCTTAGTTAGATTCGACCAACAAGATGAATTAATGTCGATTCATTTACCTATTCAAAACTGCAGAGACTCGAATACTGTCGCAAAGTAGCTTCACATTGATTTTTTAACGGATACATATCGGAGAGTGAGCGTCTGGTCTTCGTGATCTCATACAACTTAAAAACCTTTTTTCTATCGGACATCTCGAAATTCAAAGAAGCGACACCTGTTTATGGTTGATGTTCCGAAAACTCGTTCGATTTGGTTGCAAGTTATGGCTGGTCTAGTAAGATACCGCCTGTTGGTAAGTTATGCCAGGTCTTGTAAGTTATGCCTGGTCCAGTCGGGAGAACGACAACTGCTGATCCAGGGCTCCGGGCCCCTGATTCGAATCCCACGCGCTCCACTGTCTTTTCGAAGCCATAAGTAATGCCACTGACTTAAAAACGACGAAGCAGAACACCGTAAGGAGACCGGCAAGTATCTTTCGATGTCATGGGTTATCCACCAAGCCGCACTGGACTAGCGTGATGGCTTATAGCCTGAACTCTCTCCTTGCGAGAGAAGGCTCCGAGCCCGAGCAGTGGGAACATTTAGTGTGCTGCTTACGCTAGTGTAAAGCTTTAAACGACCAATTCTTGTAGGTATATTTATATATATATATATATATATATATATATATATGTATGGATGTAATCTCGGAAACGGCCCGAGCAGTGGGAACATTAACTTCCAAAATAATCTCGGAAACGGCCCGAGCAGTGGGAACACTAACTTCCAA
This sequence comes from Ectropis grisescens, assembly GCA_017562165.1. Taxonomy (NCBI): domain Eukaryota; kingdom Metazoa; phylum Arthropoda; class Insecta; order Lepidoptera; family Geometridae; genus Ectropis; species Ectropis grisescens. Next base: position 21,083,437 of record CM029773.1, read on the forward strand.
AATAAACTACATCACTTTCTAGTACAACAATGTTACTATGATCTAAAAGATTTTTTTTCACGCGATATTTAGACCTAACTTTGCTTTGCTTATTATGTCATTGAGGATAAGAACTACTAGATTTTATATTGTTAATACTAAGTATGTTGTAAACAAGTCGAATACTTAATATAGATTCTTGTAATAATAATTTATGCAAACCAAATATTTAAAGACCTTAATTGTTAAGTTTCTTATAACTGTAACTTTGTCAAACTACCTAGATTTAAGAGAAACTACTGTTTGCAACACCCTTAATGCAGGGTTTGTACAAGTATTTTAAATATGTTGTATATGTGCAATTAAACAATAAACATTTAGTGTGCTGCTTACGCTAGTGTAAAGCTTTAAACGACCAATTCTTGTAGGTATATTTATATATATATATATATAGAATCTGAATCTCGGAAACGGCTCGAACGGAGCGGCTTCGGGGACGATAAATCGATCTAGCTAGGTTTTATTTTTTAAAAACATCATTTTATGCGCGTTTTCAGATAATGAAAAACTCCTACAATGTCATTAGAATATGATAACTTATTTCGCCACTTTCTTTAAGTCTAAATGGGTCAGACGGAATATGCTCGCCCTCGGAGTCAACAGGTTCGAATCTTGATAGTTACACTCGGGACTTTTCTTTTTGTTCTTTTTTTTCTGAGAAAATCTTATACTTAGCGCCTTTTATAAACGCATTTAATTCGTATCCAAGTAGGTCTAAGTAACTCACTACGTAATTCGTACCTGCCTAAATATCATTTAAAAAAACCGAGCAAAGCTCAGTCAACCAGGTACTAGTTAGTTAAGTAAGTAATCTCGTATAGTGTAGTCTGTGTAGCTATCATAAAGGCTTTACCAATATGTTTAACAATGATGCACACTTTTATTTTTTTCGTGATCACGTGAATCTAGTTTAGTTGGAGTATACATCCCTTTCAATTTCAGACAGAGGGTCTATAGAATTCCGGTTCTGTTCCAGGTTTTGCTGCTCGAGAACTTAGAACGAGAATTGAACATGCTGAACCCACCGTCATTATCGCTGCGAGCTGCGGAGTGGAACCCAACAAAATTATCAGGTAACCAAAACAAAGATGTTGCACAAACAAACAATACCGAAGATACAGTGCTTTTATTTGAAACAAATCTTAGTATTTACAATATGTACCTACATATGTATAAAAACAAAATAATATTATAATACCATACAATACAAATAAAAACAAGAACAAAATTAAAAATTTTGACTAACCCCCGACTACTTTAGATTTGTTATCTGTACAACATTCTACTAGTCAAGCCCTTTGATTTGATACCCATATTAAGGGAATTGTGAAAAAAGAAATGTGATTCACCATTTTGTGGTAGTGGCCATCTTGGATTTGAAATTTGTCATAATGCAATGTATTCTACTAATCAATCCCTTTCGTTTGATACACATGTTGAGGTAGTAGTGAAAAAAAGTTATATAATTCGCCATTTTGTAGAGGCGGCCATCTTGGATTTGAAATTTGTTATAGCGTATAGTACTCTACTAGTCAAGCCCTTTCATTTGATACCCATATTGAGGTAGGTTGTGAAGAAATATTTTGTCCGCCATTTTGTGGAGGCGGCCATTTTGAATCGATATTAACCAAATATAGCTAAGAACACCCGCACGGATATTAACTTTCAAATAAAAAAAACCGAAATCGGCCCATCCGTTTGAGCTCTACGGTGCCACAGACAGACACACACACAGACAGACAGACAGACAGACATCGACGTCAAACTTATAACACCCCTTTTTTTGGTCGGGGGTTAATAAACAAAAATGATTTAAAAGTGCTTTTAAAAAAACCATTATACGTTTACACTTGACCCCCGCCTGATATTAAGCGATGATGCGGTCTACGATGTTGCCTACCGATTCACTCTCGATTTGAGGACACCAAGATAGTAGCCATCGGGAAAACCCACTCAGGCAACGTAATCTACAGTCTAGACGTTCTTATCACAAAAGTAGAGTCAAACCTCATTCGTGTTTTTGGAACATCGACTATGAAACAATGTCGCTTTTTCGAGCTTCGAGTGCTTAAATTTCGAGTGACGCCACATCTCGGTAATTTCACTGGAAACATTTCTCTTCAAACCGGAACACAGTGATGGATTAAATTGAAATGTTAATTTACTTTTAGGTACAAGGATATACTGGATGAAGCTCTGAGCCACAGCTTACATCAGCCTAAAACCTGCATCATATATCAGCGACGGCGTGTCCTAGAGTGTCCTTTGGAGGAAAACCGCGATATTACCTGGGAGGAGGCTTTGGAAGCTGACCCCGTGCCTTGCGTCTCGACAGAGGCCAATGAACCTCTGTATATTTTATACACTTCAGGTTCGTCCCAGTTTGTCACTAAATGCAAGATAAATAATCAATGCTTATTACTTTAATCATCATCATCAGCCGCCAGACGTCCACTGCTGAACATCATAGGCCTCCCTCCTAGATTTCCAACGAACGGTCCTGCGCAACCTGCAACCAGCGGGTTTCATCGACCTTTGTGAGATCATCTGTCCATCTAGTGGGAGGCCGTCCAACACTGCGTTTTCCAGTTCGTGGTCGCCACTCGAGAACCTTTCTTCCCCATTTTCCCTTTTTAACCGACTTCAAAAAAGGAGGTTTCTCAATTCGACCGTATGTATGTTCCTTTTTTTTTTTTTTTTTTATGTGTGTTCGCGGATAACTTCGTCGTTTATGAACCGATTTTGATGATTCTTTTTTGTTGTAAAGGAGATATTCCAAGGGTGGTACCATGATAAGGAAACCAGGATCTGATGATGGTATCCTAGAGAAATCGAGGATAACTTTCGAAAATTGTAAAGATAACTAGTGCGTTAGTTAAGTTTTTGCTTGAGCATTTTAAAGCAGTATAGTTTAAAGATGGTCTGGAGTCGATCTGATGAGGGAACGGGAAGACGGTCGAGGGAACTCCTCGACGGTACATAGTAGTTACCTTGTGTTTGGGCTCGATGAATTTGTATTGATGAGAACTTTTTACATAGATGGGTTGTTACTGTCATTAGTGGTCTGATGATGAAGATAAAGGACAGTCAAGGGAATTTCTTAACAGTTTACAGGAACTATCCAGTGTTTGGGTTTAATTCATGTATTGAGATCTCAACACAAAATCGTGTAAATGCATTAGTGAAAACTTGTTTAACACTAAAAAGGGTAAAATAAACTATTTTTTACAAAAAATTAAACCGACTTCAACACCACAAATAGGCACTCAAAAGCGAAAAATAATTTAATATAGGTAATTATTATAACCCCTACTCACTCATCTATATGAAGTCGGTGCCAGCCAAATCTAACAGGTAGTAGATAGATACTACTTACCTATGCCTACTTACTTACTACCTCGTACATAGTATATCTACTAACTTTTTAACTAGCCTGGCACCGACTTCATATGGATGAGTGAGTAGAGGTTATAATAATTACCTATATTAAATTATTTTTCGCTTTTGAGTGCCTATTTGTGGTGTTGAAGTCGGTTTAATTTTTTGTAAAAAATAGTTTATTTAATAATGACTTTCAATATTACCTCAACATTAATGAATACCTTTTCCGAGTCATTATTTGAATTCCAATAAATTATTATGAAAAAAAATCACCTATCCTACTCGTCTCAAAACATCATAAGTTATTCCCAAAAAATTTGCATCCCGTTTTAACTATATTTTTTGAGAAAGAGCTCAAAAGTAACTTGGGATGAAATGGGGAAAAATTACATAAAGTGTATTTAAAAATACTCATGTTTTTTGTAGATATCAAAATATTTATATTTAGAGTGTTTCTCAAATTTTAAAGCAGACCTTTTTAGGGTTCCGTTCCCAAAGTGTAAAAACGAGACCATATTATATAAGATTATACATTTATCGTACTATTTAAAATTAAGGTACAACGGACGCCCCAAAAGGGATCCAAAGACCGTGCGGTCACGCTGCTACCCTGTGCTGGACTATGCGTTCGGTGTACGGGCTGAAGAAGGGCGTGTGGTGGGCGGCCTCCGACCTGGGCTGGGTGGTCGGCCACTCCTACATCTGCTACGGGCCTCTGATCGCTGGAGTCACGTCAGTGCTCTATGAGGGCAAGCCCGACAGGACGCCGGATCCAGGACAGTATTTTAGGTAAGAACTGGATAATTTTGCGAGGTTACTTAAAATATCATTAAAAAACATACAGCCTAATAGAGAACCTCCTCCTTTTAGGAAGTCGGTTAACAATAGTTCACAATAATTGAAGAGAAAACTGCTTTTGGCACACCACATACCTACATATTTTCCGTGGTCTGTGAATTGAGTTCAAGTGTTACGTTCGTAAATGAAAGAAATCCTCGTGTTTACTCGGATGATCTACATAGCCACGGTCATGGCCACGCCCGCCGGTTTCACCCGCGTAGTTTCCAAAGTGAGATATCAAATTCTGAGTTTTTACTTCTATTGGCAGTCCTAACGACTATGTCTGTCATATTTTTTTAGGAGGAAGTAAGTGCAAATGTTACGTTTTGTTCTTTTATTCAGAATCATCGAGCAGCACAGAGTGAACGCGCTGTTCACGATCCCCACCGTGTTCCGAGTGTTGAAGCGAGCGGACCCAAACGCCAAGTACGCTCGCCGGTATTGTGCCAACTCCCTCAAAACCGTCTTCATCGCTGGAGAGCACTGCGACCATGACACTAGAGTAAGAATTCCCTAATTACCAGAATCCTAACAATCCAGACTACCATTTGAAATTTGTCATAGTGCAATGTATTCTACTAGTAAGCCCTTTCGTTTGATACCCATATTGAGGTAGTAGTGAAAAAAAAATATAATTCGCCATTTTGTGGAGGCGGCCAACTTGAATTGAAATTAACCAAAAATGGCTAAGAACATCCGCACCACGGATCCGCACAAATATTAACTATCAAATAAAAAAAACCGTATCGAAATTGGCCCATCTGTTTGAGCTCTACGGTACCACAGACAGACACACACACACACCAGACATACAGACAACATCGACGTCAAACTTTTTACACCCGTTTTTTGGTCGGGGCTAAAAATAAGACCTTATGGTTGCAAAATAAGTAGTACTTATCTTAAATAATTTGTACAAATTTTACATGTCTGGATATTCCAAGAAAGATATTTCGAGGACATGCATTATTTTGCACTTGGCTAGCTTTGTGGATTATGGCCCTAACACTCTCCATATAGGTAAACAAAAACCCCGAGTCTCAGTTGTTGGAAATAAACAGTGGACTGCTTAAACAGAATGGTAAAAAACTGTCTGTAGTGGTAGGACTCTTTGCAGAGTCCGCCTGGGCAAGCACCACACCTTTGCCAGTTGTTCTACCGCCAAGCAGTTATGTGAAAACATCACTGTGTTTCGGTTTGAAGGGCAATGTTTCCAGTGAAATTGCAGAGTATTAAGATAGAACATCTTATATCTCTGGGTGACGAGGACTGTATAGCGCTAAGTAATGTTTTAGACTCTTCATATTCCACTACCTGCGTGTCACTGTGAAGTTATGGACAAGCACGTTGCTTACCATCAGTCATATGACCTGCTCGACTTGTCACTTTATACCATGGGTCGGCAACGTGCGGTCAGCGATCTACCTCCTTGCGGCCCGCGACGTTATCAAATAAGATTTAAAAAAATGTGTCCGGCACAAAAATATTCGATACTTTAAAAAAATTTATTAATTCGCTACTTATGTTATCGCGAACGCAGTTATTACAAGCTTTTAGAAGAGCGGCCTGATTTTTTTTTTTTCACCATGTGGCCCATGACTCCCAAAAGGTTGTCGATCCCTGCTCTCAGAGATGTGACGTATCTTAGATAAAAGTATCTAAAATACAGATACAAGATACAAAATACGTATCTACATCTTGTATTTCAAATACTTTTTAATTTTTCTATTTTGTATCTTTTATTTAGATACATTTTCCGGTTATCTTAGTATTTTGAAGATACTTTTTTCCGTAAGATACTTTTACTAAAATAAACTTAAAAAAGCAGTTTTTCTCTCCGAAAGCAATTGAACGATGCGCGTCGTTTAAAAAAAAGTTGCGGATATGGTCGGGAACGAAATGACAGATGGCGACACTATCGTTCTGCAAATGTCATCGACTAAGATGTCCCATCTTCATTCCTGTCAATGTCACTCATTCCGTATTTTTTTAACCCCCGACCAAAAAAAGGGGTGTTATAAGTTTGACGTCGATGTCTGTCTGTCTGTCTGTCTGTGGCACCATAGAGCTCAAACGGATGAGCCGATTTCGATGCGTTTTTTTTATTTGAAGTTTAATATCCGTGCGGATGTTCTTAGCTATGTTTGGTTAATATTGATTCAAGATGGCCGCCTCCACAAAATGGCGGACAAAATATTTCTTCACAACCTACGTCAATATGGGTATCAAAAAGTAGAATACTACACATTATAACGAATTTCAAATTCAAGATGGCCGCCACCACAAAATGGCGAATTATATATTTTTTCACTACTACCTCAATATGGGTATCAAACGAAAGGTATTAACTAGTAGAATACTTTGCACTATCAAAAAAATTTCAAGTCCAAGATGGTCACTACTACAAAATGGCGAAATACATTTCTTTTTTCACAACTACCTCGATATGGGTATCAAATGAAAGGGCTTGACTAGTAGAATGTTGTAAAGATAACAAATCTGAGGTAGTCGGGGGTTAGTCAAAATTTTTAATTTTGTTCTTGTCGTTTGCACGTGTTGTATGGTGTTTCGAATAGAGATGATCGATATTAGAAAAACATCGATGTTAACATCGAACGTAAAACATCGATGTGCAAAAAACATCGATATCAAAAAACATGGATATTTTCTGTACAAAAAAATTACGAAATTTATTTACTGTTATTTTAATTTAAACTGGCACAAGAGTAGGAATGGACCATATATACGAGGGGTGATCCAAAAGTAATGATAATCAATAATAAACACAATGAATAAAATCAAAAACTAAATTTATTTCTTAACATAGTCTCCTAGCAAGTCTATACATTTAGTCCATCTCTTTTCTAAACCTAAAATTCCCTTAGAAAAAAATCTTTATCTTGACTCTCAAAAGTCCTCAACCGCGGCCATCACGTCGCTATCATCGTCAAATTTCTTGCCCCGGAGGTGTTCCTTGAGTCGTGGAAAGAGATAGAAGTCACTGGGGCTAGATCTGGTGAATAGGGGGTGTTCCACCAGCTCAAAGCCCGCTTCCTGAATGGCAGCCATGGCAATTGCAGCTTTGTGAACCGGTGCGTTGTCTTGATGGAACAGCACTCCAGCCCGCAGTTTGCCTCGCCTTTTCTCCTTAATAGCTCCCGCAATCTTCCTATTTGTTCTGCATAGTAGGAGCCTGTAATAGTGGCCCCTTTTCCAAGTAGTCCACCATGATTATTCCTTCAGCGTCCCAAAAACAGACGCCATAACCTTCCCTGCTGAGCTTGACACTTTGAATTTCTTCGGCGTCGGTTCATCGGATCGTTTCCATGTCATCGATTGTTGTTTTGTTTCAGGATCAAAATGGTGGATCCAGGTTTCGTCCATGGTCACAAAACGTGACAAAAATTATCCTTGTCTGCCTGGAACTTTTCGAGATTTGCTCTTGACATGTCGACTCGTTTCTTCTTTTGCTCGTCGTTTAACATTTTCGGTACCCAACGCGCGGAGACCTTTCTCATATGCAATTCGTTCACAAGGATTCTTTGAATGCTGCCATATGAGATCCCTGTGACCTCAGCTACATGCCTGATAGTCACTCTTCGATCTTCAATACAACTTCTTCAACTTTTTTCACATTTTCTCCAGTGAGGGACGTCGATGGGCGCCCTTCGCGGTGTTCGTCTTCCGTCGATGTTCTTCCCAGCTTAAACTCCTTAGCCCAGCGTGCAACTGTGGAATATGGAGAGAACAGTCCCCAATGTTTCCACCAAGTCGCTGTGTATGTCTTTGGTAGACATTTTTTCAAGCAGAGGTATTTAATGACAGCTCTGATTTCGTGTTTTTCCATTTTGATGTTCACTCCTTGACAGTCCGTATTCAAATGAATGTAGCTTCCGGGAATCGTGGCCTATTTATATGATTTTTTTTCCTGAACTAGTGGGTAATTGAGCAAGTGACTGGAATTTTTTTGTATTTTTGTGTGCACTAGAAATAACTGATTATCATTACTTTTGGATCACCCCTCGTACATATATCGATGTTTTTAAAACACTCGATGTTTTCTTACGATGCATCGGATCAAACCGATGTATTGTTAATTTTAAAATATCGATTATACATCGATATTTTAAATAATAAATATTGTAAATAAGGTGAGTCAGTAAAAGTGATATACTCAGATAAATATATTAATCCAAGTTATGTTCTGTGCAAAATAAGAAAAAAAATATGTAATCTCTCGCACTAAAGAATAAAATCTTTTTCTTTTTATGATATTAACTAGCTGTACCCGGCGGTATTACCCGTGTAGTTCCCGTTATTTTTTGGGATAAATATGTCTTCCAAACTGGTGTTGAAAGTGTTCCAAAGTTACGACGTGATTGAGCGACAAACACCCATACAACAACATTTATAATATTAGTAGGACTAGCAGGATATATCGATGTGATAATCGGATGTTACATCGGACAAAACATCGATGTTTTATTTCCATGTCGATTACTACGACGTAATTGAGCAACAAACATCCAATATATGTAATGTTAAAACATAAAATAATTTAATAAACAAAAACAAAATTTTAAATTTGGTTAACCCCCGACTACCTCAGATTTGTTATATTTACAACATTCTAGTCAAGCCCTTTCATTTGATACCCATATTAAGGTAGGTTGTGAAGAAATATCTTGTCCGCCATTTTGTGGAAACGGCCATTTTGAATCGATATTAACCAAACATGGCTAAGAACATCCGCACGGATATTAACGTTCAAATAAAAAACCGCATCGAAATCGGCCCATCCGTTTGAGCTCTACGGTGCCACAGACAGACATACACACAGACAATCAGACCGATAGACAGACAGACAGACATCGACGTCAAACTTATAACACCCCTTTTTTTTGGTCGGGGGTTGAAAAAAAAATCCTCTTAAAAAAACAAGTCTCGCCAGTTGTTTTAACCTAAAAAGTTCTGAGATCCATGTAATACCAAGTCAATTATTATTAATTTGGTCAGTCCCTACATAAGGGACCTTCTGTTTTAAAAGGTCTAATAGTAGTCATTTCAGTACAAAAAAATCTTTAACATTTAAATAGATATATTGACTTGGCCATCGCATGAAAACACAAACACAAGTTCACTTATTAATTAACTGCATATGAAATAATAATTTTGCAGTATTATACATTTATACATGGGATCACAAAGTTAGTTATTTATTTAGTTAGTTAATGCATCTGGAAAACTGGACCGAATAATTATTGAAAAATTAGTTTAGAAGTTTAGTTTTTCCTTGATTTATACACTAAACACTAACTATATTCATTTACCTGATCCTTGTTATCAACGCGATATATTTATTCGAAAATTGTTTTCTCGGATGAATAAACTTAAGTTCAATTAAACGTTGTTTTCTTACAAAAGTATTTTATCTTTAAAAAGTATTTGTAAGATACGTATTTTGTATCTAGTATTTCAGATACCTTTTCAGAAAAGTATTTGTATCTGGTATCTGAAATCCTTTTTTCTTAAGTATCTTGCATCTTGTATTTCAGATACTTTGTATAGGGTATCTTATACATCTCTGCCTGCTCTATACTATAAATAAGAACAAAATTTAAATATTGACTAGCCCCCGATCACCTCGGATTTGTTATATGTACCTACAACATTCTACTAGTCAAGCCCTTTTATTTGATACCCACATCAAGCGAGTGAAAAAACAAATGTATTTCGTCATTTTGTGGAAGCGGCCATCTTGGATTTGAAATTTGTCATAGTGCAATGTATTCTACTAGTCAAGCCCTTTCGTTTGATACCCATATTGAGGTAGTAGTGAAAAAAATAATATAATTCGCCATTTTGTGGAGGCGGCCATCTTGAATTGAAATTAACCAAACATAGCTCCGCACAAATATTAACTATAAAAAAAAACGCATCGAAATCGGCCCATCTGTTTGAGCTCTACGGTGCCACAGACAGACACACACACAGCCAGACATACAGACACACAGACAGACAACATCGACGTCAAACTTTGTACATCCTTTTTTTTGGTCGGGGCTAAAAATAATACCTTATGGTTGCAAAATAAGTAGTATCTTAAATAATTTGTACAAATTTTACATGTCTGGGTGATTCTATGTACGAGTATAATAAGTATGCATTTACAACTGTATGAGTATTTAATCAACTATCTGGCCGCCATAGTACAAGCTTTGCTTAGTTTGGAGTGGGATGGTGTTTTGTGCGAATTAACCAATACTTATTTATTATTTACTAGGACTGCCCCGCGGTATCGCCCATGTAGTTCCCTTTGCCGTTATTTTCCAGGGATAAAAAGAAGCCTGTGTTACTTCTAATGCCTCCAAGAATTGGTGTACAAAGTTTCATGATGATCGGTTAAGTAGTTTTCGCGTTAAAGCGTAACAAACAAACTATTGTTATATAGGATTTATTATTTATAGTCTTGTACTTCCTTATACGCGCTTATATTTTCTTGTTTGTCATCTTGTTGAGTCAGTGTATAATTTATTTTCTTTCATATACTTTTCTTTTCATTGCCACCTATTCACCATCGCCTGATTACCATCAGTACAAAGACTGTTCAATTTAAATAATTTAAAATGGATGATGCCACGGCGTTAGGTGAAGGAAGCGATTACTTTACCGACCTATGACTTTCCCTTTTAAGAAGCGATCCATTTTTAAATTCGGGTGAATGAGAACAATAAGCTTTGTTTAACGTTGAGCGGCGATGATTGAAATCTTCTCCGCTGAATTCTTTTCACATTTTTAAAGTGAATTCTTCTTTTGACGCACCACACACAGATTTTTCGTGCCCTGTGAATTGAGCTCAAGCGTCACACTTGTGACTGAAAGAAATCTTCGGGTAAAATCGGGACATGGACATCTAGAAATGCGTTAGCTTTTCTAGATGGCCATGGCGCGTTGCCACGGTTACCATTACACATTTACACATCTAGTCTAGATTGCCGTGCTTAGAAGACTATTTTTTTTTAATAAGAAGTGACGAGACGAGCTGGACATGTGCCTGATGGTAAGCAACATGCCTGCCACATAACAGCACAGTGACACGCAGCTATTGGAATATGAAGAGTCCAAATCATTACCTAGTACTGCACTGCGCTCATCACCCAAAGATCTAAGATGTTATATCGCTAAGCCCTGTAATTTCTCTGGAAATATTGCCCTTCAAACCGGAACACAATGACTTATTTAGATGACAATGCTTTGTAGATTTATTCAAGACTAGCAGTGCCCTCTGGTTTCAACCGTGTAGTTGTCAAAGTGAGCTATTTTTCCAAGTGCAAGGAAATTTGTCATCGTCGCTGGAAATGGTGAAGGTAAACATCGTGATGAAACCGACACGTTCCAAGAGAGATTTTTTTTTTAACTTTTATAGGTTTACACTTGACCGCCATCTCGCCTGATGTTAAGCGACGATGCGGTCTACGATGGAGCGTGTTTACCTAGAAGAAACCGATTCACTCTCGATTTGAAGACACAAAGATTGTAACCATCGGGGAAAACCCACTCAGGCAACGTATTCCACAGCCTAGACGTTCTTATCACAAAAGTAGAGTCAAATCTCTTCGTTCGTGTCTTTGGAACATCAACCATGAAACGATGTCGCTTTTCGAGCTACGAGCATTCCGATAGAAAAAAGGGCAAGGTGGTAGGCACGATTCCTGATCGTTGGATGATGGATATCTTTGAGGAGATATCTATCATCCAACGATCAGGAATTGGCCAGCGTGGTTTACTAAGGCCTCGCTCCTTGAAGGCCGCGAATCCTAGCTGTGGAATACAAAGCGGACTACTTATGACTATACGTTAATGTTATGCTAATTACGTAATTACACATTAGTTATTGTAATTTGCGAATAGTAATTATACCTATATAGGTCAGGTTACGCATTTCACATATTTGAATTAATAGACCAAACACGTGCTACCACTTTTTGCCCGACTTCAGTTAAAGAGGTTTTCAATTCGGTTATTTCCTTTTTTTCTATGTAGGTACTCTTACGCGTTAATTCCGCCAATGGGCATGGTGACATGGACGTATAAAAAACGTCGGACGTAGTCTCGCTAAAACAAAAAGTGTGTCCATTGAGTCGGCCACATAATATGCGCGTGTGCCCTGTCACATACAGGCTGACACGCACCATCAGTGTGTATCACGCGCTACTTGTGTATATGTGTGCGTGTCAGCCTATCAGTGACAACCTGACAACGCACACGTGCAAATGTGGCCGACTCTAGTGACACAATTTTTGTTTTAACGAGACTACGTCCGACTGTTTTCAAACGTCCATGGCATGGTAACTGAAAAAATTATAGTTTAGGATCCCTGTTACATTTTTTGCAATTGATTACTATCAAGCTAATTTTGCGTGAATGGTTTCATTTTGATGAGAAGCCCAACAATTTCTAAAGTCAAGTTACATAAAAATAAATATGTAGACTTGACGTCACATCCGTGACGTGACTCCAAAAGTTTGAGGATTTATATCTTTGTAGATTTTTAGGGTTTCGTAGCCAAATGGCAAAATAAGGGACCCTTATAGATTCGTCATGTCTGTCTGTCTATACGCCCGTAAGTCACAGTCACTTTTCTTCGAAACTATAAATGCTATACTATTGAAACTTGGTATGTAGATGTACCTATTCTGGGAACCGCACAAAATATAGAAAAAAACAATGAATTTAGGGGTGTCACTAAAACTCAATTTTTTTCGATCAATACCATACGTGTGGGTTATCTATGGATAGGTTTTCAAAAATGATATTGAGGTTTACAACATACATTTTTTTAAACTGAATAGTTTGCGCGAGAGACTCTTCCAAAGTGGTAAAATGTGTGTCACCCCCCCCCCCCCTTAACTTCTAAAATAGGAGAATGAGAAAAATAAGAAAAGTGTATGATGTACATTACCATGTAAACTATCAACGAAAATAGGTTTGAATAAGATCTAATAAGTAGTTTTATTTTCATACGCCATAAATTGACTATTGTTAAAACACTGATTAAAGTAACAACGAACTACAAGAACTTTTATATTATGTTACTTGCTGCTACGGAAGCCATCATGGGCGAGTCCGACTTGCACTTGACCACTTTTGTTAATAATTAATCACTACATAGTATAGCACAAAGTCGCTTTCTCTGTCGCTATATCCCTATATAACCGTGCGAAGTCGGGGTGGGTCATATTATATTACCATAAATCGACCTGACAAAATAATTAGAATGGTATACGAGTATTTTTGACCCTGTTATTTGTAATTTTTGCCAATAGTAAATCTATTTTGATGATTATGTTTTGTTTTGTAGATCATACTTCACTAGTAATTACCCGTGAATTGAATACCCCGTGTATATTTTATCGAAATCAGATTAGCGCTTTTGGAAAAATGAACAAACACAATATAAATTTGAAAATAATGTAGCGGGCTGTGGTTTCTTTTGGCAATTTTCACAAATTGAAGTCCGCTGTCGTAGGTCGTAGTTGTTTTTAGAGATTCATATATAGGTAGGTTGTACTGGTAGGACTCTATGCAGATTTCGCCTAAGAAAGCACCACACTATTTTTTTATAGTAAATTGTGACGAGACGAGCATGACATGTGCCTGATGGTAAGCAACATGGCTGCCCATAACGGCACAGTCACGCCGAGCCATTGGAACCTGAAGAAAGTCCCAATCTTAACGTAACACTGCACTGCCCTCGTCGCCCACATATATAGGTACCTAAGATGTTTTATCTCTATGCCCAGTAATTTCAGTGGAAGCATTGCCCTTCAAAACGGTACACAATTTGCGGTAGAATCCACATAGTCGTGGTCAAGTCACAAGACCGTGCAGTAAGAGCATACGTGCCTTTTAATTAGTGGTAATTCCATCCGTCCACGCAGTTATCCGTAGAGTACGAGCTCCTAGAAGACACCTCCAATCTTCCACAAGGGCCTCAAATTTATACTGATGGCAGTAAAATTGAAGGTAAAGTTGGAGCTGCTCTAACATGGTGGGAGAATGGTAGAGAGGTCAAGAACTCGACCTTCAAGCTCCACTCCGAATGCACAGTCTTTCAATCGGAACTTTATGCTCTTTACCGGGCAACTCAAATGGCGTTAAAGAGCAAGGACCCAGAAGTCAATGTCCTGAGTGACTCCCGATCTTCACTCAAACTGCTAAGTAACCCAAAAACGAGCCACCCTTGGTTAAGTGCGTAAAGGAAAACATTGAACAGATAAATGCTGAAGGAGATCTCTTCGTCTTTTCTGGGTGAGAGCGCATGTTGGCACCGTCGGCAATGAAAGAGCCGACGAATTGGCCAAATCGGCAGCACTCACGGAGTCACCAGGGACTACGAGGGATCCCCTTGTCCTACGTCAAAAGGAAAATCCGCGAAGAATCGGTCAAGAAATGGCAGGATCGATATGAGACCTCGGACACCGGAAAAGTCACCCAGACGTTCCTCCCTGATATAGCAAACGCATATCGGGTGATGAGAACCACGAAACTGACTCCTTCCAGGTACAAGCGTTGACGGGACACGGAGGAATAGCAGATTACCTGTACAGATTTAAGCTCAAGAGCAGTCCGGCATGTGAGTGTGACCCCGACCAACCCGAAACGGTCTGGCACGTGCTAGTCGATTGTCCCCGATTCATGGTCGCAAGACATGAGCTCGAATCTATGATCGACAGAAGACTGGTTGTCTCGGATCTCCACAACATCTTAGTAGATCCAGATAACAGAACACGGCTCCTGTCCTTCATGGAGAGCTCATTCCGCATAGCGGCCATGAGAAACTCCACTAAATCAAATACGCGCCCCCCATCACCACCACACCCTGCCCCGCTGTCTGTGGACGCCGTGCGGCATGCGGTTCCCGCCCAACATAACTCCTCGAAGAGCATCTCCGTCAAACAACTACTGGAGAACGCAGACCGAGGAGAAGCAGGGATCCGTATCCGCGGGTGGCTCTCTTCATGGACAGCAACAAAGAAAGATTCGGAATAAGCTTTTGCTTCGCTTGGGAACGGAAACGAGCCCGTTTGTCGCCTGGATTGTCTTGCCTGCTCAATGGGAGTACCGCAAAAGTCACGATGAAGCGGAAAACCTACGACGCCATGCCGGTGTGCGAGGTAGACGGCCACCGATTTCGGTTGGTGCGATCGAAAAACAAAACGATTGCACTAATAGAGTACTCGAAAGGTCGGACGCCTTTCACACAGGCAAGTGCGCTGCTCGCACATCTGAGCAGAAATGCAGGTGAAACACTCCGGGTGATAAGCGTGGATGCGATGGCAATCGAATATTTAAGAGCGAGAGTCGCAGACCGGCTGGGTTGCATTGAGGCCTCTAAACATCATAAAGCCTCAGCAGCCGCGTAAAAAGCCTCAGCAGCCGAGGCACCAACACGGCGTTCGTGACTACTTTCAACGCAGCGGCAAGGAGCGTACTCCGAATCACATCCCATTCATCACCCCCCTCGACGTCAAAGACCCCCAAAGCAGCTTCACAGCAACAAACAGCCCGAACGAGAGCCAACATGGGCGGTAGTTGCAATAGATTTTAAATGTACCCAAATCCCTTCTATTTTCCTCTTCTCCTTATCCAAGAAATGTGTAAAAAAAAAAAAAGATAATTGTAATGACAAAGATCACGGACCCCGGAGTCTGTGGAGTGGATAATTAAAAAAAAATAGAAAAAAAAATAGTGGTAATTAGATAATGAATAAGTAAATCATGTTTTTCCGCAAGGTTCCTTTATATCAATCGTAAGCAGATGAGTGTATAGCTATGGCGACATAGTGATGTGCCGCGACAAAAGTATGACACTACAAGAGCGTTTGTTCAAACTCTATACGTAATATATTTATGTAAACTCTTTGGTTGTACACCTAGGTTCTGCACCCAGCCAGGTTGTGCACGCTTTGGTCATCATGTGAGTTCCCCGTCACTTTTAAATAAAACGATGTATATAGCGTTTGTCATGGAATGAGCCATTAGTTATTTGTTGTCATAGTTTAAAATCTTTGTATCATTTCGAGTACTAACCTAACTCAATAAATTGTGTCGAATTGCCTATAACCCTAAATATTACTTGCTAACCCTACTTTATGCAAAAATGACATAAAACAAAAATCTGTGACGAATTTACAACAACTTTATTCACCTGTGACATTGTTCATTTGTTTTTTTATAAGTTGTGGCGAGTTTACTTTGAATGTATGGAGTATACAAATTGTGACGAATTTACTTTGTGGCGAATCGCCTATAACCCGTATTCCTTCACCGTTTTAAGTTAGAGTTCTCATGCTAAGTTCTTTTGTTTTGTAGCAATGGGCGGAGCGTGTCTTCAACGTGCCTGTCCTCAACCACTGGTGGCAGACAGAGTCGGGGTCGCCCATCACGGCCCCTTGTCTCGGGTACGGCGTGAGGGCTATCCCCCAGCACTCCGCTGGTTACCCGGTGCCTGGATACGATAGTAAGCGCTTTTTAACCGACTTCAAAGAAGAATGAGTTTATCAATTCGGTTGTGTTGTTTTTTGTATGTATGTTCCACGATAGCGCCGCAAATTGTGACTCGATTTTGATTGTAATTTGTTTGTATGGTAGATTATAGTTCAAAAGTGATCCCATATAGGTTTTATCGAAACCGTTGTGGCAGTTTATCGAATTCGAACAAAAAACTAAAATTTACTTTCGTTTATCTGGATGACATAGTGATTGCTTCTTAAGAAATTAAAAAAATAATAGTTACCGTTAGTCCCTATGACTACCAATTCTTAACCGACTTCAAAACAGAACAAATTCTCAACTCTTTAGTAAGTTTTTTTTGTAAGTACCTATTTTACGCGGTGGCTCTGCCAATTGTTAATTGATTTTGATGTTTTTTTGTTTGGTAGATCATACTTCAGAGGTGATCCCAAATACGCTTTAGCAAAATCAGTGGTTGGTTTTAGAAAATCAATGAATATTAAAAATGAGCTACATCGAGAACGTATTCGTTCTATCTCGCTCATTGGAACAGCTTAGTTCAGTTCACAAAAATATAAAATTTAGTCGAGTGTCTAATTCGAGAGTTTAATTAATTTTAAATAGCAGTATTTTTTTGTTTTTTCGGAGATAATTAAATTACTAGTTTTTATGGTTTGTACCCAAAATATTTGATTTTAATCGCTGTTTTTTGTATTGTGTTGTGGTGTCATAAAGGGTCTTTGTATTGTATTGTCGTAACAAAAAAAAAAAAAGTGTGGCACTCGGGGACTGCCACGGTAAAGCTATTGCATGTTGCATTCATTTTTATCAACATAAGTGACATTTGTTTACCATAAAAAATATCACGGGAAATCCGTTAAGTTGGCAACACTACTAAGAGCATTTAGTCTGTAAAGCTAATACAAATAAGATTCAAAGTCGAATGACCGAGTGGGGAGGACGGCGTTACGGTCTTCCATTCCTCTTTCTTGTGAACATAAGAAAGAGATGCACGATCACTAAAATTCGGTCCCCAGGCCCGCGATGAAAGCTATGCAATAGCTTAAAAATACTCTTCTTTGTAGTTCGAACGCTACGAGAGGACGGCACGGAATGCGAGGCGGGAGAAGTCGGGAGGCTGGTGGCGAAACTTCCCTTCCCTCCAGGGTTCGCATCCACCCTATGGCAGGCAGATGAGAGGTTTAAGAAGATCTACTATGAAACTTACCCTGTAAGATTTATTGCCTTGTAGTTCTTTGTCTTCTGTTGTAAGTGTTGTTGTAAGTTTGTCAGATCCTAGGGCCGCCAGATGTCACATATTTTCTGACGAACGAAATGTGGAGGATTGAGTAGTGTCAGTATCTCCTAAGAACACATGCATACTAGCTACCTTGCTAAGACGGTCAATTTTGAGATATCTGGTACTTAATGAAGGTACACTGAAAATTACTTACACCACGTAAATTCTCCTAACTGATTGTCATGAATGGTTGGCCCCTTAGATCGGACTGGCTTCTTGTAAAAGGGTTTGAAATAGTTGTATTGCGGACATAGGTATATGAAAATAAAGCATCAGAATTACGTGAAACTAAGTCATTATTTAGGGACTTTTAAAGTATGTATCTGCAAAGCAAAACGGCACATGGAATGTATCTGGGAGTATTGGCGACATATTTTTACGGATATTGCTTATAAAATATGTGAAAATCAGTTAGGAGAATTTTTATGTACCTACCTTCCATTACCTGATATCCCTAAATTGGCCGTCTAAGCAAGGTAGCGAGTATGCATGCATTCTTAGTACATACTAACACTGCTCAATCGTCCATAATTCACTCGTCAGAAAATACGTGACGTCTGGCGGGTCTGGGATCTTAGACTATAAATTATGGCTGGTCTGGTCTGGAGAACGAGAACTGCCGATCCGGAGCCCTGGGTTTAAATCACCGTATTTTTCGAAGTCCTGTGTATAATGCCGCTAACTTAAAAACGTGAAAGAAACATCGTGAGGAAACCGGATTAGTACCTAGAATGTTTCGAGGTCATGTGTCATCCGCCAACCGTCACTGGTCCAGCGTGGTGGATTATGTCCTTGTCTCTTGAATAATGATTTTGTAATTTCAGTCGGCCATTTTCATCAATTTTCTAGTATTATTTTTGCCACCCTAGGGGTACTACGACACTCAAGATGCCGGCTGGATCAGCTCTGAAGGTGCAGTGTGGGTGGTGGCACGGGCTGACGACGTCATCAACGTGGCTGGCCACCGCCTGTCCACCGCTGCCCTGGAGGACGTAGTCCTGCGACACGCGAGGGTGGCTGATGCTGTGGTGGTCGGAGCCCCGGATCAGACGAAGGGGGACGTGCCTCTCTGTCTGTATGTGATGAGGCCTCCGCAAGATGGTTAGTGGAATACCCATAGCTATTTCATGAATTAGAGACATAATGAAACTGGATTGCATGGTTACTTTTAATTATCAAAATTATCCACTATTTTTTAACGGCGTTGCGAGCCTTCGATTCTTTATCAAAATTAGTTTGGGGCCAAAATCAAGGACACAAATTTGGATAATATAATTTACTGACTATTTTTTGCTCACACACGTTAGGAACCTTTGTAACTCGGGGGTTCCGTATCATTGACGAGCGCTCCGGCTATACCTGTGGCCTAGAATAGCGCTCAGGAATTAAGTAGGTATCTACATACATGTATTGTACTACTTACTACTGGTAGGACTCCAGCAAAGTCCGCCTGGGGAAGTAGGTACCACGCCTTTGCCAGTTATTCTACCGCCAAGCAGTAATGTGAAAACATTACGTTCATTAAACACTAGTGTTCCGGTTTGAAGGGCAATGTTTCCAGAGAAATTACAGGGCTTAGGATATAACATCTTAGATCTCTGCGTGATGAGCGCAGTGCAGTGCTAGGTAATGATTTGAAGTCTTCATGTTCCAATAGCTGCTTGTCACTATGCTGTTATGTGCACATGTCCTGCTCGTCTCGTCACTCTTTATTTAAAAAACATCCAACGGTGAAAGATTTTTTTAAGTCGGTCTTGTAGGGCAATAACCTCTTCAGCTTTATAATATTATAGTACAGATATAGCCATACAGCGATAGATACCATCCTGAATAAAATGTTGCGTTGTATCAGCGAGGGGGTTTTCAAACATAGTCAAGAAAAGATGATACAAATATGAATATACTATATAATGGATAATATGTGCGACTACTTTTGAGGTTTACAATGATTATGATTGCAATATTGTTTCACTTTTTTACTCTTTTAATTTTCAGATGAGGAAATCGTAGCAGAAAGTACAGTAACGCAAGAATTGATCGCTCTGGTGCGTCATTTGATAGGACCTATTGCAGCTTTTAGAAAAGCTATCGCAGTTCCCGCTTTACCTCGCACTAGATCCGGCAAAGCACTTAGAGGAGCTATCGCTAAGCTAGCTCGCTCACAACTAGTCAAGCTACCCTCAACGATCGAAGATCCAACAGTTTTTGGTGAAATAAAAATAGCGCTGCAAAAATTGGGTTACGCCGTCGACGCACCAGACCCTGAAGTTTAATTCTTCGAGTAATTTTAATTTCTTATTCAGTTGGTATAATTGGCTTTTAGTTGTTACTAACATAAATTTAAATACGCAGGTAACCAAGTAAAATAAATAATGCGTTACATCAGATCAAATTAACGCATGGTTTGTATTTCAACTTGTGGTAAAAAGGTAAACAAAGTTGCAAATAATTTCAGTGCTAAAATTGCTCGAAAATTGTGCAATTTGATGAAATATTTTGTTATTCACATTAAGCCATTATCAGCTCATTAGCATATTAAAATATAATTACAATGTTTACTTTTGCGAAACGATTATTATGTGAAGAAAAAGTACCTGCCTACCTACCAACGTTTCTGCCGCGCAATTAAAATGTTATTTTGTTTCATTCACAATGTGTCGTTTTCAAACAAGACGATGAATGAAATCATAATACATAGTTCCTACCTGACATTAATCCCGCTAATGTTATAAATGTCAAAGTTTGGATGTTTGTTGCTCAATCACGTTGGAACTTCTGATCGGGTTGAATTTTGGAATACAGTTAGATAGTAGTCTGGAATAACATACTACTTTTATCCCGGGAAATAACGGGAGCGGGAACTATGCGACAAAACGTAAAGGTACAAGTTCGCGCTGAGACCGCGACAGGAGACCGCGACACGAGACCGCGACAGGCACTTGACATTATGGAATTATATGGGCGCCAGTTCGCGCCGAGACCGCGACACTCGTGCGTGTCTCGGTCTTCTGTCGCGGTCTCCAGCGCGGTCTCGTGTCGCGGTTTTCGCGCGAACCGCTACTTTAAGCGTCATCCGTTACAAATTTATTATTTTTTGAAAACAGTTTATTACTTTTCATGGAATCGATTTCCATCAACTTTGTGGTTTTGATAATTCTCCACGATTTTCTATTCTATGTTTTTTATGATGTCATCTTGTTTCATTCGTATTTTATGATTTGTGCTTACTGTATTCTGAGTGTACCGTGTTTGTTTTGTCACGTAAAATGTCGCAGACAGTCGTTCATAAAATCCCCTGTACCTACAGTAAAAATATCACTGTACACAGTGAAAGAATATGGTAATGTGTATGTAGTTT
This sequence comes from Ectropis grisescens, assembly GCA_017562165.1. NCBI lineage: Eukaryota > Metazoa > Arthropoda > Insecta > Lepidoptera > Geometridae > Ectropis > Ectropis grisescens. The sequence goes on from CM029773.1 coordinate 21,104,870, forward strand.
GATTTTTCCTAGCTGTGACAAAACAATGGAATGTTAATTATATTATACATACATAAATATGAACACATATATTAAATGACAATGTTGTCTTTAGTGACATGTCATGCATGTCTTTGTTTACCTTTTTTGGACTAATTAAATAACATAATATATGTTAATGAAAATAAATCAATAAGGAAGCAACGAAATGAACAATACCCTCATCTAGATTTAACTTTATAACATACTTGAAAAAATGCTAATCAGATTGAACTGTTCAAATCGAGTTCGTTGACAGTGGAGGATAAGATATATGGAACTGAAGTATAAAATATAAAAAGCTAAGGGACGAATAAAGAATTCGCCATATTTACAATAACTGCCAATGGCAGCGCTGGGGTCAGGAAAAAACTACTGCCTCTTTAGCTTTAAAGACAGAACATCTCTTGGGGAAAGTAGGCCCAAACATGAGCCCATAGACTTCACGATTCGTTCTTCAGGCGAAAGCTGCTAGAGCCCTGTTAAGGCCAGTTTTAAAAACTGAAATGTAGCCATCTATATTATCTATTCTATGCTGTAGCTTAAAACAAAGATCAGCAACTACAAAACGTACAGCAGGACAAGGACGACCTATGGAGATCCGTCATGGTACTCCGTGCTCAGTGGGAAACAGATCTAGGGAGCTGGGCGTTATAAATAAATAATACTGACTCATGGCTTAGTAGGTAGTAACTCTGCCTGCGAAGCCGAGGGTTGTGGGTTCGATTCCCCACCCAGTGCAAATATTTGTGATGTTTTCACTGAAATGTTTGCACTGTGTCTGGGTGTTTCTATTTATAATAAGTATGTATTTAAAACTATATATGTATTATATCAGTTATCTGGCCGCCATAGAACAAGCTTTGCTTGGTTTGGGGTCAGATGGTGTTGTGTGTGAATTGACCACCAACATTTATTTATTGGTGGACATTTTACATAGGTATAAAACCATCTGACCCCAAACTAAGCAAAGCTAGTACTATGGAAGCCAGATAGCAAATTATGTATGCAATGATGAAATTGCCCAGGACATGAAATTTGAGTCAGTGGGGGAGTTCCAATGGCCCACACCCTCACCTCCAGAACATTGCACCACTACACACACGTCCCCCGAACGTACGTAGCTGATCCTCTCGCGAGATCTTTAGCCCGAAAAGGAAGATGAAACCAAAAAGACATGGATTAACAACGTCAGATAGTACCCAAAAAACCTAGAAGCGGCCACCCCGAAGCCTTGATTAAAATCATGAGAAGTGCTTATCCTGCATTAAGCTGAGCTCATGAGCTGAGCTCAAGCAAATACAGCAAACTCGAAACTACAAGGCCGACTCCCTACCCTCAAGAAAAAAGGAAAAACAAGAAAAAAAGTAAATCAATGTAAGCTACGATTGTTTTTTTCATAGCTTTGTTTTTTCATAGTTTTCAGAAACTTGATTTGTTTTCAGAAATGATTACTGTCAGCAGTAATCATTTTCTTCTTTAAAACGGCATTTGTCGAAAATCACACAGGCCAGCGTTTGCTAAGCAAAATTCGTAGGATTGAAATAAATCTCCAATAGCCAAAAAGGATATTAAATGTAATGGCCGAGCAACACGAGGCTAGTTTTTCAAGTCAGTGTCAACAAACTAGCAACCTATCGTCGCGTCGTGTAGAGTGTCGACAACGCTACGCAACGCTAGTTTTACCTACACAAAACTGGAAATGCTTGCTTGCTAGCTTGCAGAACTAGCCTTGTGTAGCTCGGGCATTACATAGTATGGATTTTTAATGGATTTTTCTATTCTATGTTATTTAGGATACTGAACACAATTTTAGTTACGCATGAACTGTGTAGCTGAAATCTTGTAGGGTATATTGCACCTAAGTATAAATAATAGGAACGTAGAAAAGTATTTTGTACTTATTTTATTTATTTAGTTGTAGATACGAGTAGTACACTGAATGCAATTGAATTGTGTCATAACATTTTATCGATTTTATTTTATTCTATAGACATCTTAGTGTATCGTGAGGAAAGAAATGAAATGCTTAGAAATAAATTGATAATCCATTTTTGTGTTTTACTGATGACAGCAAAAATAAATAGCATTTTAAGCACAAATGTCCTCACTACTGGGACCGACCTTCTCTCGCAAGGGGCCATAATTCACCACGCTGGCCCAGTGCGGGGTAGTATATGACGCATAACTTAGAAAGCTTCTAGGTACAAGTCAGATTTCTCACGATGTTTTCCTTCGCCGTTTTAAGTTAGTCGGCAGTCGCCATTCTCCCTGCTAAACCAGCCGTAACTTATACCAAGTGCAAGGGTCTTTATCGCTCACAGTGAGATCTTCCAGACAACCATTGATAGCAAGAAAAGTTAGAAAAGCGAGGATAAATAGCATTGACAAAGTTTTGGATATGAAAAATACCTAGGTATTTGGAAAATAATTTACACAGGTTTGAGTAACGTAGTCTAGTTTTTGGTCAGCATTGCTAACGACCTTTAAAATATAAACATAAATGTTACAGTTACTTATTTAGTATAATAGTATAAATGACGAGACAAGCAGTCCATGTGCCAAATGGTAACCAACACGCCTGCCCATAGCATTATACTTAGTGTTAAGGTACAAGTTCGCGCTGAGACCGCGACAGGAGACCGCGACCGGCACTTGACTCTATAGAATTGTATGGGCGCCAGTTCGCGCCGAGACCGCGACAGGAGACCGAGACACTTGTCTATTAGGTACCTATTTATCTATGTATCAAGTTTCATCGAAATCCCCTTGAGTAGTTTTTGTCAAAGACTAACAAACATCCACAAATATATACAAACTTTCACATTTATAGTAAGTACCATCTATATATACAGTACTAGTTGTCCGCCCCGGCTTCGGCCGTGGTACATATATAGCACTCATCGGGATCCCGTACATGTCCAACGGTGAAAGAATGACTGAAATCGGTTCAGTAATTCCTGAGAATATCGCTTTCAAACAAAAACCTCTTCAGCTACCTGCTACGCCATCTGTCGGAAATTGATCGTACCAATTCAGATTTGAAACAAACTTGATTAGCAAAGGCTTATATTCAATGACGCAATCTTAGACACATTCTGTCATGTCAAAGCACGGTACGAAAACTCTCTAAAAGTATTTTTTTCCCGTTTTTGTTACATTCTTGATTCATGCTTTATGTTCTATGCCTTTACATGGCATATAAATCATCGATCGGCGATCGCAGTGCAGTACCTACTAAGGAATGATTTGAAGATTTGGACGCGTCATGTCCAATGGTAGGGTAAAGGTACAAGTTTGTGTTGAGACCGCGACACGAGAGCGTGACCGGAGACCGCGACAGGCACAAGACACCATAGAATTAATTGTATGGACGCAAGTTCGCGCCGAGACCGCGACACATGGTCAGCTCACTCTTTTCGTTCTAGGTAGTTGCAGGAAGCAGTGAATGCTGTACGTTTTTAGCTACCGGTATTCGTTGTCAACAACCAAAATAAGTACAATCACAGCATACCTCGCCGCTAGCGATTCTAGGGGTCAAGTAGATTGGTGGTGTGTATACCACTTACGCTACACATCGAGATGCAGTTTTTTACTAATTTCAGGTTGCTCACGGCGCATCTGATGGTTTATATCGATGGTTAGATACGTAAATCTTGAAGAGTTTACATATACTACGTACTTATAGAGATTTTCCGCACAGTTCCTTTGTGCCCATCGTAAGCCGATGACGTGCATACTTTCTATAGCAACAGAGTGATGTGCCGCGACAAAAGTATGACACTTCCACAAGAGTGACAAGGCAAGAAAGATGCTTCCTGTGCTTTCGGTGTAAAGCGTTTGTGGCAACTCTTACTCTATAGTAGTATATGTAAACTGTTTGGTAAATCTGTTATGGTAACCATGGTAACAAGCCATAGCCATCAAGAAATGCGTCAGAATTTCTAGTTCCGAAGATTTCTTTCATTTACGCTGAATTCATAGCCCAAGAAAAATCTGTGTGTGGCGACAAAAGAAGTTTTCATCTCAAAAAAATACCGTTCAAAGCGTCTTTTGTACTTATGCCCGAGCGACACGAAGATAAGATAGCTAGCTAGTAACTAGTAGCTGCACGAGAGCGTGCCTCATGCGGTCGTCGCAATCTCACGGCACACAAGCGACTTCACGTACTACGCTGACGACACCGACGACGCCATCGGTCGGTTCGTACGGCGAGCGTTGGCTGCAACACCGACGACCATCCGAGAGTTCAATTTGCAGATGGCCATCAAAGACAGAAATGCAGTCGTGGTGGAGGCGCTGACCCGGGAGGAGGCGGCTTAGAAAATAAAATAGGCCTAGAACTAAAATGCAAATGTTCCCTACTCCCCCTATTTCCTTTTCTTCTCCTAATCCAAGATTCATGTAAAAAAGAAAGCAAATGAACAAGTCACGGACCCCGGAGTCTGTGGAGTTGCTAAATTCAAATAGAAAAAAAAGCTAGTACACTCCGCGAGGTATAAGCTGAGCTTTGCATTAGTGTGAGTGATCACCAACCAGGCAGGAGCTTGAAATTTTGTCCGCGAGGTATAGGCTGAGCTTTGCATTAGTGTGAGTGATCACCAATCAGGCAGGAGCGCGGCGAGACAGAATGGCGCCGCGCCTAAGGCCGGTTGTCACACCTACACTATCCATGTACACTCACACAAATGCAAAGCTCAGCTTATGCCTCGCGGAGTGTACCTACGTCTAGCTTGATCTGCTTCGTGTAGAAAACGCTACGCAACGCTAGTTTTGTCTACACGAAGCTAGAAATAACTAGGTACTACTAGTTTACATACACTAGCTTGCTATCCTAGCTTGAAAAACTAGGCTCGTGTAACTAGGACATTAGTTCCTCATCGCTATTAGGAACTTATTACGTAAACTACGTTCAAACATTAACGTACCTACCTACATTATATATTAAATACACTATTGTATTGTATGTAAATACTTACATATTATGTATTTATACATACAACATATATTAGGTACCTACGTTGAATTGAAATTGGATATCAAGGAATAAAAAAAAACTAGTCTCGTCACCCGGTTTTTCATAACTTCCCACAGTAAAATGTAGCCTGTGTTATTCCAAACTCAAATTTTATCCAGATCTATACAGTAGGTACTTTTTGCATGAAAGAGTAGATAATATTATATCCACATTATATCGTACCATGTAATCGTCTCGCACTTGACCAATTTTACTAACGATTTTTTTTTTTCAGTTAAAGCCTACTGTGCTACAATACTAAATATTCATTTGAAAAATATTTAGAGATACGCACGCGTTCGTCGAACCTGCCACCTGCGAGCCTATTACCTACACCTAGAGCTGGTGAAGTCGATCGTTCTTGCTTGTCCGCTTCTCGCCTCTAAAAGACTAATTGCACTTGGCTTAATTTAGTCGGTACTGAATTCAGTCTGAGAGTGTAGTTGCCGGCAAACAAGTTGACCCAATGAAGTTAGCTGCGCATGGCTGCGCAGAAACGTTTTTAAGGTCTTGGTAGAAGTGCACATGCGCAAACTTTCCCCTTCCACGTCACTTTTAGGTCAACTTGTTTGCCGGCCATGGCAATGGCATTCACTACAGCCCTTATTGCACTTGGCTAAATTTAGTGATTGAATTCAGACGCAAGTTAGAAGCAAACCCTTCCTTATCAGCAGCTTAGCGATTCTAAACCCAAACTCAGTCGGATTGATCTCGACACGGAATCAAATCGGTCTTTGTCCTATCCAAATCTGTGGTCTTAAAGGCGTTATTACACCACTCGTTATTCAGACAGTCTTAGTCTAAGTAGCGTGGTGTAATAAGCGTCAGACTGTTAGACTCTGAATTCAGACAGCAAGATCGGGTTCGGCGAGTCTTACTGGCTTACAGTCTAAATAACGAGTAGTGTAATAACACAAAAACAGTTAGGTAGTGGACCGACAAATACATGACACTGACATTGACTTAAAGTCTTAAAATATAATTTCATTGATTCGTGGTTGGTTCATTGGTATTCGCGGTAATTTCTGTTTTTGGGTTTTGGGTTTTCGGAGTTCGAATGTCATGATTTAAATTTTGATCTCGCTGTTATTATACGTATCTTCAATACTTTAAAATATTTTCATTGATTTAAATCAATAAATACCCTAATAGCGTGCAGTAAAGAAAAATAAGTACTGTTAAAAGTCCTAGAGTTGTATCACGTAAGCGCTAGAGCGCACGTTTTTCAGACTGGTGACAGCAAGCTGACAAGTTACTCTAAGACAGTCTGAATAGCGTGTTCTGCGTGCGCTGAATAACGCGTACCTAGTCTAACAGGCGCTTAATCTTGTCAGTTGTCAATGTCAATTGTGGATTCAATGACGCATCAACAAGGCGTAGGGTTTCAATTTCGGAACAGTTATTTTCACGCAGTTTTGATAATCTGACAGTAATATTTAAATGACATTGACAGTGACAGTAAATGGTATTTGACAGTACAGTAATTGTTTTATATTCTGTGGAGTATAAAAAGCCGTTTCCCTTGAACAGCAAGCTTTATACAATTCTACGTTTTTAGGCCCCTATTATATCATTAGATATTCGAACAGTCTTTGTAACCTAAAGTAAAAAATCTAAAGGGACAACAAGGGTACGGCGTCGCTAACATGCTTAATATCTAATAGTGTACCAAAAGTTAGACCGTTCGGGCTGTGTCCGCGTCCGAAGAGAGTAGTCTTCCACGTGCGTCACGTTATTGTGTTGGACTAATCTCAACAGAAAATGTAACTCGACAGCTCCAACTTAAAAGTAGTTTTGAAATCAAATGGTTCCAAAACATTTTTTTCTTAATCTGGGCAGAGCCTTTGCCATTCAGCGTGGTAATGCCGCCAGCATGCTGGGTACGCTTCCGATTGGTAGTGGGCTTGAACATCTTGATTATCTGTAGACCTACAGCAGTCTATGGATAATTCAGGTGTGCTTAGTGTAAATAGTTAGGTAGGTTTGTAGTGTAGTGTAGTAGTTCTCATTGTATTTTAGTTTTGTTAATAAAGGCTCTTTCCAAAACATGAACTGTGATTTGTAACAATAATTACAACCGTACAAACAAATATTCCTTTAACCAAGTTTTACAAATACACATGCATTCATACAAAAATCTTTATTACTGCAGGTATAATAAGATGATACAACACCTGTTGTTCCACCCAACAAAAGTTGACCCAGACAAACTGGCCTCTTCGAGAGGCATGCAATATGTCTGGCAGGACAAATTTGTTTTAGTCTTAATTTATACAATGAAAATAAAATAGCTGATTAATGTAATAGCTTCTTCCCTTCTTGAATTACACCAATGTCTTGTGTTTCAGCAGGATGCTGTTTTTGTTTGATCATGTCAAAGTCATAGAATGTATACAGTGCTATCTAATTCAACATGTCAGTTACAATATTTTTTTATACTACTTGGTGTTATGTTAGTTAAATATCAAATATCATAATGAATAATAGACATTAATGGAATGTCAAATTTCATGTTAAGCAATATCTTTAATATCAATATTCCAATTAATTTCTTTAGGTATTATTTAAAAATTAATTTATTGTATCATACATAGCATTTGTATATCAGTATTTCTTTTAGATTACTTTTGAAATATATTTTATATCTTCTTTCTTTGCATTATACATCGTTATTGGTAATCAGCCTCCATCCTATTTATGGGATGTTAGGTTAAATTAAATATCTACACCAACTCGACAGTTTATATAAATTCGTATTTTTCCCCGTATGCTAGCGCTAAATAGCTATTATTGAATGAGCAGACATTTCATATGTTCCGTCTCCTTTTCCTACCATATTTCACCCCCTATCCGTCCTTATCTCATTGACGAATTGACCCGTCGCACGAGCATTGTGCGAAGAACTTTTACTTGAAGAAGGTGTGTGTGAGATTTGTTACGGGGTGTGACGTGCTCTATGTTATTTAATTGAAAAACTGCAGAAACTGCATTGTTCTGTGCTATTTGTGACGTATTTGAGGAGACCATGCTTGCTAGCCTATACTTGGGCAGCCGCCTACTGGATGTTCCCGACCTACGACCTAGATTTCGTGAGTCCCATTTCCTCCTATTCTTTTCCTGCTTATGAATTTGTCTGTTGGATTTTACGTGTAAGATTAACTTGGGATCGCGATATTCGCGCATTCACCGTACATAGTAAAAAATTGGCAGTCATAGGAATTGCCGATAGAAGTGAAAACTTATAAACTATATTATTTGTATTTATTTGTAATATCTCAATTTGTTTGTGTCGCAATAAAGACTATCTATCTATCTAACTCCGAATTTGATAGCTTACTTCGGAAACTACGGAAACCGGAGGGTGTGGCCATGGTCCCGAGTTTACCCGAAGAATTCTTATCATTCCCGAGCATGACGCTAGAATTTAATTCACAGCCCACGAAAGATCTGTCTGAGCCGCTCCAAATGAATTTTCACTTCAAAATTGGCAGTCATAGGAATTGCCGGTAAAGTGAAAACTTCTTTGAAAATTACGCGTGTGAAACCGGAGAGCATGGCTATGGACATCTAGAAATGCGTCAGCATTCATTCAGTCATAACCTCGCCCTCTGGTTTCACCCCCGTAGTTTCCAAAGTGAACTATCTAATTCTGAGTTATAAGTTTTCACTTATAACCGCATTTCATTATATCCGCAGTTCCTATGACTGCCAATTTTTAAACATACAGAACATACCCTAAATGGATGCAGGCCGATTACCAGTAACCCTGTATATATTGTTAGCGAATTCGTGTTTTTGACTCAACAATTAATTAGGATTTAATGACTTTCGTAAGTTACGTATAAAAATTAAAGAACTGTTGCCCACACTGGCAATCGTTAATATGGAAACTGCGCATGTATGTCAAGAGGATTTGTTCATGGAGGTGTAACCAGACATGATTATGTTTGGTCTCACTCACCCGCTGGCCACTTCTTCCTAGGTGCGAGTGCTTTTGACAAGTCGCGATCATTATAACCACAAAGATAGGTCAACCTCAATCGGCTTCTTTGTGGCTATTTGCACGCAGTACCACGTCGGGTAGTGCATGCGATTTGACCCTTTTGGTCATGAAATAGAGCACACTTTCCCGTGTATAACTGTAATTGTGCTTGGTAATCCTACTGCGTGAGCACGACATAAATGTTTCTGAGAGCTGCTGTGTAAAGACACATTTAACGTTCCATAATACGCAGAAACTGGCTTTTCGATGCTATAAAGTGTACGGTAATACTAGGTTAAAGGACGAGTAGTGAAATCACAAATCAGAAATCATTGAATTCGAACATGAATTAGGTATGAGAAATACCGAAATTTCTCAAGTTGGAAATAAACGCCACTGTGATAACTGTCAGGCTGTTGTATTTCAACAATTGTTCAACAACAATATTGAGGACTGTCCAACTGTCGTGAGGAGCGTGAGGTGCCAATCGCCATTATTGTTAAAATCGCCATGGTTGCAGCAGTTATTTCATCTTGGATGAATATTGGGATTTCAAAAGCAGTAATTACTCGAGCCTAACTTTGAATCGTCGTCTTATCAAACAGCACCAACACCGTCGAAATAAAGGATTCCAAGAAATCAACACTGCCGCATCCACAGTGTGAAAAAGGAGCTCTTCCACACGTTACCTACCTCGGCCTTCGCATTCTTCCGCCATACGCTGTGATCGCCGACTGATTTACACGATAGTAATTAAATTAACACTAGGATATTTGCATTTGTGGTAAACAGTTAGTAGTAGTAGTTAGTACTTAGAATAGAATCCGAACCTAAAAGCTTATCGCTCTAGTTAATTGTCTGCTTTGTTCCAATGGTACCAAATAATGATTGGAAATTAGGGTTTCCTGGTCATTTTCAAGGCGAACAAACAAATAATCTAGATATACCTACACAGAATAGTGTTGAAAACTAGCTGCTGCCTTGAATATTGATGAAAACCTGAGACTTAAAAATTGTACTATCCCAACAAGTACTCAATCATACCAGGAAGTTACGAGCTTATCCAATGAAACAAACACAAAAAAAATGTTAAGTAAAGTGGCATTCTATGATTCTAATTATAATCAACGGAGATCTCTACGAGGACAAAATCCACAGAGACTTCAGAGTTTCTATATTTATATGAACCAATCAATTTGTAAGATAATCTGTTGTCATATTTATATTGTGTCACTACAATCACAATTTAAAATGTTACTATGTAGATACATCACAACTTTTTGATGTTAATCATCTAATTAATTATTGAGAAAATGTCTCCAGCAATAATAAGTGTCTGTTAAAATCAGGACAACCCTGTTGACTGTTAACTCAAAACAAGTATTTACATTGTTAGTAACTTACTAGGTAGGTATGTGGTTAGTATCAATTTATTATGTATGTTGACGGTTCCCACATACTACAGTATTTTGATTTTATATCGCAATGTGTACAGTATTGTCATATTTATGTTATATACTTATATATTATAATACTTTAATAAACAATACTTGTGTTGTATGAGAAAAGTCGAACTATTCTTGCGATACTTGGATGAGAAATTGGTTTGTTATTTATTTAATACTAAGATAATGGTTTGGCACATAAGTATGTTGTAGCAAGGTATCAGAATTCAACAAATAAAAATTAAGTTGGTAATAGTAAATAATTGTATTTCATTTTTAATTGAATTGAGATCTTACCTAAAAAGTCTAATCATATGAACAGTACAAATATAAAATACTTAAACGTATGTCATAACATCAGAGAATGGGGTACAAAATAAAAACACAATTTACGGCTGCATTTAGTATTTATTATTGAAGGAAATAATTTATTTAATCTGGGGCACGGTAGTGCCATAAAGTCGAGCACGAAGCAAACATTAAATTTACACCTTGATTGTGATGTATAGGTAGACAATGACTTATGACATTCCGCCAGTTTGCATAATACTTCATATCCATTCTTAAATTATTACAAAACTTAGGTCTGCCCTGCTTCACCCATGGTACATATAAAATATATCCTATAGCACTGGAGACGTCTATAAAACCACTAGATATGCCCTTTAAAATTTCAGGTGCATGGATTTATGTCATCATTGGGAAGAGTGAGCTCACTATTTCCATTCTAGTCGGTTGCAGGAAGCGGTGTACCCTATTTTTACTCAACACTATTCGTTGTTGTCAACAACCAAAATAAGTAGAATCACAGCATATCTCACCGCTAGCGATTCTAGGGATCAAGTAGATTGGTTGTGTGTAAGCCACTTCCGCTATACAAAGAGACAGTTTATTACCAATTCCAAAGTACTCAGGGCACATTGATTGGTTTATATCGATGCTCGGAGACCACATACATTTCAAAGTTGCAATTTATCTTACTTTGTGATTCCTGAGATAAGTGTTTTCCAATAAATTTTCTTCAATTTTATAATATTAGTCTAGATTCAATGAACTCTGTATCACTTTCAATTACAAAACTTTTGATAGCAGTTATATATTTCATTACTTTCAATTAACCTTTGTATTTAACTATACAGACACTATGTTGGGGGCATTACTTTCATGTATTGTATTGTTATGGTCTGAATTATCGTCTTCGTGGTTTGGTCACTTTGTATATCCATCAGTCGTCTTTGCAGTATGACATAATACATCCCAAATCTTACTTTGCTTGCATTGCAAAGAGAATGTCCGTTTCAAATTATACAAGAGGTTCTGTTTTACTGTATTGATTACACGGCTAGGAGAGGTTAGTTTTCGCATTGCTATTCTTGAACCTTTCCGGGGCAGGATTCTCATACTTCTTGCCACCGAGCTCGTTCTCTTGTTGAATAATATGACATGTTTCCATTTATTACAAAGTTTACCACTAAAACAGATCTTAAATGTATTTGAATTTGAAAATTGTAAATGTAATAAAACAAAACAAGAAACAAGACCAGTGCTGCCAGTCGGGTCTTGTCAAAATTTGCTGAAATATAAAAATGTAATTTTTTACCCCGACCAAAAGTTATAAGTTTGACGTCAATGTCTGTCTGTCTGTCTGTCACCGTAGAGCTCAAACGGATGAGCCGATTTCGATGCGGTTTTTTATATTTGAAAGTTAATATCCGTGCGGATGTTCTTAGCTATGTTTGGTTAACATAGATTCAAGATAGCCGCCACCTCAAAATGGTAGACAAAATATTTCTTCACAACCTACCTCAATATGGGTATCAAATGAAAGGGCTTGACTCATAGAATACTATACACTATAAAAAATCTAATCCAAGATGGCCGCCACTACAAAATGGCGAATTATATTATTTTTTCACTACTACCTCAATATGGGTATCAAACAAAAGGGCTTGACTAGTAGAATACATTGCACTATAACAAATTTCAAATCCAAGATGGCCGCTTCCACAAAATGGCGAAATACATTTCTTTTTTTCACAACTCCCTTTATGGGTATCAAATGAAAGGACTTGACTAGTAGAATATTGTACGGATAACAAATCTGAGGTAGTCGGGGTTAGTCAATTTTTTTAATTTTGTTCTTGTTGTTTAAGAAATTACCTTTTCATTTTTTACTGGAAAGGTACAAAAGTTGATAGAATAGAATATTAGTTGTATTGACTTGCAGAAATCGTTGAGTATTTGAGCACTTGCCCGCTATTTGTAAATTATTGTTAATTTACAATAAAATTGATGCATTAAGTCAAACGTATATCGAAATATCGCAAAATTTGGTCCTGTAAATGCGCGTATGTGCGCGTTTTATGAATTTTATTTACACTACATACTACATATTTATGAATTTTAATTTCTTTATTAGTTGTCATACTTCCAAAATTTATATTTTGTATAAACAACTAGTGAACCTGAGATATACAAATAATAATAATATATACGAGTACGTACAATATACAATATATATCTACAATTCAAGATTTCTATATTAAAATTTGTGAATTTGTAGCATCTGCAAATATTTTTTACCGAGTATTACCTGTATGTTTGTTTGCACCATATAGGTATAACTATTAAGTAGGTAGGTATAATAACGGATTTTAGTACAAAGTCCGCTATTCTCTATAGTTTGTCAAATACAAATACAAAAATCTTTATTGCTGTTTGCAGGTAAGATAAGGCCTTCAATAAATAAATAAATAAATATAAATAAATAAATATTGGTGGACACCACACACAACACCATCTGACCCCAAACTAAGCAAAGCTTGTGTGATGGCAGCCAGATAGCTTATACAATACTTATATAGTTTTAAATACATACTTATTATACATAGAAACACTTTACACAGTGCAAACATTTGAATTCATCACACAAATATTTGCACTGGGTGGGATCGAACCCACGACCCTCGGCTTCGCAGGCAGAGCTACTACCAATAAATAAAAACAAAAAGAAAATAATTAAGAAGTGAAAATAAAATGGAAAAGAGAAATAAAAAACTAATCTCCGAATAACCCACCCCTAAAAGTGAGAATAAGATAATAATAATTATTTTTATAAAATGAAATTGGTGACTGATGAATATATGAGTGAAGAGAGTGCATCAGCGGCAGCGTCTGAAATTTTTAAATCATATTCTTTTTCTGCATTTCAAATTAAACTTTCGATAATATTCTCTCTCGAAAAAAAATTGCCAGTTTGTGAAAAAATAAGATCAAGCAGTCAGTACCGGCTTTCACTATCATCATCATCATTATCCTTGCTGTATTTTACTCTAGCATGTATGAATGCTTTCAATGGCTCTAATGTTGGCATTTTTGTAATGAAAACTTGTTTTGGCACGCCACAGATAGAATTTTCGTGGGATGTGGATGGAATTCTACCGTCACGTTCGAGTTTGATTTGAAATCTTCGGGCAATCGCGGGTTTATGGCCATTGGCCATCTGAAAATGCGTCAGAATTTCTAGATGGTCATGCTTATGGTCACGTCCTCCAGTTTCAGCCGAGTAGTTTCCAAAGTAAGCTATCAAATTCTGAATAATAAGTTTTCAGTTCTATCGGGAGTTCCTATGACTGTCCATTTATTTAATAATCATAATATTTGAAACACCGATTATAGTTTGGAAGAACACATATGCTACATTTTATCCCAGGAAAACAAAGGAAATGTGAACTACGCAGGTAATATAGCAAGGCGGTGCTAGATATATATTGGTTTCCAATTATTTAGCAGCAGTGAAGTCATACCACACGATTTTTTTTTATTAATTTTAGCCACTCCACAGACCGTGACCATTGCCATTACGTTTCAATTTTTTTTACATATTTCTTGGATTAGGAGAAGAAGGAGAAAACAGGGGGGTGTTGTGAACATTTTAGTCGGATTTCGTCTGTTGAGCCGATCACTACCGGTTGGGATACCAATAGTAATTGACTCGACATCGCCTTTTGCCTAAGCCGCCTCCTACCGGCCCAGAGCCTCCACCACAGCCGCATTTCTATCCTTGATAGCCATCTGCAAGTTGAAATTGTCGAGCCGCGTCTTACGGACGTGACCTTTAACATGGGTGTTAAAATCGCGTGATCAGGCTCCACTGTTTAGCAGTAGTCAGTAGAGGTAAGTCCCACTCATAAATAAAGAAATGTTCGTATTAAAATTAACGTGGTTGTTACATATATTTTATTGGATATCGGGACACTCACGTATAATATGATCGGTCAATCCGACTCGAGTTTCGGCCGCATCTGGCGGCCTTTTTCAAGAGAGTGAACGCGCGCGATGGCTGCCCGTTTGGCCCAAGGCGGGCGCGTGCATACGTACGTACATACATGAGTGTCCCGTTATCCAATTAAAGAAATGTTTGCGCCTGGACTACAAAAGAAGTCTTTAATCGACGTAGTTATCATAATTTAAAATAATTTGTTCCTATTAGGTACTTACCTACCTTACGGTTTGAAAAACGCAATAAACGCTGATGGATGAAAATGTGTAGTTTTTATTTCCGTTATACATTTATATCCTTAGCCGTTAGAAAGTTATTCGCCCTCTCTCAACGTACTCAAATTCGCTAGGTATGACGAAAATTTCGTTCAGTAGGCAACACTGGAAAAACCTCGATAGAACCGTCATCTACTCTGATTTGCTCAATGACATATGACAGTGACATTTCATCCATTAAGATCCTATTCATGACTTTTTCGTTATACACATTGTCACATTAGTGTTGTTTATTGAACGTTTTGCATGGCAACATTGAACGAATGAATGAACGATAAGTTTATTATCTGTATTATTTTTTATCTGTCTACTGCATACAAATAGCCGCAGCCTTTCAATTTAGTGATATTGTTTTAGTTATTTTGGGGTGAATCTTTACTGTTTTACTTTCTACGTTAATATACCACTTGAAAATAGGTAAAACAGTGATAGTCAACACATATTACATGAACGGTGCTCGTGATATGTGTTACTCTCGAAGAAATAAGTGAAAGTGTAAACGTGAATCCGAATTGCCGGCCCTTTTACAGTAAGTTGTTTTCCTGTTGTTTAGAGATGGTATAAATTATTAGTGTAATTTTTTTACTGTGATCGTAAACATTTTTCTAATAGGTACTTTTACGGTATTGGGTACTAGGCTGTGATTTACAAAGTTTTCAAATTTTTTCTTGAATTGAAAACAATGTACGTTGAGTCATCAATATTATCTATTTAGCTGCTGATATTATATCTGATATCTCCATTATTATCTCTGGCTGGTATTTGATTCTAATATATGACTTGTGTTATGGACCAGGTCAGATTAAGTTACAGGAATATGCCTAACCCCCCACAGAGATAAACTTATGACAAATTTAATTTGTTTATAGGCAAAGAGTGTCAACAATAATTATTGAATTTCTTTTTAATTAAGTTCTTGGTATCTGGCTGTCCTGTTTGTTTTTGGAAGAGATAACAGCTTTGCCAAAATACTTGGGAAGTTGTTCCAGCTATTTCCCATGTAATGTGATTTGCAGTGTTTGTCTGTGATAGTGCATATCATAGTCAGGACTGATGACACTTCATCTAAGTAGTATTTTCTTGCAAATTATAAAGATCTCTCATGTTGTTCTCTTATATATCAGATGGTAGAATCCATATATTTTTTTTAAGTAAGTTTCCAATAAGTTGCTTTAACGTCTTTCCTTATACTAATATAGTGGAGCCATTCAATCTATTTGAATAATATTTAAGGGAAGGCATATGTTTCGTCATTTTGATCAAATATTTTTGAAAATTTTACAACAGTTAACATTTTTACTGAAGTATGAATTCCGGCTTTGATAAGCATATATGTTGACAAAGGCCTTATAAAGGTTTTGTAGATTTCAAGGAAATCAACAACAGTTATTGACCAGAAAAATTTACAAACTACATGAAATAAAGAGTTGGTCTATTGTTTCTAAATATGTTTCTCCCATTTTCAATTTGTTGTTATCACTCCAATATTCCTCTACAATGCTTCTGACTAATAGATGATAGAATAGAATAGAATAATTTTATTGACATATTTAAACATTCCATTAACATTTCTTACATTAATAGGTTGCAAAACAATGAATAACAGGGCTTAAAATATGTCTCGTCAAAAATATGAGATCAAACAATTAATACAAAGTTGCTGTAAAGGGGCAGTTGGTACATGTAAAATTAAATTATTTCCTATAAATGAGATTCTGTTCATTATTTAAAAATAGTAGGAATGTACAGCTTGATTATGTCTTTATTTATAAAATACTAGCTGACCCGGCGAACTTCGTACCGCCTAACAGTCAATGAATGTCGTGTTACTTTTTAGCTGAACTAATTTAGGCTTTGATGAACGTAAAACAATGATACAAAATAATATATTTATATAGATAGAAACAAAAAAGTATTTTATTATGATGAATGATGATGAAAACATACATACGGAATGAGAATAAAAAAAAAAATTAAGTACTTCAAACTCATGTCAGAAAAAAATTATTGAAAAGTGTTGTACAGATTGGGAAAAAAAAAATCGGATTAATTCATTAATAGGTTTTTCATTCAAGCACTTTGTGGTAAACGACATTCTTTGTTTTTTGGTCCGGCGCAAGAACAAATAAAGCGGATGGTTTGCCACTAAGGCAGCACAAACCAGGCGTTTCACCAGCAAACTTCAATGCTCCACAATGCTGGCAAACAACGTCCATTGGACCAATGCAAACTAAACGATGCAAGCTGTAGTTGATGGTGCAATCATACAGAAACGCTGCTCGATTCAAATCAATACTTGAACCATTTCTTCTTGCACTTCAAGATTATTCCTCTGTTCATCTGTACGATAAGCTCGACGATTTCTCGTTTCTAACCTAGCCGTTTCACGGGCTGCCTCTCTTTGCTCTTGTGTTTGAGAAGCACGAAGTAAGGCCCTTCTTTGCTCCATACTAACGCGGCGCTGTTCTCGTGCTATTTCTCGTTCTCCATCAGATAATTGACTCGCGATATTCCGTTGCCTAATTGCATTACGGCTTCGCTGGGAAAGATTAGATCTTCTAGGACGCGGCATTGTTATTAAATGTGCACTCGCATAAAACCCCAAATATAATAACAGCGCCTGAACTTTCGAGACATAGCTCAAAGAGTATATAACCACTACGTATGAATAGCTTATCAAAAAAATCATAGACAACCTATACAAAGACATTTACTCATTTGTTAACCTGTAGATTTTTTCCTTAATCTTATAACCTTTATCAACTGATTTTTTATTCCCTAAATTCCGTTCCTTTCCGATGATTTTATGTTTTTACTGTAGAATAAATCTTAGGTATTATTTTCGGGAATTAAAAATTAAATAATTAATATATAATTTTCGAAAATTAATGTCTAAAACAAACAAATATAACAGTACCTGAACTTTGTAGACATTTTACAAAAAATACATTTCTGAACGCACACATGATGTCTTCAGAAAAAAATAAAGTTGTGGCTTAAAGTATTCATTACACATATCGAGTTTTCATTGTTTTTAAGATGTATTCTGTTATTCGGCACGGAAACAAATCCAACAAATCAAAAACCGTGGCAATCGGTCCAGCCGTTCTCGAGTTATAAGTGTTGTAACAAACACGACTTTCTTTTATATATATAGATTGTCATCATATTTTGTACATGTGTACTCATTAATGCTGTACATCATATTTCTCCAATAGAAGTTCTTTCACTTTGTTCATAAAAGCGGTGTTATTAGGGATTGCCTTCAAACCTTCGGGCAAGTGATTGTACAGAATATGCCCCATCTGTATAGGTGACTTCTTCGCAATAGTCAACCTGCAGGACCCTATCGGGCTTAAAACAGTCCGCTTCAGTCCTGATCTCCTATCTTGCATCGCAACTGACACAAATTTATTAATATTGTACCTAATGTACTTTATAATATGGCCACACAATCGAGGTCACAGACAATATGGGGGTTGTTTCTCTTAATTTTTGATAATGGAATCTCAAAGTCAAAGTCAAAGTCAAAGTACTTTATTCATAAATGTACAATTTACACGTCAATTAATAAAAATTAAAAACAAAAGAAAGAGCATACAAATTGTATACATTTTCAAAGTTTGAAACTACTACTTTACTGTATTACAATAATTATTGTACAGAAAACTGTCAAGCATTATACGAGTATAATGTCTTTATTGCAATTGTACTAACCTATGTCAAATTTATTTATTTACATTTTTATGGGAACTTTGCCATCACTCTCTAAAAATTCGCTGTAACTATAAAAAGTTTGATCGATAAGCCAGCACTTTAATCTGTTTTTGAAGCTGCCTTCTCATGCCTTCTCATGGGATGAGATACACATAATGCCTCATGGAATGCAACAATACTAATTATTAATAATATTTTTATTGATATTTAATACTAGCTGTACCCTGCGAAGCTTCGATGTGGCACATTGTGATGCAAAAATTAAATAAAAACAATCCTTGAGGTGGATTATGTATCATTGTAGAATTTCAGCTCGATCGGAGCAGAACTTTTTGAGTTTTTGAAGCATTCACAAACCAACATAACATTTTTATATATAGAGATTAAAAAAATTGTCAGTCATAGGGACTACCGATAGGAGTGAAAACTAACTCAGAATTTGATAGCTGACTTTGGAAACTACACAGGTGGACTGGGGGGTGCTTCTGGTCTGGAATAAATCAATTCAAAGCATGGTTGTCTAAATAAGTCTGCTAAAAATCCCATCTAGAAATACTAACACATTTCTAGGTGGCCATGGTCCTGAGTTCACCCGAAGATTTCTTTCATTTATGAGAGTGATGGATGAAAAAAGTGTAAAAAATCAAATCAAAAATCTTTTAAAAGAACATTGGGCTTTACTGGATGTAAAATAGACAAAATATACAAATTGGCTTTTTATACAACATTATTTCTAAAAAATTTCATGCTTATCTAAAACTTTATAAAATATTTGGTGGGGCCACAATAATATAACCCAAATCTGAAATAAAATACTATAAAAGAAATTTCTTTCATTTAAAATACTAAACTTGAACCGTTATCTCATAACATGCAATTGCAATGATAATGTTGTCCATTCCTGTCAATGCACTCTACAAAATGTTGTGTTTGTTTCAAAGATGTGGAAGGCATCAATAGCGGCGGACGTGCCGGCGCCGGCCGAGGCCGACGACTGGGAGACGGATCCGGACTATGTGAACGATGTCACAGAACATGAGCAGCGTTGGGGTCCGGGTGGACGGAACGTCGAGGCTATAGAGTGAGTACAGTCTTTAGTTCTTTAAATTTACCTTCAAACATCGGGATTTAGTGTCTTGCCTGGTAACTTTCAACTTTTTCGTTTGGCTTCCATTCGGTAAGGCTACCGTAATTTCGCCAATATCTAGTGTTTCATCATTGGGATAGTCCTCTGAGGTTTATTTAATGAAGGAATATGAGTTTTGATTCAGATGATCAGTGTAGTTCAGGCTGTCTAGAGATTGATGAAAGATGAAAGAAGACTGGTATTATATGTTCATTGAAGAGCTAGTATTCTTGATTGGTTGTGATTAGGAGTACTCGTAGATACTTCTAAATACAAATTGGCATGGTAGCTTAGTGTCTGGCCTAGTGCCTTCGTTGGTAGTAGGTCTGACTATGAATCCATAGATTGTAGGCTCGATTTCCACCCAGTGCAAATATTTGTGTGATGAATACAAATTATCTGTGTAGTTTTATGTGTATACAACTAAATAGGATGACCTCATCGCTTAAAGTGATTTCTTCCAGGGATCCTTATTATGGAGAAACATTTATATATATTTATTTTTTAGTGTGTCTAATCCATACCACAAATATATATTCATACAAATAGAATACTAATAAACTGATGATACACAAATATATACTTAGATACATACATACTATGTACACATACGAGTACATATACATACTGTATATGGTATAAGGATTAATTAAATCACTCAGTCTGTATATTGTCCTTGACTCTGACAAGTTTACATTGCCTACTTTCATTAATTTCATACAGGCAAACTTATTTACATAATTATAAACAGTACACAACACTACAATGTGAAATTAATTTAATTTAGCTTTGAACTGTTCACCCACAAGCTTCCTTCCTCATATCATTCGTTAATTATTGTCATATTTTATGTCGCTATTTCCAGTCTGCTACGAGTTCAAAGAGTAAAAATACCTAAAGTAAAAAAACCCAAAGTAATAGTACCTACATAATTTTTTATTATTATATTATTCACTCATTTATTCATGTTTCTTAAGTCTAAGTTTTTACAATATTTATATAAAATAACATAAAACATTATAAAACCTAAACCTAGTTTGCCGCCAGCAGCGGGCAGGGCCCAAGCTACCGGTGGTTAGGGCTGCAGACTGAGGAACCTCCTGACGATGCGCGCCGTGTCGAGGATGACCGCCTTCTGCATCTGACCCTTAATCCAACCGTCTAGCGAAAGTCTCTTGAGATGTTGGTCGAGACTTTTCGCTACAAGGCCGTTTGCCGACACAACTATTGGGACTATCATCGTCGAATCAACATCCCACATGGCGGTAACCTCATGAGCCAAGTCAAGGTACTTGCTAAGCTTGTCCTTCTCAGCTTTCACGAGGTTCTCGTCATGTGGTACGGTGATATCGACGATTACAGCCCGGCGCTGAGACCGGTCTACCAGTACGATGTCAGGCTTATTGGCGACAATAGTCCTGTCCGTGATGATAGAGCGGTCCCACTAGAGCAACGCACGACCATTCTCGAGAACTGGCAGAGGTGCGTACTTATAGTAGGGCACCTCGGACTCGACAAGGCCGTATCGAAGAGCAAGCTGCTGGTGGATGATCCTGGCTACTAGGTTATGTCTGTGCAAGTACTCGCCGTTAGCAAGATGCGAACAACCGGAAATAACATGACGAAGTGATTCGCCTGGACGGCGGCATGCCCGACAAATGTCGACCGTACCGTCCTTCATTATGTATTTCCGGTAATTGTTCGTCTTGATAACTTCGTCAGCAATTGCACAGGCAAAACCCTCGGTTTCTCCGAAGAGGTCCCCGAAGCGTAGCCAGTTCACCGACGCGAGCAAATTCACATCGGGGCCCGTCAGGGCCCGATAGAACCGCCCGTGCAGCTCCTTGCTCTTCCATACTTCCTTGCGATCATCAGTGCTGAGCACCGATGGTTTGCGCCAGTTCTCGTTTGCCATTGAAAGAGGCGTGAAGCTCCTGTCAACTGCCACAACATCACGATGCATCCCGGACTCACTGTTGCGGAAATAATCCCTAAGATTGCATACCTCGCGGTTGTGAAGGTTCTTGGCATTTAAAAAGCCTCGACCTCCACACTTCCGCGGGATATACAGCCTCATAACAGATGAGCGCGGGTGTAGCATTCGGTGTGTTGTGAGCAGTTGACGGACCTTTCTGTCCAGGGCGTCGAGCTCAGTCTGAGTCCATCTCAGTATGCCAAAGGAGTATATCAGCAGAGGCATTACCCAACCGTTGAAGGCACGCGCCTTGTTACCGCCTGACAGAAGACTTTTGAGTACTTTTGTCAGCCGGCACAAGAAGCGCTCCTTCACTGATTTCTTAAATATATCTGATTTCTGATATTATTATTATTACAATTTTTTTGGATAAAACTACATGATGAAATAGGTAAACGTAAGTCTTTTCAACAAAAAAATTTGACACATAGGTATACATATAGGTACATGTTATTTGCGCGTTTTTTGAAATACTACTTTAACCTAAATAAATAACCCAAACCAAGTTAACCCTTTCCACTGTTGCATGGAAGAGATCTCGCTAAACGATAGGCCAATTGAAATACCTTATTTATAAGTAGGTTAAGTTTATTTTTAACTGTATTGTGGCATTAAATATAATTTTTTCTAAGCGTTTTTACAAATATATTACGATTTGTTTCCAGCATGGCCAAGCTGAGGGAAGAGGTGTTCGAAGCAGACAAGCAGCAGAAGCAGAAACAATATGAGGATGGACCTAAATCTTCATACGGGTAAGAATTATTATTTACTAGTGGCTCAGATTTGACAAATGATATGATTTGACGACAAATTTGAAGAATGGAGGAGACATACTTGTTGTACCGACCCCACATAAAGTGGGATAAGGGTAGGGAAATGATGATAGTGGCGCCCCGCGATTTTATTCACGTTATTCCCGTTCACCTCTTTTATCACAATAAAAAGTAGCCTATGTTCTTTTCCAGGCTTGAAGACATTAATATTGTATCAATCGGGAAAAACTCACTCAGACAACGCATTCCACAGCCAATACGTTCTCCTTACAAAAGAGGAGTCAATCGTCCTTTAACGTTCAAATCTTTGGAACGCCAACTATGAAACGATGTCGATTTTTCGAGTTGTTTAAATACTATATGTAATATGTAATAACTATTTACTACAGGTACGGAGGAAAGTTTGGAGTACAACAAGACAGAATGGACAAGTCTGCTGTCGGTCACGACTACATCGGCAAGACTGAGAAACATGTTTCACAAAAAGACTACGCTCAAGGTTTGTGGATGTTAAATAAGCCAACTTGAGACTTACCAACTTAACCAATGACGAGACGAGCAGGACATAATATGCCTGATGGTAAGCAACAAGCCTGCCACCTAACACCACAGTGACACGCAACTATTGGAACACGAAGAGTCCAAATGATTACCTAGCACTGCACTGCGCTCGTCATCCAGAGATCTAAGATATATCTCTAAGCCCTGTAATTTCTGTGGAAACATTGCCCTTTAAATCGGAACACAGTAATGTTTCCACATTACTACTTGGCGGTAGAATAACTCAAAGGTGCGGTACTTCCCCAGGTGGACTCTGCCAAGAGTCCTACCACTACACGCGTGTCACTATGCTGTTATGTGGCATGTATGTTGCTTACCATCAGGCACATGTCCTGGTCGTCTCGACATTCTATGCTATAAAAAATATATATTTTTGTCAATGATGGTTTCGTCGTCAGGTTTCGGCGGCAAGTTCGGCGTACAGACAGACAGAATGGACGCGAGCGCGGTGGGTCACGACTACGTGGGCGCGGTGGAGAAGCACGTCTCGCAGACCGACCACTCGCGGGGCTTCGGCGGCAAGTTCGGCGTGCAGACTGACCGCGTCGATAAGGTACTACACGATACGATATAAAATGCAACAATCCTTTATTAAAAAAAAACACATAATATGTGTAAATGACAATAAACTAACTATCTAAATTGATGTGTAAACTGCTTTTGGCGCACCGCATGTAGAGTTTTTCGTAGGCCGTGAATGAGGCCGATTTTCACGCTCGGAAGTGATCGGGTGACATCGGGTCCGCTGAGCGAGTAAGATAACTGTATCTTTCTCGATCGGTTACAGGCGGCGGTCTTTACTGCTCTGTCGCTGTGTTTTCTAGATTCCATTCTTCGTGGATTGATTTTATCAATATAGCGAAGAAAACTCACTATTAATTCAATTTTCGTTTTAAGTCGTAAACTCCCTATTAATAAAAAATTGGTTGTCTGTAAAGTCGGTTGGCTTACACACGATAGTTTAACGTGATAACGTCATAACAAAACATTGATAGATGCGGCGCAAGCGTACAGTGAGCAGTGTAGCGTTACGGGACAATGAACGTAACGGGATATAACGGGACACTTTCTCGTGCATGCAGCCAGCGTTCATCGATTTATTAGACGTTGTCACGTCAAAATTATTCGTCCGGTTGGGAGGCACTATGCTATACACACTCACAAACACACACACCCTAGCACGCCCATACCCAGAGACACACGCAGAGATAGTTTTTGTCCCCAAAGCTTGAGAGAACCCCGTTGAGAGGTTTTAACCCGTGCGTCGAAGTTAAAAAATTTATTAAATCATGTTTTGTAGTGGTAGGACTCTTGGCAGAGTCCGCCTTGGGAAGTACCACACCTTTGCCAGTTATTCTACCGCCAAGCAGTAATGTGCAAACATTACTGTGTTCCGGTTTGAAGAGCAATGTATCCAGAGAAATTACAGGGCTTAAAGATATAAAATCTTAGATCTCTGGGTGACGAGCGCAGTGCTGTGTTACGTAATGATTTGGACTCTTCATGTTCCAATAGCTGCGGGTCACTGTGCTGTTTTATGTGAGGCATGTGGCTTACCATCAGGCACATGTCCTAATTGTCTCGTCACTCTTTATTTAAAAATAAATGTTGATATCATCCTTGATCACAGAGCGCGGCCGGGTGGGAGCACAAAGAGCAAGTGGAGAAGCACTCCTCTCAGAAGGACTATTCGCACGGGTTCGGCGGCAAGTTCGGCGTGCAAGAGGACCGGCGCGACGCGAGCGCGCTCGGCTGGGACCACAAGGAGGACCGACAGACGCATGAGTCGCAGAAAGGTAACACTTCTCATATATTTGTTCAAAGACTTCAAACTCTTGAACATCGCCGCAATATTGCTAGCTTATCGGGTTTTTATCTGATACACTTCGGAGAGTGTGCAACTGATCTGCATGATCTTATACCACCTTGCCCTTTTTTCTATCGTACTTCTCGTAACTCGAAGAAGGGGCACCGTTTCATGGTGGATATTCCAAAGACTCGGACAAAGGAGGACTCTACGTTTGTGATAAGAACGTCAAGGCTTGACTCTACGTTTGTGATAAGAACGTCAAGGCTGTGGAATGCGTTGCCTGAGAGGGTTTATCCCGATAGTTACAATCTTTGTGTCTTCAAAACGAGAGTGAATCGGTTTCTTCTAGGTAAACTCGCTCCATCGTAGACCGCACCATCGTTTAGCATCAGGCGAGATGGCGGTCAAGTGTAAACCTATAAAAGTTAAAAAAAATATATATATATATTTGTATGTGCGTGATGACAGAATGGCCGTGTAGGAGCACAGATAGCAGATCGAGAATTCAATTCAATCTTTATTGACAGAACACAAAAGTTACATTTTTACATTACAATATAATTAGATATTACACCAACATGGTAGAAACCTCTGGATCTTGGTTTTCCCGATACACGCTTGCCTAGTTGGAAACCAACGGACATCACTGTATTTTAACAATTTTTTACACTCTATTTTAATAATTGTTTACAAAAATTCAAAATTCTATGTGACTAATAATTTTGTTTGTATATCTCGGTATTTTTGACGTGACAACGTCTAACAAATCGATGAACGCCGGTTGCATGCACGAGAAAGTGTCCCGTTATGTCCCGTGACACTCATTGTACGCCGCATCTATCAATGTTTTGTTATGACGTTGTCACGTTAAACTATCGTCCATATACCAACTGACTTAACAGCTAACCAATTTTTTTTGTAGTAAATGTTTTCTTTCATTTTCTTGTTTTGTTTAAACTAAAGTACCTGGATGACCGAGCTTTGCTCGGTTACTTAGACTGATACATACTGATTTTTTTAAAAAAAAATGAACCTGAAAAAAGAACGCGGCCAGTTGGATTCGAACCCGGACCTACCATATTTCAACCACCCATCTTCCCGACTGAGCTAATATACTGCCGCGCGCCGTCGCGAAATTTACCATCGCATTCTAATCTTTATGTAACTGTTTATTGTTGTCTAAAAACGCGCATAAAACGGCGTTTTAAAAAAATAAAACCTAGCTAGATCGATTTATCGTCCCCGAAACCTGTATACATAATTTCATGAAAATCGTTCGATCCGTTTCCGAGATTCAGATTCTATATATATATACAAGAGTTGCTCGTTTAAAGGTATAAGATGTCATTGGTTGTGTGACACTAGATTACGCGCACGGCTTCGGCGGTAAGTACGGCGTGCAGACCGACCGGCAGGACGCGTCCGCGCTGGGCTGGGATCACGTGGAGAAGGCGCCCGCGCACGCCAGCCAGGTCGACCACAAGAAGGTACGTTTCATCATTAAGCGACATCGTTTCATGGTTGATGTTCCAAAAACACGAACGAAGAGATTTGTGATAAGAACGTCTAGATTGTGGAATGCGTTGCCTGAGTGGGTTTTCCCCGATAGTAGATCTTGGTGTCTTCAAATCGAGAGTGAATCGGTTTCTTCTAGGTAAGCACGCTCCATAACATCAGGCGAGATGGAGGTCAAGTGCGAACCTATTATAGTTAAAAAAAAAGGGCGCGTCCCCGAGCAAAACGAGTTTTGCTACTCTTTATTCAAAACTAATGTCAAGGAGCTCATTTCAACACACTTGCGAATAAAATAACAATAAAATCGTTTCAACAGTGAAAAATAGCTATGATTTTTTTTCGTTTTGGCGGGAGAAGTTGATCAGTTGTCATTTTATGCGCGAACAACTAAGCCACAGACTACAAAAATAAGTTTTCCCTTTTTTGGTTACTGTAAATAGCGTTTTTAGCCACTTACAATAATATGAAGAATTGATTCTTTATTAAAAAAAAACAAAAGTTATATGTGAGTGAATGTTATATTTTATGACACGTACAAGTTCAAATTATTTATTTAAAGACGAAGTTGCATGATGTGAGCAGGCAATAATATATCTACATTAATTAATTTGTTCTAGTGAACACAATCTTGTATCGAACCTTTTTTAGAACAAAGCAACTCAATCAATAAAAAAACTCTATAAATCAGGCTGTGAGTAATAGTATTATAAAAGTCACAGTTTGATTATAGGTGCCATGCCTGATTCCTGTGAAATTAGAGCCACTTTATGAGCAAGTATGTTGAAATAGTTATTTGTTATACAAGAGTGCAAAGTTGATTTTTAACCGCGTGCTCAATTTTGATGACCGAGCAAGCGAAGGATTCTAAAATTGAATTCAAAATTAGAATCCTGAGCGTAGCAAGGGAATCAAAAGAGCACAAGGTGAAAAATCTTTGCACTCGAGTGCAACACGTAACTTTTCATTCCACCTCAGCGAGGAAATGACTAAATGCAAATTTTTAAATGTTTTCGCGCTAAGCAAATTAAAAAAAAAATAAGTACACCAAGGAGGTTCCGAGTCCGAGTTTTTAACATATTAAAAAAAATGTATGATGCATTCGGCACCAAAGAGGTAGAAATAAATAGGTTGAATTATATTTTGAATTCAAAACCTCAGTACACACGATGTTCTAAATTCAAATTTACTTTAGAGGGTAAAAACGACTTTTGCGCCCTGATATCGAGAAGCAAAAGTACTCTTTCCGAGCTGGTGGGATGAAAATGCATTTTTATTGTATTCGTCAGGGCTTCGGAGGTAAATTTGGCGTCGAAACGGACCGCGTGGACGCGTCCGCGCATAGATTCGACGAGGTGGCCGGCCAAGTCGGCACCAACTACACGAAACAGAAGCCGGACATCGGGGGAGCCAAGCCCAGCTCCATTCGCGCCAAGTTTGAGAACATGGCCAAGGAGAAAGAACAGGTAATAACCATTTTACAATGTTTCACCTTTTCAACATTTTTGGAATGAAAAGTAGCACTTTGTCCCCCCTATTCCAACTATGTTTATTGGTCGCCAATTGCTAATTTACTATATTTTAGAAGTTTTTGTATATTTTTCTTTTTAAGTGCAATAAACAGTTTATCTACCTTGTTATGTTTATAGTCACTGTTGTGTGTCTGTTGTCTAGTTGGATTGGTACCTACTACGCTTAGTATAAGCAGCCCACTAAATATGCCTATTGCCGGGATTCGGGGCATTCTCTCTCAAGGAGAGAGTCAAGTCAATCAACTATGCTGTCCAGTGCGTCTTGGTGGATGCTTACCACGCTTAGAT
This sequence comes from Ectropis grisescens, assembly GCA_017562165.1. NCBI lineage: Eukaryota > Metazoa > Arthropoda > Insecta > Lepidoptera > Geometridae > Ectropis > Ectropis grisescens. Next base: position 21,133,183 of record CM029773.1, read on the forward strand.
AGGCTGAATCAATTAGCAATGTTTCCAGAGAAATTACAGGGCTTAGAGATATAAGATCTTAGATCTCTGGGTGACGAGCGCAGTGCAGTGCTAGGTAATGATTCGGACTCTTCATGTTCCAATAGCTGCGTGTCACTGTGCTGTTATGTGTCAGGCATGTTGCTTACGATCAGGCACATGTCCTGATCGTCTCGTCACTCTTTAAAAAAAAAAGCTGTCAAGACTCTTCATGGTTTCTGTGTAACATAAGTATGTATTTACAATATGCATGACGACTGATCCTGGAATTTTATTAAATTATTTGATATGATGACTGTATTTAAATAGAATAAAATATGTATGTAACCAACTTTAATTTTGATATATTTTTGTTTAACTTTATGATCATGCAAAGTTGGATGGGCAAGTCCATTTTAAAAGTACGAAATTATTAGAAAATGTATTTACCAGTAGATAACCCATTCAATTTAAAGTGGCTTTTGCCATGAAACCAGTTTCCTAAACCCAATATTTAATATAGCTAACATACAAACTTAACGCGCGACGCATAGAAAATACCAGACGGTGACGCATAGAAAATACCAGACGGTGACGTCACGCTTTAAGTGCTTTTGTATGACACGTTTTTAAGAACCCAAAATTGTGATTTTAAAATAGTGATATCACGGGAAGTTTTTAAGATAACAAAGTAATTATTTTACCTATGTTTCAGTCATAGAGTAGCCTTTTGATGGCACATTAAATATAAAGAAATTGGCCTATTATATCAGGCTTCATTCAAGATTTGCTTAGATTGGGGCTAGTTAGTGTTGTGTGAAGAATATCCACCAGTTTATTTATCCATGAATATAGTTTATAAAGAACTACACAAGTATTTTATCAATTAAGCGGTATTTACCGAGCTAAAATGGTAGAGCGAGTCCCCGATATTCCGACGCAATATCATGCACCATGTTCACGGGTAATAAATAATACTTTAGCGAACAACTGTGATGACTGAAACAATATTTATAAAATACTGTATTTTTGTAGGAAGCGCAACAATCCGTTCAGAAGATACGCCAGCAGAGACAACAAATGGACAAGGACCTCTCCGAAAAGGTAAAAAATTTTTTTTTCTGCATTTGCCTTTGTTTTTCGTGTACTACAGTAATGTCAAATATTTAATTTTAAATTAACTAGAGACACGGGATATAAAACAATAACGTGCAGTTGCTTTTTTATTTTTAACCCCGACAAAATAAAAAGGTGTTTTATAAGTTTGACGTTGATGTCTGCGTGTCTGTCTGTCTGTGGCACTTGGGTGGGTGACTGTATGACCGATTTCGATGCGTTTTTTTTTATTTGAAGATTACATTCTGTGCGGTGGTTCTTAACTGTGTTTGGTTGATATCGATTCAAAATGGCCGCCTCTTATGCCGCCCGGTGCGCCTTGTCATTCATTGAAATACATGATTAATATGTTTGTAGGAAAAAGATAGAGTGAGTAAAGAAGAGACAGAGCGACCACCGTCCCCGGAACCGACGCCAGACACCCCCACCACGAGGGCGCCGACGAAGCTGCTCAGCCAAGCCATCGAGAGCGAGCCGCAGCGATCGGGACAAGCGGAAGAAGCGAAACGGATTATACAAGCGAAGCGAGCGGAAGAAGCGAAGCGGGCAGAAGAAGGTAACTATTATTTTTATTCTAAATTATAAAGGTAGCGAACTAGCGCTGTAGCCAAGTGGAAGAAGTTAATATAGTTGAAGCGAAGCGAACGGAAGAAGGTTAATTTCTAATTGAAGTCGGTTTTTGAAGCAAATATATTATTGCGTTGAATACTTGTAGTTTTTTTTTAAATAAAGAGTGACGAGACGAGCACGACATGTTCCTGATGGAAAGCAATAAACATGCTACATAACAGCACAGTGACACGCAGCTATTGGAACATGAATAGTCCAAATCATTACTTAGCACTGCACTGCGCTCGTCACCCAGATATCTAAGATGTTATATCTCTAAGCTCTGTAATCTCTCTGGAAACATTGCCCTTCAAACCGGAACACAGTAATCACGTCATGTCATCGAAATGTGTTACAGCAGTATATAATTATGTATAAGTAGTTATACAGGTGGCGTATTGTAGTTTAATACTAAAACTCAAAGTTTAGTTATTTATTTATTATCATTCAATTACTTGTCACACTTACAGCCACGCCAACACATGCGACAAGCCATTAGATAATAGCCTAATATGCAATAGTTGGTTATATAACCATTAACTTCTATCATCAGTAAGTTGCACAAAAATTTGGGATACAGTTTTGTGTCTCTTTGTCACTTTGATCATTCTGGAACATTCCATTTTGTAACAAGGAGAGGTATACTTTTTATGAAAACCACAACAACCTTTAATGATGGAGCTGGAAGAAGGCCGTAAACTTTTTGCTTCTATTTATAATTGAACTTTGTATTTCGTTTATAGAAGCGAAACGAGCGGAAGAAGCGAAGTTGGTGGAAGAGATTAAACAAGCGGAAGAGAGGCCGGTGAATCTACCTGACGTCACCAGAGTCGGAGACGTTAAGGAAGAAAAGGAAGAGGTATGTTTTGTGATAGTTTTTTGACTTTATGTATTTTTCTCCTATTTCTGATATTTCACGGTATTTTGCGAATCAACCAAAGCCGCGAATGACTCAGAATTGACTTGAAATGCTCTATTTAATTTATTTTCTTTAATAAATATTTCTTGCTAAATGTGACGAGTATTGAGCATGTTAGTGGTATTCCTTGAAATCTAACCAGTGAACATGGCATGGCATAAGCAGCCCACTAAATGTTCCCACTGCTGGGACTCGGGGCCTTCTCTCACAAGAACCGGAGTCAAGGCCACCACGCTGGCCCAGTGCGGGTTGGTGGATGGCACATGATCTCTAAAGATTCTAGAATCTCTAGGAAACCGATATGTACCTAGGTACATATCGGTTTCCTCGCGATATTTTCATTCACCGTTTTAAGTTAGCAACATTACGCACAGGACTTCGAAACGACAGTGGTGCGCGTGGGGTTTGAACCGGGCGGCTTCGGATCGGCAGTCGCCGTTCTCCCGATTAGACCAACTGTAACTTTTCAGTACAGAGTCGTCAGTAATTAGTATTTTTAGTCAGCATACGAATTGTTTCTCTTTTAGTGTGTAAACTGACGTGGTTGTTACACATCTATACTAATATTATAAAGCTGAAAAGTTTGTTTGTTTGAACGCTAGGATCTCGGGAAGTGCTGGTCCGAATTGAAAGATTATTTTTCTATTGGATAGTCCATTTATCGGGGAAGGCTATAGGCTATAGAAAATAACGCTACCATTAACAGAAGCGGAGCATGGCTCAAGAATGTAACAAAATCGGGAAAAAATATTCCTTTTTGAGAGTTTTCGTACGTTTCGTGCTTTGACATGACACATGACAGCATGTGTCTAAGATTGCGTCATTGAATATCACAGATTACATACCTCTTGAATATAAAACCTTTGCTAATCTCTGAGTTGGTACGACCAATTTCCGACAGGTGGCGTAGCAGGTAGCTGAAGAGGTGTATTGTTTGAAAACGATTTTCGCAGGAATGACTGAACCGATTTCTAAAATTTTTTTCACCGTTGGTTATGTGTGGGATCTCGATGAGTGTTATATATGTTCCACGGGCGACCGACGGGGAACCACGGGCGGACATCTAGTTTTAAATAAATACAAAACTAACTCACGTTTGATATAGTCAGTGTTAATCGAGCTGCGATCACGCGCGCGCTGTTGCGCATGGTGAAACTAAAATCTATTTATGTTTAAGTTTGTCTAAAATTCATTTCCACCGGCAGTCGCAATACAAACCTGCAGTGAACTACTCGTCTATTACTTTTTCCCACCCATTGCAATCAATAGTAAACCTTAATACAACCTCATATGATAGCTCCTGCCTATCCTCACACACTCGCTCAGCCTATGCCTCGCGGACAAAATTTCAAGCTCCTGCCTGAATAGAATAATTTAAGAATAATTATTTTTTCTTCTTCTTTCTTTCTTAATATGATACAATTGTTTCTCGTTATACAGTTAGCCCGGCAACCGACGATCGTGGTCTCCCCCGTGGGCTGGGAGACGGAGGGCGAGACCGGCGGCGAGGAGGGCGGCGAGGAGGGGGAGGAGGGGTACACCGCGCGCGCGCTCTACGACTACCAGGCGGCCGCGCCCGACGAGATCTCCTTCGACCCGGGCGACGTCATCACCAACATCGTCATGGTGAGTGAGGGGGGGGCGTGACGTCATGACGTCATGTACCTCATCATGCACGTAACAACACAGTGACACGCAGCTGTTGGAACATGAAGAGTCTAAATATCATTACCTAGCTCGTCACCCAGAGATCTAAGGTGTTTTATCTCTAAGCCGTCGTCTATGTTTTCTGGAAACATTGCCCTTTTTTTTTAACTTTTATAGTTTTACACTTGACCGCCATCTCGCCTGATGTTAAGCGACGATGCGGTCTACGATGGAGCGTGTTTACCTAGAAGAAACCGATTCACTCTCGATTTGAAGACACAAAGATTGTAACCATCGGGGAAAACCCACCCAGGCAACGTATTCCACAGCCTAGACGTTCTTATCACAAAAGTAGAGTCAAACCTCTTCGTTCGTGTCTTTGGAACATCAACCATGAAACGATGTCGCTTTTTCGAGCTACGAGCATTCCGATAGAAAAAAGGGCAAGGTGGTATCAGATCATGCAAATCAGTCGCACACTCTCTTCAAACCGGAACACAGTAATGTTGACACAGTTCTGCTTGGTGCTAGAATAACTTATTTTTTTATAAATATAGATAAATATTGTATTGTGCAGATCGACGAGGGCTGGTGGCAGGGGCTGTGTAAGGGCGCGTACGGACTGTTCCCCGCCAACTACGTGCAACTGCAGGACAAGTGAGCCGGTGTGGACGCGCCGTTACATTCCTACCAACTTGTTACGTCACGATGTAGAATGATTTATTTTGTCCCAAGTAATTAATAAGATATCTTTGCGGGTTTCAGATAATTTTATTTTTCATAACAAAATATATATCTATTTAATTGGATAACGGGACACTCACGTATATACGGTCGGTCAATCCGACTCGAGTTTCGGCCGCGTCCGGCGGCCTTTTTCAAGGAGAGTGCACACGCGCGACGGCTGCCCGTTTGGCACTGCGGGCTGCCGCACGCAAAATAAAATATATATTTACTTACATTATGAGAAATAGGAATTTAAAAATGGCGCGGACGTGGTCGCGAGAAAAACGCCGCAAGAAAATGAAAAAGTTAAATTGTCATTAGCTCGTATGTAATATTTTGAAAATAAATTTAAATCAAGAAAAAAATATATACGTAGGTATTTTATTAGATGCTGTTTCAAAAACGTTTTTTTTTTCACGTCATATCACTCATGAAGTAATTTCTTCCAAATCATATCTCAATGTAAGGACAAAATATAAATATTCTACATTCACGGCTTTATAATTAGTTTGTATTTATATTGTTCGAGAAGCTTTATGAGAGTTTAAAAGTTAGGTACGATCGGCCGTAGTTCCATGCGTGACGAACCTAAAAGTCTGCGCCCACTCTTATTACACTCAAATATGGGCGTTATATCATGCATGTTAGGATTTAGATTACATTGGCAACATAAATTAGCAGCTGTCAGCGAGCGGTCTGCTAATTCCCAATGTAATCTGTTTCTTAGCCTGCATCATATAAAGCCCATATTTCAGTGTATTTTATTTGTCGTGTGGTAGCAGAGTCGTATAAGTCGGCGCAGACCTTAACATTGTATTATTATAAATATGTATTATTTATCCTACTAGGTAATATTATAATTGCGAAAGTTTGGGTGTTCGTTGCTCAATCACATCGGAACGGCTGAACGGGTTGTGTTGAAATTTGGAACATAGATAATATATATATAATATCTGGACAGCACATAGGTATATTTATGGCGGAAAAAGATAACTACGCGGATAAAATCGGGCGCTGCTAGTTTGAAATTAATATTGTTTGACATTCCTCACATTATCCAATTAAAGCTATTTTAATTCGCGTAGTTTCTACTTCTGTTTTTCCCGAAAAAAAAGGAAGCCTCTGTGCTATTTCAGATAATTATTATTATCCAAATACATAGGTATCAAATTACATGCAGACCCTTTCAGTAGTTTTTGGTTCAAAGAGTAACAATTTTCCATACACACAAAAACCTTTTGCTGTTATAATATTTGTAGGATTTAGCGCGGAAATAACTACCACCTTCTTGGCCATCTTGTTTTTATTGGATTTCAAATATTATATTTGTAACATAGATATAATTTCTATATAGTAAGTCTCAAGCGTACATAAAGCTTTGCGAGCGCTATAGCATTAGTAAATATTACTTTTCAAAGACTTATTATCGAAATGTATATTATTTGTAATTTTTAACTATCCCTTGAGGTCCTACATATGTAACTAATTGTTTGGCGTCTTTGCTCAATTAGCATCGATATGGACCTTTGAACGAACTAATCAGAATAAATGAGAAATAAAATATATTACGATGATGATGGATTATATAGGTATTAGGTTTTGTTTAAATTATTTTAATTGCGATTGGAAATGTGAATTAATTGACCATTGAATAGTGGAATTAACTATGAATTGCCTAATGTTAAGTATAAAAAACTAGATTTTTAAATAAAATTATCTGTACCCTTGGACAAAATTTCGTAAATTTTGGAATGAGGTTATATAATATTTTTAAACTTGAAACCATGACCCGAATTTTAAAAGGTTCATAGAGCATGCGTTGCCTGTAGTATTATTGGTAGAACAAGTGAGTCTTACGGGTAGTACCAAGAGTCATCAAGCACCTACCCTTATCTCACTTTATGTGGGAACTGTATAACATGACAGTTTTCATATATTGTTTTTAAACTTTCGTGATTTGAACACATAATGTTTATAGTGGCATAATGTTTTAATGGCTTAATCACGATAAAATTCATTGTTTAATTACCTCGACGTTTCGGCAGCGTCGAGTCTTCTCGTGACCACGGCGGTTGTAACGCTGCCGAAACGTCGAGGTAATTAAACAATGAGTTACATCGTGATTAAGCCCCGTACAATATAAACACTATGACAGTCTTCTCCATTCAGCTCTATCATTCGTCATATTATCTGAGTTGTCACGTTGTGTGTGTTGGTGTGTGTGTGTGTCAAATTTGTGGATGGTTTATGTAAAAGAGGATAATTATTTCTTCCAAAAAACAAATATGAATAACTAGCTGTAGGACAGCGTACGTTGGAACGCCACCTGTCGAAAATTGGTCGTACCAACTCGGGAACCTTTTCCTCATGCACAACATTGCCATTCAACACAACCATCATCAAACTGCGCATTTGATCATGGTATGATCAAATGTGTGGCTTACGATTCTATAAAAAACACACAGACAATTTTTTTTTAAATATATTTATTTATAAAAGAGGATAATTATCTTCTTTCATACAATCCATCCACACTTTTTTGGTGGCCAAAATGGTAGTATCATGAGTACTCCCAAGAAAATAAAATCACATTACGCACTACAAAAATCTTTAATCGGTCAGTAGGTAGACCAAAACCAGTAGGAGTTAGTTAAGATGTTTGTACTCGTCTGATCTGACGACCGTACGCCGATTTTAATGATAATTATGATGTAATCTAGTCTCTCACTCCACACCAATCGGATTCAGTGTTGTCACATTTACATATAAACTGCTGTAATTTGCGTGAATTGACGCACAATTTTGCACATTTTCAGCTATTTTTATTCCAAATATACGGCAATTTTACGACCCAAGAAGTCGGAATATCATTTAATTCGTATATTTTTTGTGGTTTTCAATTCTGATATAAGTGCTGCAATTTTAGTCAAAATTACATGGAAGATGGTAACTATGTGTGCGATACACATTACACAGTAATCAGTTTTTTTAATAGAACATTGACTGAAAATTATCAAATGGGACGCAATCGCATATTCGTGAAGAAACTTTGAAAAAGACCGCGAAATGCGGTTGAAATTTTACTCTGTCTTACATGTTTATTATTTAAAACCAGTGAACGTATATTTTTTGCATCAGATAAGCCAGTTCACGGAGAAGGCTATGTATAAATTTTATTTGACGTGAGCTGGTGAAACCGTTGAAAATAGCTAGCAATAAGTATATTAACCTACCTCTAAACATGATACATTTGTAATTAATTGCTTCCATTACTATTAATTAACATTGCACATGAGAATCTAACGCCTCACTAAAATTATTTTGAAATTTCAGAGTTGGCCTCTTTGTAAAACTTGGTCATAATTACTACTACGTTTTCTTGCAGTGTAATAAAAGTGCTTGTACTGGAAATTCTTAGTCATATTTGATCAGTAGATAGCTATACATAGCTATAATAAGGTCGCATTTCGTCGTTCTGTATCCAAATCCGCGAATTCGACATATTTTTTTTACCAAATTTTGATTTTTCTACAATTCTATTTCAAACCTTTTACCAAATACGTTAACCTGTTAAAAAGTTGACGAAAAGTTACACCTGTTCATTTGTTATTCGAGAGATTCCAAACCGCCAACATAATTTTGTGTCATCAGACCCACGAATGCATCAGTTTAGCATGGCTGTCTTTTTGACACACAGTTGTGTCGTGTTTTTTGTCCCTGTGTAAAATTTCCAGAATGTGGCATTCGCGGTATTAGATGCCGAACGACGATTTGCAATACTGCTCCATAAATTAAAAAAAAGTTATTGTAAGTATTCTATTAAAAATTTGCGTTTTTGCCGCAATATCTATTTATCTTTCTCGGGGTATGACTACCCCCATTTGGCCAATTACCTTGTTTGCGTCATCATATGCATTACTGAGTACGAACGGTTCCCTTTCGGTGTAGTACATGGTTCTGTGTAACCCCTGTATAAGAAATAATTATAATATATTTAAATTTATTCACTAACGATTTAGTTGTATTGATATAAGAGTATTTTAGTCATATTGTTTAGTTTATATTCTTAATTTAATATTGTTTATATAACTAAATTCTTGGGGTTTCAAATAACCCTTTACTACAACAAAATCAGAAAAAAAAAACAAGTTTCCTGTTACCCTGCGGCCCAAAATCAAGTTGCGTAATAACGCTCGAATATCAGCTTAAATTTCATGGCGTTATGGTTTAATTTTATTTGTTTGATTAATGAATGGCAGGAAAGCGAACAAATCTTTATGTTAGTTTCTTTAAGGGTTTAAAGTCTTGAACGAACTGTCAAAGTAAGCTAAATAAGTTTCTCCTTTATTGTTAAGACCATAAAAGGGAAATTTCATTGGTAGATTTCATCAATGAAATACAAGAAACGTAATCAATGAATTTACTGACAAAGAAGTTACACACTTATCGTACTGGGAATAAAGATGAAATTACATTGGTATGTTCATTAAAATACATGCTTGTTAAGTTGTACCTCCTAACGAAATATATTTTTAAATTCTTTTGATATAAATAATAAATATCATATATTGTATATTTGTTTAAGATGGCCCCAATTAAACTAGACTATATATAAAATAATTATTGTTGCAAACTTCAAATTAATAACGAAAATTAAAAAATGTTGTGACGTCATTTTCGTCATGTCGTTTTTTTCTCGCTTTCAGGGTTGGCCATAGTAAATGTTATGAGTCATGAGTAATAGTAAGCCTTTTTCAGTCGTATAGGTGTCCAAACGTGCTACTAGTCAGGCTAATGAAAGTTGGTACCTATGTGAGTTTTTTTACAAGGCAACTCTGATACATCATCAATGTCAATCGGCTGAAGAACTAGTATCCACGGCCAAAAAAAAGTCTATATTATGATATGAGCCGTTTATAAACGAGACGAAAAATTGATTCCATAATTTATTTTCTCCAAAAAAACAAACCCTTTTTCAATTTATACTTAAATTTAGACACTCGATCAAATTTCGTAATAACATATTACTTTGATAAGCCTATGTTCATCTTGAATAGGTACTCCTTATTTTCACGTAGTAATTTTAATGTTAATACTTACTTACTTAAGGTACACTTCGATTTGTTTGTCTTTGCCAGTTGCCAGTGCCAACTTTCAGGAGCTCTGAACGTTTCAAAGTTGACTTTTAATTATGCATTTGAATTATTCTTCTATACAATAATATTGAAGTTGTTGGATTAATGGATAACAGTTATAGTAGTTTCAAAGAAATAGTATAATAGAATCGATAAATAATAATCATAGTTATGTGAACTTATGATTGAAGTAAGTGTAGTGTATAAATGACATTCATAATAAGTTTATAACTGTGGTATTTGATGCCAGGATAAGTTTTGTATTTATCAATTTATTGTTTTTAAATGAATAAATTTTTTATAGCTATTATGGCGTGTTTTATTCTATCATTTATGCATTTGAGATGATGACAGGGTTAAAAGAGACGATTTTCTTAGCATTCCATGGATTCACCGTGCGGGTGCCGGGTCCATCGTGTGGCAGAGAGAGAAAACCCGAGTAGTTCCCAAAACTTGTGACTCGGGCGTAGGTTTAAGGGGCCCCTTTCTGACGTACATCAACACTCACCTTCACTACTCGTTTTTCTCTCCCTGCCCAGCCAAATCTGATATGAGCCTACTAGTGCAGCTTTAGATACTCGTTCTAGTATAGAACTTACTGCACTTATCCAGATAAGCCAAGGTCTTTCAGCAGGTTATAGAGAGATTTTGCTGGTATATCTCTCGCTCCCACTTCTACAGCGTATAAACTAACTACATAGCCGTTTTTTGTTAATTCGTTTAGGAGGTCGTAATACTTATTTTGTTTCGTCGCGTGGTCTTTAGGTATATTAGTTTCCCACGGTACGGTAAGTTCTACAAGGACTATGCGTTTCGTAGCTCTAGAAAAAAAGGAAAATGTCCGGTCTAGATGACGAAACACCCAACATCCTCTGGGATCCTGTAGTGCCTTTTATACGTGTCCATTAAAATAGTCCAATCAAGTGTACCCAGGATTGAGTAACGCTTCTGCCTGGAGTTTGAAGTTGAGCCTTCTTTTACAAAGTTAATTTGTCTTTTGTTTATTGTCAATCCCTTTTGGGCTCTAGCTACTGAAAGGCTCATGGCTTCACGTATGATTTCAAGTACTCTGTCATGGCGCCGTGAGTAATGACCCCCATTAAGGAGTACCTTGCATCCCACCAATATGTGCCTTGCTGTACATATCGCCTCTCCACAAGTATAGCAACATTTTTCAGAGGCTTTTCCCCACCTTACCAAGTTACTCTGGTCAGAGAGCGTCATTTGGAATGCATTTAGATAAAATTTTAATAAGGCAGGAGACCAGTCATAGATCAAGGTGCGCCATTTTAGAGCTAATGGGATACAGAACTCACCTATGGTTAACCACTCACTTTGCATTTCTAAATTCATAGCGTGCACTTTGTAACCGTCATTTTCGTCTTGTTGTAGAAAGGTTTTTACCATGTCTCGGTCTTCCCTTTTCTTTCTCGCACCGAACCCAGCAGTATTTACTTGTGCACCTGCCATAAATTGTTTATGGAATTGAAGTCTAGATTCCAGGTCTGAAGCAGTTTTGTCTTTTGGGAGAGATGTAATTAATTCGTCTTGCGACTTTCCCAAAACATGCGTTTTTGTAACTCTTAGGTGTTTGTAAAGTTCAGACGGTTTCTTTAGTTTCAACCCAAAACTATTGTGATCCCTAAAAAGAGTAGAGGGATCACCCGGATGTGCCAATCCGAACCATGACTTCAATATCTTTATGACATTGGCATCTAGCTTTGCCAGGAGAGTTTTACCGATGTCATATACTAGGAAAGGCCAAGTGAGACGTGATGTGAGGTAGTTGTCATATATCCATGCTTTTTTGATATTGCTGATAGGCTGCTGGTCTACCTTATTGAGGTTGTTCATGAAATTTTCAACAACCACCTCTAATGATGGTGTACGTCCTTTGTGATCTATCTCTTTCTACCAAGAAATTTGAAAGGCACTGCCTCTGCAATTGTGGCAACTCTTTGGCCACTTATGGAGAGTCCCGGATAGTAAGAAGTATGTTTGGTATTTCGTCTACCCAGACAAAGACAATGACATTTAGTTGGTTTTGTCCTCATTCCCTCCGTCCATGTACAGAACTCATCGACTTCGTTCAACAATTACTGACACTGTTTGTGATTGCGTGTAAGTATTCCAAGGTTGTCCGCAAAGGCCAAGATTGACTCAGTGTACTTATTGTTGATTTTAAACCGGTAGCCCCATTTCTTTTCACGGGATATTAATTTGTCTACTAAAATATTTATAACTATATTAAATGCTATTGGTGATAAGTAGCACCCTTGGAATAGTCCTACATTGTATTCAAGTGGTTTTGTGTATTCCTTGTTTACTACTATGACGAATTTTAAGTGACAATAATAAGAATTAATTATGTCAATAATTTCAGCAGGAAAGTTATACCATTTTAGGGCAAATATCATAAGTTTATGCTGGACAGAACCAAACGCGTTCTCTAGGTCTATCCAGCAGACTGTTATTTGCCTCTCATGTGTTCTGGCATCTTTCAAACTTTCTGCTAGTAATGTATTGTGTTCCAGGCATCCAGAAATACCAGGCAAGAACCCTTTCTGGTGATTGGACCTGAAATACCTATTGCTAGTCATAAATGTGGTCATTTTGTTTTGTTTTGGTACCAGGCTCGTCTCTTGTAAATTTTCCCGCACACAGGGCATCTCAAATCCGTATTCGCGCCAGGGTCGTCATTACTATCACACGGTGGACAGATCTTCCGCCCCGCCTCTCGGCCATATACCATTATAATTAGTCCGTAAAGGAGATTATGGAAAAGTTATTATTATAGGACACGTATTTTTTAAATCAAATTACTAATAATCGACAAAGGCGCAGATCTCTAAAGTTCCGGAGTGGGACCTGTGACGTCAAATCTTCGTAAAAAATCGTACTATGAAGTGACGTCACTCGAAACTTTTAAAACACTGTATCTTCGTTATTTTTTGTTTGTAACAAAACAAAAATACATGCACAATAATATTTTTAATGATATAACTGAAGGATCAATTATAAATATGTATTTAAAAATATTATAAATGTAATATAAATATAAGTATCAGCATTAAATTAAAATTAACTGATACTTAATTTTAATTTAATTTAATTCTGATGATTAATAAGGGGTCAGAAGCTTGAAATAATAAATAACTATTATATAATTGATCGTATAAAATGTATTACATTATCTTAAAATTCACTTTGCTATTATAAAGTCATTGAAACTTCCTGTGTAATCCGCTTAAGCGCAAAATCAATAGTTACAAATTCTACCCATAGGGTGCTCAAAATACAGGCGTAGCCTAGTTTGGGACCATTGAGGACAAATAACTAAAGTATACGAGTGCTAACACCACACTAGACGCCCAGTGCGCGTCGTAGGCAGATGATGTATAGCTACATAGATATGTACGTTGGGGATTACTAGAGATGGGCACGCGGGCAACGCAAAATAATTTTGTTGGCGATTGATGCAGGTTCAGCGCGGTACAAACATCTATAAATATAATTATTTCGTGCGATAACATCTAAAATATAAGTACTAGGTATTTTAGTTTTATAGAGTTAGTGCCCGTGCACGTGCATATAGAAAAAGGAGTGAAACAAGGCGACCCGCTGTCACCAAAACTATTCACAGCCACTTTAGAACAAGTTTTCCGCAAATTGAGACCAGACTGGGAAGAGAAAGGTCTACTCATCGGTGAGAAAAGACTTACCAACCTGCGCTTCGCAGATGATATCGTTCTCTTCTCTGCCTCCGCTCTTGAATTGGGTCACATGCTACAAGATCTAGGCAAAGCAAGCACCGAGGTTGGACTGAAGATGAACATGTCAAAGACCAAGATAATGACCAACAGCGTAAAGCGCAAAATATCAATTGAATGTACGGAGATTGAATATGTCCACAGCTACGTGTATTTGGGCCAATTAGTGTCTTTCCAGGCTAGGCAGAATGCGGAGATTACCCGTCGCACTGAAAATGCCTGGAAGAGCTATTGGTCCATGAAAGACCTCATGAAGGGAGACACCCCACTTATCCTTAAACGTAAGCTCATGGACATGTGCATTCTCCCCATTCTAACGTACGGAGCGCAAACTTGGTCTTTGACTAAAGATCAAAAGTTTAACCTCGCAGTTTGCCAACGAGCCATGGAACGTAGTATTCTCGGCGTAAAGCTAACCGATCGTATAAGAAACACCATACTGCGTTCCAGGACTCAGATAGCCGATGTGACCCAAAAAACAGCTAATTTGAAATGGGACTGGGCTGGACATGTCTACCGCATGTCAGATGCTCACTGGGCCAAAATCACTACTCAGTGGAAGCCTGATCGCAAACGACGATGCGGCAGGCCAAAGAAACGCTGGCGGGATGACCTTGACGGCTATTCAAAACACTGGGAAATATTAAGTCAAGATAGAATCAAATGGAGAGAGGGTAGGGAGGCCTTTGCCCAGCATTGGGACAGTATAGGCTAATAATAATAATAATAAGTCAAAAACCGCCGTCACGAATTGACGTTCCTTTTTATCGCTGTGTTATTTTATTCATTTTCGCCGATATTTTTACAGTTTTTTATGGATTATTTACTACGCAATAGAAAGAAAAATTAAGCAAATAAGTTAAAATATCAAAAGTAATCCAGTACAGCCTACATTGAATAAATAACCAACAACATGCATTATGACAACTTTATGACAAGCAAGAGCCTTCAAATTAATGTAAATAAACCGAGAAATCAAACGAAAATGGTAATGAAACAATGATTACGCGATCAAAAGGAAGGAAATGCGGAGACTAACAACGCACGACTGTCACCAGCCTGTGTCGCGTCACCACCGAGTTCGTCGTCGGAGGACGAAGTTTATTTGACTCCCGCGGCACTACTACTTCGACGAGTGACGACGACACGGCGCGGACCCCGCCGCCCACAAGACCTGGACGTCGTGGTCGTCCGCCGCTGCCGGCACGCTTGGGGCCTGTGAGGCAATCTGCCTCGCGCCCGGCCCTCGCTACCGGTGGTGTAGTGCGTCGCATGCGATGGACTCGACAAATGAACGAGAACTGCATGCGCGCCTATTTCAGGGCTACAGAAGGAGGAACCAACCTGACCGCGTACTGTGCCAGAATGTTGTCTCTGTTTCAGGCCCTTGAACCATCTGTCACCGTTTCCGCACAACGGCTATCTGATCAGGTTCGCGCTATCCAGAGATGTAAGTTGCTGGATGCCTCGGCACTGATCAACTACGCCTGGAGGAACAACGTACTCGCCCAGCTTCTACCTCGATCCGGGATCCGCCAGCCGCGTCATCGACCCTGACACTGACCTCAGTGCCGACGTCAGTGGCGATACTTGCGGCCCCGGTCGACCCCGTCATCGAGGAAGAAGACTCGGCGAGTAGTAATGTATCTGACCAGGTAATAGAGCAACTGAGGAGTGCTTTGGAAGACGCGATCTTGCGATATGGATCCACAGCCAACTCTAGGCCGCGCTTACCGCGTTTGCCCACCCATAAACGGAATTTGGCTTTGATGGGAGCCCTGAATACTTTGCTAGTACCCTATCTGGTAGCTAGCAAAGATTTGACTGATACCCATTCTATTCTATACTGTGGTGCTATCGCGGCGTGTCGCGTTGCACGTGTCAAGTTCCCAGACACTGACCGTACAACGCGAACCGCTGGGAATGTACCCGAATGGCAAGTACGAATAGAACGGCGTATCAGCAAATTCAGGACTCTTATTGCAAAGCTAATCTGCTTCAGTCAGGGGAACAGTCGTCCCCGAGTCATGCGTTTCGTAGCACAGGCGTTCGCTGGGACTGGTATCCGTCCCCAGCACTATCTTGCCAATGCTACAGAACGTATTGACTACCTGAAGCAGAAAGTTTATGCGTGGGCAAACCGTATTCGCCGCTACAGAGAGCGTGTGGATCGATATCGACAAAATCGCGACTTTCAGAGTGATCAAAGGAAGGTGTACCGAAACTGGGAAGGAACTAGTCAACGTGTGAACGACGGGCAGCTACCGGATGCCAGCGCTATGAAAACTTCTGGCGCAGCATCTGGTCGGTGCCTGTCGAGCACACGGAGGAGCTTGATGCGTGTTATCGAACGTGCATGTGAGTCTATCGAACCCATGGAGTCTATAACAATAGACTCCGTAGACGTTAGTTGTGCTATCCGGACTACTCAGAACTGGAAAAGTCCTGGGCCGGACGGATTGCACAACTTCTGGATAAAGTGGTTTCGATGCTCACATGAATGTTTGGCAACACAATTTCAAGAAGCCCTCGAGACGGGTTCTCTTCCAGTTTCATGACCACCGGAGTCACCTTCCTGCTCCATAAGTCTGGTAGTACCACGGAACCGAAGAACTACAGACCCATTACTTGCTTAGCTACCATCTATAAGCTGCTTACATCCATTTTGAGAGTAAAAATTAACGCGCACATAGTTGCAAATAACGATTTGGCCTCCTCTCAGAATGGATGTAAGATTGGGTCCCGTGGTACTAAGGAGCTGCTCCTCATTGACACGACCATTTGCCAGCAAGTCAAACGAAACAAAGGAACTCTCTCCACTGCTTGGATTGACTACAAGAAGGCCTATGATGCGGTGCCCCATTCATGGCTGGAAAGGATTTTAGAGTTATACAAAATAAATCCAACTCTAAAATCTTTTCTAAGCAAATGCATGGGACAGTGGGTCACAGTCCTTCGTCAACCAGGTAGTGTAGACAGCTCATTTGATTCGGAGGACTTGATAAAGATTGAAAGAGGCATTTTCAGGGTGACAGTCTAAGTTCCTGTGGTTCTGCCTAAGTCTGAATCCTCTCAGCACTCTGTTGAAGGATTCAGAGTTAGGTTATCGTCTTCGTAGAGGAGGTGAGGTTATATCTCATTTGCTGTACATGGACGACCTCAAACTTTTTGCACCGAAACGCCAAGACTTGTTGGAGCTATTAAAACCACGGAGGTTTTAGTAACGCCATCAAGATGGAGTTCGGTGTGAACAAGTGTGCGGTCATGCATGTACAGCGAGGAAAAAGTAGTAAATTCAGAGAATTTACAACTTTCCGAGACTATAACTCTTAGATCTCTCTCCGAAGACGAGAGCTACAAATATCTCGGTATGTCACAGTCTTTGGGTATATCAGCAGATGACATTAAGAAATCGGTGAAGGAGCGCTTATGCCGGCTGACAAAAGTACTCAAAAGTCTTCTGTCAGGCGGTAACAAGGTGCGAGCCTTCAACGGTTGGGTAATGCCTCTGCTGATATACCTTGGCATACTGAGATGGACTCAGACTGAACTCGACGCCCTGGACAGAAAGGTCCGTCAACTGCTCACAACACACCGAATGCTACACCCGCGCTCGTCTGTTATGAGACTGTATATCCCGCGGAAATGGGGAGGTCGAGGCTTTTAAATGCCAAGAACCTTCACAACCGCGAGGTATGCAGTCTCAGGGATTATTTTCGCAACAGCGAGTCCGGGATGCATCGCGATGTTGTGGCAGTTGACAGAAGCTTCACGCCTCTTTCAATGGCAAACGAGAACTGGCGCAAACCATCGGTGCTCAGCACTGATGACCGCAGGAAGTATGGAAGAGCAAGGAGCTGCACGGGCGGTTCTATCGGGCCCTAACGGGACCCGATGTGAATCTGCTCGCGTCGGTGAACTGGCTGCGCTTCGGGGACCTTCTTCGGAGAAACCGAGGGTTTTGCCTGTGCAATTGCTGACGAGGTTGTCAAGACGAACAACTACCGGAAATATATAATGAAGGACGGTACGGTCGACATTTGTCGGGCATGCCGCCGTCCAGGCGAATCACTTCGTCATATTATTTCCGGTTGTTCGCATCTTGCTAACGGCGAGTATTTGCACAGGCATAACTTAGTAGCCAGGATCATCCACCAGCAACTTGCTCTTCGATACGGCCTTGTCGAGTGCGAGGTGCCGTACTATAAGTACGCACCTCTGCCAGTCCTCGAGAATGGTCGTGCGTTGCTCTACTGGGACCGCTCTATCATCACGGACAGGACTATTGTCGCCAATAAGCCTGATATCGTGCTGGTAGACCGGTCTCAGCGCCGGGCTGTGATCGTTGATATCACCGTACCACATGACGAGAACCTCGTGAAAGCCGAAAAGGACAAGCTTAGCAAGTACCTTGACTTGGCTCACGAGGTTACCGCCATGTGGGATGTTGATTCGACGATCATAGTCCCAATAGTCGTGTCGGCAAACGGCCTTATAGCGAAAAGTCTCGACCAACATCTCAAGAGACTTTCGCTAGACGGTTGGGTTAAGGGCCAGATGCAGAAGGCGGTCATCCTCGACACAGCGCGCATCGTCAGGAGGTTCCTCAGTCTGCAGCCCTAACCACCGGTAGCTTGGGCCCTGCCCGCTGCTGGCGGCACCCTAGTTTTTAAGTTTTTATAATGTTTGTATTTTTTATATATGTATTGTAAAAAACTTAAAAATTAAGAAAAAAGATTAAATGAGTGAGAAATAATAATAATAATAGTTGTGTCGGCAAACGGCCTTGTAGCGAAAAGTCTCGACCAACATCTCAAGAGACTTTCGCTAGACGGTTGGATTAAGGGTCAGATGCAGAAGGCGGTCATCCTCGACACGGCGCGCATCGTCAGGAGGTTCCTCAGTCTGCAGCCCTAACCACCGGTAGCTTGGGCCCTGCCCCGCTGCTGGCGGCAAACTAGGTTTAGGTTTTTATAATGTTTTTATGTTATTTTATATAAATATTGTAAAAACTTAGACTTAAGGAAATAAAAATATACGTGAATAATAATTAAAAAAAAATACCGCTGTCTCAATATGTCGTTCCTTTTGTACCAAGTTGAATTTTATTGAGTTTTTTCCTTTATTTTTGTTGTTTTACCCAGTATTTACAAAGAACTCACAAGAAAAACCTGAAGCAATACAGAAATCATTAAAAAGTAACCGTATAAAACCTAATATTCCATAAAATAACCAACATGCATTTTGACAACAGGCTGTCAACCAAAAATTCACAAAAACATTTACATAATCGTCAAACAACTCAAGAAATGGATATATAGCTCAATAATGATAACACGGTCGAGAGGAAGACATGGAGCGGACCCACCAAACGCACGTTTGTCACCAGTTCGTGTCCGTCGCCGTTGAGTTCATCGTCGGAGGATGAAGTGTTTGTGACTCCCCCCGACACGAGCGCCTCGACGAGCGACGAGGACACGACGCGGATTCCACCGCCCACAAGATCAGGACGTCGTGGCCATCCGCCGCTGCCGGCGCGCTTGGGGCCTGTGAGGCAATCTGCCTCGCGCCCGGCCCTCGCTACCGGTGGTGTAGTGCGTCGCATGCGATGGACTCAACAAATGAATGAGAACTGCATGCGCGCCTATTACAGGGCTACAGAGGGAGGAACCAACCTGACCGCGTACTGTGCCAGGATGCTGCTTCTGTTTCAGGCCCTCGAACCGACCGTCGCCGTGTCCGCTCAACGACTCTCTGATCAAGTAAGAGCCATCTGGCGCTGCAATCTGCTGGATGGCTCGGTACTTGATCGGCTACGCCTGGAGGAACAACGTACTCGCCCAGTTTCTGCCTCGACTCGGGATCCGCCCGCCGCGTCGTCGACCCTGACACTGGCCTCAGTGCCGACGTCAGTGGCGACAGTTGCGGCCCAGGTCGACTCCGACATCGAGGAGGAAGACTCGGCGAGTAGTTATGTATCTGATCAGGTAAGAGGGCAACTGAGGAGCACTCTGGAAGACGCAATCTTGCGGTATAGATCCACACCCAACTCTAGGCCGCGTTTACCGCGTTTGCCCACACATAGACGTAATTTGGCTTTGATGGGAGCCCTGAATACTTTGCTAGTGCCCTACCTGGGAACTAGCAAGATTTGACTGATACCCATTCTATTCTGTACTGTGGTGCTATCGCGGTGTGTCGCGTTGCACGTGTCAAGTTCCCAGACACTGACCGTACAACGCGAACCGCCGGAGATGCACCCGCATGGCAAGTGCGAATAGAACGGCGTATCAGCAAATTCAGGGTTCTTATTGCAAAAGCTAATCTGCTTCGAACAGGGGAACAGTCGTCCCCGAGTCATGCGTTTCGTAACACAGGCATTCGCTGGGACTGGTATCAGTCCTCAGCACTATCTTGCCAATGTTACGGAACGTATTGACTATCTGAAGCAGAAAGTTTATGCGTGGGCAAACCGTATTCGCCGCTACAGAGAGCGTGTGAATCGATATCGGCAAAATCGCGACTTCCAGAGCGATCAAAGAAAGGTGTACCGAAGCTGGGAGGAACTACGAGTCCACGTGAACGACACGCAGCTACCGGATGTCAGCGCTATGAAAAGTTTCTGGCGCAGCATCTGGTCGGTGCCTGTCGAGCACACGGAGGGAGCTGGATGCGTGTTATCGAACGTGCATGTGAGGTTATCGAACCCATGGAGTCTATTACAATCGACTCCATAGACGTTAGTTGTGCTATCCGGACGGCTCAGAACTGGAAAAGTCCTGGACCGGACGGATTGCACAACTTGGATAAAGTGGTTTCGGTGCTCACATGAACGTTTGGCAACACAATTCCAAGAAGCCCTGGAGACGGGTTCTCTTCCCAGTTTCTTGACCACCGAGTCAACTTCCTGCTCCATAAGTCTGGTAGTCCCACGGAACCGAAGAACTACAGACCCATTACGTGCTTACCTACCATCTACAAGCTGCTTACATCCATTCTGAGAGCAAAATAAATGCGCATATTGTCGCGAATAACGTTTTGGCCTCCTCTCAGAATGGATGTAAGATTGGGTCCCGTGGTACTAAGGAGCTGCTCCTCATTGACACGACCATTTGCCAACAAGTCAAACGAAACAAAGGAGCCCTCTCTGCTGCTTGGATTGACTATAAGAAGGCCTATGATGCGGTGCCCATTCATGGCTAGAAAGGGTTTTAGAGTTGTACAAAATAAATCCAAGTCTAAAATCTTTTCTAAGCAAATGCATGGGACAGTGGGTCACAGTCCTTCGTCAACCAGGTAGCGTAGACAGCTCTTTGTTTCGGAGGACTTGATTAGGATTGAAAGAGGCATTTTCAGGGTGACAGTCTAAGTCCCCCTATGGTTCTGCCTAAGTCTGAATCCTCTCAGCACTCTGCTGAAGGATTCAGAGTTAGGTTATCGTCTTCGTAGAGGAGGTGAGGTTATATCTCATTTGTTGTACATGGACGACCTCAAACTTTTGCACCGAAACGCCAAGACTTGTTGGAGCTATTAAAAACCACGGAGGTTTTTAGTAACGCCATCAAGATGGAGTTCGGTGTGAACAAGTGTGCGGTCATGCATGTACAGCGAGGGAAAGTAGTAAATTCAGAGAATTTACAACTTTCCGAGACTATAACTCTCAGATCTCTCTCCGAAGACGAGACCTACAAATATCTCGGTATGTCACAGTCTTTGGGTATATCAGCAGATGACATTAAGAAATCGGTGAAGGAGCGCTTCTTGTGCCGGCTGACAAAAGTACTCAAAAGTCTTCTGTCAGGCGGTAACAAGGTGCGAGCCTTCAACGGTTGGGTAATGCCTCTGCTGATATACTCCTTTGGCATACTGAGATGGACTCAGACTGAGCTCGACGCCCTGGACAGAAAGGTCCGTCAACTGCTCACAACACACCGAATGCTACACCCGCGCTCATCTGTTATGAGGTTGTATATCCCGCGGAAGTGTGGAGGTCGAGGCTTTTAAATGCCAAGAACCTTCACAACCGCGAGGTATGCAGTCTTAGGGATTATTTCCGCAACAGTGAGTCCAGGATGCATCGTGATGTTGTGGCAGTTGACAGAAGCTTCACGCCTCTTTCAATGGCAAACGAGAACTGGCGCAAACCATCGGTGCTCAGCACTGATGATCGCAAGGAAGTATGGAAGAGCAAGGAGCTGCACGGGCGGTTCTATCGGGCCCTGACGGGCCCCGATGTGAATTTGCTCGCGTCGGTGAACTGGCTACGCTTCGGGGACCTCTTCGGAGAAACCGAGGGTTTTGCCTGTGCAATTGCTGACGAAGTTATCAAGACGAACAATTACCGGAAATACATAATGAAGGACGGTACGGTCGACATTTGTCGGGCATGCCGCCGTCCAGGCGAATCTCTTCGTCATGTTATTTCCGGTTGTTCGCATCTTGCTAACGGCGAGTACTTGCACAGACATAACCTAGTAGCCAGGATCATCCATCAGCAACTTGCTCTTCGACACGGCCTTGTCGAGTCCGAGGTGCCGTACTATAAGTACGCACCTCTGCCAGTTCTCGAGAATGGTCGTGCGTTGCTCTACTGGGACCGCTCTATCATCACGGACAGGACTATTGTTGCCAATAAGCCTGATATCGTGCTGGTAGACCGGTCTCAGCGTCGGGCTGTGATCGTCGATATCACCATACCACATGACGAGAACCTCGTGAAAGCTGAGAAGGACAAGCTTAGCAAGTACCTTGACTTGGCTCATGAGGTTACCGCCATGTGGGATGTTGATTCGACGATCATAGTCCCAATAGTTGTGTCGGCAAACGGCCTTGTAGCGAAAAGTCTCGACCAACATCTCAAGAGACTTTCGCTAGACGGTTGGATTAAGGGTCAGATGCAGAAGGCGGTCATCCTCGACACGGCGCGCATCGTCAGGAGGTTCCTCAGTCTGCAGCCCTAACCACCGGTAGCTTGGGCCCTGCCCGCTGCTGGCGGCAAACTAGGTTTAGGTTTTTATAATATTTTTATGTTATTTTATATAAATATTGTAAAAACTTAGACTTAAGGAAATAAAGATATACGTGAATAATAATAATAGTGCCCGTGCAGGTTTAAGTTTTTCTACATGCAACTTACATTTGTACAATATTAATATGTAAATATTTCACATTAAATGTGTATGATTGGATATGTATGTCAATAAAAAGCTGGATTTTCTCAAATTATTTTATTTTTGCCTAAAATATAAGGAGTTTAGAATATAAACTGACAAACCATTAATTGGATTATACTGCCTATATTTGGCAATTATTACCGAAAAATGGCGTAAATAATTATTTCGTGCAATTAGTAGTAATTAGCATTACAATTTAATCCAATTACTTACCTATTTATAAAGATAAACAATGAAATTTTTATTTATAAATCAATTAATAATATTATGTTATTTTAATTAAATATTACTTGTCATTTTTACCGACCGCTAAAAAGCGTAAGCTTGTTAAAAAGCTGTATTTTAGTTTTTGTGACACTTGACTTTCGAACTAAATATTTAACGCGTATTTCAATTTTTTAATAAATATTTTTGAATCACCGCTCTAAGCAAATGCAGTAAATGATTGTTGCATGGTTCTTGTTAAAAAAAAGAAAAAATGTTCAATGGTTTGAGTAGGTTTGTCCTTAAAACATTTTATACTAAATTTGTAGGACCCTGTATTTTCCTTACAAATGTGTACCTCTCATTGTCATTTTCAAAAATTGAATTTTACAATATTCTATACCTACTAAAATCTTCAAAATCAATTTAACTGTTAGGACGTAATATCGTAACATTACATAATATTATGTACTTCCAGTTTACTCTATAATACTTTCGCATTAAAAAAATTGAAAGCATATCGTACAAAACACACTATAAAATTATTTATTAAAATATTATAACATTTTGAGCATTAAAGTTACAAAAATCTGTTATAATATGTAGTTTTTCTAGCCAACATTATATTGACTACAGAGTTGGTTACGGCCCATCTCTAATCACGCGGCGGGAGCGCGGTGCGAGGGCGGTCCTGCACGTGCCCGCCTCCCGAACGTCTCCTTCACCCCGCGATTTCCGGATTAGTTTTCAATAGTTTTTATAAAAATAAGTAAAATGATCGACTTACCAATGAAATGTGATACTGGTTTCAATTTTGTGCGTTTTCTAGTATCGTTTTTGCAAGATCGAACTGCACATTTCACCATTTTAATAACAATATTTGAAAAAATTCCCTCGAGAAACGCACTTTACTAGTGATCGAGTACGACTAAAGGCGCTCGCGGCGGGAACGTCGTTTTGTTCTCACCCGTGCCTACTGTTCCCACTTCGTTGTGCTTGCTCTATAGTACTTATATGTACTCAATGTTTGGGACCCATCATATAAACTGCAGAGCCAGATGTGACACTATTGAAATATATAATTTTGTTTACTTGTGTGCTGCTATTCTTATGGAAATAAATAAATGACTTAAAAAAAAAATTGGTATTTACTATGCAACATACCACATACCTTACTCTCACCGCATCAGCCTAGTCTTCCATTAGATACGCGTCTCTACAAAACAAGTTAGTCTTTGTAATTTAAGGATTGTTCGTACAGCAATGTGTAGTCTGGTCACGCACCGGTGCCATCATCGTTCTAAACAAAGCCGGTAAAGGCCACGCTACACGACTGGGCTTTTTGTCAGTTGCTTAGAATATATCATTACTAAATCAAAAATAAGACTTTAAACGAATAGAAAATTGATACAAAACAATTAGGTAGGTATAACAAGATGGCACCTGCCTGACGCTTATACGACTGGAACATACTTTGTTCTTATCTAACGTTATGTTAATATTACTTGAGCAACTCACAAGATTTTACTCATCCAAAAAGCGTTTAATTACCTCAACACCTGATATTAGCGTGTGAAATGGCAGCCTTAGGGACTGCCGATAGAAAGAACTTGCTAGCTCACATTGGAAACTACGCGGGTGAAACCAGAGGGCGCTAGTTTTTTTTTTTTTTTTTTTTTATTTAAATTAGCGTAAGGCGCTAGTCCAGCGTTACAGGTAGTCTGGAATGAACCAAGCCTTCTAAGCATGGCCAGCTAGAAATGCATCCCAAGTAGGTTCTGAGTTCACCCAAACATTTCTTTTATTTACGAGCGTGACGATGAGCTTAATTTACACAACTCACGAAAAATCTGTACCCATGTGGTGCGCCATAATAAGTTTTCACTTGAAACATCTGTGTGTGGAGCGTCAATAGAAGTTATCACTTGAAATATCTGTGTGTGGTGCGCCATAATAAGTTTTCACTTGAAACATCTGTATGTGGAGCGTCAATAGAAGTTATCACTTTAAACTTTGTGTGTGGAGCGTCAAAAGAAGTTTTCGCTTCAAAAAGCTCAACGCGGATAAAGAAGTTTTTACTCAAAAAAACCTTTTCGCCCAAAATGTTTAAATTGAATGTTAACATAAAACTGACTCAACGCGTAGTCGCTTCGTGTAAAGAGCTCCTAACTCGACTGCAGCGAAGCCGGAACGAGCCCACAAAGGGACGAAGACAAACGGCCGATAAAGAACTTTATAATTAAACAGCGGGGATTATTGCGGAGACGCCATTTGTGTTAATTAACTTCTTGATGTTCTGAGATTGGCCGAGTTTGATGCTAGATTTGGTTCTGGATCGAATTCGGACAGCCGATTCAAGAGACCAAGCCAAACCGGTGAATCGGTCTCTTATTGGTAAACACGCTCCATCGTAGACCACATCGTTGATGGCGGTAAGTAACAAACCTATAAAAGTTTTAAAAAAAACATAAGAACGCCTGGTACACTTCGCGAGGCATAAGCTGAGCTTTGCATTTGTGTGAGTGTACATGGATAGTGTAGGTGTGACAACCGGCCTTAGGCGCGGCGCCATTCTGTCTCGCCGCGCTCCTGCCTGATTGGTGATCACTCACACTAATGCAAAGCTCAGCCTATTATACCTCGCGGACAAAATTTCAAGCTCCTGCCTGATTGGTGATCACTCACACTAATGCAAAGCTTAGCTTTTACCTCGCGGAGTGTAACGTCATTTACCAAAAGGGAAAGAATCTGTATGTTAGTACCTAACTAAATAACAAGATGAAATAAAATATCTAAAAAATAATGTTATAAATAAATAAAGTAGATGTAAAAGGTCTCGACAATTAGATGCAGCTGTAAGAAGGCTTTGTCATAATCAAAACAACGAATAATCTCTTTTTTAATTATTACTTAGTGGATATTTCTCACACAACACTATCAAACCCCAACCTAAGTAAAGCATGCACTATTTGCATTATGGGAGCCAGATAAATGGTATCATAATGCTTATATAATTGTAAACACATACCTACCTTCTTGATATACATAGAAAAGAATACGAACGGGCAAACGTAGCATAGGAGACCCTGAAACATGATGGAGTGACGATATACGTAAGGCAGCAGGCAGGTTCTGGCGAAGAAAAGCAGAGGACAGGGCTGAGTGGCGTATCATTGACTAGGGTAGGTTGACGATGATGATGACATAGAAACATCCACACAGAACTAATGTAGATATTTTTAACTTAACAATCGCCAAAACGCCACACATAATTTATAACATTGGGGTCATTTTTAATTGGATCCAGTATGTAAGTAAGTACATATAGGTAACTGGATATGTGGGGAGATTCCTACACAAACTCTGCACAAGTAGTGAATGCTACTACTGATAAACGAACAGTTCAATGAATACTTCTAATGCTACAAAATGTCAGTTAAACAGAGCACTGATGAATTGACGTTAGTCCAAGATCCCAGGGCCGCCAGACGTCACGTATTTTCTGATGGATGAAATGTGGACGATTGAGTAGAGTTAGTATCTGCTAAGAACACATACTTACCCGCTAACTTGCTTAGAGCGTCTGTTAAGCAAAACGACCGACAGATAGTGTCTGGGAGTATTGGGGCCTTATTTTTAAAGATATTTCCTATAACATACGTGAAAATCATTTAACACAAAGTACGTGAATTAAGTAATGTATCTTTTGGACTCCATATTTCAAAATTGACAGTCTAAGCAAGTTAGCGGGTAAGTATCTGTTCTTAGTACGTACTAACTCTACTCAATCGTCCACATTTCATCCATTAGAAAATATGTGACGTCTGGCGGCCCTGGGATCTTACTCTACGTGTAAATAGTACATTTATCAATAAAGAACTTTGACTTTGGCAAACGATACTTGAGATCTTCGTTGAGGCCTAACAATAGTAGAAATCTTCGAGTTTCACAGGAGATATATCATTTGTTGTACAACAGTGCAAAGTTGCTTTTTTAACCGCGTGCTCAATATTGACGACCGATTAAGCGAAGGATTCACAGATCACAAGGATTCTAAAATTGAATCACGAGCTCAGCAAATTTTTAGTATTTGCTATTTATTTATTTTATAGGTATTTCGCTAAAAATGCATAAATATGTTGTGTTTATAGTGTATGTGTAAGTGCTGTGATGAAAATAGGTATCATTTTGTGTGTTTACGTAGTGTAAGTGCTGTGATAAAACAGTAATACGAGTACATTACAACAAACACTTTTTTGCAATGGATGTGAAATGCAAATTTAATAATTCGTGACAAGTTCAATTAATGTAGTAAGTACCTAGAAGTTAATGTCGCGATAAAAATACTGAATATATAAACAGAATTTATAACATAATAATAAACAGAGGTACACAGGGACTAGGTATAGTATCTTTCTCGCTCTGACGCGCTTGTTCACTGTATTTTGTTTCTCGGTCTACCGTCCCGAGTTTACCCGAAAAGCTATTATCATACCCGAGCGTGACGCTAGATTTCAATTCACAGCCCACGAAGATTCTGTCTAGGCGCGCCAAAAGAAGTTTTCACTTTAAAAGCGGTCAAGTGCGAGTCGGACTCGCCCATGAAGGCTTCCGTAGCAACAAGTAACATAATATAAAAATTCTTGTAGTTCGTTGTTACTGTAATCAGTGTTTTAACAATAGTGAATTTATGACGTATGAAACTACTTACTAGATCTTATTCAAACCAATTTAACTAAAATTGGTTTGAATGAGATCAAAAATTTCTCGCGCAAACTATTCAGTTTAGAAAAAAAAATGTTAGAAACCTCAATATCATGTTTGAAGATCTATCCATAGATAATCCATATGTTTGGTTTTGATGTTTATTTTTTTGGTTTTAGTTTTAAGTATGGGACACCCCTAAATTTATTGTTTTTCTTACCCGATTGCCCGACGCAAAGGTGTGATAATGTGTTTATCAGTCTATAAATGGATATATGTATGATTCTTTGATGCACTATACAGACCAAACCCGGAGCCGATTTTTATGATTCGCACGTCAATCGATTCCTCTTAGCTTCTTCAACTTTTTATCCTGGCTCCTCTTAGCTTCGCGAGTGACACTAAAGACAAGACATTAGTGTAAACTCAATATGGATGCTACCGGACGCCATATTGACCAAATAATTAAAAAAAAATTAAATCAACATACTATGTCAAGAGGGGTATCGTTGAATAGGGATTTAAAAATAAATTTTAGTTTTTTTTCAACGTTTTTTGATTTGGCTGACCGTTTAGGATGTGTGTCGATTTAAAGTTGCGTAACAACCATTCTCACATGTATAGGTTTATAGGTAGCAGAAAACTTCGTTTAATTGTAGTGGTAGGACTCATGGCAGGGTCAGCCTGGGGAAGTACCACACCTTTGCCAGTTATTCTACCGCCAAGCAGTAATGTGAAAACATTACTATGTTCCGGTTTGAAGGGCAATGTTTCCAGATAAATTACAGGGCATAGAGATATAATATTTTAAATCTCTGGGTGACGAGCGCAGTGCAGTGCTAGGTAATGCTTTGGACTCTTCATGTTCCAATAGCTGCGTGCCACTGTGGTGTTATGTCGCAGGCATGCTTCCCATCAGGCACATGTCCTGCTTGTCTCGTCACTCTTTATTTGAAAAAACTAGCTTAAATTATTATTTTACAGCCAACCTGATTGTTCAATGGATCCGGACCGTTCAGTTGTTATGTTCCTTTACTAGAAAATATTTTATTTTCTGCAATAGTATTAATTCAATAACATAATATTATAGAATTCTAGACCACTAGAAATTTAAGTGTTTGTTTTATTCCTTTCAGGTTTATAGTATGTAAGTACGTAGTTTGGTTCACATTTTATGCAGTCGGGTTTTTAAATTGTATTTCTTTTATTTTCTATTTTTTGTATGAAAATCTTAATGCGGTTCACAGAATACTTACCAAGTTTCCATAGTAAAGTTCTTATAGTTTCGGAGAAAACAAACGTTTGTGACATACAGACAGACATGACGAATCTATAAGGGTCCCGTATTTTGCCATTTGACTACGGAACCCTAAAAATACACCGAGGAGATTACGAGTCTGAGTTTTTAACAAATAAAAAAAATGTATGATGAATTTGGCACCAAGAAGGTAGAAATAAATAGGTTTAATTATGTTTTTAATTCAAAAACTTAGTGCACACGATGTTCTAAATTCAAATCTACAGTGTATCTCTCTACTTAGTCTGTGAAACCTACTTACTCCCTAGAGGATAAAAATCATTTTTCGCCAAAGAAGTTTGAGTTTTTCGCCCTGATATCGAGGAGCAAAAGTACTCTTTCCTAGGTGGTGAGATGAAAAGAGTATTTATCTACTTTTCAGGGGTTTAAGTTTTAATATACATTGACTAACGCGAATTAAAAACCTTTGAGATGGTGAATAGAAGTCTTCGTCTGCACTGACACTCTATTATTTTATGTAAAATACCTAGATCCTGCAGTTTTCAATTTCGCAAAGATAGCAAAGGCTGTGTAAGGATGATGTTCTAACAGACTTAGCAATCTATAATATCTATCCTACGAATACTTATTATAAAGCTGAAGAAGTTTTTTGTTTGAACGCTAGCGCGTATCTCAAGAACTATGGGACCGATTTCTGAAACTTAAAAACTTACTTAAAGCAAACGAAGCCGAGACGGACTGTTAGTACAAAGAAATTATACAGTGCAATGGAATCAGCAAAGCTGGTCACATAATTAATTATTTTTGTATAAGTACGATTATTCTTTTCAATTTATGTCATTTGGTGTTTTTTTTTGGAAAAAACGATGATAGTAAATTTAAAAAAATAACATCGATAGCCAAAAAGCAACATGATAAAGTTGGCAGATAACTGTCTCTTCAGAGTGAAGTTTTTAAATGAGTGAGTTTTTATAGATAGACTTTGTGAGTTAGTAAACTCTCACGCACATTTCAAAATGATTGTATGGTACCTACTCAAACGACGGGATGGAATATAATAAGCTCCTGATTTTTATTAAATGTGCAAAAGCCGATAATATAAAAAATGGCAGTCATAGGAACTGCCAACAGTAGTGAAAAGCTATAACTCAAAATTACACTTTGGAAACTACGCGGGTGAAACCAGAGGGCGTGGCCATGACCATGGCCATCTAGAAATGCTGAAGCCTTTCTTGGTGGCCAATGGGAAGCCCATACACTTTACTCCGCGTCTAAAAGCTCCGCTTATAACTGCTACATTGACGCTGAGATTCACGCGAAACTTACGACATTTTAAGGAAGATTCAAGGAAGATTACATTTTTAGTATAGATCGTTAGTACCTACCAAAGAGTTTACATATGTATACTACGTATAGAGTTGGCTTTACACCGAAAGCACGGATAGCATCTTTCTTGTCGCTCTTGTGGAAGTGTCATACTTTTGTCGCGGCACATCACTCTGTTGCCATAGAAAGTATGCACGTCATCTGCTTACGATTGACACAAAGGAACCGTGCGGTAAATCCCAACTTCTTTGGGTAAATCTAACTCTATATGTAGTATATGTTTGTGAACTCTTTGGTACCTACTTATAACCTCTCTATTTGTACTAAGTCTGTGCCTATAACATATATTGGCTAAGCTGAAAGCTGATTACTTCCTCTGTGCTGAAAGCGGGGTCGATTTACAGGTAGTTTCTCAGACCACCTATTCTTGGTAAATCCTCAAACTACTTTTATTAGCTAAAACGAAGATCATTTTCACCACCAACAAAGATCCAGAAATATTTTATTTATAAAAAGTAGGTTTCCAATTTCTAGGCTTAGAAATGAGTACAATCTTCTTGAAGTAGAAACGGAGGGATGTTTTTCTTTCTCTATCAGCGATTTACATTTCTGATTTTGACAGTTTATAAGACAGTACGAAAATACCAAGTTTACCTTCTAAGATAAAAGAATTCTAAGATATACTTAGGTATTTGTAAAAGTAAAACGTTTTCCCCAATAAGTGGTATTGAATTATTCAGGCTAAAGTAAGAGTCAGAAAATGAAATTATTTTTAGTTTTTATGTTTGTTTGGCTTCTAAATAGTAGCTCTGGTTTCAAGCGCACTCTTCCTGTTCTTTTGTTGGACAACGACGCCGTGATGGGCCAAGTGACGGTACAAGCTAATCCATTTGAAATACTGAGCTCAGAATTCTTCACAGAGCTAGCTTTAGACGCCGTCAAACGCACTGAATGTGTGGTCATTTTCATCGAAGAAACCCTTTGTACCGAAGATATCAGTTCCAAAGACTCACTTGGCACACCATTCTATAACTTACAGAAAGGAATCAGCGATAAAAAAGTAATTTACATGCCCGCTGTGAAAGAGCCTTACGACCTGTTGACGCGTGTTTTCGAACCTGATGTCTCCAACATCTTTCATTTAGGCGCCGGTGAAAAATTACGGATCCAAGATGATCATAAATATGTCTACGTGTATTTTCAAGATAATTCTGAAATGAGTAGAATGGAGAGATTGAGGAAACATGATTCGTTAATGAAAGAGATATATTTTACCGTGAAGCAAATTAAAGCAGGTCCTATATTGGCGTTTTATACCGGGAAGAGGAATCCTATAAAGGTAGAACAGTTGAAGTACTCCCCGCCGAGAGTATGGGAGACGCCTAAAGAGAGAGGAGTGATGGTGGTCACACCGGATGCTTTATTTCGTCTTACGGGTTAGTAAGGGAACGCGAACATTCAAAATCACATAGATTTCGATTGAAAATCTGCTGATCTCTGCAACAACCATTATTCTTTATCACAAGTTCCTACTTGTGAAGCTGAAGTTTCAAAGCTTTATTGATAATAATAGTTGTGTAGTATAATAGGCGTGACGACAGGTCCTGCCATTACATTGAATTATTTTAATAATAATGACAGTATTTAAATATAATAAAATATGTACCAATTTAAATTTTGATATTTTTTAGTTACTTTAAATAACTTACTTTATGATTATTCAAAGCTGGCTGGGCAAGTCCATTTTCTAAATACGAAATTATTAGAAAATGTATTTACCATTGGATAACCCATTCAATTTCAAATGACTTTTGCTATAAAACCAGTTTCCTAAACGCAATATTTAATATAGCTACTATACAAACTTAACGCGCGACGCATAGAAAATACGGCACTGTGACGTCACGCTTCTGTAGTGTTTTTGTATGAAGCGTTTTTGGGCGAGTCCAAAATTGTGATTTTAAAATCGTAATATGACGGGAAGTTTTAAAGATAACAAAGTAATTCTTTCAACTATGTTTCAGTTATTGAGTAGCCTTTTGATGGCACATTAAATAAAAAATGAGTCGTCATGCCTATTGTGTTAACCTTGTAAGATCAACTATTTATAGTTTACCGCTACCTCGTCTTATGTTGAACGACGATACAGTCTACGATGAAGCTTAGGTACTTGGAAGAAACCGATACACTCCCGATTTAAAAACACCATGACCCATCGGAAAAACTGACACACACTCGTATTTTGATTATAGATCAAGGTAGTATGCTTCTGTAAGTCAATAGTTCAGTTTGTTATTTTCTTACAGCACATGTTTACAGACCATCTTTCTTGTTTGATAAACTTGTCTAATTTTATATACTTACAGAATATAAAAGAAACTTTTTTTGTCTATTTTTTTTTTTGCTTGAAAAGTGATTCAGAACGCGCGTATTTTGAAATTGTGTTTTAAATTTTACGTGCCGTTTTTTTTATCTCAGGAAAAGTTAGGACTGGTCAAGCCGGGAGAACTGCAACTGCCAAAGCCCCCGGGTTCAAATCCTACTTACATCACTGTCTTTTCGCAGTCATGTGCGGAATGCCGCTGACTTAAAATGGCGAAGGAAAACATCGCGAGGAAGTCGACATGTACTTAGAATCCTAGACCACGTGTCATCCGCCAACCCGCACTGGGCCAGCGTGGTGGATTATTGCCTTGACCTTCTCCTTGCGAGAGAAGCTCCCCGAGTTACATTACCGAAACCATTTAGTGGGCTGTTAATGTATGTTATGTATGATAATCCAGGATTTACTTTATAGACGTGGTCTCCTCGACCAAGAGCCGGCGCGCGGCGTTCAAAGAGACGCCGGTGGTGGAATACGAGCGGCGCACGCGCAGCACCCTGTCCACCAGGATGCTCGTCACTGACTTCCATCTGCAATTCAACTTCGAATTCCAAGAAGACATCTGGAAGCTAGGTATCCTATCCCATTCCTACTAATATTATAAATGCGCAAACTTGAATGTTTGTTCCTCAATCACGTCGGACCTTCTAGACGGATTGGTTTAAAATGTGGAACATAAATTATAATCTAGAATAGTATATGTGCTGCTTTCTATCCGGGGAAAATAACCAGAAAGGTAATTATGTAGGTAAAACGACGGGGCGCTGCTCAAATTAATATAGATGTATGTGTGTATTTTCCAACCCTATAAAAAACAGTCATAGGAACTGCCGATAGAAGTGGAAACTTGTAACACAGAATTTGATGGCTTACTTTGGAAACCACGCGGGTGAAACCGGACGGAGAATAGTTTGTATTGTGTATGTAGATAAATATAATAGCAGAGATATTTTTTCTAATCAATGCTTGATGAAGACGTGAACCCGTAATGAGAGTAGAGATAGCATCCTATTTCACAATTCTGGGAAAAAATCGTATTAGGTTCGAATCCCGAAAAAATTCCTGGTACAAATGTAAAAGTTTTTCATCCCCACTGGTTTTACGGTGAAGGAAGAAGAAAGCATCGTGAGCAAACCGATGGATTGCTAGGATCTTTCGAAGTTACGTGTCATCCACCAACCCACCCAAGGCCAGCGTGGTGGATTATGGTCTAGACTCGTCGTCCACCAACCCGCACTTGGCCAGGCATGGTAAATTATGGGCTAGACTCTGTCCTTGCGAGAGAAGGCCCTGAGTCTCATCAGTTCAGCAGTGGGAACGTTTGATGGGAAGTAGGTAAGAACCTATGCAGAGTTATCACAGCAAGATAGTGAGCTGTGATTCTTTTTATTAAGTTTAAATTGAATGTTCCGATTACTTGGAAGAGATCGCTGTTAGCGATAAGGTCGCAATTTGTTGCACAAATTTTAAGAATGTGTTTTCTTTTTCAAGTGAAAACTTATTTTGGCGCACCAAACACAAATTTTCCGTGGGCTGCGAATGAAGCTCAGCGTCACGCTCGTAAATTAAAAGACATGTCAGGATGAACACAGTACCGCCGATTGTGCCAGAGTAAGAAAAACAGTAGGCTGATGCTGTCTGTCAGCTGTCACTGTCTTTTTTAAATTTATTCCTGGCTATGGATACTAGTCATTCAGCCGCGTCTGTCACTGTCGTGTCGCTGTGTTTACCATATGCAATTTAAATGTAATCGTTTGTATTTTTAACTAGCCGGCCCGGCTGACTTTGTTCCACTTTTAAACCTGGACCCTGGACTTCTACAAATAATTCAAAACCAAAATCAGCTTAATCAGTCCAGACGTCCTCGAGTTTTTAAGGGACTAACGAACAGCGATCCATTTTTATTTATTAGATTATTGAAATTAGTAATTAGTGTTTAATAGTTATTTCAGTTTTCCGTTCTGCCATGCGGTATTAAGCACACACATTTTGTTGAGTTGTGGCGTTGTGTGGTCAGCGCATCAGCAGTTTTGTTTTGTACCAATCGAGTATCCTCACGCCGCACCAGTCGTTCCCTCGCCACTGTACTGTGCACTTGTCCGTCAGCAATAAACGCAGTCTACCGCACTCCAGTGTTTCATTCAACTTACTTAGTGTTACTTCAGTACATGCGAGGGACACTCGGGACTCTGGAGTCAGTTTTACCTGCCGCCTGTGGTAAAGAAAACCGCCTACTTAAGCTTCGCTTTCGCTTTCGCTTTCGCTCTAGCCGCGGAACTTTATAAAAATTCAGCGCGGTATACACCTCTACTCGCAGCGGTAGCGAATACCGCTCCGGTTTGAACCGAGACTCTCAGGACTCTGGAGTCAGTTTTATCGTCATAGACAACTGCACACGTAATACCATCAACCTTCGGCAAAGAGCAATAAAGGGTCCTGCTATCTATATATCTGTGGTTGCAGCGAATGTAGCGCTTCTAGAGGCAGGCGAGGAGGTGGGTCGCACGTTGACGGCCATCGAAGCACCTTGGAGCCGGTCTTACTACTGCTCTGAGCCTATCACTATCCACAATCTGCGTGACGGCAGCTCCATCACCATCTCTGAGTACCAGGTACCTATTAATTATAATAACCTTCTACAAATGTAAAAGCTTTTCATCCCCACTGGTTTTACGGTGAAGGAAAACATCGTGAACAAACCGACGTGTTCTTAGGATCTTTCGAAGTTACGTAATCATCCACCAACCCGCACTGGGCCAGCGTGGTGAATTATGGGCTAGACTATGTCTATTAAATCATACAGTCGTTCGACGAAGCCGTCTAGACGGGGCAATCGTGCGGGGCGTGCGGAGTGAGACGCGGGAAGCGCGCTCCTTCATTGCCTACATTACGATGTTACTATTGCAGGGGCACGGCTCAGGGCTGACGACTACCAATTTTTTTTTAAATGTTATTTTGGTAATAAGCATTTTTGTTTGCGACAACCGTGTCTAGGCATTATCGGCGTTTCTCCCAAGATCAAAGACGATGAACTATTGGTAGTATGTCTTTATACTGTGCTTATATCTTGAAACGAGCTTCGGAATCTCGGAAACGCATAAAAAAATACGGGAACGGGAACAACAAATCTGCCGGGTGCTGCTGGTATTATTATAAAAAGCAATAATTTACATAAATTAAGTTATTTTTATTTATTAACGTTTTCGTTTTCAAATGAAGTATGCAACAAATAAAATGCCATCAATTTTATTAAGACCTGTATGATAGTAAAGGCTGAACTAAGCTGCTTTGTTAATTGAACGGTTGTGACTGCGACCTTTGACGAGGAAATAAAGGACAGCTGTTCTCAAACAAAACATTACAAATACATAGCGCTAGTTCAACTTGTCAAAGTTGTCAAAGTCATTTATTTTACTTTGATAACTGACTCGTAATATCGCACTAGTGATTGCCATACGGCGTAATTTTCAGTCCGGCCGGATCCGGCTGAATTGCCGTTTGAAGTGCCGGATCTGTTAACAGTTGGTTTATCAAATCGGGATAATTTTCGTTTTTTGGTTCAAAATGAACTGTTAGTAAGTTAGCCAAGTGTAAGTATATTATAAAGTATAATGAAGGTAGGTTATAAAAATGAAAAATCACGAGTATATCGATTTTGATCGTATAATTAATATTTATTGCTTTTAAATTTAAATAAATAAATTTAAAAAATTGGCAGTCATAGGAACTGCCGATAGAAGTGAAAACTACTCAGAATTAAATTAGATTGCTTACTTTGAATAATACGCGGGTGGCCATGGCCATGAGTATGGATATCTAGAAATGCTGCCGCATTTATAGATGGCCAATGAAATATGTTGACGCATTGCTAGATGGCCCAATGGCCATGGTACGCGAAGATTTCTTATCATTCCCGAGTGTGACGCTAGAATTTAATTCACATCCCAAGAAAAATCAGTCTGTGCCGCGCCAAAAGAAATTTTCACTTCAAAATTACGGTGATAGAAGCTAGACAGCAGCAGCTAATTGTTTCTTTCTCGCTCGCTCTAGATTACCAGAAAATTTCTTTCATTAACGGGCGTGACGATGCTTCACAACCCACGAAAAATCTCTGCGTAAAAAAAGAAAAATCAAAAAATGCGTCCAAAGAAATGTTCACTTCAAACATAAATTCCTTATGCCGAATCCACCGGAATATCAGACTCGTTTTGCCGGATGGCAATCCTTATTTGACACCTTACGTAGGTACTTGGAATTGAAGTATAATAAATAATTGTTTATAAATTGCCTTTTCGAGTATTAACGGCCCTTAATTGACAGAATAATTATGTAATTACTGAAAATATGATAAACCATCTTTCCCCCTTTTCACTATTTTGTTGTCATTTTTGCACAATATTACGATGCACGACACCATCATAGTGGAGTACGCAATGCGGCCGGTATTGTGCAAATTCATACAACGACTGACGTAAAATTGCTTGGCGTGTGGCGTTTTGGTGGTTGTTGAGTGGTGCCCTCTTTGCACGCTGACCTAAAATCCTCTTGTTTAAATATCGTTGACTGCGACATAGATATATTCAGACACAAACATAGGTACTCTGTACAAGAACAAATTAAAAAAATTTTTTGATTAACCCCCGACGGCCGTCTTGAATCGATATTAACCAAACATAGCTAAGAACATCCGCACGGATTTTAACTTTTAAATAAACAAACCGCATTGAAATCGGCCCATCCGTTTGAGCTCTACGGTGCCACAGACAGACACACACACAGACAGACAGACAGACAATGACGTCAATCTTATAACACTCTTTTTTTTGGTCGGGGGTTCAAAATGAAAATAATCATAATTATTGAAATACCATTTTATTATTTTAGTTCAAGTTTATTTTGTTCGCTTGCGGTGGCTTTTAATGATTAGGTATGCTATCTCATCGCATCTTATCTTGTACCCGTCAGATTGAACCACTCACCGTAAGCAGGACCCGACGGCAAGAACCAGATGACCCAGAACCTACTTCCGAAGACCCACCCAGCCCAGAGCCAACCAGCACAGAGCCTTCCAACTCAGATCCTCCCAAACCACGTCCTTTCTCCAACTCGGTCAACTGTGGGCCTTACTTCAACACCGTCATCATATCGGGATTGTTCATCTTTGTGATATTCACGGTAACTATTGTTCATCTTGGTTATATACGGTAACTATTGTTCGTCTTTGTGATATTCACGGTAATATTGTTCATCTTGGTAATATACTGTATCTATTATTGTTCATCTTTGTGATATCCACGGTAACTATTGTTCGTTTTTATGATATATATAAGACCGTGCAACAAGTGCGTGCGTGGGTTTCAATTCGTGGTCTATCTATAGTCCGTTCCACGCAGAGGTGTAGAAAATGTAAACAAAGGTGCTACCATAACATAAAAATCGTTTAACATTAGTATTTTTCTAAAACTGTCTTAAAATATTTTTCACAAATTTGATACGACTTTACTGTGATCTTAAATACAACATACTTGGATTTGTATTGATCAAATAATGATTTATTAACTTATCTTGAAAGTTATAAATAGTAATAGTAGAATGTGTTACGGTAGATACGGTTTTAAACAGTGGCAATTTCATCTATGTTTCTCAAACTACGAATCCCATCAAAACATAAATGTAAGTGAAAGACAAGTTCAATATTATGATATTAAAATCAGCCAAGTCAGACTGCTTTTAATAATCATCATAAATTATAAAAACAAATCATATTTTAAGTGTTTAAAACTAGTCTATTTTATTATAAATAGATTTTAGAACTGACCATTTAAGACCATTTAGATCTCTATTCTTTAGTCGTTGAAGTCAACAAACAGGCATATAATATCATAATACTGAACTTTGATCTCACTTCACTTAAGTATACACATGTTTTCGTCACGTACTTTTTGCACGTAAATTATAAGACGTTTACCTAATGAACCACCAAATAATGTCTATTTATTCGCAAGAAAATCTACAAATACTTATTATAAGTGTTGCTCAATCAAGTTGGAACAGCTAAACGGCTCAGATTTAAATGCGGAACACGGTTAGATTATGATCTGGAACGCATAGGTATACGTTTATTTTTATGGAGGGAAAATTACGGAAAAGGGATCTAAGCGGGTAAATTTGCGGGACGCTGCTCACATAAGCAACCAACTAAAAGTTCCTTGCTGGGGCTATAATTCTTCCGTGTTGGTGGTGGATGACAAACCTCTCTGACCTCGAAATTTTTTAGGAACATGCTAGTTTGCTCAAGATGTTTTCTTTTACCATTAGCAGCATTACGCTCATGAATTCGAAAAGACATAGGTGCGCGTGAGATTAGAACCAGTCACTGCATCTGCGTTTCGGCGTGACAAGACCACCCGAGCCGAGCAATTACTTACTTACTGCTAAAATAATAAATGTAAAAACAACTTAATGTAACAACAGAACGCTCATTAACAAATTTGTTTGGATGTAAAAATCTTATATTAGGATAGATGAAAACACTACCCAGTATTCGATACGTTTTAAAATTAATTGCAACAGCATCTAACGCAGTAGAAATTAATTGCATTTTTTAATGAATTACACCTAACTACCACTCTTATTAAAAAAATATCCAATGGGGCACTTAATATTAAAACTATTTGAATCTTCTCAGAATAGGTAGGCATAGTGCCACCAATATCTGTTGTGTGCTACCATTTGTTTTGTCATTTTACTTACTTACTTATTTGTTTGTTACGGAATCAAGTATAAGGGCCACGTTAGCTATATACTCAGACTGGATTGCTTTTTTTAGTTCAAATATAAAACGTAGATCAATAATTATAGCAAGGAATAGTATATAGGTTACCACTTATATAGGTACACCACTTTTTATTAAGACAAAATAATAGCAATATCAGCTACACATGTAGTAAGTACTACACTAGTGATGTGCTATATTGTGAAAAAAGTACATCCACGGATACTGATCTGAATGTGGATATATAAACGAGTATCTAAAACTGCGCTAGTAGGCTCATATCAGATTTGGCTGGGCAGGGAAAGAAAAACGAGTAGTGAAGGTGAGTGTTGATGTACGTCAGAAAAGGGCCCCTTAAACCTACGCCCGAGTCACAAGTCTCGGGATCTTCTCGGGATTT
This sequence comes from Ectropis grisescens, assembly GCA_017562165.1. Lineage (NCBI taxonomy): Eukaryota > Metazoa > Arthropoda > Insecta > Lepidoptera > Geometridae > Ectropis > Ectropis grisescens. The sequence goes on from CM029773.1 coordinate 21,173,325, forward strand.
CTCTCTCTGCCACACGATGGACCCGCACGGTCAATCCATGGAATGCTAAGAAGATCGTCTCATATATATGTATATATAGCTCATTAAATTTAAGTTTATTAAAAAGTCAGTCATTTCACATACATAATGAAAAAGGAATTTAAGTGCTAACGAAATAAAAGGAAAAAAAACTTGCGAATTTAAGTGAAAAAACAAAGCTGTACTTAATAATTAATATTAATAAAAACTGTTTATATGTTACTATTGTGTTCCAGAACCTCACCACCCAAATTATTTTTGTATTAATGTTTTAAACTTTGCGCACCACATATGTAATAAACGTATAAATATAAAATAATAGAAATAAGAGAAAAGGTTGGAAACGGACTTATTGAATTTATATTTAACCTTGTTATGTGACGAAAGTCTTAAAGGGCAAACAGAGACGCTTACAACGAACTATCTTCTGCTGAACGAAACGAAATGCTGGTCTGTCATATTGAGAGTGACATTGATTTGTTTACATTTTCTACACCTCTCCGTGGAACGGACTATAGGTTCTGGAGCCACCCCGGGGGGGTCACGACCCACATAGCCTCCTTTAGGATCCGCCGGATTGGGTGATGTTCCCGTTTGGTTTCCAGGTGATAACGCTCTGGGGGGTGATCATGATGATGAGCTGTGCCACCAACGACCGCTACGAAGACCCCAACCAGAAGCCCCTCGTTATCGCGCAGGAGGCAGGCGGCCTCTAATTATCTCTCTGTTTGGATCCTTATGAAACGAGTGAAGAAGATCGATTTTTATTAATTAAGTAGTAATCACTTTGTGAAAGAGTGAATAAGAGTGATTTTTATTAATTAAACATTTGTCACTCCTTATGAAAGGAGTAAAGAAGAACTATTTTTATTAATTAAGTATTTATCACACTAGTTTCATGATAAAGCCTAAAATTCGTGTATTCATAACGCAGGGTATAGACCTGGATACTTTTGTGTCTTGTGTACTATACAAGCTATTGATAATGCGAGTAAGACTACGGTTTGTAAATACTGGTTTTATAAAAACAAAAGTCTTATCGTATTATGAAATCATCCACTCCCTGCTCAAACGTGCAGAATTTTTTGTATCCGTAACTGGACACAAATCACTTATTTTCTCGGAAAAAATAAAAACCTGCTTCAATTTAAAATTATATTCAGATAATCAACGAACATTCTTAAGAAACTATGACTTTGTTGTCCAGATATTTATAAAAGTATTTTTTTATGTTTTAAAAACAGCCTCACCGATTTCGGTAAATGTATTTGGGACCACTTTTGACCTATGATCTACCATAAAAATCATTAAAATCGATTCACGATTCGTGTAGCTAGCGCGTAACAAAAAAAAAACATAAAACCAAATTGATTTATTAATCAATTTCAAAAAAGAAAGCGGTTCTTGATTCGGATGCTCGATGTATGCTCGATGTATGTAATTTTGAATATAGGTTACGCCAATCCCTATTGTTAAAATGTAAAAAAAATTGGAACTGCTTTTATTTTGAAGATTGAGGCATGTTTACCGTAATACATACACATTACATTTATTATTAACATTTATTTCAAAATATTTGTATTTTCGATGAGGAAATATACGATATTAGACTAATTTTGAATTTTGCCGGTAAAGCACTAACATGACATCACTAGTCGCAAAACATTGGTGGCGATTCATGACTGTATGTCCAGTTGTTGTGTATTCTTATCATTACTTGAATACAAACATTAAAATCGTCGTCGCTAAGATCGCAAACTATAACAAAAATGCAGAAAAGTAAACCGTTTAGTCAGTTTTCGATAGCTTGTTTTGCGACTAGTGACGTAATAATTCATATTGGTGTTTCCAGAGACGTGAGAACAGATTAAAAATAAAGTATTTAAAATCATTTATAACAAATTTATTACGTAATATTAAATTATAGTAATGTGATTTTCGATATTCTATTAATACAAACTATCATAAAATCAACATTAAGCATTAATTTGTGATTAGTGTTAACATCCCTATTGTGGATCGATTTTGATGATTCTTATTTTGTTTGGTAGATCATACTTTAGATATGGTTTCATAAATACCTATAGATTTTATCGAAAACTCTGTATATCAACAAAAATCTAAAATTTGTTTACCTGGACGATGTTTTATCACTCTGTATCATTGGAACAGTGTGTATAGCTGTATACGTAGCTGATATTACAACAAAAAAAAAAGAAATTTAATCGAGTGTTCATTTTAAATGCAGTCAGTTTTAATTTTTCCGAAGTAAATTAAATTATTTCTAGAAAACCCACACGCCTCATGCTTTTATGTAGAGGTAGATGAAATTAATGGCTCTGGTCACCACTCTCCTTGAGTCAATCTGCCATTTCAGCCCAGTTGGTTCCATATTACGAGTATTTAACTCGTCTGTAGTGTTAATATTTGTGCACAACGATGAATAAACCGCGACCCTTTTGGGTTAGTACAGTACTGTATCTACTCTGCGTAACCTGAATAAGTATAACCTATTTGTATTCGACATCGTCAGACAACGACGCATTTACATGTGATAATCGTATGGTGATCTCACGGCAGGAACTGAGCTTACCATGATGTTTTTATTTCAGGTTATTTACACAGCTTTACAGTATAATTCGTTGATGCCTAGCAAGCTGTGTCGGCTTAGTAACCTGGGGTGGCCTAGTGGCAGAAATAACAATTTCTAAAGTGAAAAAAAATCTTTAGACGTACCACACACAGCATTTTTCGTAGGCAGTAAATGAAGCTCATCGTTATAGTCGTAACTGAAAGATTAATTTGGATGAACTCGGGAGTCTCGGGACCGCAGAGTGTGCCTGAGCAAGAAAAATAGACAGCTGCTGGTGCTGTTATTGTTTTTTTTTATTATGCTATTTGGATTCTAGTCCTTCAGCCGCATCTGTCGCTGCGTTTACTATATTCGATTTAAATGTAATCAGTTTCTTGTTTAATTATTAAAATGACTGAATAGTTTTTAATAGTTATTTTGGTTTCCACTTCAACCGTGCGGTCTTAGCACACCCTTTTAAATTAAACTCAACGGACTCCAATACACGTAGTTGTTTTGTACGGTGCTCGTTACATCCAATAGATAAATATTAGTGGACATTTCTCAAACCACACCATCTAGCCCCAAACTAAGCAAAGCTAAGAGAAGCCAGATAGACACCTGATAGAACATAAAGTACATACTAAACACTTTTTATCGCAAGAAAATTAAGAGAACAGGAAATACGTGGTCACCCTTTCTATTTTCACTCTTCTAGACATGTTAACATTTATATTGAATGCCTATGTTTACATAATTTCTTTATTTGTTGGTCAACCGGACGCAGTGACGCGGGAAATGGGGGCATAATGTAAGAAAATCGACTGCGGGCATAGATGATAGGGTTCTGTGTGGGGCTGAAAAGGGTTCTGTCCGTATAATTAGACAAACACAAGGAAATTATTATTTAATAATATTACCTATGGGAACCCATCAATTAATACTAGGGATGGGCCGAATGTGGTTTGAACCGAATACCAACTTCGGCCGAACTTCGCTTTAATTTCGCCGTGGTTTTTCGTGTTGTGATTTGTTTACGCACTTGCTGCAAATATTGCTAGATGTCCCCGCCCGCACTCCGCGCTTCCCCGCGGGGCCGTTAGCCAGCTAGTCATTTGTAAAGACGTCACCAGCTTGTCACGTACTATGTTTACATTATTCAAATTAAATTAATTGATTTTACGTGATTTTTAAAAAGAGTTTCTTTTTAAAGTTTTTTTTACCAATTTAAGGTTTTTGTTTGTAACGCATGATTACTTTTTCTAATTCAAATAAATGACTATAAGTAGGTATATCAGACTTATTTTATTTCACTGTTTTACAGATATTATGTTTTTCATTAATTTCTATTATGATAGTGCAAGTGTATATGGTGCAGAATGTTCGGCATTTTAACCGAAATTCGGCCGAATGACGAAGTTCGGTTCAAGCTGCCGAAGTTCGGTTAAACCGAATGCAAAACGAATTTCGGCCCATCCCTAATTAATACCTGTTATTGAGGACAAGTGGCGTTAGTTAGTGAATTTGGCACTATATTCTAATACGGGTTACACACTAAGCCAATCTAATCAGTATTTTCGTCGCAGAGAAAATGGTTTATGATTTCCACCGGCCCTGGGGGAAAAACTAAACCAGTTTAACTCAACTATACTAAAAACTACAAACATTGATAAAACATCGTGATTTCAAAAAAAAAATGTCAGTCATAGGAACTGCCGATAGAAGTGAAAACTTATAACTCAGAATTTTATAGCTCACTTTGGAAACTACGCGGGTGACACAAGAGAGCGTGGCCAATGGGAAATGGTGGCGCATACCTACATGGTCAATGGTCATGGTCCCGAGTTCACCCGAAGATTTCTTATAATTGTCGAGCGTGGCGGTAGAATTGAATTCACACCCTTGAGAAAACTTAGAAAAATGTAGAGTATACAAGGCATAATACACAAGCATGATATGACCCTTTTTTGTGGGGAAATGCATTGACGCACCGTCCACGGTGTAGGGACTCGGCAGGTGTGTCGGGCTCGACACCACTTCTAAAAGTGAAGTGGTGCCCCTACCGACTAAAACCCCCACAGGTTTCTCCAGCATGGCAGTGAGTCAAGTCGCGGGGTCACTCTTCAAGCAAGATATGACCCTAACCTAACTAACAAACCCATCTATAACTCTACTAACCTAACTCAAAACGCTCAACGAGTAGGTACCACGAATATTTAATCTCAATCGATGACTAGCGCTAATGCCCGAGCGATACGACGCTTGTTTTTCAAGCTAGTGTTAGTAAGCTAGCAAGCTAGAACTTCTAGCCTCCAGTAGACAAAACTAGCGTTGCATAGCGTTGTCTACACGAAGCTAGAAGCTACTACACTCCGCGAGGCATAAGCTGAGCTTTGCATTTGTGTGAGTGTACATGGATAGTGTAGGTGTGACAACCGGCCTTAGGCGCGGCGCCATTCTGTCTCGCGCCCTTCTTGTCTCGCCGCGCTCCTGCCTGATTGGTGATCACCACACTAATGCAAAGCTCAGCCTATACCTCGCGGACAAAATTTCAAGCTCCTGTCTGATTGGTGATCACTCACACTAATGCAAAGCTCAGCCTATACCTCTGATTGGACAAAATTTCAAGCGGACCTGTCTGATTGGTGATCACCACACTAATGCAAAGCTCAGCCTATACCTCGCGAACAAAATTTCAAGCTCCTGTCTGATTGGTGACACACAAAATTTCAAGCTCCTGTCTGATTGGTGATCACCACACTAATGCAAAGCTCAGCCTATACCTCGCGGACAAAATTTCAAGCTCCTGTCTGATTGGTGATCACTCACACTAATGCAAATTTCAAGCTCCTGTCTGATTGGTCAGCCTATACCTCGCGGACAAAATTTCAAGCTCCTGTCTGATTTCATTGGTGATCACTCACTCCTCAGCTCATACCGATTGGACACAAAATTTCAAGCTCCTGCCTCGTCTGATTGGTGATTGGTGATCACTCACACTAATGCAAAGCTCAGCCTATACCTCGCGGACAAAATTTCAAGCTCCTGTCTGATTGGTGATCATCACACACTAATGCAAAGCTCAGCCTATACCTCGCGGACAAAATTTCAAGCCCTGTCTGATTGGTGATCACTCACACTAATGCAAAGCTCAGCCTATACCTCGCGGACAAAATTTCAAGCTCCTGTCTGATTGGTGATCACTCACACTAATGCAAAGCTCAGCCTATACCTCGCGGACAAAATTTCAAGCTCCTGTCTGATTGGTGATCACTCACACTAATGCAAAGCTCAGCCTATACCTCGCGGACAAAATTTCAAGCTCCTGTCTGATTGGTGATCATTGGTGATCTCACACTAATGCAAAGCTCAGCCTATACCTCGCGGACAAAATTTCAAGCTCCTGTCTGATTGGTGATCACTCACACTAATGCAAAGCTCAGCCTATACCTCGCGGACAAAATTTCAAGCTCCTGTCTGATTGGTGATCACTCACACTAATGCAAAGCTCACATACCTCGCGGACAAAATTTCAATCCTGCTGAATCAGCTATACCTCGCGGACAAAATTTCAAGCTCCTGTCTGATTGGTGATCACTAATGCAAAGCTCAGCCTATACCTCGCGGACAAAATTTCAAGCTCCTGTCTGATTGGTGATCACTCACACTAATGCAAAGCTCAGCCTATACCTCGCGGACAAAATTTCAAGCTCCTGTCTGATTGGTGATCACTCACACTAATGCAAAGCTCAGCCTATACCTCGGGACAAAATTTCAAGCTCCTGTCTGATTGGTGATCACTCACACTAATGCAAAGCTCAGCCTATACCTCGCGGACAAAATTTCAAGCTCCTGTCTGATTGGTGATCACTCACACTAATGCAAAGCTCAGCCTATACCTCGCGGACAAAATTTCAAGCTCCTGTCTGATTGGTGATCAGTCACACTAATGCAAAGCTCAGCCTATACCTCGCGGACAAAATTTCAAGCTCCTGTCTGATTGGTGATCACTCACACTAATGCAAAGCTCAGCCTATACCTCGCGGACAAAATTTCAAGCTCCTGTCTGATTGGTGATCACTCACACTAAAAGCTCAGCCTATACCTCGCGGACAAAATTTCAAGCTCCTGTCTGATTGGTGATCAGTCACACTAATGCTCAAGTACCTCAAAGCTCAGACCTCGCGGACAAAATTTCAAGCTCCTGTCTGATTGCTCACCACACTAATGCAAAGCTCAGCCTATACCTCGCGGACAAAATTTCAAGCTCCTGTCTGATTGGTGATCAGTCACAAAGCTCAGCCTATACCTCGCGGACAAAATTTCAAGCTCCTGTCTGATTGATCACTCACACTAATGCGGAGCCTATACCTCATTTTTCAAGCTCCTGTCTGATTGCTCACTCACACTAATGCAAAGCTCAGCCTATACCTCGCGGACAAAATTTCAAGCTCCTGTCTGATTGGTGATCACTCACACTAATGCAAAGCTCAGCCTATACCTCGCGGACAAAATTTCAAGCTCCTGTCTGATTGGTGATCACTCACACTAATGCAAAGCTCAGCTTATACCTCGCGGAGTGTAGCTTGCTATCCTAGCTTAAAAAATTTGCGTCGTGTCGTTCGGGCATAAGAATCCATTTCCCTGCATAACTTCAGAAACATACGATGATTTTTCTTAATCTTATTATTATTTTCTTTTATAGATTTGGTAATTATGGTATTAATAAAAGTAGTTGGCCAATGTTTTAGTGGTAGAGCTCGTTGCGGTGTCCACCTGAAAAAGTAACATACCTTTTACTACACTTATTCTACAGCCAAGTTCAAATGGTAATTTATTTGAAAAGTAATATTGAAGACGAGCGCAGTGCTGTGCTAGGTAATGGTTTGGTCTCTTCACGTTTTAATAGCTGCGTATCACTATGTTATGGGTAGGTTTGTTGCTTACCATCAAGCACATGTCCTGCTCCTCACTCACGTCACTCTCTACTATAAAAAAGTCTTTTTCTAGCTGTCGATTTCAACCGTTGAAAATTCACACTCCTGCGCAGAAATCTAAATCATCATTTATCTAAACGCGCCAAAACAAGTAAGTATAGATTCAATACAAAGATCGTTTCTTCAAACCCCTTAAAAACTTGAAAATAAAATTAGCTACCCAACGCGTGTAGTTTTACAATCCTACGTAATTTCCACGATCCCATTAAAGGGACAAGCACTAAAAAGTTATCAGACCGCGGCTTCATATTTCCATTAGCAGAGTAATGATAATAAAATAACTCTCCGGTTAACAAGTGCTGGATTATCTATAAACGTTAACTGTCCGTTACCTCGACAGCCACTGATTATGTCGAGCTGGGATTACAGAATGATGGGACATGTTTTTAGTGGACAGGAAACCAAAGATTTAGTAAATCTATAATTTTTAAAGGTTGCGGTCTGTTTGACTGAATGTTATATTGTACTAAAACCGTAATAAACAAATCTTAAAATAATCTTTTCCCATAAGTCATTATGTCGAAATGTCTTTGATGTGTAACGTCCAATAATCGTTGTCTGACGGGACATGTAGAGATTTACTACGATAACATGACCCGCCCCTCCAGAATTCAAAACGTTTGAAAGTATTTGTCAAAGTAAATACAACGCACCAACACTCATGTGTGCGTACTGCAACTGAAGATGAATAATTACAACTACATACAAACTCTTTCATAAGGATGTGACTACACACATTAAAACAGTAATTTGGAGGGGCGGGCCATGTTATCGTAGAAAATCTCTACAATCAGGCGCAACATCAGTACTTCATGCTAGAATATGAAACGAGCCGTTCTTGTAGATATATATAAACTAGCACCTATCTATGTGTTATTCCAGACTTTATTCAAACTGTGTACCTATAAAATGTCAATCTAAACTAAAATTGTCTTAGCTTTGATAGTAGGTACTGTGACTGGGTGTTTCTATGTATAACAAGCATGTCTTTACAACTATATAAGTTTTATATCAGCTATCTGGTCGCCATAGTACAAGCTTTGCTTAGTTTGGGGTCAGATGGTGTTGTATGTGAATTATTCACCAATATTTATTTATTTATATTGCGCTCTCTTTTCTTTTCGCTTGAAATTATAGAGACAGCAAAGCCAAAGTCGATTTAGTTAGGCGGTAGACTTGCGGGTTCGTTCAAATGCTCCTATGATTTAGCAACAAATATCCAAACATCCAAATTTTGATATTTATAGATAACTAGCTGTACCCTGCCACGCTTCGCTGTCGCACATATGCGACTGATGCAAGAATTAGATAAAAACAATCCTTGATGAGGATTACATATCATTCTCTAACCTCTTCTATTCATAAGCTCGATCGGTGCAGATCTTTTTGAGTTTTTGTAGCGTACACAAACCAACATAACATTTTTATATATAAAGATTTTAGTAGGATATTCTGAACTAAGGAAATAGATCCAACAATTTCCATGAAGTTTAGTATGCAGGGAATTTCGGAAGCTACTTACAAATCGATCTAGCTCTAGGTTTCATTCTTAGCAAACGTCGTTTTATCCGTATTGTGACGATGCTAAAACACAATTTATCTACTAAAAAAAACTTGTAACTTAAAAGCAAAGCTTGGTCTTGGTAATAGACATGGTCCGCTTCGATTACAATAATAATGTTGCTAGAGTTAAGTGTTGATTAAGTATTCATATTTGGGTCTATAGGGTTTGCCTTTGGTATGGATAAAACGTAAATTTAACATTCCCTAGTTTAATCGTTTTTGTATGAGCTCTTGGTTCTCGAAACTACGATTCAAGTATCTTCTAAATCTAAATAAAAAAATTGGCTTTTAAAATGTTTTTTTTTAATTTTTCCCCTAGGGCCATAGCAGCGCTGGTATTGACTGTTTCACCATAGTCAGAGCTATAGAGGTAAAACTATCTTTGGAGCTATAGCTATACTACTAATATTATAAATAATGTCAATGTAAGGATGTTTGTTGCTCAATAACGTCGTAACGTCTGAACGGACCTGGTTGAAATTTGAAACATTGTTAGATTATAGTCTGGAAGAACACATAGGCTACTTTTTATTCCAGGAATAAAATGAGAACGGGGAACTACGCGGGTAAACCAACATTACTGTGTTCCGGTTTGAAGGGCAATGTTTCCAGAGAAATTACAGGGCTTAGAGATATAAGATCTTAGATCTCTGGGTGACGAGCGCAGTGCAGTGCTAGGTAATGATTTGGACTCTTCATGTTCCAATAGCTGCGTGTCACTGTGCTGTTATGTGTCAGGCATGTTGCTTACCATCAGGCACATGTCCTGATCGTCTCGTCACTATTTATTTAAAAAAAAAAAAAAGCCGCTGGGCGTTGCTAGTAGTTTATGTAGAGAAGGAGTTCAAAATGCAGAATGCCAATTTTTCTTTGAATATCATCAAAAATCATTTACAAAACATTACACACACTCAAATCATGTTTTTTAATCACACGCATAAATAATAATCTTTTGTTTATTGTTAAAATTTGTGATCAAATTGAGAATATAATAAATGTGTATTATTTTGTGGTCTAAATACGAGTATCGATAAGGTCTGCTGTATGTTTCGGTGGTATAGGCACGTACTCGTAGTAACTATTTTCTGGTACCTACTACCTAGTAACACTTCTCTAGCCATTTTAGCTACTTAACTATAAATAGTCATGTGAAGTAGATTACTTGCTTCTAGATTTATCTCAGAACCAGACTATTTATTGCGAGATGGATGCTGAAAGAATTTTTAATACCGAGACATATCGGGGAAAGCTTATTGCCTGCGTAGTATTGCCTACTCATGTTATTCAAAAATCTTCGTTATTTTTATTCAAGTTTTCCTCCGTTAGTCTTAATAATATTATAAATGAGGAAGTTGGATGTTTGTTGCTCAATCACATCGGAACGGTTGAACGGATCGAGATGAAATTTAGACAATTAAATAATAAACTGGAAAAATATATAGTAAGTATTATAAATTATGTAAAAGGAAAATATAAATCACATGTATTTGAAAATCGAGAGCCGAGATATTCTGTGACCCGAGGGTCTACCGCCAAACTAGAACGGTCTTAGCTTTGACATTCCTCTCTCTCTTTTTTCTGCTTGAAATGATAGAGACCGTAATAGCAAAATTAAAGCCGTTTTAGGTAGAAGGGCCAATATCGCGAGATCTAAAGAAGTTGCAATTTAAAAATAATAATATTTCCATTCCAAGATAGGAAAATTCCGGAAATTTAATGTACCTATGAGATCAATATATATGGATGACTGGAATACATTTGGTATTACTGAACGAAAATATAACTAATTGCTTCCCGCAATTTTACTCGAAATATCATTACATGCTACTAGATATTATTTTTGGGACTAAATTTCAGTGAATATGAATACAACCTCGACAATAGATTTGATTCTAATAAAATATTGTAAAAGGTAGAGGAAAGGTAATGGGCTAAATGAGCTTTGTTTGTAAAGCACAGTTGTGTTTGTAGCTTTGTTTATTTTGAAAACGGAAGAGTACCAAAGAAGGTTAATCAAGTTAACTTGATGTATCTCAGAAGTGTTAATTCTAACTTCATTTTCAAGTATCTGTCATTTATTAGTCGTGTACTTCTACTTAACTGTTTACGGAAGCAACTTGCATATAAGTAACGGTCTAAGTTTAGTTTAAGAAAGTTAAGTTACGAAAGCAGAGAGCCGTACCGCCAGCTCTTATTGAAATGAATTTGCGAAGCAATTAGCACAAAATTTCGTTCATTGCGACCTTATCATCGGGTGTTTAGGAACATTGACACAGTGTTTAATTTTTATAACTAAGTAATATAAAACGGACAAACATGGCAATGAGTAATCACGGCACACGCCGGTAGTTATGTTTACAAGTGCACCTTGAAAAATGTAAGAGTTTTTTAATCTAATGAAGGAAAGACAAAGTAATGCGCCTGATGACCTGCCTAGCATTACATTTCACTCGTCAACAAGAAATATAGTGACAGCGCGAAAGGCGGTTGACCCCTAAACGCTCCACAGTGTTTTTCATCTCAGTCGGTTGCTGGTCTCAGTTTAAGTTGGTAAAAATGGCTTTTGCGGTGTTCATAGCTAATGTAAGGTAAGGTAGGACAATATACGGGTTCAATATGTTTTTTTCATCCCGTCTATTCGAAAAGGACGACTTGGTTCGCCTTGGCCACCAAAAGGTGGTGTTTTGTTTAAGAAACTTTTATCGAGCAGCAATGAGTTTTTAATCCTCTTTGTAAGTGCGCCGCAATCACCTTTGCCACGCACTTTTTAAATTTAGAACACCTTAGTGCGCAGCGCCAAAGCGATTGAACACAAAATGTTTCAAAAATAAACATAACTTTTTAATCTTTTTTTTTTCTTATCTTATCTTATACCTTTAAACGAGCAATTCTTGTAAATATATATATATAGAATCTGAATCTCGGAAACGGCTCGAACGATTTTCGTGAAATTATGTATAGTAACAGAGGGTTTCGGGGACGATAAATCGATCCAGCTAGGTTTTTATTTCATAAAAACATCATTTTACGCGCGTTTTTAGACAATTAAAAACTCCTACAATGTCATTAGAATACGATAACTTATTTCGCCACTGTTATTTAAGTCTAAATGGCTCAGACGGAATATGCTCGCCCTCGAAGTCAACAGGCCGCGGATTCGAATCCTGATGGTTACACTCGGGTCTTTTCTTTTTATTCTTTTTTTTCTGAGAAAATCTTTTACTTAAAGCCCATTTATATACGCATTTAAACCGAGCAAAGTTCGGTCAACCAGGTACTATATTTTAAATACATTTGTTGTTACTCTATTTTGTATAAAAAAATAACATTCCAATAAAATATGAGCCACCTTTTAATTTTCTCATAGTGGGTGACGAAAATCAAAGTAAAGTCCAGTCGGGAGCAAACCATATTTTTGAGTCAGACGACGTACTTTGAATCCCTCGCTTCGTTCAGGATTCTACTAAAGAGTCTTCTACTCTAAAGGTCCCTCACTCTACTCCGGATTAAAAAAGCACTCTCGCCTAAAAAACATTATTTTGATTTTGTAGTAGATTTTTTAGTAGATGGTATCACAACTCCGTTGTGATACCATCTACTATTCCTTCACCTAAAAAACAAGTGGTTTTGACAGACTGGTAGATTTGGGTTTTAAAAAATTTTTAGAGGCGTTGGCTTCGAATCTACGATCCAAGATTGGGGATGGGCCGTCCTCGAAATTAGGGCAGCACGACGCACAACTTCTAAAAAAAGATAAAAGTCATTAAACCCATTTTCGTGATTGTTGGCGATCCGCAGCGGATTTAAGTGAAGTTTTGACGGATGATCGTCGCCGCCACACCGCTTCAAACTTGTGCATTTATTATGCATAAGAACCGCTCGCTTATTAAACTTCGCTTCACTCAGCGATGCTCAATCTTAGATCTAAGGACTCGTTATTTCCCGTTTAATATACCCTCAGCTACTTTTTTGAAGTTTTTACCCGTGAAGTTCCAGTTCTCGCTGTTTTCCCATGATAAAAAACTAGAAAATACCAATGATGAGAAATAACCAATGTAGCTCGTTGTGGTAACATGTGTGATGAAAAAACTTTGGAACCACTGCAAGAAAATAAATTCTCTGATTCCGATCCACTAGTTCTCTGATTCCGAAGAAGCTTAATTTTGAAAATATGAATAAAAATTATACAAAAATTATAATTATTGTATCAGTACTGGACGAAGACGGTAGTCGGTGCGGAACAAAAGGGACCAAAAACAAAATGGACCTTAAATAATTTAATTTTCTCCGTAAAAACAACCATCATCATACATTTTGTAAAACGTACTAAATACATTTTTATTAGCACAGTGAGATTTTAGGGTGAACGAAAAAAAATATTGGATATCCTTTGTTCCAAATTTTACCAATTTAGAAAAAAATATGTGAAACTAATTCTGACATCTGATCGAACAAACAAAAAAATCATCAAAATTGGTTCACAGTTCATCGATTAATAAAATACTATCAAAATGAGAATATCCTTCTTTTTTGTGGTTTCTTTTGCCTGTATTTGTCGATGACGTTATCTACTTAGAGAGAGCTTCCTATTTCACATAGGTAAGTGTTCATCCCCCTCCCGCAGTTCAGCGCCCTCTCCCTCAAAGATCTCTAAGCCACAGAGTGGCGGCAATGATTTACCTATTTTTTTTTCAACTTTTTTTTAATGTCGATTTTTGATTTTGGTTGTAATGTCGAATATTTCAAATAGTAATCTAAAGGTATCAAATATAAATAAATAAATACAATGATTTATTTTAGTATCTAATTAATACAAAAACCTGATTTTAGCCGGCGTTTCTAACAATTTAATAAAAATATGAAAAATATAAAAAATATTTAATAAAAGTATTACTCGCAACGCTTTGCTGGTTTACCCGCGCAGTTCCAGTTCCCGTTATTTTCCCGTGACAAATAGTAGCCTATGTACTGTTTCAGACATCTTGACTAAAATTTATAATATTAGGAAGATAGTGACTCACTTAAAATAAATGGAAACAGTATTGAAATTGGAAAGGAATCAGTACTTTTTAAAGCGATCAAGATCAAGACTTTGGGTCCACAAAAAGTTTAAGAACCACTGGAGAAAGTGTGAATATTCATAATTCCATAGTTTGTACTTACAAGATCAAACAAAAGTACTTAATTAGTTAAGTTTGAATGCAAAAAGTTACATCAGTACGAAACACGCAACACGGGTCCTTAAAAACTTCACTTCAGTCCGTTTAAAAATGTTTTGCTCATATTTATTTTAAACTGAATTAAGTAGTATGAATACTGGTATCACCGTTAACGCTAGCATATGAAAAATAAGATTCGTAGGGAGACTCGTTAGGGAAGCTGTTCTAAATGTTTTAGTTTTTTTATGTATGTTACTACGCTATAGTTTCGCTAATCCTAAATCGATTTTGATGATGATGATTTTGAAATCGGTGGAGTAGTTTTTAAATGACTTCAAAAAAGGTGTAAGTTCTCAATGAGGCGTTTTTCAGACGCAAAAAGACTTGTCAAAGATAGTTCTAAATATTGTCAAGTGTGGCACCACTGTTGGTTTTTGTAAATTTCTCCAACAAAATAAAACAGTGGCGGCACCTACGGTGAAATTGACAACTGTATTTGACAGGTATTTTTACATCATGAAAACGCTCCCTTCAGTTGTAAGTTACGCGTTTGCTCCGCCAAATGGGAATTAATTTTGATGGTTCTTTTTTGACGTGACAACGTCTAATAAATCGATGAACGACGTTTGCATGCACGTAAAAGTATCCCGTTATGTCCCGTTACACTAATTGTCCCGTAACGCTCATTGTACGCTTGCGCTGCGTCTATCAATGTTTTGTTATGACGTTGTCACGTTAAACTATCGTGTGTAAACGAACCGAATTTACAGACAACCAATTTTTTTGTTTGGTGCTTACATCATTGGATTTTTATCGCAATCAGTGTTGTGGTTTTTGAAATATGAACAAAAAACTAAAATTATTTTCATATATCTAAATAAATTAGTGATTCTTAGGAAATTTTGTCGAAATTTAATTTTATCTAAATTAAAGTCGGTTTCTTGTTTTTTCGGAAAAAAGAAATTATTATTTACTAGATTACGTATCAAAAAACTCAAGCTAACCTCGCCGAGAATCAAGAAATTACTTTTTCTTCCTTTATCACGTTAACTCTACTTTTTATTTCAAAAAAGGTAAGGGCTATAATTTCACACTCCTCCACACGTAATTTCTTTGCTTATTACAAAAATCTACACTCCTTTGATCCACAGCCTGAGATGCAAATAACAAGCGGAATGTTCACACAGAAATGTGTAAAGTAGGTAAAAAAATTGTGATGGAACTCACAAATTACTAAATAGGATGTTTATTTACATATTTTTAATAGGATGAGTGGTAATAGGCATACATTTCGCCTTGGTAAGCGGCAGTCGTCGCTTATGAACATACGTATGCAACATGAGAGATGCTGACTATAAAATATTTCATTGCATTCTACTCTAGATATAAATGGCAACGTAGATGTGTCAGATGTTTTTTCAAATATGTTTTAAATTAATTGATGAAGTGAGTATCATGTCTGTAGAACTAATGATATGAAAACAAATGAGCTTCACGTTCCTAAGGAAAATAACACAGCTATACATTTAACACATAACTTTTGTAATATTTCTCCGTGTATTTTTAATGAATAAAATGATTTACTATATTACTATCGTAAGTATACAACTAGTTGTTAGATCCCGTTCGCCGTATTTTTCCGCAATAAAAAGTAGCCTTTGTGTATATCACAGTGATATACATTTCAGCTCGATACGTTAAGCTGTTCCGACGTGATTGAGTCACAAACTTTCAATTTTGTAATATTTTCTGAATCGAATCTTGCGTTTACAAAAAACTACTGTACATATATACGACGATTTATAGGTAGACGAAAGACTTTAACCAGTGCGTGTTGCCAGTGATAGCTGATGGAACTGAGACGTGGTCTTTAACTGTGGGCCTCATAACGAATCTCAAAGTCACACAGCGAGCTATGGAGAGGGCTATGCTCGAAGTCTCTTTGCGCGACAGAATCCGTAATGAGGATATTCGCAAAAGAACGAAAGTGGCCCACATAGGCCAAAGAGTACGCAAGCTGAAGTGGCAATGGGCAGGCCACATCGCTCGCAAAACTGACAACCGATGGGGAAGAAAGGTTTTCAAGTGGCGACCACGAACCGGAAGACGCAGTGTTGGACGGCCTCCTACTAGATGGATAGATGACCTCACAACGCTGAAACCGCTGGTTGCAGGTTGCGCAGGACCGTTCGTTGTAGAAATCTAGGGGAATCTATGTTCAGCAGTGGACGTCTTGCGGCTGATGATGATGATAATGATGATGACTGATATACCCCGTGTAATACAGCGTAATTCCAGTAAGATATTTGTCGAGAACGTCTGTCGTCCACCACTTGGCCAGCGTGGTAGATTATATTCACTCTCTCTTTGTGAGAAGGTCTTGAATCCCAGGTGTGGGAAGATGAAGAGGGCTGCTTACGCTAAACTATCTTGATATCTTAGAACAGTGATATTTCTCTTCACACAGACACCTATTAACTATTTCAGCCACTTTTGTCGGTGATTCTTAAAATGTTTTTGAATCGCTTAGCAGACTGAGTATTAAAGTGGTCAAAATTACAATCATTATTATAATAGGCGATGCGACAATAGCGTTGCACTTGGAAACGTTTCGCATGCAATAATAGTTATTTTCTTTAAAAAATATATTTGCTTTTGACTTTAACTTCACACCAAAGATCGCGACATCGGTTTGTTTGTCAGTACCATCAGAATTTAACGAAATTCTCCATAATCCGAATTTTGTAGACATTTGTTGTCGACTCAAAATCAATATTTTTTATGTTTTGTTATTCATATAAGGTTTTGATCAAGTCTACCGTACCCCTTGACGAAATTATTAATATAGATTGTATAGATTACGCAACCAACGACCAAAAAATGGCTGATAGTGAAGCTCAGTAGCGTAAATTACAAGAGATCTCCACCCAGTAGTGGATATCTAATGATGGTATGTTTGCTTGACGTTCAGAACCGCTATACTCCAAAGATTTCCTCACATCTTACTGCAAAAACCTGTCCATTTTTTTAGTAAATGAAATTGGTATAAAAATAATCGACGTTTATGATCTCATACGAATTCAAAAGACAAAAATAAGTTTAAGCTCTGTTTTGTAAATCCGTGGCAAGACAAATTGGTAAAGAGACCATTCGCCAGTTTCGTCGAACGAACAGCTAGACAATAGAATGTGTTGCCTGAGACGGATTTTCCCGATGGATATCATGTTTTTTTTTAAATAATAAGGGACGAGAAGAGCAGCACCTGTTCCTGATGGTAAGCAACATGCCTGCCACATAACAGCACAGTGACACGCAGCTATTGGAACATGAAAAGTCCAAATCATTACCTAGAACTGCACTGCGCTCGTCACCCAGAGATCTAAGATGTTATGTCTCTAAGACCTGTAATTTCTCTGGAAACATTGCCCTTCAAACCGGAACACAGTAATGTTTGCACATTACTGCTTGGCGGCAGAATAACTGGTAAAGGTGTGGTACTTACCCAGGCGGACTCTGCCAAGAGTCCTACCACTACAAAATAGATGTGTTGCTAGACTTATGAAAGCTAGACAATAGAATGTGTTGCCCGAGTCGGATTTTCTCGATTGATATCATGATGGATGGATGGAGTCAAAAACCTAGTAGGTATATAGATAAATGTACGTAGTAAGTAGACATAGGTAAGTAGTATCTATCTATCTTTTTTTAGATTTGGCTGGAACCAACTTCAAACGACGAGTGAGTAGCGCTTATAATAATTATTTTTCGCTTTTGAGTTTTTGATTTAATGTGTGGTTTTGAAGTCGGTAACATTTTTCGTATTAAAAGAGTTTATTTTTAGAATAAGAATAAGAATTTATTTATTGCTATACTGTGTTTACTAAGATCTTATAGTAGTAGCTTAAATGTACAAACAGTGTGCCCAATTACGGACGTGCAATGTGTCATAGTGACAAAGTACTAATTTATAACAAGTTTTAGTTACAATACAAGTAAGAATAATAAAATGTGTAAGTGCTTAAGCTTACCTAAAAAAACCTATAACATTTTAAAAATCTAACTTTATTATACCTTACTTATTTAATGCTATCAATTGAAAATTAACACTAAAACAAAAATAACAAATTAAAAAAAACATGAAATAGCAATAATATTTTAAAATAATAAATATTCGTCATTTTCATGGTTAAAATATTCTTTTAAGTTATAAAACCTTTCACTAATAGCCAGTTTTTAATTCTCTTAAATCGAGAATTGTCCAAGTTCTTGATGTTTGAAGGTAAGCTATTAAATATTTTGATAGCGGTAAAATATGAGTTCTTATATAAAGAATTGTTTGCTTGAGGAACAGAAATATTATTTTTGTATTTAGCACGTGTTATATCAGCTCTACATGAGGAGTTAAAGTAGTCACTCCGATTTAGTTTGACGAACAAGCAAATTTCATAAATGTAAATACAAATAAGTGTCAAAAACTGGAATTCTTTGAAAATATTACGGAGGGTATCTGTCCTACTTAAGTTGAATATAGCTCTAATACATTTCTTTTGCAATACAAATGTTGTTTCTACATTAGTGGAATTACCCCAAAAAATAATTCCATAGTTTAAAAGAGGATAAATGTACCCATAATATGCGTTGATAGCTATTTTCTTAGAGGACACATTTGTTAATATGGATAGAGAATGGATGTATTTATTTATTTTATTATTTATTTTAGATACATGTGCCTTCCAATTCAAATATGCATCTATTGTCACACCAAGAAATTTTGCTTCGTTAACCATGTCCACATTGATACCGTTATGAATTATATTTAAGTTCATTTCTTTTCGTTTATTATTTCTGAATTCCATTAACTTTGTTTTTTGTATTTTAGTGCAAACCAAGTTTTCAACAATGCATTAAATTTACGAAATTTTGTGTTGACAGATTCGAGTTTCATAAGTTTTCTGAAATCAACCAATACAACCATGTCATCCAGACAAAATTACTTATAGGTGAATTTTAGTTTTTTTTTTCATATTTTAAAAACCATCCGGCCGATTTCGATAAAATTTATATGGGATCATTCGGAAAGCATACCCGAACAAAAAAGAAACATTGAAAGCGGTTCTAGTGTTATCGAGATGCTCGAACATAGATAAGAAAAAATAATTGTCGAATTGATAACCTCCTCCTTTTTGGAAGTCAGTTAATTATGAAATATCGACAAAGAAATATATAATCAAACTACTAGAGTAGAGGATCGTAACGTAACTTGTAGGTAAAAATCGTAGCCACAAGTGACGTCACGCGAAACTTCTAGGCACTGTCTCGTCGTCATTTTTCGTTTGTGAAACAAAAACAAAAGACAAAGATTCGTTTACACTATTTTTAACCATCTACTTGACGCACTAATCAGTTTTTCTAAGGATTGTACCCTATTGGAGGCGTTATCACGTACCACCAAATAAAAAAAAACATATAACCGAATGGACCTCCTTTTTTAAGTCGGTTAAAAAACAAACACACCCGAGGCCTACAACGTATTATGGCCATAAATTAGTGCATTATTTTGGTTCGAACGATCGTTTGATTGGCGCGCACCGCGCGGGAACGACCTCTCGAAGTGACTGTTGACGGGTAATAGTAATTCGAGATTTATATGGAAGCGACAATTAATGTAATAATTACTATTAGCAGACAATAATCCATTAAAATGTGTTACTGAAACGGTTATTGACAAAATTGGTAGAGTAATGTAAAAAAATTTTTTTTTTTTATCTTTTTTTGTTTTCTCCGTTTCCTTGTCATTGGAGCGGCGGATAAGTTTAGTCACACATTTTTTTTTGAGCGTAAGAGTTTAATTTTAATCATTTTTTTGCCAAAAATAATTGAGTTGATGACAGGGTCTAAAATACTACAAATATAGATATAATTATATATATACAATACAAAATACTATTCTAATGTATTAGTCCGTCAGGTAGATAATGGAAATATATGTGACACGTATTTTTTGTTTTATCAAAATTTGAAAAACCTATTTATTTTGTGAACATGAAATTAACATTCTAAAAATAATGTGGATATTATCTAAGCATCATAAAGCTGTGACAAAATGAGATGTTTTTTTAAATAAATACTTGTATTTTATTTTTTAATCCAAACTTACATAGACAATTAATAAAGATAGTTCAACTCTATTTTATAATTTGTAAAACTGTAGCAAATGATGACCTCATCGCTATAATTATATTTCATCCAGGCAAGTGTGCGATGGAAAAGCAATTTTACCATGGAAAGATGAGAGGAATCAAACAAAGAAAAATTAATAAAGGCTTCTAACTTTTCCAAAATCTAATTAGTTGGTAGAATTTAAATAGTATCTATATGATTTTTTTTTGTGAGAGCAACCCTGTTTCTATCACTAAAATCGCTATTAATTCTAACTTACGGGAGTTACAACTTTTAACTAAAGCAATTTTTATTCTATTTAAGTTTATTTGACATACTTACATTTTCTAAATTGATATAACTTAAAAAAAATTAAGGTTTTGTCGCTCGCGTATGCCTTGAATAAACATTTGTAATAATTAAGTGTTATATAAATGGTAAATAAATATCTGCCGTAGGTAGACAATTCTAAAATAAACACTCAAATCAAAGGGCAAGGGCTTAGTACAAAAATACCCTCAGGTACAGCTAAATCTCTTGCTACCCCGTGCCGACTTCGACAGCTTAATGGCAGCACGCTTCCGCTTACTATCGGGGTTCACAGAATAAATAGCAATTAATTTCAATCAGCGTGTGAGTGACCTGCCTGTTGTCTGTGACTTTGACTAGCGATTCCATTTATTTATCCTAACCATTATTTCACATGAGAACTTGGTAAGGTCAATGACAAAAAATAATTAAAAAACGTAAAATTAGGCAATAATTTCAACATTAGAAGTAAGCAGCTGCGAAGGGATTTTGCCAAAAAAAAGAAAGGAATAAACACAAACCCTCATAGTATTTTGTGTACTTAAAAACGTGACTAAATTATTCTAGATAGATGTTTGAGTGAAATGAAAAGATTACACTCCGCTTTAACAGGAAACAAAAGCTCGAGATGATCAGTAGCCGGGACTGATACTCCTACGAAAGTAGGATTCTGTTGAAATTGACTTCTTTTTGTGTAGAACAGACATTCCTGGGCATTTCCCTCGTTAAACTTGGACATATTGTCATCATTCGGATACTGCCCCAAGGGTCAAGTTCGACGGTCGATCATACTCTCTCTCAATACCTGAGTTTGGTTCCCACTGGCTCTCGTGCTAGATATGTAACTCTCTACAACGGTGCTATCATCTGCGTACCCAAAGATACCGGGCTTCAACACCTCGTTGATATCCAACAGGAAGAGCGTCGCAGAGTGTACCGACCTTTGAGGGACCACGGCATTGATAGGCATTTGATTCAAACAGACATCAATGACCACTCGTATGAATCGATCCCTCGAAAAGCCCATGACACAGAAAACACAAGATCTACGCTATAAAACCAGTAGACAAACCATAGGCAGAAGCTTGCTTATAAGGCCTTCGTGACAAGCCATGTCGAAAGCCTTCGAGATACGAGTATCCAGGGACACTGCAAGTACTTCCTGTGTTTTGGCTTCACTTCAGATGTGAGTGACGTACGCTAGACTAGATAAGTGGACCTATCGAAAGTTTCGAAAAGTCTACAGTGTCTCTTTGTCCGAATGACCTGGATAAGATTGCTTGGTAGTGATTATCTTTAGCGATAAGATCAGCTACTGTTCTTAATAATTTTAAACTTCTAGTAACTCTGCCTGTGAAGTCGAGGGTCGTGGATTCAATGCAATCTGACGGTTTTATAACTTAAGGTGATATAAACACACGTTATTGCGCCAAAGTTGTTATTGCTCGAAACAGCTTTTCGCGTTTGTTTGCATAGCAAAAGTTGTTCATTAGAAATATTAAAATAAACGTAGGAAAACATCGTGAGGAACCGCCGTTCCGCGTCAATCCTCTTTCGAGGACATGTGCAATCTCATAAACCGACGGAAACATTTACTAAATAGCATATCTTAAGATTTTCTATGGAATTTTAAGTATAATACATAAATATATTCCGAGTTATCTTGACCGCATTTTTTACCTTTTAAACTACATCTGTTTATTCTTGTTTACAGGTTTTTTGGTACGCGCGATAATTAAGCAAATGCTTCGAATAATATGAGGACTAAACGAATTTTAATTTTCCTGTGATACCAAACTAAACAAGTGCAGTGCAGTGCTTGATAATGATTTTATATGTTCTATTATTTATATCTTCATATTCTAATACCAGCGTGACACTGTGCTGTTATGGCCAGGCATGTTGCTTACGACGGGACGACTAGGAGCAGTATATAATATTAATAATTTATATATTGCTCGCACTGTGTAAATATATACTAATACACTATAAAAACACTATTATTGAAATATTAAGAAAATTGGGCGTAGACAAAAAATCAGCAAAATAAATTGTACTCGTAATCTAAAATGTAGTAAAAATCAGGATACGAGTACCCTGATTTTATACTGTCGCATGATTAAAATTCGTTTAACCGTTTTATTATTCCAAACACTTGCTAAATTAATTTCATTTGTTCTATCATTCCCAAGTAGAAGTTGAATCGTTAATTGAAAATCATATTCTAAACATTTTCACAAGAAATATATATTTGTAAGTATGTACGTGCCAAAAACCATATGAAACAGTTTTGGTATTATTAAATCACAATTAATATTTTCTATATTTTAAATGGACTCAAATGTGCTTAAGCTATAATTTGTTAAATAGCGGTATATTTTTAAACTTTTGATTTCAACTATTTCCGAAACATTAATTAGTGAACAATTTTCCTAAACAATGGAATTTAAATATGCACAGTGCGTTTCCCTTAAAAAAAGCAAGAAAAACAAGCGGACGTACAGACCAACAATTAAATTGCGTTGGCCGTTAGTGTTGGGGCGGGGGGCGGTTCTGTGGGCGCCGCCCTGCATATAAGCCAGCGTAGCAGCCCTCTACGGCACAATCGTAGCAAGCAGCGTAGCAGAGAACATCAGCTACAGCGTAGTACCAACACAAGCACGAAAAAAAATGGCAATGGGGTAAGTTCTATTTCGTTCATTTTTTTTCTACGTTATATTTTTTTCTGTTTTTATGGACTTTTTTATTTTTAAATGTAAATTTTGGAAGTTAATATTCTCTGTTCTGTTATCTGGTCGATTACAAATAGTACAAAATAATCTCTGAAGAATTACACATAATATAAAATAACTAATTTTATCAGATATTTTCCCAAAAATATTGAGATTCTTTCATATGATTTTTATTTCAACAAAAAAATCCGTTCAAAATACCTTCAACTTGTAAAATAAATACATTATTTGGAAAACGCCGCTGTAAATTCCGGATGAACGCAAATTCCGCGAGAGTTCCAAACGTGTAACTTGACTCGGAGTAACTTAACCGTGAAGTTTTATTGCGATTTTCTTCACTTAGAATGCTTACCTCCGAAATTTTAATGAGTTTACTATTGTACAATTATTGTGTTAATCTTTATACTCAGAGAGCTACCGGATGTTTATGCTTATAAATGACAAGGAGGGCTCATTCCTATGCCTGTAATTAATCTGCAATAAAAAATACCAAAATTCAGACTAACTTAACGGTGTTTCAAATTTCAATTGATCCGTTTAGTGGTTTCTTTACGGTTTTACTAGTGGTTTCGACGTGAGCAACAAATATTTATCAACATCCACATATCTAAGCTTTACTCCCTTACTATCTACGTACTACCTATTTTTATGTTGTTAGTTTGTGTAACGTTAGTGTGATAACTTCGAGCTGACAATGGGCCGGTGACACCCCTGAAGTTGAAAGTGGCTTTTACCGCCTACCATCAAACGGGCTCTCTACTTGTTAGTTACAAAAGATCTTCCCTGCTCGCATAGCCCTCTTACAACGAGAGAGCCTAATTCATAATCCACAACGCCATGTGCAGGTAGATTTAATATCGGAATATATTTTTTTATATTTTACTTCAACCAATTCAATATATCCGGCGCAATAGGCAACTTTGTCCAGAGTGCGGGGTGCTATTTGCGGTGGGTTTGTGATGATATTATTGTTAATATTATTTTTAATTGTCATTCCGACGTATGTAATTTAACTTCATGGACAAAAAAGTCTTGCTTGGAACGTGTTCTTCATGATGTTTTCCTTCAACGCTAAAGGCAGTGGCACTGAGAAAAATACTTAGATACATAAGCAGGGTTCGAAACTTGGACCTCACGTTTGAAAATCGACCGCTCTCGCCACTGCGCTTTATTTTCAAGTTTTCATTGTTATATTAACAAGAAAAAATAAACAAATTGTCTGAAAGAAATCGCTTTCAGCGATAAGGCCACCAGTTGTCTCACTAGTTTTTACTGTTTTCCAAAATTGTATGTATCTTTTATGGTGTGAACAATAAAGAATTTTCCTTCATTCATTCATTCATTCATTCAAATAACTTAAAACGATATTAATATGAAAACCTAATAAAACGATTAATTTTAAGTTTGCTTCTCAACTAAATGTTTTTCACGTCCTTAATTCGAAATTTCGGTTAAGTTGTCTACGATCGTTCATATCTTTATAAATTTCTTCTCGTGTTTTCTCTCGAGTAGTCTTTTTGAGAATTATTTTAAACATATTATGTCACTATCGTAAAATAAAGTACAATTCGTTATACTTGTCCCTTATTAATCTTACTCAAATAAGGATGTCGTACAATAAAATACGTAACCCCAAAAGGTTTGAAACAGGAGCTGAATAAATTCTAGCGTTAATAATTACTATCTAGCTAGATCATTTTATCACTAATAGTAGAAATAATAATATACGTATTTAAAATTAATGGTTGATGAAATACATAGAAAGCATATTTCATCATAGAAGCTTGCAATAATATCTAGCAAATCAATTTATCGTTAAAAAAATACGAGTTTCTCAATTCGATATTAATTTAAATCATAATTTATAATGCTTGAATTTCACTAGCTTGAATCCTTTCAACTTATCTCAAACATAGATGTTTGGGTTACAATTTAAACTCAATGCTAAGCTTACCCTTACTTACGGCTTACGAGAACCAAAAACTTGTCAAATGTGTGTACAAATTTAAATTCTATATTTTAACTTTTGAAGATTACGACATTAAGCGAACTTAAACCGACAAAATTGATCTTTTATCAAGTTATGCAATTCGTCGTTACAATATCGCGTTTAAATTTAAAAGATAATACTTATAAGTACTCTTTAACATAATAATCTCTATAACCGACTGTAAAGGTAATGATAGTAAGTAGTGTTCGTCACTCATAGACCCGAGAGGCCGGAAAATTACTCTGTCGAGTCATATTCACTTCCCCTTTCACAACAGTGAACACAAAATTCAAAAAAAAAATTAAATTTAAATCGTTATCTACATCTTAATTATTTTGAACAAAAAAGTGTAGACATTCTATGTTTGGTTTTAAAATTATTTACTTATTGCAAACTAAGTACTGTATTCTAAATTGAAACAAATCATACAAAATAACAAAAACAAAAGTTGAAATTATTGAGCTGGGTCTAGTATTTGAACAGCCAGATTATTTATTTAAAAAATAACCATCAGAAGGGTTGTATGTTCCTTTTTCGTTTAATACTTTTTTTCAAATACTTTAACTCTACAGTCAAATCTGATACTGCAAATGATATAATAATAATAATCTATACCAAATACGATTATGATCAACTGAATCCATTGAATTTCATATCTCAAATTGATGTATTTATTTAGAAATAAATATATACTATGTTTTAAAGAACGATTGTTCTTTGCAATATCTCATTTATCAAAATTTCGTATTACCGATTTGCCGTATACAAGATTTGGATTTACGAGTATACTGCGTCAAAACGGTTTGACCAATTTTAACGAATTACTTTATTTCCATTTTATAGGCTCACGCCCATAAAGAGTATTAAATATCATTCCTCTCCTCCCCTCACTCTTAATTTTTGCATCGCGATTTTATTGGGAAATATCTAAATAATTTAACCATTCATTTTATATATGTATTCAATTTAGTCATTGACGTGAAGTCATTTCACATTAAATGTCGCATCACTATATCATTTTTAAGTACCTGCGTAAAATGTCGCGTCACTATATAATTTTTAGGCACCTGAGTAAAGAACTCTAATAACGTATTGCAAGCTTAAATAAATACGTTATATTTATTAACAATGAAATTAAATACGTTATTTATTAACAATGAAATCCATTTCATTGTTAATAAATATAAAGTATTTATTTAAGCTTGCAATGCTTTATTAGAGTTCTTTACTCATTATTACACTGAATTAACATAATGCGATACACATTATAATCTGTAAGTACAGAGGGTGATAAGGCAGAACACCGTTTCGGCGGATCAACAAATTATTCTACAAGTTTAAGCTTTATATTTATACTAGATGTCCGCCCCGGCTTCGCCCGTGGAACATATATAGCGCTCATCGAGATCCCGCACATATCCAACGGTGAAAAAAATTTAGAAATCGGTTCAGTAATTCCTGAGAATATCGCTTTCAAACAAAACACCTCTTCAGCTACCTGCTACGCCACCTGTCGGAAATTGGTCGTACCAACGGACGTACAAAAACGTACGAGATTAGCAAAGGTTTTATATTCAAGAGGTATGTAATCTGTGATATTCAATGACGCAATCTTAGACACGTGCTGTCATGTGTCATGTCAAAGCACGAAACGTACGAAAATTCAAAAAGATTTTGTTACATTCTTGATTCATGCTCCGCTTCTGAGTAGCGTTTTTTTCTATAGCCTTCCTCGATAAATGGACTATCCAATAGAAAAATAATCTTTCAATTCGGACCAGCACTTCCCGAGATCCTAGTGTTCAAACAAACAAACTCTTCAGCTTTATAACATTAGTATAGATACTTAGCTTACGACGTAGGCGAAAGAGGCTTAAAAAATAAACGAGGAAGATACTCCATAAACTTCTTACACGGAACACGGATAACCGTTCCAAACTTGTTATAAATAATATCAACGAAGCGGTTAAAGTTTTTAAGTAATTCGAGAAAGTTTCTCAGAGATAAAACAATTTCGGTAATTTTTACCACGTAAACCAGCTTAGCGGACAAAAGTTTGGTGCAAAAGTAATCCAATTTCTGGTGTATTTTGTAATATCAGCTTTTATAGAGTGGCAGGCGTTGTATTAGTGACTTTTATTATAGATGAGAATAGTACTTGACGACTTATTTAGGTCAGCAGTAGTAGAGCCGGGTCTTAAAGACTAAAGTGGTTTTTTTAAATAAAAATACGAGTACCTATGGCTGTTGTTCTTAGTTAACCATCGCTACCGACTGTACTTTGGGCTATTGTAGAAAGCGCAATATTCCATCAAACCTAAACTATACTTAAGCATTTACACAGACACATCTGAAAGCGTTAGTAAATAAGAACCGAAGTAAATTAGATGTCCAACCGAGATAAAGTGAGAATAATGAAGCAAACCTCCATATTTCAAACTAATTGTCTAAAGCTATCTATTTTTTTGGAAAGTCATATCGTTATAGAATATTTCAATCTGTGAAAAGCTTACGGTTGACCACCCCCTTACTTTTACGTTTACGTTGTTCATAATTTTCATTATATTCTCTTTACCTCCGGCGTTTCACAAAATTCTATTTTGTTAGAAGTAAGCACTATAAAACTACTAAGTACTGAATGTGCGAACTACACAGAATTATGTAGCACAAAAATGTGGAACCATAAACTTTCTTAAAACGGAATGCTAGGGAAAACAGAATACAACTGATTTTGTTCTTCAACTTAGAAATCTGCAGAGATTTATGTACATATATACATTTTGTATTTGCTGTAAATAATTGAGTATCACAGTACAGTTTACGAAAATTCTCTCCACCTGTTGATGTTTCTTGGCACAGCTTACAAGGCAGGATTAAGTACGATAGAGTAGCGTTCGCACCTTATTTCTAAAGAAACAATTTTTTTGTTAAGTAATGTTTTCTGTTCAACTATGAATATTCAATTACTTCATAGAAAACGGAAAATAGTCAATATTAATACGAAACAACACAGAAAGAATAAAATTAACAAATCCGTAAAATTTTTGTTAACGGTTATGGAAACCCTATATAAAACTAAACTCGAAATATGTGTATAGTAGAATCTCTTTACTTTGTACTTTGACAAACTTTGACAAAGTGAAAACCTCACAAACTCGAAAAAAATTGTGTACTCACTACTTAGTGTGTGGTGTACTCTTCCCTTCAAGCTCCAGACCGCCGGCGCCGTTGCTCGAAATTTTAACCCACTTTACTACTAGTCTATTAGAAAACTGACTTTAATTGTCATACATTTAAATATTGCGACAAAATTTACAATGGCGTTCTTAATTTTCGGAATATTTACCACGGCTACCCCGTAATAATTTCCAATTAATAATAAAGTATTGATTCGTGACAGATTAAAACAAGGTTTGAGAATAATTCTAATCTAAAACAACAAATCATTGGATAAAATTCTCTCAGTATTTCTCATTCTCAGTAAGCCATCTCTCAGCCCTCTGGTTATTAATTAGCAAACTTCAGAAACCTGTTAAATAACATCAGTAGCGAAAGAAAAATAAATTGAAACTGAAAATTAAGCTTACAAAATTAACAAATTTAAGGTCAATCTAACTAATTACAATAAAACTTAACAGAGATTGTATTTTCAGCGAGTCGCGCCCAAAGCCAAGATTCACAAAAGGGTCACCAATTTTCCAAATTATATTTTACTTTCGTAGTTTACCCGAAATCATTAGTATATAACGAGATAGCTTCCTGCTCTCTAAGCTTTAATTATAAATAAACAAGGCAAATACTCTTTCCAAAATCGCATTTAAATTTAATTTAACTGAGTTTGAGAAAATAAATAATTCACTGAGGACTTTTTGTGAACGAAGGTCGCATAAAGTTACATTGTCAATAACAACAGGTCTTTGTCGTACAACTCTTGTTGCTTTTACAGGGCTACACAGAAACGATGTAATAAGATGAAATGGGTACGATATCAACAACACAAAAAAATTAAGAAAGTGGGCTAACTCTAAAATGCTAAAAAAACTGTTTTATATAAGTATAAATCAGAGAAACTTACGGGGCGAGCATGAAATCTGTATGTTGCTAACCTACATTCCGGCCGAATACAGCACAATGTCAATCAGTTGTTTAAACATTAATTGTCCAAATCACTAGCTAGTATAATAGTACTCAGGCCGTTTTCCAGATGTATAATTTGTTACTCTTTATTAATCTGTAATGTCTCTGGAAACATTGCCCTATGAACCGAAACACAGTAATGTTTGCACATTACTGCTTGGCGGTAGATTAACTGGCAATCTTACTGAACTTCCCCAAACAGAATCTGCAAAGAGTCCTATCGCTACAAAATTTGAAAACGTCTACCGATTACACTTTTTTTTTAAGTTTTTTTAAGGCTTATACAAATAACGTGAATCTATCAATGGGACAAAATATGCTAGATCACATAATATAGGAAAAAAAATTGGAACGGAAAAGGAACATTAAAACAGGACACAAAGTCTATCTGTCAGCATACGTGGATTAAATAAACTAAAATCTCTTAATTTTTAATTAAGATATATTAAAAGTTAGCATATTGTTCTTTCTGAGCGGCAATGTAAGTATTTGCTAAGCTGCTGGGTGAAAGTAAGACAGGTTTGTTTGTTCCCAGCCGGAGTCTTGCTCAATACAGTCTCACTCAATTTAAACTTTGTAAATGTTCCCTAAACAAGCAGGAATTGCCGCATTACCACACACTGACGACAATTTACTGCTACTGCAAGCTACGAACAATAAAAAATGGACCAGACTCCATGGAAACACTAAACTGGTTTCAACCTTATTTTTCATCCGAATAAATGCAAATAGGAATATTGAATGGTAATACTCGTAGTTTCAGTAATGCAATAATTAATTTAATAAATTGAGTAATTTTAACCAACTGCCAAAAAAGAGGAAGTTTCTCAATTCGACCGTATCCACGATATATTTCTTTTTTATGTATGTGCGCAGATAATTTCGTCGTTTGGCTGGCCTGGTGGCTTAGTTGGTAGTAGGTCTGCCTGCGAAGCCATGGGTCGTGGGTTCGATCCCCACTCAGTGCAAATGTTTGTGTGATGAATTCAAATATTTGTACTGTGCCTGGGTGTTTTCTATGTAAAATAAGTATGTATTTAAAAATATATAAGTATTTATATCAGCTATCTGGCTTCCATAGTACAAGCTTTGCTTAGTTTGGGGTTAGATGGTGTTGTGTGTGAAATGTCCACCAATGTCATTATTATTATCATTGTTTATGAAAATATTATGTTTTTTTGAGCATAGAATTGGATACTGCCCAAACTCTTTCGCACTTAACCAAATGCTTTATCCGTGTTTTTCGCGTCAGCTCTGCTTGTATTAAAGAAGTATCACAATGTCAAAGTTTGTGCAACTCCATATAGGTACTACTAGACAAGTGCGTGAAATAATTCTGCTTCAATTCAAACTTATAATTAATTTAAAACCATGTTTATTAAAATACACATAGCTCCAAAACTATATCTGGATTCTTTATTTTTTCAAATAGGCGTATACTTTAAGAAAAGAAAAGAAAAGCTAGATTTCATGTCCAGTCATGCATTCATCCAAGAATACAAGACACTGAAATTTCAGCTTACTTTCGGCAAATTGGCAGTTATGTTAATGAAAATTTAACGATGGCTACAACGAAACATAATACTCGATAGCGGGGAACAGACATTTCGTTACGTACCTACCCCTTGGTGTAAAATTTTCTAACCTAACTTTACACTTATATGAATAAATTACTGGAAACATTTTCATAACAATTACGGTAAAATTACAGCATAAGCAGCCTACTAAATATTCCCACTGCTGGGACTCGAGCCTTCTCTCGCGAGGAGAGAGTCAAGGCCGTAATCCACCACGCCAGGCCAAGGCCCAGTGCGGATTGGTGGATGACACATGACCTCGAAAGATTCTAGCATGTCGATTTCCACACACGATGATTTCCTTCACCGTTTTAAAACGGTACATAAGGTACTGAACGTAATGCCGCTAACTTAATTTAGCTTAAGTTAGTACTGTAGTACTGTCTTCGAAATGACAATGGTGCGGGTGGGATTTTAACCCGGGAGCTCCAGATCGGCAGTCGCCGTTCTCCCTACTAGACCAGCCATAACTTCGTAGCGGTAAGATTACAACACTGAGAAATTAGTGTGTTTTATCTTGCTTTTTAAAGCAAAATAATGTTAATTAAAAAAATATGCCAATAAAGGCAAAAGACGTGTAAGCGTATTTCTTAATAGTGAATATTGTTTTTTTTTAACTGTAATAGGTTTTCACTTGACCGACATCTGGCCTGATGTTATGCGATGATGCGACTCACGATGGAGCGTGCTTACCTAGAAGAAACCGATTCACTCACGATTTGAAGACACCAAGATTGTAACTATCGGGGAAAACCCACTCAGGCTACGCATTTCACAACCTAGACGTTATTATCACAAACATGGAATCAAATCTCTTCATTCGTGTTTTTGGAACATCAACCACGAAACGAAGTCGCTTTTTTGAGATACGAGAAATCCGATGAGAGGCAAGAATCGGGTTGAGTGGCGTATGATGTGAGAGACCCATATCCAGCAGTGGACGAATACAAGCTGATTATGATGACGATAAGTTTGCATTTGACCATCATCTCCTTTGAAGTCAAGCAACGCTGCAGTCAGTAGAATTTAATAGCTATAATTATTAGAAACCAGTTATATTAGATGTTAAAAAACAGTTTAAAATCTTTGGGGCGAAAATATTTTTTCACAATATGCCTATTTGATTTAGTGGCGATGGTAATCGAACCCTTGCCGTTTGTATCAAAAGGAATAATATCTGGAAGCCGATTAATTGACTTTTTACCCGTTACCCTCCCAGAGGGCATCAAACGATTAATTTTCCTGATAATTTAAATTTCACCCGTGGCTATCGATACCTGGGCCTGTACTCTGTGATAGCGAAGTTAGAAAACGTTGAACGTACTCTAGCTGTAGTGTGGTACCGCAGATCTAAAGATTTAAACTATTAAATGCTTTCCCACTAAGATGGGCAATGCTACGTTGCTCTGGATGCGTTTGATTTGTTGCCAATCCTATATGGATTGGCATCCTATATGGAAACGCATAGCAATGGTGGAAGTGAATTTGACTAAGCTATGTTTCTTATATGAAGTGCTGCGTGTTATGTATATGCTATGGATGGGAATTACGGAGCTTGGCTGTCGCATCTTTGCAGCATTTTTTTACATCCTTTGCGCGTGATATTTATTTACAAGACTCAAATTAATTGATCAAAAGGCTAAAAAATAGGTTTTGACCAAAAAGTTTACATATACTACGTATAGAGTTAGATTTTTCGCACGGTTCCTTTGTATCAACCGTGAGCGAGATGACGTGCATTCCTTCTATGGTAACAGAGCGATGTGCCGCGACAAAAGTTTGACACTTCCACAAAAGCGACAAGGCAAGAAAGATGCTACCCATGCTCAGATGAAACTCCTAGCAGTGCTTTCGGTGTGAAGCGCTTGTGCCAACTCTATACGTAGTATATGCAAACTCTTTGGTTTTGGCCTTCTAAAGGTAGCGGTTCACCCGGAGACCGCGACACAGACCGCGACGCGAGACCGCGGCGGAGACCGAGACAGGCACTTGACTCTATAGAATTAATTGTATGGACGCCAGTTCGCGCTGAGACCGCGACAGGAGACCGAGACACGTGTCGCGGACTCGGCGCGAACTGGCGCGTCACGTGCCTGTCGCGTTCTCCGGTCGCGGTCTTCTGTCGCAGTCTTGTGTCGCGGTCTCAGCGCGAACTTGTACCTTAATAGCTTCGAAAATGACGAAACTTCCATAGGCACGAACTTTCATCTCTTTTTAACCACTTTCTTTGTTACAAAAGTGGTAGATAATTATACGTCGGGCTAATTGATGGTAACCATAACCATCGAGTAGTCACCATCGTGTCACTCATAGACACATGCAATATTAGACGTGTTGTTCTATTGACTAACTACCATGTAGTTTGCGTTTTGAGTTTGCTTGTACAGAATATAGCTCCCATATAGAAATTGGTCCAACTTTCTTGCTATTTAGCGTGGGTTTATACATTACAAACAAACAACGAAATATTTTTCAAGATTCAAGATAAAAAGCATTCTAGTACTATTTATATCGAAAAATATTACTAAAATATTTTGTAAATTTCTACTTCGCGGGATGATTAGGACACTCAGTATTTTAAGACGAGCGCTTCTAAAAGCAAGCATTCCGACCTTAGTACTGAGTACCTCCTCAGGTAAGTATGTAGGTACTAACTTTAACTAAACTAGTTTACATCTCTCTGCAGCTCTGTTGATAAATACATTTTATTTACATAATTTTGTAGTGGTAGGACTCCTAGCTGAGGAAGTCCGCCTGGGGAAGTACCACACCTTTGCCAGTTATTCTACCGCCAAAAAGTAATGTGAAAACATTACTGTGTTCCGGTTTGAAGGGCATTGTTTCCAGATAAATTACAGGGCTTAGAGATATAGCATCTTTTAACATTTCTTAGATCTTTGGTTGACGAAGGCAGTGCAGTGCTAGGTAATGATTTGGATTCTTCATGTTTCAATAGCTGCGTGTCACTGTGCTGTAATGTGGCAGGCATGTTGCTTACCATCAGGCACATGGCCTGCTCGTCTCGTCACTTCTTATTTAGAAATAAAACATTTGACAAGGTATTAGCATCCCGCGGTTTCACTCGCGTTTTCGTCGATCCCGTTATTTTTCTGGGACAAAAATAGTCTGTTTGTCATTCCACACTAAATGTCAATCCGATTAAAACGGGTCTTTTGTTTTATGCCATTTTTATTTGACTTATTTTCCCACTGACATTTACATATAAGTATCTGTCGTACTGAAAACGTCTTATTCTATTTTAAGGAACAGAAATGTATAAAAAGTTAGAATAATCATTGTTCAGCGCACGTCTTCTTGCGTAGGAGTTGCTCTGATCTAAACTCTTCAGCGGTAGAAATTTGCATACAAATCAACAATAACCTATAAAAGTGTCTATTGTATCTCTAAATGAGATAAAAATAATGACTGGAACTGGGTTGCCAGATTGGGGCCCCGACGACAATGCAATGGGTAATTTAACGATAACAACTCCCTAAGCCAATGGTGTTCATTTGGACATGAATGCTGGGAATCCCATTTCAATTTACCATAGCATTGTGACTCTTTGACGTATTCATTTTGATGGTTTGATATTTTTGTATAAAAAGTTAAATAATTGCTTTCTTGCAATTAAATGAAAGAAATATATGTTAGATAAATAATAAACGTGATATTGATGCTATTGAGGCACATGGCCTGTTCGTCACTCTATACTCTATATATATACTATTCTCTCTACTCTGTAGTCTTTACTCTGAGTATTGACTAAGAGTAAGTAGCATGCAAGATTTATTAAACTTACGACTTTAAATGTCAATACACGTTTTAGCTACTAATTCACCACGGCTTCTTATATACCCAAAGAGTTTGCATATACTATGTATAGAGTTGGCACAAACGCTTACACCGAAAACACGGGTAGCATCTCTCTTGCCTTGTCGCTTTTGTGGAATTGTCATACTTTTATCGCGGTACATACTCGTCATCTGCTTACGACACTGGGAAAAATCTAACTCTATACGTAGTATATGTAAACTCTTTGTATCTACCACTCGTATGTAGGTACATGCGAAACAAAACAAAACCCAAATTATGTCATATCTGCACTACCTACGAGTACAAGATTGTGTCGCTTTGTTTGTCCTCAATGGACTCCTAAACTACTTTACAGATTTTAATCAAAATTGCACGCTGTGTGCATTGTGATGCAACTTGAAAGATAGGATAAGTTTTTATGATGATGACGTGAAGGCGAACGCGCTAAAATCTAACTTTTTTTCCGTTAACTCTTCACCATCTTGCCCCGACACCTTGAAACTGGTAATACTGCATCTCTGGGTGTAAGTGGTTTACACAGGGACATGAATACTTCCGGCTTCCGGCATACGACTAGAACGGAAAGAGTGAGCTCACTCTCCCTAAAGATGACATAATTCCGCAACGCCTGAAATTTGGGAGGACACATCTAGTGGTTTATATCGATGTTCTTCATCATGTCAAACGATATTCATCATCATCAATGCCAAATCATTGGCATTTATTCGTAAATTCTTTGACTTTACTTTTGCGATAAGAACGTTTAGGCTTCTAGCCTTTGGAATTGCCTGAGTGGGTTTTCCGCGATTGTGACAACCTTGGTGTCTTCGAGAGTAGAGTTTTCTTTACAGATGAGATGACGGTCAAGTGTTAATTTATAGAAGATTAAAAAAAACAATTTGAGAGACAGGATGTTTTTTATTTCGATTAATGTCTTTATATGACAATATCCGAGCGAAGCCGGAACGGGCGGCTATATAGGTAGATAGATAGCTTAAATTATAAACAACATTTACTCAATTAGTACTCATTAGTATAAACATGAAAACATCCGACGTTCATTACCGAGCATGTTTTTTGCAGATGACATTGCATCATCGCTTGTCATTTCAGTAAAGGCGGGTGGGTACGTTTGTAATGAACACACGTATTATTGGTTTTAATAAAAGTTGTACAGTGGCAGTATCCTATTGTTTCAGCTTGAAATAAAACTGTGGAAATAATTACGTATTTTTATGGGACAAAGTTGGTTTTAAAGAACTTTTGAACATCGATAGTATCATAGTTTACACTTAAACTACCTACTATTTGCATTTGTTGCGTTGCCTGAGTGTGTTTTCCCGTTGGTTACAGTCTTAGTGTGTTCAAGTTGAGTGAAAACTTTTTTTTATGTAAACACGCTTCATCGTAGACCGCATCATCGCTTAACATCAAGCGAGATGACGGTCAAGTGCACTTTGACCATTATTAACTAAAAAAAGTTCACTTTAATACTTTTAACTACCTTTGTCTACTGACAGATAGATAAACTTTTACTGCACTTATAAAACATCAACATACTCCGCTAAAATCGATCTCTTCCAGGCAACATTGGAACTTATGTTCACTACTGAGTAAACATAACGATTACCTACTTTTATGTAATCTCACATAGACCTACTATTTTATTTATACTTATAGATAAAAAAGATACAGTTTCATTCTAAAACTATCTTTGGGCTATGCAGCCTAATTAATGTTTTCACAACTGTGACTCGGGGATTTTCTCGTAAGGAGAGAATCAAGAGCATTTAATCAACCACGCTGGCCCAGTGTGGGTTAGCCGATGATGCATGACCTCGAACATGCCGGTTTTTTCACAATGTTTTTCTTCACCTATATACCAATGGTGATCACAACTGTATATCAACACTTAGAAAATACACAGTCTACAGGCGGGATTCGAATCTGCAACCTCTCGATTTTAAACGGACCCTTTAAACTTTAGGCCACTGCGGCTTTTAATTCAAACAAGAATAAAAAAAATTGGTTGCCTGTAAAGTCGGTCGAAAGTTTTACGTGACAACGACTTTGAGTGGTAAAATAATTTTACGGAAGGGACGCGTGTCTTTCACTTTTTATGTCTGTCTCTCTCGCTCTTAGGCGGGCTAACCATGACCGAGTGGAAGGGACGCGTGCCTCTCACTCGCTCTCGTTGTGAATAACGTGAGTGGAGCAACGCAGTTTCTTGAAGTGCCACCCGGCAAACCAATTTATAAGACGTTGTCACGTCAAAAATTACCACAAACTTGCGCTTACCTGCACGAGCTAACCTTGGTAACTGTTTCTATAATGAAAAATATAATAATATTTTTATGAAGTACCTACTATTTGTTCAACGACAATCAATCCAGGCGTTCCCGGAGGAAATCCCAAGCATGATTGGTTTTGTTTCAATCGGTTGAAGTGGGTGTAAAATAAATACTTTACGTATTGATACACGTATGTCGTCATTACTGCACTGTATTAATCGTGGCGAGCCATAACACGCGAATAACTTACCACAGTTATACCAAAATAACCATCTTCGAACCATCGCCAAAAAGATGGTTCAATCTATTCAATAAGGGTAGAAAAATAAAAAAGTAGATTCATTTTTAACCGACCTCAAAAATAGAGGTGGTTTTTAATTCGGTTGTATGTATGTTACGCGTTAGCTCCGCTAATGGAATGACGTCAATTGACATCGATTTTGACGTTTTTTTTTTGTTTTAGTAGAATATACTTCAGAGGTCCCATATAGATTTTATCGGAACCATTGTGGTGGTTTTTGAAATATAATAAAAAAAACCAAAAATTTGCCTATATTTATCTGGACGATAATCCTGAATTTAATTTTAAATTGAAGTCGGTTTATGTTTTTTTTGGAGAAAATTAAATTATTTAAAGTGTAATCTTCTTAGACTGCATTGGCTCGCCTGAATTATCCTGTGTACGGCATGATTACGGCATTATGGTGAGATGGCGATCAAGCGTAAATCTGTCAATTACTAAAATGGTAGGTCTTCTATACAGGCATTTACATAGAAGATACCAATTCACCATCGACTTGTAGATTATTTTTAAGTTCCAAATAAATAAATTTGATTTGATTTGAGATACAAGGGCAGATCCAGTTTGGCTCCAGGGGGGGGGTCACATAGTCGTGGTCAAGTTATAAAACTATGCGATAAGCATATACGAATACTTGCTTTTTAATTAATGGTCCACCTAGGTATTGGTTCCAGCCCAGGAGGATCCTGACCCCCCATGAACCCCTGGATCCGCCCTTGTCAAGATAGTATTGCTTATTAAAATTCACTCAGGCAATGCGTTCCACAGTCCAACAATTCTATCTTTTACTCTCAATCTGAATGTATTATTGTTTATTCATTTGTCGCTTAGTATTGGCTACGCAAGGAATCTAATAACAACAAGTTTACCAAAAGATCGTTTACAAAGACATCTTTGAATAGATCTGTATTGAAATACGTAATATATTTTTTGTTTCGAGAATTTGTCATTTTTATTGGAATATCTACCTAAAATACCTACTTACTGGTTTGTTACAGACCACTTTGAGGTAACAGACATTGCGTTATCCATGATTCGTACCCAAAGATTACGTCAGATCAAGAAACACGAACGAAGGTCAAACGTTCATCTATTCGTACTGACCCTCTAAATGATCGGCTTATTATATGATACAAAAAACTGTTGCTCTACGGCCCTAGCGGGGAGAATCGCGACTCTACAGTCCTGATTCATGATAAAACATGTTGTGTTTCGAAACATAAAAAAAAACGTGAGGCAAATATTCCTTACTTAAACTATAACTTAAACTCACCTTAAAAAGTATTTTTAACGTGAAAATACCAATGTTATGCGGAAATACGAAATGCTTGAAGTTTTACAGTTAGAAAATTATATATTTAAACAAGTTAGTAATTACACATATGCAGACAACCGCAACGTTTGATAGAAACATTGACAAACAGCAACCTGTTTGATCAATGAATCCGTGCTGATGAATGAGAGTCTGAATTAGCGTTGATAGAGAAACCACATCCTATGATGAATTATTTTGGAAAAGTACGTGATACGCATTGGTATTAAATCAATTAAAAGGTTAACTGTATTTTTTTTAAACCCCTCAAATAATTAGTTTTAACACGCGTAAAGTCGTCTTTAAATCACGGAAAGTGTTCAAACTAAGTATCACTTTATACGAGAAATGTTTAACTTGTGTGAAAACAAGTCTTTACGTTGTGTAAAGTACGTGTAAAACAATTCATGAACCTTTATTTATTGGGCTGACACTACACATTTACATTTTGGCTGACACTTTCCAGCAAACTTTTAGTTCGAATCAACTTTTATCTAAAGATAGCGGTTCGCGCCGAGACCGTGACAGGAGACCGAGACACGTGTCGCTTTCTCCGGTCGCGGTCTCCTGTCGCGGTCTCAGTACCTTTACAGTTCTGTTAATAAATATGTAGATATTTTTTGTTTTTATTATCAAATAACTTATTTAAATGTTTGTGAATACAAACATGAATAGGTGCAATGGTTCACTTTTACATTGAAACAGTTAAAAATAAGTTATTCATTAAAACTAAGTACGCGAACCAAGTAGCTTTACTATATGTTGTACACAAAATGTACGAAACGCTGACAATAAAAAAACGTAGCGACATAGGTATCCAGAGTATCCACACTTCTTTTATATTTTTCTACCTAAGTAGAACTACAAATTTAAAACCAACGATAAAAACTCAGCAAAAAACTATACTCGCATTCACTTTCTTTTTTAAAAAACTATGTTTATCTCGTGTCGCCACCAAACTTTTTCCTCCATTTACACAGTAAAAGTAATTAGTGGGCAGAGTCGTAATTAACTAGGTTCGCAACTCGTGCCGTTGCATATTTTAGCATCCATCATGGCGGCTTGTCAACTGACAGTTTTTGGAAAAGCGCGCGCGGACTCCTAATCAGATTTTGGAACGCATTTAGGTCCGAATCCCACTAACAGTCCGGTGAAATTACAGCGCGTAATGTGATTTAGCTTCATGGTTTTGTGGGTCACGAGTGGAGTTCGGGCGAAAAGAAAACTGAAATGATGTTATGACAAAATACTGACAATTCGGAACGGTCATCTGAGCGTTTTAAAAACGAAACTAATTCGAAAAGGAAATTGGTATTGTAATTTGAGCTTAAAAATATATCAGTCATAAGCTTTACTAAGTACAAAGCTCAGCTTATACCTCGCGGACTGTAATTCAAAGTTTTTTTTCGCCAAATACATAATTGTACCTATGTTTTAATTGATCTCGAAAATATAGATTATGCTACGTAGGTACACGCATTTGTTCGAGCTGTAGTATGTACCTAGTTAGTATACACGGTGTGTTGACAAATATAAAAAAGTTACAGTCATAGGAACTGCTGATAGAAGTGAAAACTTATAATACAGAATTTGATAGCCTACTTCTGAAATTACGAGGGTGAAACCGGAAGGCGTGGCCATGGCCATGAGAATGGCCATGGTCCCTAGTTTACCCGAAGATTTTTTATCATTCCCGAGCGTGACGTTACAATTCACCCACGAAAAATCTGTCTTAGGCGAGCCAAAAGAACACTTCCAAAAAATGTTTCTTAACTCACATAGATACTAGTTGTTGCCTGCGTTTTAGTTCGTTCTATGTTTAATGGATTTATATAACAAATACAGAGTAATTACAGGGCTTAGAGATATAAGATCTTAGATCTCTCGCAGTGCAGTGCTAGGTAATGATTTGGGCTCTTCTTGTTTCAATTGCTGCGTGTCACTGTGCTGTTATGTGTCAGGCATGTTGCTTACCATCAGGCACATGTCCTGATCGTCTCGTCACTCTTTATTTAAAAAAATACATGCTTAGGAAATACAAGGAAATAAAAGATTTATATTATGTTCCAGGTCGCTTGGCGCATTTCCGCGCTGTATAGCCAGGGAGACGTTTTAGCACAAGTATTGCCCAGATCGAGGGTCTCTGCCATTTTTATTATCTTTATATTTAAATAAAGAACATTTTCCAGGTCTTAGAATATAAGTACGAGTACCTATTTCAATTCCAAATTCGAACCCATTTCATTCAACCGTGCCAACGTCATTGATTATGTTAGCAAAAAATAATGACGTTTTGAAAACCTGTCTTACAGTTTTAGCCGCAGACCATCAAACCCATAAAATCTCGCATTGTCCGTTTTGTAGGTACACTGTAGGTCCTGCCCGAAGTGACGCGAACGTAAAAACCCGTCGTTCCTTATTTTACCACAAATCAGTGGGTTCCCCTTACCATTCCTGAGACCGGAAAGTCCGGTCGCAATTAACTGGACCCTTGGGAGACGTTTCGTTGTGAGTGATATTATTTTCTTTGACATAATGCACTTTTACTGATTTAAAAAAAATGTTAAATGTTGTTTTGGGTTTTTATGAAAATTAAACTAGTCATTCATTTACAATTTTTAATTTATATCGAGAATTATAATATACAATTAACAAACGCACTAGTCATCCTTACAATTTTCAGAAGCTCTTCCTGATTTCTCTAGGGTACCATAATCAGGTCCTGGTTTCCTTATCATGATACTACCCTTGAAATATCTCTTTTCCATCAAATAATGAAATATCAAAATCGGGTCATAAGCGACGAAGTTATTCGCGAAAATACATAAAAAATATTTATTTGTTTATTATTATTTGCACAGTGTACATAAATTATTAGACCTTATAATTATAACTAAAATCTTAAACTATGTACACAAATATAAATATGTGATCTTCAAAAATCTCTAAGTATTACAATAACATAATAATAGGTAGCAAAATATAGCTGGCCACTATAGCATAGTATAAATAATATAAATAAATAAATAAATAAATATTGGTGGACAATTCACACACAACACCATCTGAACCCAAACTTAGCGAAGCTTGTAATATGGAGGCCAGATAGTTGATATAATACTTATATAGTTGTAAATACATACTTATTATACACAGAAACACTCACACAGTGCAAATATTTGAATTCATCACACAAATATTTGCACTTGATGGGAATCGAACCCACGACCCTCGGCTTCGCAGGCAGAGTTACTACCCACTAAGCCACGAGGCCAGTATACTAGTATAGTATTGTTTCTAAAAACAACGACGACTTTTGACATCAGTGTAGATAGATTCCTTTGGGATTTTCACCTCTCAGTCGTACAAAATTTGCTTTTCCCAGCTTTGTCTCCGTTTGTCGTTTATAAAATATCAGTCTTTCTACTTAGAAAGAAACTTATAGGTTATCGAGAGAGTTAATTTATCTGAGTGCAAAGGACGGGAATTCCCAAGTTTCTACGCATCTGCAGGTTGGTTCTGGTTTCCCCCATGAATACGCAGTAAAAAGCTTTATAGATATCACCTGGTAGTGGACCAAGTTTCACATTACCATAAACTAGTAGTAGTGGTAGGACTCCTAGCAGAGTCCGCCTGGGGAAGTACCACACCTTTGCCAGTTGTTCTACAGCAATACAGTAATGTGCAGACATTACTGTGTTCCGGTTTGAAGGGCCATGTTTCCAGATAAATTACAGGGCTTAGCGATATAACATCTTAGATCTCTGGGTGATGAGCGCAGTCCAGCGCTAGGTAATGAATTGGGCTCTTCATGTTCCAATAGCTGCGTGTCACTGTGCTGTTATGTGGCAGGCATGTTGCGTACCATCAGGCACATGTCCTGCTCGTCTCGCCATTCTTTATTTAAAAATACTAACAGAAGAAAAAATGGCAGTCATGGGGACTACCTGGGACATGGGGATGGAAATGAAAACTTATAATTTTAAGTACGAGTATTAAACAGCACACACGTCACCTGTGTAGGTACTGATATTACGCATGTGAGTGACGCAAAGTCACAAGCTTAGACACAAAAAGTCTAAAGTAAAAAGACCCCGAGTTGAGTATCCTCCTCAGAGGATACATAGAGTCAAGGTCCATAATAAGATCCATATAATTCGTCCAAGCGTCCACTGTCCAAATGCCAGGTTTGTGGATGTATCATGTCCACAAAAGATGTCTTTCTTAAAAGATTAGACTTTTTCGCCGCGTTTTCTTGCGATATGTCATGCACCAGCGAAGTTCATGAAACATCTCTAATTTCCAAAAAAGAAAGTCATAGCTTCCTATTTGTGTACAAAAAATCTTTACCTATTTAATGATGTTAAACTAATTGCTACCGCAGCAGCGTCGAGTGTTGTGGTACATAATTTCAAATTTAGTTGCTAATACCAAGCCTACAGCATAATTTACATTTCAAAGATAACGTTTAACAAGGTTCCGTATAAAAATTCTATGTTTTTACAAGTGCGTGCGTAATTGCGTTCCTGATTTACTTTTTTAAAAGCCTCTTATAATGTTGGGAGCTGGAAGCCTGAAATTACTTGATACGATGAGTTTTACATCGGTTTTCCTTGTGGCTATCACCTAAGTATATTATTTTATTTTTATTCTTTGGATGCCTAAAGTTTCAATCAAAAGATTTAGACGAAATAGTAGTTTTTATAAATGTTGTTACGATTTCCGCCTTCTGCGTGGCCCAAAATTCAGTAGACAGTAGAGACCACTGGAAGCCAATCTACTACCATAGAATAGATAATACTACTACTAATCCTATTGATAGGTGTTATGAAAGTAATAATTTTCTATATTTGTTCCTCAATGTGATGGAGGAACAACGATATATAGAAATATTGAACAACGATATAACGAAAGATAAACGATCCTTTCAACAACGGTTGAAGGAAACGAATTGTAATTTCGAACACAGTGATATGACAGTCTAAAGGAACACATGGTCTAAATTATCATCACGACAAAATTACAGTAACGGACACTACGAGTATGCAGACAAAACCGCATGGTGCTGCTACTAAGAGTACATACACAGTTCATACTTATATTTGTTCGATAACAGTTCTAGTTCTGCCTAAATCTATGCACAGAGACATGAGAACAGCTATACGGATCAAAACGAAATTTGAAACACAGATTATAGTCTTAAATAGCACATAGTCCATCTTTTCATCGCGAAAATCCTACTGGAACGGAAACTAAGCAGGCAAAACTACGGGACACTACTAGTATTTAATACTTAAATTTATCCGTAAACAATTCTAGTTCCGTCTAAATCTGTGCACGGTCCGTGTCGACATAATAGTGACAAACGGT
Source organism: Ectropis grisescens (assembly GCA_017562165.1). Lineage (NCBI taxonomy): Eukaryota > Metazoa > Arthropoda > Insecta > Lepidoptera > Geometridae > Ectropis > Ectropis grisescens. Next base: position 21,217,628 of record CM029773.1, read on the forward strand.
CCCGTCCGCTCGGCGCTCGTGGCGTGGAATCCTAAATCAGCAGGCTGCAATATCCCCGACAGGTGTTTAGATTCCATCCGCCCGGCGACGGATGCGTGCCGTTTGTTTCGGGATTTCCGATTCAATTGAGAAAAATAAGATGTAGGTACACTGTAGGGGCAGGCGTTAATGGAAAGAGGGTACGGAGGCCTCGCTCCAGCATTAACAAATGAATATGTATTGGCGAAAGTTACTAAGAGATAAAACACTTTACATTCGGACTCTTCATGTTCCAATAGCTGCGTGTCACTGTGCTGCTATGGGCAAGCATGCTGATTACTAAGAGGCATATGTCCTGCTCGTCTTGTCATAGTATATTATAAAAAAAATCAAAGTCTTTATTCATAAATGTAGAATATTCACTTCAATAAAAATAAGCTTATAAAAAAACTGAGACTGACATCTAGTATGTCTTAGTTGGTAGTAACTCTGCCTGCGAAGCCGGAGGTCGTGGGTTTGATTCCAACCAGAGCAAATATTTGTATGGTGAATACAAACATTTGTTCTGTGTCTCAGTGTTTCCATGTATAATAAGTATGCATTTACAGTTTTATGACCGTTGCTTAGTTAGGGGCTTGTTGGTGTAGTGTGAGAAATTTCAATCAATATTTCCAGCAATGTTTAATTTACAAACCCTGTGTTAAACGTAAATCACGTATAGAGAGGAGTATCGTTTGTGCTTCTGTACAAAACCGTAGAAGGGTCGCTGAAGAACCCTTTTTTACAGTTAATTAAACAAAAACAAATGAAAGTATATCTCATTCAAATTATGGGTTCTGTTGATGGGGTGAAAAAATCTTGCATCATTTGGACTTGTGCATGATCCTCTTGGAGTTTAGGTATATTTCGCAATACATTCACAGTGCAAATAATGTAATTCGGATTCTGAATGTATTGAAGCACAGACTAAGTAGAGTGTATTGAAGATTAAATAAAAGTACATTTATTTATTTTTCTATTTCGAAAAAGATTTTTTCTCTCACTTTAATATAAAGCATTCTTAAGCAATTGCCAGTGTTAAACTAAATTAAATCGATCAATCTAACAATACGCCGCCAGCATCCTGGGTACGCTTCCGATTGGTAGTGGGCTAGAACATCTTGATTATCTGTAGACCTACAGTGGTCTATGGATAATTCAGGTGGGCTTAGTGTAAGTAGTTGGTTATCTACCAATTGATTAGATAAGCTTAATGAGGGATTAGTAGGTATCTTAATATCTCCACATTTGTACAACAACCCATACAATATCATTTGTTAAAAATACCATACAAAAACATTCCACCAAAGTGCGGGTAACAGTAGTATCGTACGAGCATGACACTGCTCTGTTCGTCTTCCGAGAAATTAATGATAACAAAAAACCGGAATTCCTTCGGAAACTAAGAGCTTTGGAATGGAGATGAATCAAAAGGATCATAATAATTGAGTCAGGGTTAACCACCGAACGGTTCCGTAGCCTTAGTACAACTTTCTCAGTTGACGATGAAAACAGGCTGACGCAATATAGTATAGTGCAGTGATTTGAACTATTCACTTGAAATAGCTGCATTCATCATCGTCATCAGCCGCAAGAAGTCCACTGCTGAACATAGGATTCCATCCTAGATTTCCACAACGAACGGTCCTGCAGTCCTGCGGAACGGTTGTGAGGTCATCTATCCATCTAGTAGGAGGCTATCCAACACTGCGTCTTCCGGTTCGTGGTCGCCACTCGAAAACCTTTCTTTCCCATCGGTTGTCAGTTCTGCGAGCGATGTGGCTGTCTATTGCCACTTCAGCTTACTTACTCTTCGAGCTATGTCGACTACTTTCGTTCTTTTGCAAATATCCTAATTACAGATTCTGTCGCGCAAAGACACTCCAAGCATAACTCTCTCTCCATAGCTCGCTGTGTGACTTTGAGCTTCGTTATGAGACCCACAGTTAAGGACCTCGTCACAGTTCCATAAACCATCACTGGCAACATGCACTGAATGAAGACTGTCGTCTTCAGGCATTGGGGTATTTTGGTCCAAGATGTGCCGTAATGTCCCGAACGCTGCCCATCCGAGTTGTGTCCTTCGCTGGACCTCTTTGTCGAAGTTGTTTGTTGATAGCTGAATTATTTATGTAAAATCATAAAAAAAGGATTGGAAATAATGCCCGTCCAGTTACTGCTGTTTTCTAAACCAATATTGGCGTTAATTCCACTAAAATATTATTTTTCGAATATAGAGTGGCACTGCACTGCACTGCACTACACTCTGTTACTCTCCTCACTTGGATAAAATTTGGTTGCGGTCTATTTGGACTGAATGTTATATTGTACTAAAACCGTAATGAACAAATCTTAAAATGACCTTTTCCCATAAAATTTATATAGTTGTGTTATTTGTCCTGTAATTTATACGTCAAAAGCGGCCATCAATCGCCACTTGTATAAAGTACTAGATGCCCGCCCCGGCTTCGCCTGTGGTATATTATATAGCACTCATCGGGATCCCGTACATATCCAACAGTGAAAGAATGACTGAAATCGGTTCACTCATTCCTGAGAATATCGATTTCAAACAAAAAAACCTCTTCAGCTACCTGCTACGCCACCTGTCGGAAATTAGTCGTACCAACTCAGATTTAGAAAAAAAATTAGCAAAGGTTTAAATTCAATGCATAGATTACTGAAATTCAACGACGCAATCTTTGACTCATGCTGTCATGTGTCATGTCAAAGCACGAAACGTACGAAAACTCTCAAAACGGGAATATTTTTTCCTGATTTCGTTACATTCTTGTTTCATGCTCCGCTTCAATTAATAGTAGAGTTATTTTCCATAGCCTAAAGCCTTCCTCGATAAATGGACTATCCAATAGAAAAATAATCTTTCAATTCGGACCAGTACTTCCCGAGATCCTAGCGTTCAAACAAACAAACTCTTCAGCTTTATAATATTATAGTATATAGTATAGATAATGCTAAGCAATAAAATATATTGTTGAATAATTGTGTACGATAAATTAGAACAGCTCTCCTGGAGCAAAATAAATTGTATTTACTATACATTTGTCAGCGTTTACGTGACGCTGATAATTCTACATCGCCAGCATTCTAATAACGGTATCCTATTAAGGAAAACCAACTTAAATACAGTTGATAGCAGACAGGATGGTTGAAAGTTAGCCTTCTATGACGTCACAAAGTCAAGTTCGCGGCCGCATTCCATCCCTATTCACGATGACTAATGAACAGAACACAAGTAACTGCCAGTTTAACTTGACCCTAAAACTGGCAATGATTCTACGTGATTATAGGTCACGTTATACTGGCAATAGTTTTAAGCTCGCAAGCTATCGCAGGTCGCAATGTTAGTACAGATGACACACACAGCCTATGGGATTCACGTAGAGAACCACTGGTGCGCGCGAACTTTGGTACTTTCCTTGAGAAGTTTTTTTCTTGTTTGGTTCGACAAGAACCTTCTTTGTTCGGGTATTTTTCAATTGATGTGATACTTTAAAAATTGTTGTATTAAATTATTAGTGCTAAAAAGTTTTAACCGTTGACCACGTCGTTATATTTGTACTTTGGATTCACGTTGTATTGGAGATTGACTGGCGTTGTGACTCGGTTGGTAATAAGTCATCCTGCAAAGTTGTAAGTCGTCGGTTCGAAATATTTGTCTGATGAGATCAGACATTTTTTGTACATGTAGGTGTTTCTATATTTCATAAAATACACCATTAGTACTTGTGGGACGTTTTGCAGAGTCTGTCTGGAGTCTACCTTTGTCAATTATTGTACTACTGTTTCAATCCTTATAAAAATGTTTATAAAGGATTGTACTACGGATTGCAACCAGAAATATTACGGATTGCAACTGAGCCGATTCATCTTCGCGTTACGTCGCATCAGAGAAACCATCTCAGTAGAAGCGGCTCTCAAAGCCTATCACGGCTACGTAGGATCTGTTCTCCAGTATGGACTGATCTTATGGGGAAATTCCGCTGACGTTGACAGGATGTTCTTGCTACAAAGGAAGTGCTTAAGAGCAATAGGAGGCGTTAAAAAATTTGGATTCCTGTAAGCCCATATTCAAAAAGTACAGGATATTGACATTACCATCCATGTATATTAAAAGCTTATGCCTACTTGTCAGGAGTAACCCAGAAATATTCATAACAAGACAAGAGGCATCTAAAAGGCAGATGCGATCCAAAATCGGAGCAACAATCGAAACCCCTTACTGCAGACTAGAAATCTCCAAAAAAAACGTCTTTCAAATGGCCATAAAAATATATAATGTACTACCCAATGAAGTCAGAGAATTGTCCGACAAAATGTTTAAACATCGCTTACATAAATGGCTACTTGACCGGTGCTATTATTCGGTAGATGAGTATCTGAACGTGTATTGTGGTATTCCAATACAGCAAACTGTGAAGTAGTACGAAATACTCGATATTATAATTATCCATATCAGTATTCATTCATTGTATCTCATGGTGTAAATTTCAATTTCTGGCGATTGACAATGACATTGACTATATAGATTTAATTCTTTTTTTCGACCAAATTGACTAATTTATTTAATTCTAATCTTTTAATAAGTAATCAATCTGATGACATTGTAATTTAAATACATTTTTTGCATACCTCTCACGAGGAAAACATAATGGACCTAATTGTAAAAATGACACCAAATTTATCTACATATGTTTACGCAAATAAACCTCATTTCATTTAATCTGCCGTTTTTTTTTAATGAAATTTGTTAATGCAAGTAGTTTACTCTGTAGACAAATAGATAGATTACTTTTTATCCCTATAGGTAATACAAAAAAAAACAAAACATCATTAGTAAAATAATTAATAAAACATCAAATAACAATTGTATAATTAAATCGCTTCGAAATATAAATCTCAATTTTCTCCGGATCTCCTTGCTAACACGGAGTCTATCCTATCTGTAAACTGGCGACACTAAATACATATTGTCTCTAATGGCAACACTATACGTCTGCAAGTCTGGATTACAGGGCAGAGCTTAAGAGAAACTTACGTTCCTAACTACGCTCTTGATTGCTGTCCAAGGCGTTAAAACGTCACATACAGTTAGATTGGGATTAGAAGGTGAAATGTTATATCTTTTAGTGTACCTAGTTTATTTGACACAGCTTGAAAATAAAGAGTGGAAAGGAATGGGAGCGCTACATTTGAAGATATTGCCTTAAACTAATACCTACTATTCTCTACTAAACTAGTTGCTAGTTATTTATCACGAGAACGTAAATGTGGATATATAGAGGATAACCCGATATTTCGATGCAGTTGCAGTTACTATTATCAAGAATATTTTTTTTTTTTAAAAGTACCTATTGCGAAATGCATGCAACTTCACGTAAAAATAAAATGAAAACAATACTTTTTTACACGGCTTAATGTTACGACCAGTACCAAGTTGTCATATTACAGGACTCTAATTTCAAATTGAGAGTGAGTCGGTTTCTTCTAAGTAACGTGACATGTTGGACTACATCATCGATTTACATCAGGCGTGACGCGTGACAGTGGTCGTGCGTATGTCTGTACCTACTTGAGAACAATAACCTAAGAGTAAATTGAGTATTCAGAGTTGTCCCCCTATTATTTTCCATCCTAACATTACTTGGAAGAGATCGCTTACAGCGGTAAGGTCGCCAACCGTCGCACTACTTTACAATGTACTTATTGTTAATTTTTTGTGTCCTTTTTTCATATCTATCTAAACTGAAAGTAGGAAGGCAAAACGTAATACTTTATCAATATGCTTTATGATCTTTATTTGTAAGTCTGTCTTTGTGTCACGCGCATTCTTATTTTATTGTATCTAGGCATTTATTTCACCATTCTACCAGCTTACCGTGGTTTAACAGTCCCGGGTAATCCCGAAGGAAGATTCCCTTAGGGTATGTAGAAGTACTTTCCGGCCCTTTGACTGGCCCGTGTATAAAAACGTCAATCCATTGCTTTGTGCCGTGAATAAAGAAGAATAAAAAAGAACAATAAATCCACAAACGGATACATTTTAATATATTTTGTTAGGTGAGAAAGGATAGAAATATACGAGGATGGTCCTAAGCCGAACGAATGCTTTGGGTTCAACATTACGTAAGAAAAACTTGTATCATCGTATTCTACTAGGTATATTATATAAGCTGAATAACTGGTTTGGTCATATTAGTACAATATTACATTAAATAAATAAATAAATATTGGTGGACAATTCACACACAGCACCATCTGGCCCCAAACTAAGCAAAGCTTGTATTATGGAAGCCAGATAGCTGATATAATAGTTATATAATTTTAAATACATACTTACACACACGTTTTATTAAAAATAAAAAAAATATCTAATAGTACATAGGCTATTTTTAACGCGGGAAAACAACTACAACGGCCACTGCGCGGTAAAATAGTGGGGCCTTACTAGTATCGAAGCCTTACTACAAAAATCGAAGCTGGGACCGCGCCGGTGTGTAAAATTGCGGGGTGTTGTTGGTTAGATATTCAAGATATCAAGCCTTGCAAGCGTCAAAATCCTTAATGTTTATAATGTACTTAATCACGATTTAATTCATTTTTTATGTATAAGTGATTTTGTAATAGATTAAATTAGTTCACTAGAACGAAACTAGATGGAGCTGTACGGCATTAAAACATGCCAACGAAATGTGTGTGACTTTAGATGTGTCTGTTAAGGTTCATGTCTGCCTTCGGGTTAGTACCCGATATACGAGTACTACAGTTGACCAGCATTTCGGCAGCATTACAACCGCCGCGGTCACGAGATAAATAAATAAATATTAGTGGACAATTCACACACAACACCATCTGACCCCAAACTAAGCAAAGCTTGTATGATGGAAGAATAGTCTCAGTACGAGTATATTTTTGTTGCAATTTAGTTTGTTTTTAAATAATAAGGAGTGACAAGACGAGTAGGACATGTGCCTGATGGTAAGCAACACGCCTGCCACATAACAGCACAGTGACACGCAGCTATTGGAACACCATGAGTCGAAATATTTATCCAGCAGTGCATTGTGCTCGTTACCCGGATACAGAAGATGTTTTATTTCATAGCCCAGTAATTTCTCTGAAAACATTGCTCTTCAAACCGGAATAATTCAGATGTAATAATAATTGATAAAGGCTCTGCCTGTTAAAAAACAGTAAAATCTAACCCTAGACCTAGATCAATGACAGCAGTGGGGCAAAGGTGTTCACAATTATTATAGATTTGTATTTTTTCTGCTTATTTAAGTTGTTTCGCGTAACCCTATATAGCTTAATGAACAATGACTTGTGTTTGAAATAATTGCCATTGGCTTCCATTAGTCATTTTATAATTTAATATGTTCCGAAATTGCGTAAAGCAAAATCTATATAGAGGCGTTATTACATCAGCTCTAATCGCAAAGGGACCCCAAATCACTCAAAGTAGAAGTTACACCAAGTAAACTAATATAATATTCCTTGTATTGTAGTTGTGAGCTAACTGGTATACCTCTACATTGAATGTTAGATATAGGTGACGCAATAACAATACACTATCTCATTTGAAAAACAAGTTTTACTGGAATCATGCCTGATCTCAAAATCAACAGATGTACTGATATATAATTAAATTTTTTATTCATCATCCACAGCCTTCTCTAACCCACTGCTGGGTATAGGCCTCTCTTTTTCCATGCCATCTTCCTCGGTCCTGTGCCAATCGAGTCCAGGTTCGACCCGCGATAGAAACGATATCGTCGACCCATCTTGCAGCTGGACGTCCTACACTCCGCTTACCTTGCCTCGGCCACCACTCGGTCACTACTCCACTCCACCTGTTATCACCGCGTCTAGCAACGTGGCCAGCCAACTCCACATTAGCTGCATTACCGTAGTTCCGACGTCCCTAACGTTCGTTCTTCGTCGGATCTCGGTATTTCGGATACGGTCCTGGAACTTGATGCCAAGCATAGACCTTTCCATCGCTCTCTTTCATTTTTTTACTAAAACAATGAAATGCAACATTTTTTTAACTTAAGTACGAGTAAAATTTTAAAATTACGAGGACTCTGCATCAAAATTCACCTAATCATTATTTAGAACTACTTACCCATTTTTAAATAAGATATGTAACCATAACAATACTGCCACGCGAAAGGACAGTAATCACTCCATTATCAATCCAGTATTCTTGTTTAATCAGGGCAACCAATATGAGATTATCGGTTTGCCCAGTTGGTACAGATTGATTAACCTATTGATACACTGTAATGGGTCAACGAACTTTTGTCATGATTCTAAGCTTTAGTACGCAGTAAATAAAGGCCATCTGAGACAAACTTTCATAGATTTCTTTATAAAAAAAATATGTGTTATGACACTGTTAAGAAAATAATAGTTTTTTTTTCGTGAATAAAAAGTGACGAGACGTGCAGAACATGCGCCTGATGGTAAGCAACATGCCTGCCACATGACAGCACAGTGACACGCAGCTATTGGAACATGAAGAGTCCAAATCATTACCTAGCACTGCACTTCGCTCGTCACCCAGAGATCTAAGATGTTATATCTCTAAGCCCTGTAATTTTCTGGAAAAATTTCCCTTCAAACCGGAACACAGTAATGTTTGCACATTACTGCTTAGCGGTAGAATAGTTGTATTATTGGCTTGTCATTTCTTAAGCATTGAATTATAAAAGGGCTATTCTCAAAATAACTCAAAATTTTTCGGAAAAAAGTCTATCAGCTACTCCTACCCATCTGACTTCCAAATTTTTGCCTGGTGGGTATGGGGTGACCAGGTAATGGCGAATAACAGACGTGTATGTACTATCAGATGCATGTATCGCTCGCCCCCGTCACTATATATTTTACTAGGAAATATCGATAATAATGGTATATTAGTTGTCAATTCAAACGAAGGGCCAGTTTTTATAAAAATAAACTTTACAATAAATTTAATCGACAAGGCGTTTACGAAGTGTCTTTATACTCCAGTTATACGGGTATCCAATAAATAGTAGACAAGTCCCAATTTACTTGCTAAAATTATACTCATAAGTTTAAATTACCAGTGAATCCATTACTCGGTAAAAACGCTACCTACTAAAAGAGAAGTAACATGATATACCCTAAATCTCTTCAAAGGTTCATGCAAACGTGTAGGAAGAACTTTGTAAACAAGAGATTATACATTTTAAAACGTTTATTTTTAACGTATAAAGTTTGGATGCTTGTTACTCATTCACGTCGGACCGGCTCAACGGGTAGGGCTGACATTTGGAAAACTGTTAAAATACAAGCTGGAATGGCACATAGATTACTTTTATCCTGGAAAAAAAGGAGAACGAGAAATACACAGGTAAAACCACGGGGCGCAGTTAGTCATTTATATGGCAGAACAACTTCTGCAGGAACCGATAATAAGTAAACCTATGTCATTAAATAACTAAGATCAAATGTTTAATGTTAAAATTTTCAGATAAATACGAACGAACTTACATACTTATGAACTTATTGTTTTATTCTGTTTGTTTAATAATAATAGATAATTAAACCTAAAATAATATGAAAAATAATAAAAAAAAACCATTGCAACATTATTAAATAATGTTAAAATGATAATAACAGAACAGTTGCAACATGTTTACCTAATTCATGACGAGATCAACAAACTTTGTTTCACTAAATCGGAAATTCATCGTTTTAAAATTACGCAATATCGGACATCCCTAAGCTCACATCGCATGCATCAGATAAAGCTGTGCTGCGGCCGGAACCGGCTTTCAGTATCGACAAGACGCCGGAACGCATCGTGCGTTCAATTACCTACTAACTTTCTTTCAACTCTATAATTATCGACGTCTGTTTCGACCCGCCGCGAAAATAGCACAGTCAATTAATCTCAGTCATCGATAAATTAAAAACTACATGTGGACATCACTATTATCTACATCAACTTAACGGTTGCACTAGAACAATCAAATAAAACTAAAGAATAAACGAGTGAGATAACGAAGAAATATAGGTTTGAATTTTTGAAACCTCTTCCTTTTTTGTTTAGATATTCTGATCGAGTCGGTTAAAATAGTGAGTGAAGCGAGTGAACATTATAATTTGATTGAAGAAATGAAAACTTTCAAAAACTTCCAGTGTGTAGGCTTTGTGAAGTGATACAATGAAGTTGACAACAAATTTGTAAGTATAACCGTCCTTGCATTTCTCAATCGAATACTCTTATTTTGTTGAGTCATTTGATGAGCTGAGTGTAAGTAATTCTAAAAAGGTAGGACTGGGGAAGTACCACACCTTTGCCAGTTATTCTACCGCCAAATATACAAACATTACTGCGTTCCGGTTTGAACGGCCAATGTTTCCATTGAAATTACAGGGCATAGAGATAAAATATATTATGTCTCTGGGTGACGATCGCAGTGCAGTGCTAGGTAATGATTTGGACTCTTCATGATCCAAAAGCGTGCGTGTGCTGTACAGTTATGGGCAGGCATGTTGCTTACCATCAGTAGCATATCCTGCATGTATTGTCACTCTATACTATAATAAAGTTAAATACTGTTTTCATTGTGATTAATTTATGTAAATTAAGGCTCTGCCCACAAAAAGCGCTTTAGTTTCTGGGTTTCGTATTGTAGTACTTACTTGAGTATATTTTTATTGTTTGGAGGACAGAATAACGAAATAAACATGCTGAGGACTTGGTAACCAACACTCCTGGCGTAACAGCATAACATTAGCAACGGTAGTATAGCAACCTATTTTCTAGAACATTTTTTTTCAACTGACTTTAAGAAGAAGGATGTTCTCATTTCGTATTTTAATATTTTTTGTGTTTTTTACTCCCGATTACTTGAAGACCTCTAAACCGATTCGAAACTTTGACTGCGTTTTTGTTTGGACCTCTGATAGAACGGATCGGGTTGAAATTTGAAACTTATATCGTAGTTTGGAATGCATTTTGCTAGTTTTTATTACAGGAAAAATGCAGCAACGTAAAACGTAAACGTAAAAACGTAACGCGGGTAAAACTGTAGGGCGCAGCCAGTATATCTAAAATTTAAATAAATCATGTTTAAAATTTATTTCCATTAAAACGCAAAGATGCTAAAAACATAAGCTGCCCACTAAATGTTCTCACTGCTGGAACTCGGGCCTTCTCTCGCAAGGAGAGAGTTAAGGCCATAATCCACCACACTGGCCAAGTGCGGGTTGGTGGATGACACATGACCGCGAAAGATTCTAGGTACATGTCGGTTTCCTCACGATGTTTTCCATCACCATTTTTAAGTTAGCGGCATTACGCAGATGACTTCGAAAAGACAGTGGTGCGCGTGATGGGATTCGAACCCGGGGGCTCCGGATCGGCAGTCGCCGTTCTCCCGACTAGAACAGCCGTAAAAAGCTAAAAACATAACTTCATAGAAATACATAAATTCTCCCATTCAAAATAATATTGTAAAACTAAATCAAACTTCACACGATACGAATCTTCGAATGTATTATTGAGAATCAGACCTTTATCAAAACTCACTTAAGAATTTAAGATGTTACTGGAACAAAGGTCAACATGACGCAAACAAAGGGAGCATCAAAATGGATAAAATATCAAAGAAATGAAAACGATATTTATGGTTTTTTGAAGTGAAAACATTTACCGTTGAAGACTTTTTAAGGATAATGTTATGGGCTCGAGTTCCCGACTTGCAATTTAACTAGAGAAATGATAAATCCGTGCTCAAACATAACTAAGCATCGGGAAAGTGAGATACCCTCTAATAAAATAATTCATCTTCTTTACAATGCCAACTAGTAGAAAGCGTCAAGTTAAGATCAAAAACATTTTTTCTTGTCCTTCTGTTTCATACATAGTAAATTAGTGTCGGGGCTATTTCTTAAACTTATACCTAAGCCATAGAATAGCTAAGCATAAGGTCGTAGCCAAAGAGTTTTACATATACTACGTATAGAGTTAGAACAAACGCTTTACACCGAAAGCAGCAAACATTACTGTGTTCCGGTTTGAAGGGCAATGTTTCCAGAGAAATTACAGGGATCAGAGATAGAACATCTTAGATCTCTAATTTACTAACTCGGCCACGGAAGTTAGGTTAGGTTAGTCAACTTGGGGCATTACCACACCTTTGCCAGTTATTCTTCCGCCATGTAGTCATGCGCAAACATTACTGTGTTCCGGTTTGAAGGGCAATGTTTCCAGTAGAGATAAAACATCTTATATCTCTAGGTGACGAGCACAGTGCAGTGCTAGGTAATGATTTAGAATTTTCTTCTGCGTGTTGCTGTGCTGTTATGTGGCAGGCATGTTGCTTACCATCAGGCCCACATCCTGCTCGTCTCGTCACTCTTTACTATAAAATACTAAGATTGTATTAATTGAAATTAAACCCCACTCAAGTAACGCACGCCACTTAGGTTTTAGCTTGGTTCATGATTTGGGAATTTAGTATATCCAGAATCGTGTGAATTAATCTACCTATCTATGGTCAATAGAGACATATGCTCGAAAATGGATGCCATAACAAGTACAACGTAAATATAGCAAGATTTATTGCAGTTATTCTTTATCAATTGATTGACATTGATGGAATTGTTTACATTAATTGAATTGTTGACACGCAATCAATTAGCGATGATTGGTGACGGGCTCCTTCAACTTCCAGATAGCGACCAGTTAATTTTAGCATTTAAATGAGATAAATACTCGTATTATTATTAATAAGCAAGTCGTTATTAAACAAATATAAAAAAGAATGATAATTAAAAAGTTGAGTGATAGATTTTTTTTATTGTGTAACGTCTGTTAGTTAATTTATTGACTGGTATTTTTTATTTTATTTATTACGTATACTAATGCAGTATTAAAATTTGAGCCTCAAAATTTTTGTAGTACCTAAGTGTGGAATGATATGTTAATACTCGTATTCAATGACGTTTTATCACATATTACCTATGTTTTTTATAACTCTGTTAAAACATTATTTTTTTCGATTCGTTCTTTAAAAGTATATTTAATAAAAAAAAATTGGTTGCCTGTAAAGTCGGTATACGGGCGAAAGTTTTACGTGACAACGACTTTGAGTGGTAAAATAATTTTACGGAAAGGACGCGTGCCTTTCATTTTTTATATCTGTCTCTCTCGCTCTTAGGCGGGCTAACCATGCCCGAGTGGAAGGGACGCGTGCCTCTCACTCGCTCTCGTTGTGAGCGCATAACGTGAGCGGAGCGTAACAAAGTTTCTTGAAGTGTCACCCGGCAAACCAATTTATAAGACGTTGTCACGTCAAAAGTATATTTAATAAAAAAAAATCTCACGCAACTATGTATTTCGCTTAATCAGACGAGCAAAATGGGTGCCGGAATATTTCATACAAAAAAAAAGAAAAAAAATATAAGTTTGGTGGTGTGTCACAAACTTGTTCTGGCATAATGGACAGACCATTATGCCAGAACGCCAGGTAATATTCTGAACTGAGGAGTTTAAATTATTGCCTAGCACTGCACGCGGGTCTCGAAAATGTAAGATCTTTTCTTTGACCGAAAATTAAGTAGAACACTTGTTTAAGCACGAGGATATTATTTGCCACTTGATTGTTTGTACTTTCCAACAACGTACTGAATTGTCCGTACGTAATTGACCAAAGAAAATGAAATTAAATGTAGAGTATACAATATACGTAGAGTAGCGAAATGTAGACTAAATTATAAAATATAAATCGCTTATTCGTAATAACGTCAATGTATCAAACTGCTTTGGCCCAATTTTTGTTACTTTGAGTTCTTTTCACATCCCATAATTCGAAGTTTAGATAGATTGGGCTTTATAAGTGCTACCAGCTTATCTGTATAACGGTCAAACACGGAACTACTGACGCCAACAGGACACAGACACAGGCGTTGCCTAATTGTGTAATAGGTGGCAACACATTTCGATCGTGACGCCATCACAACATTCCACAGATAAGTTGGTCTCAATGTACCCAAAAATTGGCTTTTTTATTCGTGGAAAGTACGGAGGCTAGATACAATAGCAACTAAATATAACCAATAAATTTCTAGCCTGACATATAACTTGACGTTTCAATTGACATTACGAGGCTCTTAATAAAGAGGTTAGATGTTCAATATTTATGCCATTTATCTCGCAATAAAGGGGTAATTGCAGTTTGTATGCCGGACTGGTGCCAATGGAGAAATATGATGGGGCAACGGCAATGTGCTATGTCGTGAGTTATCTTCGTCATGTTAGCGCAGGGATTATTTATGTTGTTCTCATTTAGTAAGAATGACCGGAGGACGTATAAATAAGTGCCTGTAAGTTTATTATAGGCATATCTTTGTATGCGGGGTTAGAAATGTACCACCAAGCATGAATGTGAAAAGATCAATGTGTTCCGGTTTGAATCGCAGTATTTCCATTGAAATTACAGGGTATAATGATATAACATGTTATATATCTGGGTAACGAGCGCAGTGCAGTGCTAGTAGTAGAGATTTGGAGACTTCATGTCCCAATAGCTAAATAGAACTGTGGTGTTATGGGCAGGCATGCTGCTTACCATCAGGTACATGTCCTGGTCGTCTCGTTGCTCTTCAAGAATTAGAAAAAATCAAAGCACCTCTCTTTTTATTATTATACGAGTACTTATTACGTAACTAAGTAATAAGATGGTAATAAGTAACTTTTACAAGGTTGGTACTTTTATGATGATTATTAATAAAGAATGAACTTATAAAAGAAATTAAGTCTAGGTAGGCTTATAAATAAAAGTAGCCTGGTCAGAATAAAAAACCATTACAAAATATATTATACACTAATACTGAGCTGTATGTATTTTCACCGTATTAAAAATACGTAACAAATAAGCTGTTTAACCAAACTAAGCCCAAAACAAAAGTAAATTTGTAAACAACCGCTTATATTAAACCGCGTCAATCGCCTAGTAGGTACAACAGACTCACAATAGTGATTACGTCCAATATAAGACTTTATTGGATAAGTCCTCAAAAAAAGTCGTCGGATGAAACAAATCCTCCGACAAACACGCTTCTACCTAGCTAAGGGTCTGGCAGACTGAGATGCCTAGTCGGTTTTACTCTGTGAAGATCCCGTAGGATTACGGCCTCTTTGCTTTCGCTTAATATGTTTTAAAAATCAAAGTAAGCACAACATTTCCATTACATTATTTCACGTATAACACAGTAACAAAACAAGTATGTGACAATGTATTTTATTATTGAATTTTCCACAGTAAATGATATCGAGACAGTAGCGAGCAGGACATGTGCCTGATTGTAAGTAACATGCCAGCCCATAACAGCACAGTATCACACTATTGGAACATGAAGAGTCTAAATCAATATAAGGTATTCAGAATATTTTTATGCCCTATAAACTTTACCCTCTAAACTGGTAATGTTTGGACAATACTTCTTATCGTTAGAATAACTATCAAAAGTACTTCGCCAGGAGGACTATGGAAAGAGTTATGCTACTATAAAAAATATTGTTAACAATGATTTGGGGTGAAGATAACGATTTTTTTTTAAATAAAGAGTGAAGAGGCGAACAGGACATGTGCCTGATGGTAAGCAACATGCCTGCCACATAACAGCACAGTGACAAGCAGCTATTGTAACATGAACCGTCAAAATCATTACCTAGCACTGCACTGCGCTCGTCAACCAGAGATCGTAGTTGTTATATCTCTAAGCCCTGTAATTTCTCTGGAAACATTGCCCTTCAAACCGGAACACAGTAATGTTTGCACATTACTGCTTGGCGGTAGAATAACTGGCAAAGGTGTGGTACTTCCCCAGGCGGCCTCTGCCAAGAGTCCTACCACTACTAGGTGAAATAATAAATATACGAAATCTGCACAAGAATTTCATCGCTAGACAATAATTAAGTCTTGAATCCGAAGTACAAAGAAATAAAACCATGACGCAGTATGAATAGCCCTCAGTTATTATATAGTCTTAGCTTGAGGCCGAGTCTGTAATCTACGGCGCTCTGTCATCAAACTGTTGAAACTTTTTGTGCTTTTGAAGGGGAGTAGGCGTTTGATACGCTCAATACATATTAAAATGTACTTACGCCGTAAATCTGGGAAACGAGGAGCTGGAGACTGCTGTACGGAAGTATCTGATGAATACTGTATACCTTTTTGGGTAACTGAAGGTTTGAGAGATTTAGGTTAGAAAACAAAAACTATTTATTAAACAGTTTTTACAAAATTGAAATAACCTGATTTAGCTTATTAGTTTTGGTATTATTAAAAAAAAATTTACTCCATTAGGTAAGTACTTAGTCGGATCATCTTTTGCAAGTAAATAAAAAAGAAATAAGACGCTACAATACCTATATTTACAATCAAAAACACAACAATTACGCAAAAATACCTACTAACTCAATAGAGTGCCGATGATACCCATACTTAGCTTAAATTTGTATGGGATTCATGAGATGGTCTAGACTAAGCAACGTCAAATACGACTTTACAATATTAATGGGATAACGGAATAAAAAAAAAAAATCAAAATAGTAGTAAAGCGTCAGGGAAAATCATCACAAAAAATCCTTCTCAAGAAATGGCAATTGATGGTTCCCTAAGAAACCCAACAATGCAGGAAGAATGGCACGCGAACACGCCAATTTCTTCCATTTTCATTCATGCCGAACGTCACTGAAACAATTTACGTGTGTCGTCCCGGAAAACTGCAGAATCCACATGTAATCTCCAAAAAAGGCTTCCTGACAATCCCTGAAGGGACGCGTAACTTGTAAATACCTATACCTTATCCCTATACCGAATAATCCACAATAGTACGGGAAAATGTACGCAAAAAGGTTTGGTATGCGCGGTCCTGTCCTCAAAGTGTGACCTTAGTCACATTCTTCGTGAAATATTACTCTTATTGCCTTCTAAACACGCATCGTGTAGATGTAATGCGTACTTATCCGAATATTTTCGTGTTTTAAGTTTGGCAGTCGTGAGTCGTCTGATTCTATTATTGAAAGCGTTTGAAGACCTTTGAAATTGAAGGAGGCAATAAAATTAATACATAGTACAAAATTTAAGTTAAAATTAAGACATCGTGGTACTTTTGTAATAACGTACAAAATGTGACATTATTTTTAATCGGGTAATGCGACATGAATTCATACAGCGTAATAACTAATGATATTCAGCAAAAGAGAAACAACCTACAATTAATTTTTTTTAAAGGAAGTCTTTACCTTTTACTGTTTTATACTGTACACCAGTACCATTAATTACTGTATATTTACCATGGTTATATGATGCAGCGACTCCCGATATTTCGAAGTAGTTTCACGCACCACGTTCATGAGTAAAATTCAACAAATCATGGATTCTTTTGGGCAAGTGCTCCATCATGGATCGTTTTGTCACTTAGCATCAAGCGAAATAAAACTCAATACAAACCTATTAACAATAAAACAAATTAAAAAGTACCTACCTAAGTATTTACGAATAAACGCGATCGCAAACGTAGTCGCCTTTCTCTCGATTAGATCAACCCTAACTTAATTTGACAAATTTTTGTATAACATCTGTATCATGCTATCTGACCTACAAACACCAATAAAGATTTGATTAAATTGTATTTGAGCTCATCACGTTCGATTCATTGCGTGTCACTGTGCTATTATTTTTGGAGTTCCGTCGTGTTAAATAATTTTCGTGTGGTTCTCAACTTCAATGTTTGCACGTTTATTTTCTCTGAATAAACCGGCCTCATATATTGTTATTTCATCCAAATTTAGCCAAATATCTTCTGCGGCCTGTCCAAGAAAAACAGTACACTAATAAAGTGAATACTCGGATGTTATTACACAGAATAGCAGAAGGTGCAGAGATATGGCTCAGGACGATTCACTTTCTCAGGACTAACTTTTTAACCTTCTCAATCTAAAACTGCTGCAATAAATCTCACTTGATCAGCTTAGATTAACTTGTAATGACGCCTCGAAGTAAAATTTATTGTTTGTCAAATATTTATAACTTTCTACAAACTTGAAACGGCAAAAGTTGAGACAATTCACTATGCTTCTTTTAGAAACGTGTATATTCTATAGTGACGCGGTTTTCAAGAATCAATGCTTACAAACCAAAGACTGAATTTATTAAAACATTGGTACACGTACATAAGAACATCAATACGAATTTAATAGCTCTTTCTTTGTACGTTTTCTCATCAGTAATATTTTTCTGTCGGCCGTATAATTGCGGCTGCGAATCGCGTCTGGCATCCCACCAAATGCACCAATTAGTGCTGATTTAAATAAGCAACTGAATTTGCAGTGTGGTTGCGTTTGAACACAAGCAATAAAAGGTTTTAATTCAGCGAATACGGGAAAGCTTGGCCGTTTTAGTCGTGAGGCCGTGAGTTTTGGCATAAGCAGCCCGTTTATGTTCCCACTGCTGGGACTCGGGGCCTTCTGCAACAAGGAGAGAACAAAGGCCAAGTAATCTATCATACTGGCCAAATACGAGTTGGCGGATGACACAGTTCCTCAACATATGAAGATTTCACAAACTAAACATTTCACAATACGATAGTAATTATCGCACAGATAAGTGTTAAATAACATATATGTATCTATTACAAGTTAGAAAAGAAGAGTGCTAACTTATAGGTACTTAAACTACCCTTGTAGGAAACATCACAGGGTAGAGCTAGTCGAAATAGACTGCGATAACAAAGGGAAATGCGATTTGCCTCGTTAACCGCAGTAACACGATAGTCGTGACAAAGGCCCGCAAAGGACCTGCGTCGCAAGCGCCAGGGCCGGAGCTAGGACCCTAAAATGATCGTAGTTGTTAGACTTAGAAAGTCGAATTATTTTTATCTCATAAAACTATACCTTTGTATTTGTATTCCACTAAGCCCGAAAGCCCCGAAAGCTGTCGAAAACTGAAAATTCAAGCTGTTTCGAGAAAATCTTTTGTTCTTTTACTTTAAAATTTTAGCCATTCTGATTTTTTTTTTTGTTATTTTTAATGGCCAGAACGTCCAATTTCACGATCTTTAGATCGTAAGTTCGTGTCTCATTTACGCCTTTGAGTGTTATTCAAATATGAGCGAAAAGAGCGGTGACGCTAAACAACGCCTCCACAAGAAAAAAATATTAAACTGGCATGAAAGCTCGATACAAATGAATTCCTACATACTTAAATAAATAAACAAGTACTCATATTGTATAATTATGCTTCTACTTTACTCATTGAAATCTAAATTCAAAGAATAAGATCAGAATTTCTTGGAATAATTTCATATACTAACTACGTCTTCCTAGAATAACCAAAATACGTAGCTAAGGTTTTAGTAGAGGCTTGCTACAATAAATCAATGATATTGCCGACTCTCTCCTAGAGTACGACCCTGGAAGGGAGGCCTGTTCCCTGTTGTAATCAGATACTAAGAGAAAATTCTTGCTTCGGAAATTCTTTAATGTGCTTTGAACATAAGATTCTCACTTACAGAATAGAACTCTTTTTTTGAGAAGTTTTGTTTGCTTTCAAAGTTGTACATAGTACCTACTTACACCACTACTATAGTATTTACTACACCAGTAATTTTTATAGGTAAACTAGCGTCCCATTCCAATTTCGTTTGAGTGAACAACTAATCTATATAGCCTATCGGCGCTCCATGTTTGAGACTTATGAAACTTATGATAAATGATAATATAAGCAGTCAGTTTATTGTAATTATAAACTAATGAAACCATTCATCGAAATATAAACAAAAACTAGCATATCTCTCAAGTTGGACCACATTATCCAATATCCATAAATGCTAACTTTTGTAAAAGTCGTTGTAAATTGGGAGAAACCAATGTCCAGCAATGGACGACAAAAGGCTGGCGAGGGTGACGATGAATAAATAATGTTAGACGCTTGAACTGTCTGTTAGAAAAGGAAAGGATAAACGAATGTGTTGTGTTTGTTGCAGATCTGAATCGTGGCGAGTATGCGTGTGGCTGGCAGTAGCGGCGTGTGCGTTGGCCGCGGCGAGCGCTGCGCCGGCGCAGCTGTGCGCGGGCGCAGGCGAGGACGACCCGCGCGCCGCGCGCTTCTGCCAGGCGCTCAACACCTTCCTCGAGCTCTACGCCGAGGCTGCCGGGGAACAGGTGCCGGAGTACCACGGTACGTACCTTACAGCGTAAAGCAATACAAAATATAGCAGTGCTGTACCAATGGTTCCCATACAGTCGCAGAATAGCTGCCAGGCTTTGCCCTTGGTATAGGTATACATGGCTTTTAGCATTCAGGGATCACGGACAAATCCAACCACAAAAGTGATGAAGAAAAGCTGTTGCGGGCAACGGAGTTCGGAATCATACCTTAAGCAGCTCAGTTAATATTCCCACGGCTGGGACAGGACACAAGAAGTCTAGACCATTCACCAGACTAGCCAAGTACCGGTTGGCAAATAATATGTTTCCTCGTAAAACGTCTTTCATCAAATATGCTGATTTCCTCACGATATTTTTCCGTCAACATTAAAGTCAATGAACATCGTCATTCATCAGTCAAAAGTCAACACGTCAGTCATCCTAATTTCAAAAAAGTTCGAAGTTTCGAACTCCGACTGCAACACTGAATATTTTTCTAGTTAAGTATACTTTTTTAGCTTCGACATATTCCACAAAAGATATCTTGCTCTCTTGGCCAGCAAATTGGATTATAACCTTGATACTGTCGTTTGATTCTGATAAGTACTGTTATTTGTAAGAGCCTCCTCTCGGTCCTAGCATAACGAAGTGACATTGTTTGCGATAAGAGAGTTGCGAGTTGTTTTTATAAAACGTTTTATGTTGTCTTCAGCTCTGATGCGTGACTACCCTCAACTCCTGGACTCGGGCATGAAGCGACAAGACGTCGTGCACTCGTTCCTCCGCTTCGGGCGCCGCCGCTGACCGACCGCAGCCCCCTCACACCCCGCGCGCCCCTCGCGCGCCCTCACCCGCCACTAAACGAAGCATACAACTCTATCTACCCTCTTTTAGTTAAGAATTAAAGTTATTTCGTCCAAAGTTCCTTCGAGACGACAACAACGCGTCTCACTAAACCTCTCCCAATTTATCTATAAGATTTAGACTTACCAATGAAATGTACTTAAATTAAAGTATTAATAGTTTTAAGGTTAACAATCTTGTTGTCGACGTTTTTTTGGCATTTCATTTGTAATGTAAGTCAATGATTATGATGTTTTAAATAAATAATGTATTTATGACGAGCTTTTTGATTTTCATTGCCCGTGGATCCTCAGAAAACATACGAATTGATTATAAGGATGGATGAAAGGCTTTTGGTTGTGGCAATTGACAAGTTTTCATATTTCACAAGGCTATGAAATTCCAAAACCATTTCGAGATATTGCGATGCTGATGATTATGCTTATTTTTCCAAAATTATTGGTGCAGTTACTACAAAGTTATTAAATAAAAACCATCCACCAAGCCGTTTACGGATTCATAATTCATGTTCAATTGCCTTTGATAAAAAAAACACTAGCAATATAAAATGACAGTTGACACTGACCTTCGGTTACGTTTTGTTTTGTTATTGTGTCCAGTGTTTCCACAATGAGGGGAACGTCCCCTTTTGAGGGGAAATTAGGGTCCAGAGGGGAATAAAAGGGGGAAAAAGATGTAAAGGGGAAATCATGCATAATCAAACAAATACAAAAACTTCGTCATATTGAGGAAAATTTTCCTATAATTAATCCATACAGTTCCAATTTTTTTTTTCAAAAGGCGATGTTTCTTGTAACATGGTTTAGCATAAAAGCCTAAATATTATTAATATTGGTTGCAATTTTAAAATTTGAATCTCTCCTTGGGGGGGTGCCAAAACTATACCAGAATAAGTTTTGAGGGGAAAAAAGGGGAAATCTTAATTGAGGCGAGGGGAAAGGAAATGATTAAAGTGGAAACACTGACACTACTGACAGTGACAGCAAAGCATGCGCCTTTTTTTTTAGAAAGTGGCTACAGCATTACTCTTTATGAATCCAGAATTATGCCCTTTTGGAATAAGCTCATTTTCAAAAATTAATTTTGCGGAAAATATGAGTCATATCGAAAAAATAAAAAATACGTGTCTCTTAATTTTCCATATTCTTGCAGAAAAAAAATAAAAACAAATACGTAAAATATTTGAAATGTTGTCAATTGTTTTTTCGAAATACCTATAACCACAGATTTCTAAAACAAAAGGCAGATGGAACGTGCAGAACACAGATCCTTAGGTCCAGAAAGCAAATATCAAACGCCAAAGCAAATACAAACTCCAGTCAGTACGAAACGGACATCCGTCTCGTACGGGAGTCCCGTGTGATTTTAAGCCTTGTACAAGATTATGCCGTCTTGTGTCTTCAAACATTGCAAACATTGTTCCCAAAAAAGAAAAGGAAAGAGAATATCATTTCATAGGAAAGTTTTAATATTTTTACTGCTTTTTATATAATTTAGGCGATTTAATTTCGATTGATGAATAGTAACACAACACCTCAACGAAAATTGGGTAGTGTTCCTGTACTAAATTGAAATTATTTTCCCTAAAGTTAAGGTAAAATATAGATCATGATTTTTTTGAAGATACTCGTAGACCAAATTATTATGTACTTAAGTAGATTGTATTATTCTATTTTAAACCCTATTTTTAAAATCGTAATTTTTTAATTTAATGTGAATGCCTATCACAAATCCACGTCATTACTAGTGTTTATAAAAATACTAATAGTGTTGATGAAAACTATAGTTATGAAGCAAGTTTTTAATACTTGTAAGTAGGTATAGCGGAGCTTAAAAAGTAGGCGAGTTCTTTTGAGAGATCTAATCGTTTTAATCAACCTCATGTTATCTGGTCGAGTCAGTAGTGACTTTGTCGAAGTTTTATACGGTGCTAATTTGTGCGTACATACTTACCCAAAAAAGATGTTGAGATCAGGATAATCGCTGTTGGCACCACATATACTGGCCTTGCTGCCAAGGTGGGTTGTAGGTATAAAACGTTGCACTTTCGAGCTATCCCAACAAACTTGATTTTGGTTCTCTGGATGGACGTGAGGCTGCTGTTTATTCTGTCCTGACTTTTTTGTCCAAAATTGGAGAGAGGGCTGTTAAACGTGTACGTCAAAAATGCCTTTAATTTGGTTGATCGTCGAGCCCCATTGTCCGAAGTGAATAATAAAATTCTTGACTTCTACAATTTTCTTTGGCAATGTTATGGCGACCCACAAAATTATCAAAACCAACCCTATGCTATCTTGCGTTGGCTTTCAACTTGGTGAATCTTCGGCCATGCGACCTTTGCCCTGGCTATTCGCTCTATCATTTAACGTCTCTAGTCCAATTTAAACGTTAGGTGTTTGGACGACGGAACTTTGGGTGGCGATGTGAATAATGTTCAACTGATTTACAAAAACTCTTAGACGGTTTTCGTTGGTTTGTATCAACATTTTTGAAAAGGTGAACTTTTCGTTTGCGACACGCGTCCAGATAAAGATTGGATAATAAACAAATTGAATAATCTGGCCCCCAACATCAAATCAGTTAACAAAAATTCTCTGCACCTCATGTGTTCACCGATATTAAATGAGTAGGTAGTTGCCACCTTTTGACAAGCATAATATTCAAAATTTCACAAGAAGTTCCGATAGAATACTCAAAATAAACACACACATGACTTTTACTATTATTCGGCGTTGTCTTTTATTCCGAATTTTCTGTACGAATATTCGAATTTTTAGTTGCATGCAAAATCAAAATTCTTAACTTCATAGGATGGAAATAGTAATAACAAGAAATCCTTGCATAATATATAATCGTTAATATGTGTTTATTATACGCGAAGATTTCCGAAGCTAAGGCAACAATAGTGGGATTTTTTTCTTAAGACTGGGAACATTACACGCACACCAACGTGAGTAATTTGACAACGTCGGTGAGAGATGTCACGCATACATAACTAATGACTGGCCTCACAGTGTCGTTCACGAAGGTTTCATCTGTTTAGAAATCTGTGCCTATAACTCTTTTTAAAAAGTCATGAAATAAAGTTATACATAAATATTCGAATCAAAAAACATTGTGGATTCCGAGTTAAAATGTCGCTTAAACCAAATAGTTTTTCACTCCTCGTTAAGGATAACAGTACCTATAGAAGACAAATAAACCCTCTTAGTTTCTTATCCTGTAATTAAAAATAGTCTATTTATGGGGTAAACGTGAACTCACGTGTAATAATGCCGGTCAATCCCACTCGAGTTTCGGCCGCGTCCGGCGGTCTTTTTCAGGGAGAGTGCACGCGCGCGATAGCTGCCCATTTGGCGCTAAAAATAGTCTATGTTATAATCCAGCCTATTATCCAATTGTTTTCCAATTGCATCCTTATCCGTTAGCCGTATCGACTTTTTATTTATAATATTAGTAAATACGATGGTAGACGAGATGACGTCCCCGATATCATTAATATAAATTGATTCGAACTTTTAGTAACTTTCAAGTCTCAAAAGTTCATGTCTCAAATTTTTCACAGAAAGTGAAACTCTTGACACAAAAGGAAACTTTCGGGCTTCTTCAAACTTGCGTTACATAAGCTTTATGATATATACTTACAACATATCAAACTTTGCAAACTCACTAAGTCACCATAGGCTGGAAAACTTTTATTTTCATTTTATGACTAAATTACACGGTACTCGTAAGTCGGGGCACTACCTTTCTACTCAGTTTCATTGCTGATCTTTCCAATATTTGTACGAATTTAAGCGATTTGAAACGAAGGGAATTGGAAGCTTTCTTATTCGTACACACACAATGAAATAAAGTAACGGCTACACTATTTCACAACAAGTATAATGTGGAAGTCTTTGAAGCTGTGTTGACCTAGTGTCAAGAATGTCAGGTTTGCAATTGTGTAATCGTAGGTTCCCACCTGCTCCTGTCGGCCTGTAGTATTAGCACTAGTTTGCTAATACTACAGGCCTTAACGATGGAGGAAAACATCGCGAGGAACTCAGCGTTATTGTTTTTTTAACCCCCGACCAAAAAACGGGGTGTTATAAGTTTTACGTCGATGTCTGTCTGTCTGTGTGTGTGTCTGTCTGTGGCACCGTAGAGCTCAAACGGATGGGCTGATTTCGATGCGGTTTTTTTTATTTGAAAGTTAATATCCGTGCGGGTGTTCTTAGCTATGTTTGGTTAATATCGATTCAAGATGGCCGCCTCCACAAAATGGCGGACAAAATATTTCTTCACAACTTACCTCAATATGGGTATCAAATGAAAGGTCTTGACTAGAGAACACTGTACACTATAAAAAAAATCAAATCCAAGATGGCCGCCACCACAAAATGGTGAATTATATTATTTTTTTCACTACTACCTCAATATGGGTATCAAACGAAAGGGCTTGACTAGTAGAATACTTTGCACTATGACAAATTTCAAATCCAAGATGGCTAGCTCTACCAAAAATGGCGAAAATACATTTATTTTTTTAGAAACTCCCTTTTTAATATGGGTATCAAATGAAAGGCCTTTACTAGTAGAATGTTGTACAGATTACAAAACCGAGGTAGTCGGGGGTTAGTCAAAATTTTTAATTTTGTTCTTGTAACTTTGATACGTTTACACTCGACCGCCATCTCGCCTGATGTTAAGCGACGATGTGCCTTACAATGCTTAGGTACTTAGATCAAACCGATGGTGTCTTTCTTAGAACGTGTGTTCTAATAAAGATAAATTTTGAGGAACAGTGGTAATTATTATTTATATTATCATCTGTCAGCCCGCATTAAGTTAGCGCTGCGTTTGACTTCGCTCCAGGTTTTTCAATGGCTTTCGCCTCGCCAATGATAGGCCCGCCAAATTTTTTGGACACTGTGAGGGTTCCAGAAGCCTTCGAGTCCCAGTAGTGGGGATATATCGATCCGTTATCGCAGCGTTATGTTAAAACTTCTGCAACGGTTGACAAAGACCTGGAGCTTGTGCGATGTCGCCTTGAACGTCTCACACCCGTACAGCAATACATTTTATGGTATCATATATACTGTACTTGCTATACTATTTCCTTTCAGTAAACATTTTTTAATTTTAAAAAGAATAATCTGAATTTGAACGTAGCCGCGTATTTATAACGGTAATAACTTACAGTAATCTATCAATCTCTGTTCATATTCGGTTAAAATTCGAAAACATCAATAACAAAGCTATAACTATAGTGATTACAAGGTAAACCCACCTCCGATAAGAGCCCTTTGTGTGTCACTTAGATAAATAGGGATCCTCTTCTGCTTCCCCAGACTATTAGCCGTCCATCTCACAAAAAGCTTTTTCTAATGACATCCTCTTTGATTTTGAACGAAATAGTAGGCATTAGCAATTTTAATAGACGACACACCTCCTAAGCAGACATGGCAAACACTTTAAAAAAAAAAAGAATAGGTATATATATATGAATATTAACCTAATTTAAAAATAAACTAGCGACCCGCCCCGCTTCGCACGGGTGCAATGCTTATTGTAAATTTAAGTACTGATAAAAATTGTTATAGTGGGTTATTCCTCAGAGATAGACATATACTATTGCAGACTTTTTTGTTGACCTCTTCAAGGGGTACCTACAATATTGCCGTAGGTACATTATTTTGATCTAGCTCAAAGGACTCAGCCAGCGTTTGCAGTGTAAGCGCAAAATTTTGTTTTTATGACATTACATTAGAAACCTTTAAAATTATCCGTGTTTCTCTGCTATTTTAATATATAAACCTTCCTCTTGAACCTATCTATAATATTTAAAAACCCTGCATCAAAATCTGTTTGGTGGTTTTAAAGATCTAAGCATATATAGGGACGGGCAGACGCGGGAAGTTACTTTGTTTTATACTATGTTTGTAATGATGATGATAAGTCTGGTCTAGTCGTGAGAACGGCGACTGCCGATCCTCTGATTCGAATCCCACGTCCACCACTCACTTTTCCAAGTCATGTGCGCAATCTGCTAACTTAAAAATAATGAAAGCAAACAGCGTGAAAAATCCGGAATGTCCAAAAATCTTTCTAGGTCATACGTCATCACCAACGCGAACTGAGCCAGCGTGATGGATTATGGCCTTGACTCTCTCCTTGCGAGATAATTTCCCGTGTACCAACAGTGGTAACATTTAGTATCATAGTAAGCAACACGATTGCCTATAACACCACAGTGTCACGCAGCTATTGGAACATGAAGAGTCCAAATCATTACCTAGCACTGCACTGTGCACCGATATAAAAGGTGATTTATTTCTATACAGTGTAATTTCTTGGAAACCTTGCTCTACAAAGCTGAAGTGATGTTTGCACATTACTGTCTGACGGTAGAATAACTGTCAAGGATGTGGTACTTCCCCAGGCGGACTCTGCAAGGAGCTGCTAATAGATTATTTAATAGGCACTATGTTTTATTTTAATATCTACGAGTACTTCCCACTTACTGTAGTAATAAATCGTATTAAATTTAAACTGTCCACTGTTTTGAATATGGAGCTACGAGGATATGGGAATACGAAGCGTTATTGCTCCCTCTGGACTTTGGTTTTCCTAACCTCCTGGATACCGACTTGCTTTATAGGTAGGTATAAAATTACGCTGCAACTAATAGGAGCGGAGTATGAGTGAAGAATGTGACAAAAACGGGAAAAAATATAACTTTTTGAGAGCTTTCGTTGCGTGCGTTGACGTGCGCTGAAATCCGTGACAGCATGCGTCTATCTATCTTTTATGATTGCGTCATTATAACTTCAATAAAACTTCTAATCACCTTTTCTAATCAAATTTGTTCTAAATCTGAGTTGGTACGACCAATTTTAGACCGGTGAGCCAGCTAGTGTTCGTAATATTCAAAATTACGATTTAGATATAATATTTTTAAATATGTGTTACAATCACGTTAGTTTTCATATAAACGTGAATTTTGAACTTTCGCCAGAAGACTTGAACGCTGGCGCACACTAAGCACCTACTCTTACACCATACACACGTAGCCATACAGATAGGTAGGTATCTTGCGCAAGTATGTGATCTGTTGAACGGTTTTACTGCGTGATATTAAAACTTTCTAATTGAAATCCTAATTACGGATCGATTCAAGTTGGCTGAAGTCGTAAATTTTATGAGCGATCATGTCTAATTTACGATTTACTAGTACAGTATAATTCAACCTCTTGAAGCTTATACCTATTATGGTCGCCTTTGGTAACGTTGAGCTCGATCATATCAAAGGAGCAGTGCAGCGACAAAGAGTTTCATTTTAATACAATTTAAAACCTTATTTTGGTTGATATAATACATAGTATCGCTTGAAAAATAAAAAGCCGCACGCCTGCCCTCTATTCCTCTAGCACTGTGATGACTCCTACGTAACGGCGGCGTGTGATTTCTCAAGCGATATTATGGATTAAAACAATGAAGATAAGGTTTTAAATCGCAATATAATGAAACTGTTCTTTTGGTGTGAGTGAGCCTTAGGGACGACGAAGGTTTTTCATAATAGGGTTAGTCTTTGTTGTACATCACGTTCAGAGTTTTTCTAAGACTTTCGTGCAGCTCAAGATTGTGTGGAAGAAATTACATGCAGCGATAAGGCCGTATTTCTTCTTTTGCTGGGCTTACTGCTATTCTATTTTGTATGTATCATTTAACGGTGTGAACAATAAATAATTTTCATTCATAAATTAGCTATTTATAGAGAAAATAAAAACATCGTTTTGCTTTCCATATTTCGTGTATTACACACACGTATTTTGCGAAGTTGATACAAAATACATAAAAACAAATACAAGGACTTAAACTCTACACATCTATGCCTCGCGCAAAAGATAAAGAAACGTGACAATCGACGACCTATCAAGAGTCTTTTATTAAACGGATTGTATGACTGGAGCATAACTTTAGGTATTAAGCTTTCCATAAAAGCAGGAGTGATTGTGCAGTATGCTTGTGTATGCTACAGTTGACACAGTTTTATTGACATTTCGTTTAGGCCAGTAGAAATAGCCTATTTATTTGTGAACTCTGCATTAAATTTCAGATCCATATTTTTTTGTTAAGGTTTAGGAGCACTTACTGAGCATAAAATCACAAAATTCTAACAGATTCAGGTGGAAACTACAAACTTTATGGCAACAATTTTGGATACCATTATTGTAGAAAATAAAATTTTAAGTCTTTTTTTCCAGTAAACTTTTTTGTAAAACTTACCATTTACTATTATGGCCCATTTAATGATAGCAATGCAGAAAAAATTAGATTTATGAATTCTGTTAATAAATATTGCCTGTTTTTTCTACCAACATTTTGTGATTTTTATGCTCAGTAAATGATTCTAAACCTTTTATAAAAAAAATGGATCAGAAATGTTGTGCAAAGTTAAATTTTATTTTACTGACCAAGTAGTGTTAGTTTGTGCGCTACACGTCGGTACATATAAACTCGTACAAAATTTCAACCTTTTCAGAATGCAAATACCTACATATATCTGTCATAGATAATAAATTCTCAATTTTACCATAGGTGGCGGCAATTTTTTATTTTGTTAAGAAGTTTGACAAAATAAAACATTGGCTTTGGTGAAATGGAAAACTATATGTATTTACATTCTGAAAAGGTTGAAATTTCGTAAAACGCCTCATTCGCAGTCTTGCCTCGTCCCTTACTTCCGAGAATTCGTAAAGATTTGTGTTGACTATTTTCCATGTGAAAGATCGAATCAGCCATTTTTATTTACCTTTTACGCCAGGTTAGAAATAGCAACTATAGTGAAAATTAAAGTTGATATAAATACGTCCGGTTTAGCTGACAGAATAGATTTTACTTTGTTTGTCTAATCTACCGAAACTGTGTGATTTTAATAAATAAATAAATATGAAGGTTAATTATTCTGTCAACCAAACTTATTAGTGTGTGTGGATATAACAAGTGTCAATGGGATGTTTTCAAAATGCAAATAGATGTATCAAAGATAGTTTTTTTAACTTTCATAGGTTTACATTTAGCCGTCATCTCGCCTGATGTTAAGCGTCGATGCGACCAACGATGGAGCGTATTTCCTACAAGAAACCGATTCACTCTCACACTAAGATTGTAAGCATCGGAAAACCCCACTCAGGCAACGTATTCCACAGTCTAGAGGTTTTTAACACAAACGTAGAGTCAACCCCTTCGTTCGTGTCTTTGGAACATCAACCAAGAAACGATGTAGCTTTTTCGAGATATGAGCAGCAGATCGTTCTCAATTTCGCCAAGTGTGGCGCCAATGTATTATTTCTCTAACAAAATGAACCATGGCGCCAGCTATGGTGAAATTTAGAACTATATTAGACTGGTGTTTTTGCATCTTGAAGACGTCTCATTATTAAAACGTATATAGGTATACGGTATACAGGTTATATTACAAACCACATACCTATATTCATAACCAAACAGT
Source organism: Ectropis grisescens (assembly GCA_017562165.1). Classification (NCBI taxonomy): domain Eukaryota; kingdom Metazoa; phylum Arthropoda; class Insecta; order Lepidoptera; family Geometridae; genus Ectropis; species Ectropis grisescens. The sequence goes on from CM029773.1 coordinate 21,248,221, forward strand.
TGTCAGGAAACATTCCCAATTACCGATAAGAACGCCGTTTGTGCCTGAAATATTATTTTGATGTATACGTTTTAATCTTGTTTTCTGTCTTGTTTTTTGTGTAATAAAGTGTTTTTATTGTATTTTACAAAAATAGCAAAATTTTTTGACAGTGATTTTACAAATTACATTGCTATTATTTGTTTTTTTTTTTTGGTGAATTGATTTTTAACATACTCGTATTTGTTGACGTCTCATTGAAATTCTTGATTTTAATTGAAAATAGAGTCGCGGTTGAACACCATTTAGTTACAATATATAACTATGTAGTTTATTTTAATTTGTGAGCCTCACAACCTGCGTATTTTAAACTAATAACAGTGCGAAATAAGACAGCATTTGATAAATGTATTACAATATTATAATATAATTACATACAGAACTATCTACACTCTACAGTATACAACACAATCATGGATGCATGCTCTAAAAAAGTTAAACATTTTAAATACAATTTAAATTCGTTAATTTAAGTTTGTTAAAACTGAAAAAATATTGATATCATTCTATAGGACTGATAGTAGTAAAAATGTGTATGTTAGCCCCCGATTTTGTAGCTGGTAATCTTAAGTAAAAACGTCAGGGTGACCAATTTAGGATATTCATATTTAATAAATAATTCTCAACTGAGTATTAATCATCGCCAAAGACTTTCTACTGTCAGCCTTTCCAGCGGAGAAAACGCTCCTATTAACCTATGTATACTTGTATGTGTAGCAAAAGTAAAAAATGGTTTGAAAAAACGGTGTCAACTGTGTTTAAACTCCGTTTTGACAAAGCAACTCTTACTTATGCAAAATCTTTATCATTTTAGTTGTTGAAGATGGTCATGAGGATTTTGAGTTGAATTGTGCGTAACTTTCCCAAGAGTTATACCATAAATTGATCTTTACGAATTGTTTGTCGTGTCGGTTTGTCTTCCAACGGCTCTCACAAAACCTGCAGGTCTACTACGAAGTCCGATAAACGATATATCGGCCGAATTTATGGACGTTTTATACCACGAAACACAATCGGTCGGTTGATGACACAAAAAACTGTCAAATCAGTGTCGGTCGGGATGAACGAAACGCCCGATTAAATCAACCAACCCATTGTGTTTGGTGGTATAAAACGTCCATAACTTCGGCCGATATATCGTTTATCGGACTTCGTAGTAGACCTGCAGTACGTGGTCTCGTCGACGTCAGTACTTCAAAACATCAAGATAAAAATTAAAAAAAATACACTTTTATTGCAATATAATTCTGTATAATGTTATCAATATGACTTAAAATGGGGAAGTTATTTGGATGAAGAAAATACAAGTGATATGAAATAGCACCGAGTAATCTAGTTTCGAGGTTTAAACAATGGACTGAAAGTACCAAAACAGTTTAAATATGTAGGAAAACGCAAACCACTTCATTACAACTGCTAAAAAAATCTTTTTTTTTTATTAGTATAGAAGCTACCAGAAGCTACGGAGCTTTTGTCATCACGCCGTCCAAGTTACTTTTACAGATCAGACTCCTGATCTACACAAGTTCTGTGAAAGCTTATGTTACAAGGAATTTATATTCATATAATAGGTAAGTAAACATATGTGCAATTAAGTATACGGTGGCAAGATAATGGATAAATAAAACTAGAAGACTAAACATTTCGTACGCCGCGTTAAAAACGCGCGAAATTCCGAATTTTATACACCAACGCATAAACAAATGAATCCATGTTTTTTTAATGTCAAAGTCAAAACTGTCAGTGTCTATTTTGACAGTGCTGGGTCCCCAAACTCTATTAAAAGGGAACGTTCTTCGAAGGGCCAGCTAGATTTTGTCATGACGATACGTTATGGTGAAAAGAATTATGTTTTAATTTGAACAGTCTGTGGTAGTTTTTTTGCAAACTATTTTTTCTTACAACGAGGCGTCTTTTAGATACAAAAAAACTGCAAAAAAATAGATTTGCGCCACAAATTGCTTTCATATTTCATTTTATTGGACAAATTTGATAAGCGTACGTCAATATTCATAATTTGACATATTTTCTCACACGAGTGAGTCAATAATTTGACTTATACTCTTACTCTCATTACTCATATTCTTATTCTCATTATTTGACTCACTCATATTCTCATATTCTTTGTCATTTTTAAAAAGCCTTATTGAGTAACACAGATTGATTAAAACAAAAGGACATACGTCAACCCGCACTTTGCCAATATGGTGGATTGTGGCCTTGGCTCTCTCTGAGAGAGAGAGAGAGAGAGAGAGAGAGAGAGAGAGAGAAAGAGAGAGATCTTTAGTTTCGGTAGTGTGAACATAAAGTCGGTTGCTTAAGCTATGACTAAAAACCATAAATTCATTTTTTGTTTCACCACTCAAGAAGTATAATTAGATTTTATTATAAATATATAAAAAGGTTTTAGAATTTTTAATTCATGATTTATCTAATCTACAAATTGCAAATTAACACAATTTTTAATTAGTTAATAGGCCGATAAAGATTCTGGTGCACTAATTTCTACGAGTTATCATTCTCTGTTGTAAATAAATAATAAAAATATTAAAAATGAAAGAAACATTGAAATAAAGAATACCCTGTTACTTTTTTTTTATATTACAAAGTGACAGAGCAATCAATACAGGTGCCTGATAGTAAGCCTACCCATATTATCACATTGCCGCGCACTTAGTTTGGTTTCGGTTTCGGCCAGTTTCGCTCAAGAAGTAAATTTTCGGCTTCGGTTTCGGATTCGGCTGGACAACTTGTTTTAGTCATACAATTTATAATATTTACAATATACAGGGTTACTGGTAATTAGTCCGCATTCATTTAAGGGCATGTGGGTATGCCCTGTATATTTAAACAAACAACACTTGTTCTAGGTACAACTTTTGTTGAAATTCAATATCCCCAAATATATTTTTTAGTTTTTGTGTCCTCTCTAGCACTGTTTAGCTCTATTCACGTCGGTACTTTAGTTCCCGAACGCTAAAGAAAGTACACGCTCTTGCTATGAAGACTTGAATATTTTTGACCGGGCACATACACTTTTTGTTTTGTATGGGAAAAAATATACGAATTTTTTAAACTGTAGAAAAAAAGTTGACATATTTATTGTCCTTAACATGCTTGTAGGCTGATTACCAATAAACCTGTATAACAATCAACGAGTAGAACCCAATAATACGGCTAGTCATAGAATATAGTGCTCCATAATCAATCATTTATATTCTACATTAATTTCTAAACTATACAACACCGATAGAGTACGATAATTCGTTTAAAACAGTTTACAGTCTCTCAATCAAACTAGTTAAATAACTAAAGGCTATAACAGACCTGCATGTATAAACGCGCCGATTAATAGACCGCTGAAAGAACATAATACTTGCAATAATAACAATAAATAGTTTACATAAATTGATTCGACTTATGCCTTTACGTTTTTAAACTTTATTTATTTTAACTCATATTGAAAACAATACACAGGAATCGAGAAGAATATTCTCGTGACCACGGTTGCAACGTCGCCGAAACATAGAGATAATTAAATAAAGACTAGAAGGTACAGGGTTCCTCTCAGAGTTAGGGCGCAGGCTCAGGGAGAATACGGATGACTCCCGCTCCGGCGCGTTCCTGGATCAAAGAATGGTAATTTCCATTCAACGTGGGAACGCGACAACGTCCTAAGCACCTCTACACAGGGAGCAGTTCGGGGTGGGTTATTTGGAGATTAGTTTTAAGGTTGATTTTGACATATTTTATAACATTGATTTAACATTAATAACATTAATTTATAAAAAACAATATCGCAATTAAGTCCTGTGTAACATTTTCAATATATGTCATTCGGTCTATTTTGAACATCCTATTCATTATCTCTTTTTATTAACGACAATGAAAAGAGACGGCGATAATTTTAAAATACTTAGTGCTTACAATATAAGCCCTAATGTTGGTCTGTCGCATTTCTGCTAATACCTTCTTTAACGCGATTCGATATTACAGATTTAGATTACGATCTAGAGAAATGTCTAATTCTATTACAAGTTTGTACAAGGTGTCGCAAAAATTCCAAGAATACTAAATCGATTTTATTCTATATATTGATCGATTTTATTCTGAGTATAAGATACTCATCGAAATATGTTTATGTAGGTCTATGATTATTTTTTATTGATTGGTATGTTTTTTCATGCAGATTTTAGTATTTGTTTGTAATACTATTATTTATTATAAAGTATGTTTATGGCGTAATAATAATATAACAATAGTTTTTACAGCCTACTATGTTTATAAATTTTTCCAATATATTTCAATGTTGCTTGAAAATAATGGTGATAAGGCCGCCAGTAGTTTCAACGGTCTTATTGTTTAACTATATATTAAGTAATAAAAAATGTAATTCGATCTTAAAAAGTAATATCTATACCTTCTGAGACACCTTGTATATTATGTACATAATTATTTTTTATTATATTATTTTGTTTGTTTGATTTCGTTCCAACATATAATATAGGGGTTTTCAGACATGGAAACGGTTCTTTTATTTTTTTAAACCTATAAAATGGTCTTCCTTAATGATTCTCCTGTGTAGCAACAAGTAAGAAAACGGAATTTAATGTAATTTCGAATCGTGTTGAATTACAATCTAAGCACACAGATTAAATAACAAAGGATACACTATGTCATGTTAAGCTTTAATACGTAATGTGAACGATGTCTCCGCCCACCGACATCAGACACTGACCCTGTGGACAAGGGCATTAATTATTTAGTTGTTTATTCAGTTTCTCAGATTTTGATGTTTATAATACAGGTAGTTAGTAAGTTTGACGGAGCCTTTTCCGCACTTAGCCTCTCTATATAATACAGGTATATGACACATGAAATACTATTAATATTTTTGCTCCGCAATCACGTCGAAATCTGAACAACATCTGAACTGATTAAGTTGAAATTTGGAACATAGATATATAATAATAGTCTGGAAGAACACATAGGCTACATTTTATCCCGAAAAAATAACGGGATCAAGGGGAATGGATAAAACCGCAGGCTTACGAGTTATTACAGTCTAGATATGTGTCAAATTACATCCAAATATATTCAGAAGTTTTTGTTTAAATAACTAACACGCATACAAAGTGACAGCAGTTATAACATTATTACTGCAACGCTTCGCGGTTTCACCCGCGTAGTTACGGTTCCCGATATTTCCTGGGATAAAGAATATCCTTGTTTATTTTATGACTATAATCTATTTGTATTCTAAATTTAAACCATCCAAATCCAAACTTTCGCATTGATAAAATTAGTAGGAAGTATGATTTACCTGGTTTTTATGCGCATTGTCTTGTAGCATCAACTGGCGGATATAGAAGGAGGTGAGCGCGTTCCCGCCGAGAGCGGCCGTGTACGCGCGAGCTATCGCCAAAACCTGCGGTAGAGGGTAGTTTGATATACTTTTATATAAAACAAAAACAAAATTAATAATATTGAGTTACGCCCAACTATACAGGGTTAATGGTAATGGTAATCAGCCTACATTCTTATGTTAAATGCATAAAATACCTCTCTATCTCATTTAAATATGTTTTATCAAATGATTAGATCTGTACAAATTCAAAAGTTCTTTACAAATGTACAATGTATACACTATACATCAATAAATAAAAAATAAAAACATAAGAAAGAGAACACAAACTGTACACATTTTCAAAATTTGAAATGAACACTTCACTATATCTATACTAATATTATAAAGCTGAAGAGTTTGTTTGTTTGTTTGTTTGAACGCTAGGATCTCGGGAAGTACTGGTCCGAATTGAAAGATTCTTTTTCTATTGGATAGTCCATTTATCGAGGAAGGCTTTAGACTATAGAAAATAACTCTACTATTAATTGAAGCGGAGCTTGAAACAAGAATGTAACAAAATCGGGAAAAAATATTCCCCTTTTGAGAGTTTTCGTACGTTTCGTGCTTTGACATGACACATGACAGCATGTGTCAAAGATTGCGTCATTGAATTTCAGTAATCTGTGTCTTGAATATAAACCTTTGCTAATTTTTTTTTCTAAATCTGAGTTGGTACGACCAATTTCCGACAGGTGGCGTAGCAGGTTGCTGAAGAGGTTTTTTGTTTGAAATCGATATTCTCAAGAATGAGTGAACCGATTTCAGTCATTTTTTCACCGTTGGATATGTACGGGATCCCGATGAGTGCTATATAATATACCACGGGCGAAGCCGGGGCGGGCATCTAGTTTATTATAATAATTAACGTAAAGAAAACTGTCATGCATTATACGAGTCATTTGTTTATATGGGAGAGAGTACAGAACAGTGAGAGAGAGGGAGAAAGTTTTGAATAAAATTTACCTCATTTTGTTATTTTACTTTTATTACTTATTGTTTCATTAATTTCATTAATTTTTAGCGGCCCGTTTCGGCTTCGCTCGGATACTATCACATAAAGACTACTAATCCAAATAAAAAGTATCCTATCTTTCAAGTTGCACCAAACTGCATACGGTGTGCAAATTTGATTAAAATCGGTTCAGTAGTTTAGGAGTACATCGCGGACAAACAACGTGACGCGTAATTTATATATACTGAGATTAGAGACCATATATATATATACATATTTTTAATGGGCAGAGCCTTTATTAACAAAACTAAAATACAATTAGAACTACACTACACTACAAACCTACCTAACTACTTACACTAAGCACACCTGAATTATCCATAGACCACTGCAGGTCTAAAGATTTTCAAGATGTTCAAGCCCACTACCAATCGGAAGCGTACCCAGCATGCTGGCGGCATTACCACGCTGAATGGCAATGCTTATGCGTTGGGCCAAATAAAAGCCAGCATTTTGGTCACGCGTCGCGTCGACCAAGCGCTCGGAGCTTTTGAAGATGAGGTGAGCTCCCGGCCCCCACGGGCCCAATATAATTAGAATATTAGTACATAGTAGGAGACTGACCTCGCAAGTGAAGGTGTGCAGGAACCCGCTGAGGCCGCCCAGTTCCCTGACGGCGGTGGTCTCTCGCACGAACAGCAAGCGCAGGGCGCAGACTCTTCGCGTTACTTTCACTCCCGCTACGTGGTTCAGAGTCGTTAGCGACACGGCTGTCGGTACCTGGAGAGAGGGTTGGAAATCAGGAATGACGGTTTACATGGAAGTTCGTCAATGTTGAAATTAAAACCGTTAAATTTTGCACATAGACACTTGAAATCCATACTAATATATATTTTTATAAATGTGAAGGTAACTGTGTCTGTTACGCTTTATCGACTAAACCACTGACCCGATTTTGTTGTAATAGGCATGACGACTCATTTTTTAATTAATTTAAATTAAAGGCTACTCATTAACTGAAACATACATACCTAGATGAATTACTTTGTTATCTTAAAAACTTCCCGTGTTATCACGATTTTAAAATCACAATTTTGATTTTCCCAAAAACGCTTCATACATGAACAAGAACAAAATTAAAAATTTTGATTAACCCTCGACTACTTGGGATCTGTTATATGTACAACATTCTACTTGTCAAGCCCTTTCATTTGATACCCATATTAAGGGAGCTGTGAAAAAAGAAAAATATTTCGCCATTTTGTGGTAGCGGCCATCTTGGATTTCAAATTTGACATTGTGCAAAGTATTCTACTAGTCAAGCCCTTTCGTTTGATACCCATATTGAGGTAATAGTGAAAAATATAATATAATACAAAAATAAATGGTGGCAGCCATTTTGAATCGACATTAACCAAACATAGCTAAGAACATCCGCACGAATATTACCCTTCAAATAAAAAAAACCGCATCGAAATCGGCCCATCCGTTTGAGCTTGACGGTGCCACAGACAGACACACACACAGACAGACAGACAGACAGACATCGACGTCAAACTTATAGCACCCCTTTTTTGGTCGGGGGTTAAAAACACTACTAAAGCGTGACGTCACTGTCGTAATTTGGTATTGGTGTACAAATACTGCCTCATTTACCTAAAAAAAAACGGTAAGTTTACTCTACGGTTAAGTTAAGCCTGCTAAATCGACAGAACGGCGACTGCCGATCCGGAAGCCCCGGGTTCGAATCTCACGCACACCACTGTCTTTTTTAAACCATGTGCGTAACACCGCTAACTTGAAATCGTTGAAGGAAAACATCATGAGGAAACCTACATGTACCTTGAATCTTTCGAGGTCAAGTCGAGGTTAAGGTTAAAGTCAAAAAAGCGGAGTGTGTACATGGTATTTATCTGGTGAATACAAATATGAAAACTAGTTCGTACTGTGGTGGTAAGTTGCGACTTGTCCTCAGCCTCCGAAGACTGGTGACTCCTGACGAGCTGCTCCTCATCAAGCGTGAAGATGTCGTCGTCTCCGTCTCCCGTGCCGTTGTGAGAGCCCGTGGAAACAGCGCCTGCGGGCAACATACCATTTATTGATGATAAATTAATAAATTTTGGTGGACATTTCACACACAACACCATTCAGCCCCAAACTAAGCAAAAGCTTGTACTATGAAAGCCAGATAACTGGTATAGCACTTACATTTTTAAATACACACTTATTATACATAAAAAACACCCAGGCACAGTACAAATATTTGTATTCATCACACAAATATTTGCACTGGGTGGGAATCGAACCCACGACCCACGGTTTCTCAGGCAGACTTACTACCAAGTAAGCCCCCAGACCATCCGCCATAATGTATTATAAGTATGTCTTGGCAACTATATAAGTATTATACTCCTATCAGCTATCTGGCTGCCATAATACAAGCTTTGCTAAGTTTGTTTGGAAAATAAAAATTGAATGCCACGGGTCGTGGGTTCAACTCCTACAGCAGCGAGCAACACAGAAGGGGCAATTAAGGCAAGTAGGCATACACAGCGTTTCCCTCTGTCAAAGTACAAGTCCGCGTGGACCATGGAGTTTGATAATATACTGTGGCGTGAGGGCGGGGCTAGATTTGTGAATGGTGCTTTATTTTTTATGTGTTAGTGATTTGGCTGTATGAGTATGATCGGCAATGGATCGGTACAGGTATGTTTTGTATGTAATAGTGCGGCTTTGCGCTAGTGTGCAACTTTCCCCTCCTGCAAGAAAAGACAGAAAGATTTGAACAATAGTTTTTAGCTAAGGGAGTAGTCCCCTTCCGCGCTTGCGCGGAAGATCGAGTTGCTCGATGTCCTACACAGACGAAATAGTATTACCACAGTTGTTCACTACATTAGTATATTTTACAGTGACGTGATAACCAGAACATTTATTTAAAATAAGCAGATGAGGTGTATGTTAGCTATGGCGACATAGTGATGTGTCGCGACAAAAGTATGACACTTCCACAAAAGCGACAAGACAAGAGCGATCAGACCCGTGCGTTCGGGGTAAAACGTTTGTTCTAACTCTATACGTGGTATATGTAAACTCTTTGGATTGATCCGATACGGAATCACCTCTCTCGTTCTTTGTCTTATCTGTTTAGAATGGCAGAAAAAAGAATAATGATTCCGAATTTGAGCCGTTCGTATTGTGTGTAGAATGACTATTGTTTTTAAGCTTTCGCAATTTGAACACATAATGTTTATAATGTACAGGACTTCGCGGAGTGAGTTCGGAGAAGCCTGGTGATACGGTTAGTATTGTGCGTCGTGGTGGTAACCCTGCGATTTTCGAAGACCAAATGAGGGTAGATCTAGATCCCTTCATTTCGCAATGAGATGACCCGAAATTTCTTCAGTCTTCTCGTGACCACGGCGGTTGTAACGCTGCCGAAACGTCGAGGTATGTAAACAATGAATTAAATCGTGATTAAGTCCTGTACATTATAAACATTATGTAGAATGACTATCCAGATAAAATAATGAAACAAATCTATACCTTGTGCGATGTTGCCATTTTCAGGCGCTTGCTCTTTCGACGGGTCTACGAGCGGGATTGCCGTTCCGGACACCACTAACTGTATCTCGTCCTGAAATCATAAATATTTACCAATGCTTTTAATATAACTAGCGGCCCGTTCCGGCGTTGCTCGGTTATTCGGCTTGGGTCATATAAATACCATTAACTCTCAAGTTGGACCAAATCTATACTAATGTTATAAAGTTGAAATGTTTGTTTGTGTTTGTGAACGCTAAGATCAAGCTTTTCTTTTACAAGTTTAAATTTACCGCGTAACCTTACCGAGTGTGGGTAGATGCTCGTAACCCCAATTTGTTGTTTTGAGTGAGGGTAGACGCTCGTAACCTCTTTTTTAGGGTTCCGTAAAACATAAAAACGGAACCCTTATAGATTCGTCATGTCTTTCTGTCTGTCTGTCTCCGTGTGTCACAGCCACTTTTTCCGAAACTATAAGAACTATACTGTTGAAAAGTAAGTAGATGTATTCTGTAAACCGCATTCAGATTTATACAAAAATATAAAAACAACAATAAATTTTGGGGTTGCTTCATACATAGAACTGAAACTCAAAAAAATTTTTCATTAAAACACGTAAGGGTTTGATAAAAATGCATCTATGGATCTTCAAAAACAATGTTGAGGTTTCTAATATATTTTTTTCTATACTGAATAGTTTGCGCGAGAGACGCTTCCAAAGTGGTAAAATGTCCGTCCGTCCCCTTGTAACTTCTAAAGTAAGAAAATGTTATATATATGATGTACATTACCATGCAGACTTGCACCGAAAATTAGTTTGAACTCGATCTGGTAAGTAGTTTTTTTTTAGTACGGCATAAATACACTATTATTAAAACTTCGATCAAAGTTACAACGAACTACAAGAACTATGTGTGCTATATGTATATATGCTACTTGCTGCAACGGAACCCTTCATGGGCGAGTCCGACTCGAAATAAATATTGGTGGTGGACAATTCACACACAACACCATCTGACCCCAAACTAAGCAAAGATAGATAGATACTCTTTATTGACACACCAAAAAAAAAAGGATACATAGCAAAAAATAAACAAAAACATAGTAAATTAGCGCGACAGTGGGCGGCCTTATTACTAAAAGCGATCTCTTTCAGGCTACCTTAGGATGGAAAACAATATGTGGACAAGTCAGAAATTCATATGGCTCAGTAATTTGTTTACTGAGTGTAGGTAGACGCTCATAGCTTCGTGTTGTCATCATCATCATCATCATCATCAGCCGCAAGACGTCCACTGCTGAACATAGGCCTCCCCCCTAGATTTCCACAACGAACGGTCCTGCGCAGCCTGCAACCAGCGTTTTCCAGTGACCTTTGTGAGGTCATCTGTCCATCTAGTGGGAGGCCGTCCAACACTGCGTCTTCCGGTTCGTGGTCGCCACTCGAGAACCTTTCTTCCCCATCGGTTGTCAGTTCTGCGAGCGATGTGGCCTGCCCATTGCCATTTCAGCTTGCTTACTCTTTGAGCCCTTCCTTCCACTCGACACCACCAAAACGACACCATCCGTGGTGTCGTATGGAATCTTTAGTCCATACGACACCACCCTAGTGATGTGCTGTTCCACCATTAGTTTTTATGTATTTTATGTCGTCAGTATTAGTATCCATGTCCATTGTGAAACATTAAAATATTCGGACAGAAAGACAATAATATGCAAATTGCAATTACCAATGTTAAGATGACCATTTGAGTGACAGATAAATATAAACTTTATCAAATGACATACCTCTTTAATGAAACTGCTTGAACTTAATTGGAGTTTTCATATCAACAACTTTGTATGTAGGTAACCTCACTATTAGTCGGTGGTGTCGTATGGACTAGTGATTTCATACGACACCACCGATGGTGTCGTTTTGGTGGTGTCGAGTGGAAGGAAGGCTTTGAGCTATGTCGGCCACTTTCGTTCTTTTGCGAATATCCTAATTACGGATTCTGTCGCGCAAAGAGACTCCGAGCATAGCCCTCTCCATAGCTCGCTGTGTGGCTTTGAGCTTCGTTATGAGGCCTCGTGTTGTAAATAGAGTGAACCCTCACTTTCAGGTTAGGCAGGTTACCTCGGGCAGCTCCAGCTGGAAGCAGGCGGCCACGGCGGCGGGCCGCAGCCGGCGCAGCTTGTAGGCCACGCCGTCCAGCGCGCGCGCCACGTGCCGCTCGGCCGCCGGCCACGCCCCGCCCCCCTGAGACAGCGTCAGGCGTCCTCGCGACACCTACACACAAACACTGCATTTAACTTAAACCTTATTTAAGAAAATAGTAAGAAACCTATGCGCATAAAAATTTGCCTGACTACTTTGTAAAAAACACTGTTAAAAATGTTATGTTGGTTTGTGTACGCTTCAAAAACTCCAAAAGTTGTGCATCGATCGAGCTGAAATTTTACAATGATATATAATCCGCATCAAGGATTGTGTTTATCTATTTTTTTGCTTCACAATGTGCCACAGCGAAGCGTGACAGGGTGGGTACAGCTAGTTAAACATAATAATACACAATATGTAGTATAAAAAACGCATGGATATTAGAAACCGTGGAGGATGTTTATTATTTAAAAAATTGGCAGTCATAGGATCTGCCGCTAGAAGTGAAAACTTATAACTCAGAATTTGATAGCTTGCTTTGGAACGCGGGTGAAACCGGAGGGCGTGGCCATGAGCATGGCCATCTAGAAACGCGCCAGAATTTCAAAATGCGAAAACGAAAAGCGAAAACTTATGCACTAGCACCACAAGTGGCGGCCTCATTGCTGAGAGCAATCTCTTCCAGGCAACCATTACAAGGCAAATAGCCTACATACAAATGCAGGCAATGCTATAGAGTATGAGATAAGTACCTGCGCGAACGCATGCGGCGCGGCTATGGCGGGCCTCAGTGCGGGCGTGTACGCAGGCGCGTGCGATCTCACCACGCACAAAGCCCGCGCGGTCGACACCTGAAATATTTTACTTATTACATTCTAAATGGAAAATTTAACTTTATTATATTCTAAATGAAAAACAAATAGAAAGAAAGAAAAAACTAAAAACAGTAAGGCAAACGAACAAAAAACACAATGTAAATACAATAAATAAAACGAAAGTTGCAACATCTACCACACACGGGAAGCGAAATTTACAAATTAAGTTTTGAATTTAATAAAAGTTTATCAAACTACTGGTTAACATCAATTAGACGTTTAGTTTTAAGCCTGCGTTTTTTTAATAGCAAATTCTTACTTTTTTCTTATTTATTCTTGGTTTAATCAAAGAAACTCCCAACAAAGTGCGTTTTTAAAAAAATGATTGTGAAAAACGGTTTGGGCGCGGAACGCACGCTCTCTGTCGGAAGCGCGCAGTAGTTCGGCGCCGTACTGTGGTCGAAAATGCACTGTGGCAGAGATATACATCCGCAGACACCACTCGGGATACCCGTCTCAGTTCAAAGCTTACTTTGGCACACATGTTGTCAATGTGGTGTTCCCATGTCATGCAGCGATCAATCTAGAACCCTAGAAATGTTGTGTTCTGTATCTATTCAATCCGGACGCCATTAAGCAAGACCTTTAGCGTTTTTGTATAGTGGCCCGGCAGACAAAAGTGATTAATGATACTGTTTTTGTATTTACAATGAAACCGTTCGAACGAAACCACGAGTTTAAGCCGTTCATTACAGTAGTTAATTTATCTTCTAAGTCCTCTATTGAACTCTCCTTCTAGTTTGTCAACAACGGGCATGTGTCGAATCTGAGCAAGACTCACTTTTTCCACGCAAACCACACAAAATTATGATTATTATTTTAATTTTCAGTAGTGGTAGGACTCCCTAGCAGAGTCCGCCTGGGGAAGTACCACACCTATGCCAGTTATTTTACCGCCAAGCAGTAATGCGCAAACATTACTGTGTTCCGGTTTGAAGGGCAATGTTTCCAGAGAAATTACAGGACTTAGAGATATTAGCATCTTAGATCTCTGGGTGACGAGCGCAGTGCAGTTCTAGGTAATGATTGGGACTCTTCATGTTCCAATAGCTGCATGTCACTGTGCTGTTATGTGGCAGGCATGTTGCTTACCATCAGGCACAAGTCCTGCTTGCCTCATTACTTTTTATTTACAAAAATAAATAACAGTAATTGTAATGCTACTTATTGTAATGTTAAGACTTGGTCTGCAACCAAATTACTACTGTTTATTGTATAGTATTGTACTACTGTATATTGTATATTCCGCGCCCTTTATGTACAGTCTACTACATTTTGTCTATAGTTTTCAGATGCAAACAAATGTATGTAAGTGCAATTTATCTATACTAATATTATAAAGCTGAAGAGTTTGTTTGTTTGATCTCGGGAACTGCTGGTCCGAATTGAAAGATTATTTTTCTGTTGGATAGTCCATTTATCGAGAAAGGCTATATAATATTACGCTACTTTCAATAGGAGCGGAGCATTAATGAAAAAATAATGTAATGTGAAAATGGGAAAATCTATTTCTTTTTGAGAGCTTTCGTTACGAGCACTGGCGTGCGCTGAAATCCGTGACAGCATGTGTTTATTTTTAAGGTTGCGTCATTATAACCTAAGCTAACCAAATTTGTTCTAAATCTGAGTTGGTACGACCAATTTCCGATAGGTGGCGAAACAACGCGTGCAGAGTTCAGCTAGTCTATATATAAAATAACTATCGTCCCATTCCGGCTTCGCTCGGATATTGCCGTATAAAGACTATTAATCGAAATAAAAACTATCCTATCTTTCAAGATGGATCAAACTGCACACGGCGTGCAAATTTGATTAAAATCGGTTTAGTAGTTTAGGAGTACATCGCGGACAAACAACGTGACGCGTAATTTATATCTATACTAATATTATAAAGCTGAAGAGTTTGTTTGTTTGTTTGAATGCTAGGATCTCGGTAAGTGCTGGGCCGAATTGAAAGATTATTTTTCTTTTGGATAGTCCATTTATCGAGGAAGGCTATAGGCTATAGAAAATAACGCTACTATTAACAGAAGCGGAGCATGAATCAAGAATGTAACAAAATCGGGAAAAAATATTATTTTTTGAGAGTTTTTGTACGTTTCGAGCTTTGACATGACACATGACAGCATGTGTCTAAGATTGCGTCATTGAATATCACAGATTACATACCTCTTGAATATAAAACCTTTGCTAATCTCTGAATTGGTACGACCAATTTCCGATAGGTGGCGTAGCAGGTAGCTGAAGAGGTGTTTTGTTTGAAAGCGATATTCTCAGGCATGACTGGACCGATTTCTAAAATCTTTTCACCGTTGGATGTGTGCGGGATCTCGATGAGTGCTATATATGTTCCACGAGCGAAGCCGGGGCGGACATCTAGTATAAAGATATAAATAAGACATCGGTGTGTGATTGACCTCTGTTACTTACATCTTCAGCCTCATCTAGCTCCAGCACGCAAGCGTCCTTGTCCGCGCAGAGGTCTAGCGCAGGGGGATCCTCTCTCTCCACTTCTGGTAATACTCCGTTTATTACATTTTCTACGCCGGCTGAAAAAAAAAAAAAAATCAAAAAATACCAGGCGTTTAAAAATCTAATCCACGTATTAGATGACGGGAACAGGTCTCATAGAAGTACTACTACATTGTAACTATCAATACATTTTTTTTATCAGATAATTTTTATGTACACTAACAGATAATTTCATAACTACAAAGTGTTTGAGCGAGTGGCACTGTTATAAAGTTTATTTCTTCTCGTAGCCCGAATAAGCGGCGTCGTTTCATGATTGATGTTCCAAAGACACGAACGAAGGTTTTCGCTCTACTTTCGTGATAAAAGCGTCTAAGCTGTGGAACGCGATGCCTGAGTGGGTTTTACCTGATGATTATAATTTTAGTGTCTTCAAATCGAGAGTGAATCGGTTGCTTCTAGGTCACAGCATCTTAGACCGCGTCGTCGCTTAACATCAGGCGAGATAGCGGTCAAGTGTAAGCTTATAAAAGTAGAAATATTTATTTATTTATGTATATTACTCACCCACGTCATATCCGTTGGCGATTTTATTCGCTGTGAACGAGTCCCACAGTTTCCGCTGTAACTCGAGAGCTTCCTTATCGTTTTCAGATGCCTGCAACACATTAAAAAATAGGCAATTACTTTTAGTTGACGCTTTTCACACAGCACTAGCTTCAAACTAACGAACTCAAGCTAATATAAATGTGGCAGCGAACTGGTCATATCTTAGAGCAGGCACTGGGCGGAGTTGTGTGCAAAATATGAGGATCACATTGTGAGGACACCTTCGCGAGGAGGTTTTGCGCTTACATTACAAATGCTGTTTGAATCCTACGAAATAGATCAGAATAATGTACCGTAGAATTATACACCGTAAAAAACTCTACAAAAAAGTCCACAACGCTATATATCTATCGCTTAGGGATAACCTACACTAACTATTTTTATTCATGTATTCAATCCATTTACTTGAATTCTAAGGGGGGTGGGATGTAGAAAAAAATGGAGCAATACACCTCCTGGCAACATCCGGAATCATAAAATACAGACAGAAACACTTTATTACTCACAGCAGTAAAGTTAAAAATATATGCTTTTCTGAGTCCAAAACCGTCCACCGAGCGGGGTCCTGATATTTTGCACGTGCATGTCCATCCAGCGTCCCCTCTATCTGCCGTAGGACCGATAACTGTCGAGGTAGACTTGTTCTAGAGTAGATACGTAGCGTAGGCAGTGGTTGGAGAAGAAAAGTCGAGGTGAGATGAAAGCCGAGTGGCGTATCACCTATATTTTTTTTTATTTATTTAAATTAGCCACTCCACAGACTCTGGGGTCCGTGATCTTTGTCAATACAATTGTCTTTTTTTAGACATTTCTTGGATAAGGAGAAGAAGAGGAAAATAGGGGGGAGTTGGGTACATTTAAAATCTAATTCTAGTGCTCGTCTGTAGAGCCGATCACTACCCGTTCGGATCCCGCTAGTAATTGACTCGACATCGAGTGTTTGCCTTTTGCCATTTGCCTAAGCTGCCTCCTTCCGGCCCAGAGCCTCCACAACGGCCGTATTTCTGTCCCTGATGGCCATTTGTAGGTTGATTTGTATTACTCGTGAAAGCATACTATGCAATAGACGAATACCTTGCCGACAAAACAATTATGGAATGAGTCGATCCGCTCCGCATGACACGAACTATATATATTGCCACACCCAATCAGAGTCATTATGGAAACTATAACCCGTATAAATAAGACCAAAAAATATACCATAATCTATACTAATATTATAAAGCTGAAAAGTTTGTTAGTTTGTTTGTTTGTTTGAACGCTAGGATCTCGGGAAGTACTGGTCCGAATTGAAAGATTATTTTTCTATTGGATAGTCCATTTATCGAGGAAGGCTTTAGGCTATAGAAAATAACTCTACTATTAATTGAAGCGGAGCATGAAACAAGAATGTAACAAAATCGGGAAAAAATATTCCCCTTTTGAGAGTTTTCGTACGTTTCGTGCTTTGACATGACACATGACAGCATGTGTCAAAGATTGCGTCATTGAATTTCAGTAATCTGTGCATTGAATATAAACCTTTGCTAATTTTTTTTTTCTAAATCTGAGTTGGTACGACCAATTTCCGACAGGTGGCGTAGCAGGTAGCTGAAGAGGTTTTTTGTTTGAAATCGATATTCTCAGGAACGAGAAAAACCGATTTCAGTCATTCTTTCACCGTTGGATATGTACGGGATCCCGATGAGTGCTATATAATATACCAAGGGCGAAGCCGGGGCGGGCATAAAATAATTGATTGATTGAAATCTCGGATGGTCTTCGTCTTCGTATCACCTATCTCCAGCAGTGGATTAGGGTGGGGTGATCACGATGATGGTGGTGGTGAAGTGACTTACCTTGATGGTGGGTGGCGCGGGGTCGGGTAGCGCGGCCAACTTCACGGCGACTCCGCTCGCGAGCGCCACCACGCACCGCTCGCCCAGGGCCACCTGCGTCGACAGACCGAACAGAGCGTTCGCACCCTGGAATACAAATGAAATAACTCAATTTTACACACAAAAAAAATATATTTATTGGCCCGCACTAAATTAACTATATATATTACTTTATTATATATTATTTATATATATTAACTATATATATATATATTACTTCAGTTGTTTATTTAATTATTAATATTACAATTTTACAGGGCAAAAGTTAATATATATTTAAAAATAGTATTTGTAGCATTTTTGTTAAATTAGTTAATTTTCACTCATTTATTTCCTTTCTTAGTTTGTAAAGTTTTTTACAATACATATAAAAAAAATTAACATTATAAAAACTTTACATTTTACATTATCACATTATTTATATATATATAAATCGATGCCACTTTTTGTTGTGAGTAAACACCACCTAAACGGCTGGACCGATTTGAATGATTTTTTTTGTATACGTTTGGGTAGCTGCATGGTTTAGATTCACAAATCAGCCCGACAGATGGCGCTGCAGTTGGTATCTAGGTTATTATCCGAGCGAAGATGAAAAGGGCTGCTAGTATATTATAATAATACTACATTTTAAAACTAAATGTTACTGTACGATTATAAGCAAGAGATTCCATACCTGCATCCTCAGCTTGGCTAGCAGCAGGCGATGTAGTTCATACTCCAGGAACGGCAGCTGGTCGGAGATGTCGCGCGCGCCCGGCTCCGCGCCCGGGCTCGCTCGCCGCACGCGCGCCGCTGATTCACAGACAAACACGACGGTTCTATCATATACGGACGAGTGATTTTTTATTTTTTTTAGAACCTGACTAACAGTAGCCGGCTTGGGTGAGCCTCTACTACCTATCGGACTATTGAGTTAGCGCCGGAGGCGCAGGACTCAAAATAACCTAACCTGACATTCCTAACATACTTATAGTCCAGAATCCCAGAGCCGCCAGACGCACGTATTTTCTGAAGGAAGAAATGTGGACGATTGAGTAGAGTTATTACGTACTAAGAACACATGCTTACTCGCTAGCTTGCTCAGACAGCCAATTTTGAGATATAATCAGAAGATACATTACTTCACGTATTTTCTGATAACTTATTTTCACGTATGTTATAGGCAATATGTTTAAAAATAAGACCCGAAATATAAAAATGATTTAGTGCGCCCGTGAACCGCAAGTCTCGGAGGGCAGTGACGCAAGTACGGTGACTATCTCACTCACGCCGGGCGCCTTAGACGGCACGGCCTCGGCTCGCGTTGTCACCGGGGAGACGGACGAATGAATAAGTAGACGAGTCGAAAATGACTTTCTAGACAAATATAGAACTCAAGATTAGCCCTGAACATCTTGACATTGGTAATAAACTGCGTCTGTGACATCTGTCTCTATCTAAGACATCTCTGTCTCTGTCTAAGACATCTATCTCGCTCGCGCTAGTTATAATTTGATTCTCTCTCTGTCACACGGTGATGTGTTTGTAGGTATGGTATGTAATTAGAAAAAAATAAAAAATGTATATGAAATAATTTTAAATGCAGTACTCACGCATTAAATGTAATGGCATTAGATTTAATTGAGTTTATAGAATTATAAGGACACTTTTTGAACGCACAGGAAGACGTAATCTGTTAAATTTATGTTCGAAATTATCAAAATCAGTGATAGGTAAAAACGACCGGCGTCCCCAGCTTCCAGCTTAGCCCTCTCCATAGCTAGCTGTGTGCATTTGAGCTTCGTTATGAGGCCCACACAGTTAAAAACCATATGCTTATAAGGACGCCCATTGTTTTTTATTTATAAAATTTTGGAACATGTTTTATAGAAGATTACTTTTTTACGGCATTAGTAAATCGTATGAATAGAAACACTCACCAACTGCAGTTAGTGTGACCGCTTTAGTGTATGACTTCAGTTTGTTTGGCTTGGCGCATGTGGCTAGAAGCACGGCCGGGACTCGGGACCGTCTGAAATATAGACAACGATAATAATTAATAGGCTCTATCCTACACACACAGTCCAAAGCTAAAGTTCCAGAAAATTCTGTATAGGCTCTATCCTACACACACAGTCCAAAGCTAAAGTTCCAGAAAATTCTGTATGTACAAAAGTAATGAAATCTCATGAGTAATCGTGCATAGATAATTTGACACATCTTAATTCGTGGATGCGTGAAAGTGGGCAATGGATCACGGAAACACAAATACAAAAATCTTTATTGCTGTTTGCAGGTAAGATAATTAATGTTATTTGAAAACTTTTTAATAGTTGACCTTATGTAAACTGGCAGGCTCTTACAAAGGCACACGCTCGAAAATTAGAAGTACGTCAAAACTCTGTAGAGAGGAGCATGACGGGAAAAAGATTATCAGACAAAAGAACATCAGCAATCAGAAAACAAACACAAATAAAGGATGTCTCAGTTACAATAAGAAAACTCAAATGAAAGTGGACGGGGCATACTGTGAGAGGACAAGAGAAATGGTGTAAAACTATTATGTACTGGTATCCGAGAGACAGAAAGAGAAACCGAGGGAGACCATTTAGGAGATGGGTGGACGACATTAAAGCGAATGCAGGGGGTACATGGACTCAGAGCAGCTGAAAACAGGAGTCTGTGGAGGCAGTTGGAGGAGGCCTATGTCTATAATTTGATCAGTATGCAGTTACTCATACTTTCAATGGGAAACTGTGGACATTGGATAACGGACAACGGAGAACAAAATATGGGAAAGTCGGATAAGTGGAAAGGAGAGGGAAGATCCGAGTAGGAAAGTCGTGAAAAATGTGTTATAGAAGTAACTAAACGACGTCTACGTTACCTGCACTGTGCGCACGTTGAGACTTCCGCGCGGTAAGGCCCGGCGCCCGGCGAGTAAGGTACGTGTGCTATCGAGCAGCTGTCCAGCTCGTCGCTCGGCTTATCTTTACTCACTGCGACAAACGGACAAAATATAATATACAAAGTGTTTGCAGAAAGGTGCAACAAAATTTATGGTAGTTCATCTACATTAAATTGTGAATCATATATGTGAACTTTTTTTCCATTAAAAAAAAAAATGTTTAACCATAGGTGAGTTCTGTATCCCATTAGCTCTAAAGTGGCGCACCTTGATCTATGACTGGTCTCCTGCCTTATTAAAATTTTATCTAAATGCATTTCAAATGACCCTCCCTGACCAGAGTAACTTGGTAAGGTGGGGAAAAGCCTCTGAAAAATGTTGCTATACTTGTGGAGAGGCGATATGTACAGCAAGGCACATATTGGTGGGATGCAAGGTGCTCCTTAATGGGGGTCATTACTTGAAATCATACGTGAAGCCATGAGCCTTTCAGTAGCTAGAGCCCAAAAGGGATTGACGACAACCAAAAGACAAATTAACTTTGTAAAAGAAGGCTCAATTTCAAACTCCAGGAACAAGCCTTACTCAATCCTGGGTACAGCACCTGATTGGACTATTTTAATGGACACGTATGAAAAGCACTACAAAATCCCAGAGGATGTGGGTGTTTCGTCATCCAGACCGGACATTTTTTCTTTTTTCTAGAGCTACGAAACGCAGTCCTTGTAGAACTTACCGTACCGTGGGAAACTAATATACCTAAAGACCACGCGATGAAACAAAATAAGTATTACGACCTCCTAAACGAATTAACAAAAAACGGCTAAGTAGTTAGTTTATACGCTGTAGAAGTGGGAGCGAGAGGTATACCAGCAAAATCTCTCTATAACCTACCGAAAGACCTTGGCTTATCCAGAAGTGCAGTTAGTTCTATACTGGAACGAGTATCTAAAGCTGCACTAGTAGGCTCATATCAGATTTGGCTGGACAGGGAGAGAAAAACGAGTAGTGAAGGTGAGTGTTGATGTACGTCAGAAAGGGGCCCCTTAAACCTACTCCCGAGTCACAAGTCTCGGGAACTACTCGAGTTTTTCTCTCTCTCTGCCACACGATGGACCCGGCACCTGCACGGTGATCCATGGAATGCTAAGAAGATCGTCCCTTTTATTTGACATACCCCTAATGGCCAGATCTCGGCACGGATTTTTGTACGACGTCGCGGCGTCGTCGGTAAGGTCGTTTGTCAACTGTACATGC
The DNA here is from genome assembly GCA_017562165.1 of Ectropis grisescens. Taxonomy (NCBI): domain Eukaryota; kingdom Metazoa; phylum Arthropoda; class Insecta; order Lepidoptera; family Geometridae; genus Ectropis; species Ectropis grisescens. Next base: position 21,270,282 of record CM029773.1, read on the forward strand.
GTTAGGGTTGAAGCTTGCGATTGGGTGGGAATTTCACGTCAAACTTTGACTCGAATTATCTCGTGATCTACCGTGCTGAGGCGAAAGAAACCTTGGGTGATGAAGTCTACATCAATGTTAGAATGGACTGTTAAAATATTGTTGGGGGTAAATCCACTACGTTGTATGTAGCCGAAATTCAAGGTTACCGTAAACCATTCAGAACTTCAAGCCCTGAGAGGAACTGTTTGGGTGATTGTTCAATTCCAATTCTGCCCGAGCTTCGAGCCGTCTAACTCGCACTGATTGGTCCTGCTGTGCGTGCCGTAAACTTTTACTAACCAACCAACCTCAGCATATGGTAAAGACAAGGAAAAGATAACGTCAAGTCCGCAAATGTGAATGAGACGCAGCAACCGCTCAATAGACCGACCAGCGTACCTAGACCTCTTTGATTTTGGGAATCACTTATGAGTAAAAAGTGATACCATTTTTCTGATAGCTGGAAGTTTTGCTGTTGTTCCCACATCATTTTATAGAATAAGATCACATTTTTATCGACAATAATATTCTCCGAAATTTATCTGATAAATCCCGATAAGCTAGCAATTTTAGACATGTTCAAGACTTTGAAGTATTTTTCGAACAAGGTTATTGTTGCCTTTGAGTCTTTTGGCGCGATCGATTCCAGAGCCACCAGCTGATTAGCCGACCCATCCCAAAGGTGCGAGCATACTCCATACAGGAGCGAATCTGTGCTTAGTATAACGTGAGGAACTGTTCAGACTTGAAGTACCTTCACAGCTTTGAGAGGAAACCTGGTTTTAATGATAAAAATTAGGTACCTTTATAAATAATTACCTATGATAGGCGGATCCACGTCCACACTATAATCGCAGTCTAGATTGATGACAGCCGCCGTGCCTGATGCTGACAATACGCACACATCCTCACTGAAAAGCAATACATAATTCAAATAAGATTAAATACACATACCTGTATATAGGTAAGTACATATTAAACACTTGCAGAGCCTCTTTGAATATTTATTATTTGTTTGTATTTTTATCTGTAGCATTGTAACTCCAAAAAGAATAAACTGATTTTGATATTATTTTGTTGTTTGAGAGACAGCGTAGCTCTCTTTGGCATAAGGAGCCCACTAAATGTTCCCACTGCTGGGACTTGGGGTAATCTAAAGATACAGTCAAGGTCATAATCCACCACGCTGACTAAGTGCGGTTTGGTGGATGGTGCATGGCTTCTGAAGATTCTTGGAACATGCCAGTTTCCACACGATGTTTTCCTTCATCATTTTTAAGTTAGCGGCATTACGCATATGACTTCAAAAATACATCCGGACTGGCGCACTTTAATACCAGCGGTCTTCACCCCAGTCGCGATGCTCCCCTTCCCCCGACATCCCGTCCCAGCTCAACTGCCTCAAATACCGTGCAACTTTCACGGCTGCATCGTCGTCGGCTAGAAGGCTAAACCTAGACAAGCGGCCCCATCAAGGGTGTCTGTTAGCTTCACCGTGGCTGACCAAGCCACGGCTATTGAGTCCCAAGTCTATGCAGATACCCTTCGGAACTTCGATAGACCAGCCGTAGCTTAGCTAAATCAGCCGTAACTTCGCTAGATCAGCCGTAACTTAGCTAGATCAGCCGAAACTTCGCTAGATCAGCCGTAACTTGGCTAGATCAGCCGTAACTTCACTAGACCAGCCGTAACTTCACTAGACCAGTCGTAACTTCACTAGACCAGCCGTAACTTCACTAGACCAGCCGTAACTTCACTAGACCAGCCGTAACTTCACTAGACCAGCCGTAACTTCACTGTACCAGTCGTAACTTCGCTAGACCAGGTGTAACTTCGATATCTGCTCCAGACCAAATTTTCGTTAGCAGTAAATGCTATCTGAGGTCACCTGCCATAGTTACCTTTATAAAAAGCTAGAGTTGAGGTGTAAACTCACCATTTGAAACAAGTAACTCTAGAGATGAGGTAACACGATGTGCCATACGCCGTCCACAGCTTCACCGAGCTCACTCACACAGCTCCACCACACTCACCATAGCACCATACGCCGTCAACAGCTTCACCGAGCTCACTCACACGGCACCACCGCACTCACCATATGCACCATACGCCGTCCACAGCTTCACCGAGCTCACTCACACGGCGCCACCGCACTCACCATATGCACCATATGCCGTCCACAGCTTCACCGAGCTCACTCACACAGCTCCACCGCACTCACCATATGCACCATATGCCGTCCACAGCTTCACCGAGCTCACTCACACGGCACCACCGCACTCACCATAAACACCATACACCGTCCACAGCCTCACCGAGCTCACTCACACGGCGCCACCGCACTCACCACATGCACCATACGCCGTCCACAGCTTCACCGAGCTCACTCACACGGCACCACAGCGCAGGTCGCTCACCATATGGAGCAGGTGTCGGAGTACGCGATGACGGCGTTGCACCGCAGCGCGCGCGCGTGCGCTCTCAGTTCGGTGCGCAGCTCCGCCCACCAGGCGGCGCGCGCCGCGCTCTCGCCGCCGCCGTCCACCAGCTTCACCGAGCGGGCGCACACGGTACCACCTGCGTTCCGGTACGAAGGGAAACATTTACAGTTACATTACAGCGCACAGAAATGAAACATACTTGTATCCCTGGGTGGCGAACGCAGTGCAGTGCTAGATAATATTTGGACTCTTCGTGTTACGAGCTCATGTGCAGGCATGTTGCTTACCATCAGACACATGTCCTCATGTTCGTCTCGTCATTCTATACTATAACAAATACATAATCCTAATTGAAATTCTGTTGCTCGACCACGTTGGAACTTTTTAACGGAACGGGGTGAATTTTTGGAATAGACTATAATCTGGAATAGTACTTACTTACTTACTTACAGTAGTCACTTAGCCTATGTACGAATAGGCTAAGTAACCCAGGGGTGCTGTTAGTTATAGTCAGACTAGCGGTCCGCCCCGTTTTCGCCCGTGGTACTATATACCCTATAGCACTTAAGTATCACGAATATGTCCAAAGGTGAACGAATTTTTTAAATCGGTCCTGTAGTTCTTAAGATTGCCGCGATCAAACATATAATCTCGTTTTATTATTAGTATTGACAACAAAAACTATATTAGCAGGAAAGGGGAGGTAGGCTGCTGTGTCTGGGTGTTTCTATGTATAAGTATGTATTTAAGACTATATAAGTAGTATGTATTTAAAACTATATCAGCTATCTGGCTGCCATAGTACAAACTTGCTTAGTTTGGGATCAGACGGTGTTGTGTGTAAATTGTCCACCAATATTAATTTATCGTTATTTATTAAATAAAATATATATCTTACCAATATGCACAATGAACCCGGGCGGGTATTCCGTCATAGTGAGGAACGGATGCTCGAGCATGTCGAGGTTGTCGGAGTTCATCGACGGCCGCAGGATGGCGCCACCGCCGGTTCCCACGTTACCCGCTGACGTGTTTAACGAACCAGCTGCAATATCACACACATCAGAGAATCGAATACAAAATAATTTAATTTTCCAAAAAGTAACAAAACCCGACTTGAATTTAAAATTAACTTACGACAACATTTCAAATTTTGTTGTGAAATCTACGATAACGTCTTCTAGTTAAAGATAAGCTAATTTTAGTTTGTTGCAAATATTTCTATATATAAAAAATGTTATGTTGGTTTGTGTACGCTTCAAGAACTCTAAGGCCTCGGTCTCGAATTTTGCGGGCAGCGGGGCGGCGGCGGCAGCGGCGCGGGAGAGGGGCGGGCAACGCATACCTGTTCTCGAAACCAGCGAGCAGATCGCGCGGCACTGTAGCGGTGTAGTGTTGTGTTCGTGGTTGTGTTGTCGACATTCGCAAACGAAATGTCTGAAAATCGGCGACAACATCTTTTTGATTCAAATGTATTCCTAACGCTCGATTTATTGTGGGCAAAAGAAGAAGTGGATCCCTACTATAGGGCAAGGAAAATAAATGGCGAGTTTTATCGAAATTATGAAGAACAGAGACAAAATCCCGATAAATTCTACGACTACACCAGAATGAGTGTAGAAACTTTTGACTATATTCTAGAAACTATCAAGAGTGATTTAGAGTCTGGAATTAATCCAAAAAGTTTGAGAGGTATACCTCCAGCAGAAAAATTATACATAACGCTTGGGTAAGTAATACAACGAAATTGTAATTTGTAATTGTATTTCTTGATAGTTTCAAAAAGGAAGTATTGTACCTACTAATTTAGTAAATAGTTTGGCATCGGTATTAAGTTCCCAGATACAATAATTTTAATTAAATACCTACTACACACTAATCAGCCTTAATAACACCAAGTACAACTCTATACTACAATGCAGACGCGCAACGCGGGACGGTCACCGCTCGACTGGAGTGCACCGCTCGTTGCCCGCCCCCACGCCGCTCCCGCGCCGCTGTTTTCGAGACCCTGTCCATTTGACGATACGCAAAGATCCTGCCGCTCCCACGCCGCCGCCGCCGCCGCCCCGCCGCCCGCAAAATTCGAGACCGAGGCCTAAAAGTTCTGCACCGATCGAACTGAAATTTTAGAATATTTAATCTGCATCAAGGATGGTTTTTTGTCTAATTTTTGCATTATAATGTGCCACAGCGAACCGTGTTTCAAATAAATTTGCCCAATTTTGATAACATGTATATTAATTACTCTAAAGTATAATAAAAAAAAGAATTATCAACATCGATACTCAATTGGCGGAGCTATCGCGTTACATGTCATCAGGTACATGTCCTGCTCGTCTCGTCACTTTTTATTAAAAAAACATACCTACAAAAAAAAAAACAATATACAACAGTGTACCAACCAACAACCTGTCTCGGTCAGATTCTTTTCCCAATGTTCCTAAGGCGGCCATAAATTCTTATTTTCTCAGTATGATTGAGAAATATCAAAGCGATTATATAAACATCTGTTTTTGGATCTTGAGAAAATACGGTGTATCACATCATCATCACATACATAAATAAAAATTAAAACAATGATGATGAAGTCTTACCTTTAGGAGTGACACTTAGATCGGAATCAGAAGACCGCCTGTGGATCCCCATCGGTGTGGAGGTTGAATTGAGAGAGGTTTGTGGTTGCGTCTGTCCCGACCCCATCGGATCCTTCCCTCCGTAGGATTCCGCCCTCGCGTGCCTCGGCGATCCCCTGTCCTTCTCACTCCTATCTTTATCTCTCTCGGTCCTGCCAAAATTGCACGCTGCATGCGAGTTATCACACACACTAGCGCTGTTAGTCTCAAATGAACTTTCGCCGTCTACGCTACGTTCAAAACTGCTCTCGGACATTGATGGTATGGTCTCTAGTCCACTAATAGGATGAAAGTACTGTAATACTGGAGGTCGAGTTACTTTAGATGACATGTTAGACAGATCCTCATTGGACATTTTGGACTCTTTTCCCTCTGATATAGAGTGAATACTATCTTGACGAATCAACTTTTTGGTTTTTAATTCTTCTTTAGACGGTTTTGATGAATCTTCTGATTCTGTATCTTTAAATACAGTGGAAGATTCTAAAACGTTAGCACTGGACGCCGCATTTGCTGATTGCAGTTTATCCATGAGTATAGTCTTCATTGCAGATTCGACTAAAGCAGGGGATTTAAGATCTTCAATGCCTGTGGCTTTTATCACAGCAGTTTTAACCAGCTCTGAATCATCATCAGATTCTTTAATACGGTCATTGTTATTCGATATATTTTTAAGCTCTTCAATGGGTAAGTCGCTTATAAGGTCCGGATCAGTTGAGTTTGGGTATATGGTTTGAACTTTATCGATTAACATAGTTGTCATAGCAGTGCGTAAAAGCCCTTTGGAATCCGTATTCTTTTCGGTATCAGCTGGTAATGTTTGATCATGTATCAAATCATCTACTATTTCCGTCACTGGACTAATTACTGAATGCAGAACACTTTCCGATTTCTTATTAATAATGTCAGTTTTATATGACATAGTATCCTCAATATTAATAGGCACGGGTCCAGTTGTATCAGGCAGAACAGACTGAACTTTTTCAATGAGCATAGTTTCAATAGCACTGTGAACTAACCCTTTCGATTCTTCTGCTACAGTTTCAGCACATTTTGAAGACTTTGCACTTTCTAAGTGTATAGGAATCGGTTCAGGTGTATCCGGTAACACAGTTTGAACTTTTTCTATTAGCATAGTCTGTATGGCGCTATGAGTTAATCCTTTGGACTCCTCTACCTCTGGTACAGAATCAGGACTATTTGAAGTTTTTGAAAATTCTAGGTGTATAGGAATAGGTTCAGGAGTATCTGGCAAAACAGTTTGAACCTTTTCTATTAACATAGTCTGTATAGCGCTATGAGTTAATCCTTTTGATTCTTCGTTCTCAAATTCAGTTTTCTTTTCTGGTGTTGCTTCTTCTAGGTGAATAGGGACTGGATCATTTGTGTCAGGAAGTACAGTCTGAACTTTATCGATCAGAATAGTTTGCATCGCGCTATGTATCAACCCACCGGTTTCCCCAGGTCCTTCACTATGCATTTCATTCTTTTTTGGTGGCTTCGAGTCGTGATCATCCAAATGAATAGGTATGGGTTCTGTTGTATTAGGAATTACGGCTCTAAATTTATCCATGAGTATAGTTTGCATGGCACTATGAACTAATCCGCTAGATTCAGAATTTTCGGATGTTTTTCGCGATCTACAACCATGCTCAAACACAGGTTCCGTTCTTATCGGAATCGGTTCTGGAGTATCAGGAATCATCGACTGTGCTCTTTCCATTAACATAGTCTGCATAGCAGTATGAACCAAACCCCCAGTCTTCACATCTGGGCTAGTTTCTTTTTTAGCATGATGCTTACCGAAAACCGAGTCCAAATTCACATGATGTTCTTTGAGAGTAGTTTTAATTGAATTCAAAATATTGTGATCTTTATGCTTTGATTTATCATGAATGTCATGAGATGAGCCTCTTGGAAAAGTGTTAACTTCTGGTGTTTGAGGTACAACAGTATGTGCTTTATCCATAAGTAATGTTTCCATGGCCATGTGTACCAAACCTTTCGATTCTGGAACATGTTTTTTGGCGTCCTGAACTACGTGTACGTGGGCAGAAAAGTCGTCACTTAATCTCTTTGGTGTCATAGCAACTATTCTAGGAGTCGTGGAACCAGTCGTAGATTGAACGTGACCCATATTTATCACTCCAGCAGATCCTCTATTTTTGTGCTCCTCCAGTTTCTCACTGACATCATCAAAGAACTGTTTATTATTTTTAGAAACAGGATCGGGAGATGTAGGTAAAAGCAAAGTATCTACTTTATCGATGAGAATGGTTTCCATGGCAGTATGAATCAAACCTTCTGGCTTTAGAGATGACAATCTTCTATGGCCATGCTCTTCTCTGTAATTGAAAGGGAATGAAGGACCACTAAGTGATGTTCTAGACACGGGCTCGGAACCAATGTACATCGATACTTTCGTGCGTCCCAATTCGTCACTTTTGCAGAGCCCTCGATTAGCTTGAATTCCCTCTTTATCTAAACTAAGTAAATCTGAGTAAGATAAAAAGAGAGAACCCAAAACGGTGTCACTTGGTGCTCTGGATGGGACGTTTGAAGATGATCCTGGTCCTGATCCTGGTTGACTAAGAGTTTTTGTTTCCTCTTTCTTCTTTGGCAGAAGAGAGTAATGGGAGATACTCTTAATCATGCTACTATTAGACAATTTTGCTAATTGATTTTTGATGCGTCTTGACGAACGATATACAAAGCTGTTTTTTTTTTCTACAGGTGATGAAGGGGCACTAAAGCTCTTCGAAGACTTTTTATGAGCGAAAGGGTTGTGCAGCTTTATGTGGTGCATATTAGGTTTTGATACGCACTTATCGGAGCCTTGAGCCGACGTAGAAGGTTGAATTATTTCAACTCTTTCTGGAGAAGCGTCGCTTTTATCGGTATTGACTTCTACATCTTCAACACCTTTTTTTGACATGTTTGAATTATCTACCTCCTTAATCTTTTCTTTTTCTTGAATCTGATCTTCAGCACGGGTTTCGTTAGGTAACGGATGGATATTTTCCAAAATAGATAGTTTTTTATCCATTTGCGCTATAAAAGCAGAATTAACTTCGTGATTTAGTACAGAATTCACGACTGAAGCCGTAGTTTCAAGTGTTTCAGAAACGGAGTCACTTTTCGGTTCTGAGCTTTCATCATCTTCTTCAGAACTGGTGTATGCTTCTGAGCTTTCACCAGACAATGCCGATGATACTGAGCCGAAATAACCTTTATCTCCAGGCAATTTAAGTAGACTTTCGGTTCTACCTACCATGGGGCTGGAAGGGCAAGATTCTGAAGTTTTTCTTACACGTTCAGGTACCGCTTCTTCAGAACTCATATTTTTCAGCGATGAAAAATGTATTTCTGGAACAGTTATTCCTCCAATTTCATTCTTAATATTTTCAAGTTTTTCATTACTCAGTTTCTTTTGTTCTTTCTCTTTCTCATCATCGGATACGTTTATATTAGGTTCAGACTCGCTAGTGCGTCTCATCTCATGTGCAGAGTGTTCAGAGTCTTGTGTCTCAGCAATACAAGCTAAATTCGTGTGCGTATGAATAACGGACCTGGCAAGTATTGATGCCATTTCAACACCTTGATCATCAGGGTTAATAAACGCCTTACGTATCTTGGGCTTTTTGAATCTCTTTTTGAACTCATTCTTTATATCAACCAGCGAAATACGAGACACGTCAGAAACATTCGAGTTTAAAGAAATCTGATCTTCTTGCTTGTCTTTTTTATCGCGTTTACGTCTTGAGAATCTCTTAGAGAAGAAGTTGGTTTTCATCTTTTTAATTTTTTGTATTGGTCCAGATGAGTCTGAGCCGTCGTCACCGTCATCATCGTCGTAGCTTTTCCTGCTCAGGAGCCTATTTAAGTCTGTTTGATCTTCCGAGAGGTGCTTCAGACTTCTGTGGTGAATCTGATCATCTTGAAAGAGAGACATTGATCCTGTGAAGCTGTGGATGCTTAGACGTCCTTGCTCTATTCTATCATCATCATCGTCCACGGCTTCTGTTTCGTCTAGCATCGACGGAGCGTTAGGATTAAGAATCTGGATCATCTTCATAAGTTCTTCTTGGTGAGTCTGATAGTATTCATTCAAATCATCAACCGTCTCGTCATCAGTCGCCAAAATGCCCAAACATTTTTTTTATTGTCTAAGTTTTAATATAAGCACGACACGACACACCCATGCAAACATAAATTGATGAGTATTTTATTGAAAAAACTTTTCTACGATTATAACTATGTAATATTGGGATATACGACATTTAGCACATTTAAAGCTGTAGCTTGAGCAATAAGATATTCAATATTAATATTTGATTCATCTGTTTTTCTTATAATTATTTGAAAATTTTTGAAACTAAATGACAATTGAATTTGAACTTTATATTAAAGACTTTAAGATTCACTATACTCACTGTTGCGTACAAGGAGGTATGTTCATGGTTTGGCTGGGTGTTGGCAATGGTGTTATGCTAACTGCGGTACCTGAAATGAGTTGTACACGTTAAAGTTAACATATTTAAACGGCTAATCTAATGGCTAAATTATTACCTTTATTACCCGTACCCACTGGTTATAACTGGTCACCATTCATTATCTTGAAATATGTAAAAAATTTAGATAAAGCCAACAAAGCACCATTATAACAATACTCTTATACTTCAAGCACATGATCCAATCACATAGAATCACATAAATGCCTGAGCATAGAGCCACCCACAAAATCCTAGTAATATTATAAATACGAAATTTTGGGTATTTGTCGCTCAATCACATCGCAACAGTGAACGGATCGGGTTGGCTATACCACATAAGCTACTAATAGCATACAAATGCATATATTAAAAAAAAATAAGTGAACGGGAACTACGTAGGTAAAACCGCGGGACACTGCTAGTTGAACCTTAGTACATAATCTTACATACAGACGCGCAACCATGTGCACAATTAGATTCCGTCTTTTACATTCTCTGGGTGACGAGCTGTTATGCCCCGGCTTTTGAGGCTGTGATGCTTACCCAGCAACCCTGGATCAGCATCACGGACTTAGGACCGGAGAGTTGGGTTACGACACCGGTAGAATAGTCAGTCCGTCTTGAACCTCCGACCTGTGCGGTTGCTTTTACGAGGGTGTTCTGTGCAACCCCTAAGTTATTTTATAAAGTTTAAATAAGTAAACGTAATAAACCCTTTCCCTTATAATTCTGTCTTTTTTTAAAAAGACTCTAAACTACCACCGCATAACAAATTGGTGGCAGCGGTGGGATCGGAAATCACCAGTGCCGCAACCGCACCGACGGACTCATCTTCATCGAAACCGTTCCAGTCATCCAGTGCACAGTGCAGTGCTATAGTGCAGTGCAAGCATAACCAAGTGCATCGAATCACATCCAGTTAGCCTGTGACCAGGCTACCATCCAGCATCGCCGCAATCGCCGCTACCAGCCGGAGGCCATCCCGTGTCCAAGGCCTCCCTTGCAGCAGCTCCCTTGCAGCTCCCTGCAGCTTATCCACTTCATCATCAAGAAAAGCTAAATCGAGCATCACATCGCGCACCGCGCCGGAATGCAGCCGGCCGCTATAATCCTTATCGCCGCTTTCCTGTACCAGTGAGTCTTTGGTCATTGTTCTTAATTCTCATTAGGGTTGTCACTACAGTAAGACATTAATTACCACCTAACTTTACCTCATAAGTATACTCTAGTATGTCAAAACAGAAAAAGGTAGACGAAAAGTTGTTATTAGATATACCATCCCCTAACGTCGAATTCGAGAAATCACCCTTAAGCGCAACCCCAGTTGAGATGGACCTCAACACTCTGTTCAAATTTATAAAGCCATTTGATGGGACCCGTGAAAAATTAAACTCATTTATCGTCAACTGTTCCAATGCTTATGAGCTCGCCACGGAACTCCAAAAACCAGTCCTATTTAAGTATATAATCAGCCAGTTAAGTGGCAAAGCAGAGACCGCCTGCTCCATAAAAGAATTTAACTCATGGGAACAATTAAAGGACTTCCTTAAAACGCAATTTAGCGAAAGAAAACATTACGCACATCTATTGACAGAGCTCCAGGAAAGTAGTCAGGGTTCCAGTGACAATGTTAGTCAATTCGCTCTCAGGGTAGAAACGCTCCTGTCACAATTATTGATTGAAATTTCGTCATCCAATACAAAAATTAAGGAATTGCCCGGGCGCAGTGCTGCCATGGAGGACATTGCCCTCCACAGATTTCTGATGGGGTTGCACCCCCGTATTTCCAACATCGTCCGATGCCGTTCCCCGAAGACATTAAACGAAGCTATAAATTTAGCGGTCTCGGAGGAACGGATACAACAAACGTTGTATAAAAACCAGAACCGAAGCCCAATAATAACCCAAATAGGTTCAATAATACAAACAGATCCAATTTTTCAAAACCCAACACCAACGCCACGAATTTTCAACCTAGACCGACTTACTCACAAGGCTCAAATGACACAAGGGCATTTTGCCGCTACTGTAAACTTCCCGGCCACGATATCTCAAATTGTCGCAAGAGAGAGTTTAACAATAATAGATTTAGAGTGCCTCAGGGCCCATCTACCAGCCAGAATTATAGACCACCGGCGCGCGTAAACATGATCAATCCCAATGAACCTGATGAAAACGACGATGTCGGCCAAGATGAAGTCGACCTCCCTGGGGAAAACCAGGATTTAAACGAATAAGCGTCTCGCCTCGGTGTCGCCCGAGACATAGCCATAAAGTCGACACCCACATACAAGCCAACCGACAGGGTAACCAGCCCCAAACTGACGGCTCTTACAAAATCCAAGCCAACCAACAGGGTAACCAGCCCCAAACTGACGGCTTTCACAAAATCCAGGCCAACCGACAGGGTAACCAGCCCCAAACTGACGGCTCTTACAAAATCCGAGCTAACCGACAGGGTAACCAGCCCCAAAACTGACGGCTCTCACAAAATCCAAGCCAACCGACAGGGTAACCAGCCCCAAACTGACGGCTTCCACAAAATCCAAGCCAACCGACAGGGTAACCAGCCCCAAACTGACGGCTTCCACAAAATCCAAGCCAACCGACAGGGTAACCAGCCCCAAACTGACGGCTTCCACAAAACCCAAGCCAACCGACAGGGTAACCAGCCCCAAACTGACGGCTTCCACAAAATCCAAGCTAACCAACAGGGTAACCAGCCCCAAACTGACGGCTTCCACAAAACCCAAGCCAACCGACAGGGTAGCCAGCCCCAAACCGACGGCTTTTCCAATACCCAAATATTCGAAGTCAATCTAGACACAACCAAACGGCTCCTACCTCATGTAGTAGTAGACTCGCAAGTATCTAACGTTCCCCTAAATCTCCTAGTTGACTCAGGGTCAGCTGTATGCTTACTAAAGCAAACCTGTATCCACAATGTCCAAAAACTAGCTAAGGAACCTATCAAACTCAAGGGTATAGACCCTGGCGACGAGCCAACCCTCACTGAAGGCCACATCCAACTCAAACTAAAGTTCCATGAAACAAAGCCTATTTCCTACAAATTCCACGTTATAAAACTATAAACCTCCCTATGACGGTATCATAGGTACGGACTTCCTAACAACATTCGGATGCAAAATTGACTATACCCGGGACACCCTAAAGATAGGGAAACTAAATATAGAACTCCACTTCGTCAACCCTTCGTACATCATTCCACCTCGTACTGAGACAGTAATAGAATGTTCAGTGCAAAACACCAACCTGACAGAAGGCGCTGTATTAGACCAACACTTATCCGACTCCCTATTAGTATCCAATTGTCTAGTAAAAGTAAAACCAAACCATAGAGTTAACATAACTGTAGCCAATACATCCGAACAGCCAGTGAGGTTGAAATCGGACCTCAAGCTGAAACTCACTTCAATCGACTCCTTACATGTTAATGGTTATCCCAATGACTTTACAAACAATCAACGTAACATACCAAACTGTGTCTCTCGAGCAGAAGAAGTCCTCCGCCAATTACGTGTGTCTCATCTCAACAATGAAGAAAAGGAAGCTCTTTTCCAGTTATGTTACGAATTCTCTGACATCTTCCACCTCCTGGAGAAGCCTTAACTCACACGAATGCCCTTAAACACGACATTAAAACGACAAGCGACATCCCTATACACGCGAAAACTTATCGATTCCCAGAAATTCATAAAACCGAAGTACGAAACCAAATTGATAAAATGTTACAACAGCATATTATAGAGCCCTCAGAATCCCTTGGTCATCCCCTATATGGGTCGTCCCTAAGAAACTAGACGCTTCCAACACCCAGAAGTGGCGAGTAGTCATTGACTATAGAAAACTAAATGATATCACAATTGGAGACACTTATCCTCTTCCACAGATCACAGAGATCCTTGACCAGCTCGGATCTAGCAAATACTTCTCCACTCTAGATCTCGCATCTGGGTTCCATCAGATATTATTGAATGAATCCGACAAGGCCAAAACCGCATTCAATGTTCCTGAAGGACATTTCCAATTTCTGAGAATGCCATTCGGATTAAAAATGCTCCATCCACTTTCCAGCGATTGATGAACTCTGCCCTCTCAGGCCTCCAGGGCACCCGTTGCTTTGTGTATCTCGACGATATCGTCTGCTATGCTTACGATCTCCCAACTCACATTTTGAATCTTAAATCTATTTTCGAGAGAATCCGTAAGTTTAACTTGAAACTACAACCTGACAAGTGTGAATTCCTCCGACGAGAAGTCGGCTATCTAGGTCATATCATAACTGAGCAAGGCGTCAAACCAAACCCAGACAAAATCAAAGCCGTTACTGATTTCCCAATTCCAAAGTCCCTAAGGACATCAAATCGTTTCTTGGGCTAATATCGTATTACCGCCGTTTCATACCAGACTTTTCAAAATCGGCTAAAGCCCTCATCAACTTACTCAAAAAAGACGTCCCATTTGAATGGAAAAACGAGCAACAGCTTGCCTTCGAAACCTTGAAATCCAAACTCGTCACAGCTCCTATACTCGCGTATCCCGATTTTACACAACCTTTCCTATTGACCTGTGACGCTTCTAACTTCGGCATATCTGCCATTTTGTCTCAGGGACCTGTGGGACAAGACCGTCCTATAGCGTTCGCCTCTCGCACCCTGAACAAAGCCGAGTGTAATTATAGCACTACAGAGAAATAATGCCTAGCCATAGTCTTTGGCACCAAAGTTTTTAGACCATACCTCTTCGGACACCGTTTTAAAATACTAACTGACCATAAGCCCTTACAATGGTTATTTAATTGCAAAGACCCAGGATCACGACTAGTCCGATGGCGACTCAAACTAGAAGAGTTCGAGTACGATATCCAATACAAAAGGGCAAAATAAACGCCAACGCTGACGCGCTTTCTCGATTCCTGTGAACCCTATCCAACGAAATACATCCCCAAGACCGGAAGCTCTGGCCGAAAGTGGACCTCAACCTTTAGACGAAGATTTATTAGACTTACTAGTCTCACCTCCATCATTCAATCCCGAAGAAGTCACCCCAACTTCCCCAGACTTGCTAGGCCCAATTGAAGATCTCGTGCCTCTACCAGACATACAACCTGAAATACTCAACGAAGCCAAGACAAGTAACGAGGAGGAGACGGAAACAGCAGATGCTGTCCCCAAACACTCTGCACCTCCCGAAGTTGCGGGCGGTGACTCTCAGTCCCATCTACAAGCTCAGGCTTAGACATCCCCGTCGACGACTACCCTACATTTCTTAAAGCCATGGCTACCAAAGATGCCACATATAACACTGAAATAGAGGAACATAATGAAAGTCTTTTAAAATGCCCTTCCAGCATAATTTTAATCCCTACGTCCCTTGACCTGGATGAGTCAAACCCATATGTCCAAGAAGTACTAGCCGACCCCGAAATAAATGAGAGAGTAACCAACTCAGAAAGGGAACTTTTCTCTTACCAAAAAATAGAGATTGGCCATAAAATCTATTACCTAATATTCACAAAGGTTCACCATTTCGACGAGGCATCTTACCCTGAAATCTTCCAAACACTTAAGTCAATAAGAGATGAGTTAGTTATTTTTCAGAAAACAAAAGAGATCGGTATTTCAGACCTTAAAATCCTTTTGAAAACATTCGTTTATTAAAATTTATAACATACTATCCTACTTGTTCCACAGAACACAAATTAAAATTAGAATATACCACAACAACATTATATACCCAGTCCCAACTGAAATAAAGAAGATCCTACACGACAACCACGATATCCCCGTAGCAGGGCATCTAGGCTCCCTACGAATGTATAACAGAATTAAGCAGACCTATTACTGGAAAGGAATGCGCAGTGACATTGAATCCTATGTGAAGGACTGCAAGTCTTGTCAAGCGAACAAGGCCCTCAGGAGGGTCAACCGAGCACCAATGCAGATCACTAGTACGTCCACGGCACCAGGCCAACGTATAGCCTTAGATATTGTCGGGCCACTACCCGAGTCTGGCCCTGCCAAACTTAAATACATCTTAACCATACAAGATGACCTTACTAAGTTCTCTCTCCGCGTATCCAATCCGTAGCACTACAGCGGAAGAAACGAGTGAATGCTTAATCCATTACGTATCTATCTTTGGTATTCCTAAAATGATCCTGACGGACCAAGGCTCTAATTTCACAGCAGACCTCTTTAAGAAAACTTGCGAGTTTCTAAAGATAAAAAATTCTTTGGTGTTCCCCTTACCATCCACAGACACAAGGAGCTCTAGAGCGTAGCCACTCTACCCTTAAGGAATACTTAAAATCATATATAAACAAAGACCAAACAAACTGGCCTCGCTATGTATATACCGCTATGTTAGCGTATAACACGTCTGTCCACTGTACAACTCACTACACACCCTACGAACTGATGTTTGGAACTAAACCACAAATACCCAATTCTGTATATGATGAGTCATCCGGAGCCACATACCCTGACTATGTCAGAATGCTCCAGAACCGATTAAAATATTCTAGAGAAAAAGCCCTGGATTTTATTAGGAAATCTAAGGAGTCTTCAAAGGAATACTACGACGGGCATACTCGTCCGGCTAAATATAAGGTCGGTGACCTAGTATACCTCAAAAACCATTTGCGGTTACGCAAGGCTCTCTCCCCGCTCTGGAAGGGGCCCTACTACAAGTACTAGTAGTAAGAGTTGGCGGAAACAACACGCTGACCTTACTGATCAATCGGCGGCATGTCACACACCATTTCGATCAGGTGAAACCGGCAAGCCCCGAAATTAGTTTGTAGACTTATGATTTAGTAATAGGATAGTAGATTTAGGAATAGGATACGTATTCATATAACATAGCATGTAAGTAGGTATAGTATAAGTGCAACAAAGGCGTCATACCATAGCTAACTATAACTATTATTTGCAGTCAAGTACGAAGTCAGCCTCAACAAGATTACGTCCAGCCGATAGTTACAAGCTCGGGCATCTACTTCGACCACCTGGGCACACTTAGGATAAGTAATGTACAGTTGAGAGTTGTAATACCAGTCGATGTCTCTCGATTTGGCCCACACTTACAAAACATTCGGTCCACCCTAGCAACAATAGAACAACTATGTAATCAGACTAGAGTTATTGAAATTAATATGGATTGCCGCAGTAGACTCCAACCTTTAACAGCACGGTACCAGGATGTTGCATCAGAGTTCTCTTCTATCTCCCACTTACTCGACAACAAGGTTAGACGCAGTGCCTGGATAGGAGGCTTAGGCACACTAGTAAAACACATTTTTGGAAATCTTGACGAAGAAGATGGACTAAAGTATGACACGGCAATAGAGATGATACAACAAGACCAGACCGAACTGGTCAATCTAATTCGGGAAAACATCTTAGTTACTTCTACCGCTATGTCGTCATACAACCATACTATCAGTACAATAAAAAAATAACGAAATAAAATTAAATATGGCTGTTGACGAGCTCACACGCATTATATCCAATATAACAGAGAAAAACCAACGGGTTCCTAATACTTAACAGCGTAAACGGGATGTTAGACTCCCTTGAGACAGCCCTACTTACTTTATCGTTTCAGCTAGAAGACGTGATCAATGGTATATTGTTCGGTAAGCAAAACATCCTGCATCCAGCAATAATGTCGCCTTACGAGTTATACCGAGAACTCGCCGTTAACTATAGGCATTTGCCTAGCGACCTTGAACTGCCGGCCGAGTTAAGTCTAAACAATATACACACAATACTTAGCACGTCTACCTTAGTCTGTTACTATATTAATTATAAAATAATTTTTGTATTACAAGTACCGCTAATTAGCTCTAAAACATTTATTTTGTCACATAGTATAAGTTTACCGACTCCTTACGACAGTAAGGAAAGCAACGCCTTTAGCGTCATACTGCCGGACTTTAAATATATAGCGATGACCAAAGACCAGTCTCAAT
The DNA here is from genome assembly GCA_017562165.1 of Ectropis grisescens. NCBI lineage: Eukaryota > Metazoa > Arthropoda > Insecta > Lepidoptera > Geometridae > Ectropis > Ectropis grisescens. The sequence continues at coordinate 21,287,869 of CM029773.1, forward strand.
ATTGTACTATGGATAGTCTACGCGACTGTGTATCTGTAAACCCGGGAACATATATGTGTAAAATAGAGAATATTTATGTAACTGACGCAAAACCGATTTGTGAAAGTGAATTGCTGTCGAAAGCAATCACTTCGAAACCACCACAATGTAAAACAAAGGTAATTACTGGGAAATTAGATGTTGTACATCCCATATCAAAAACAGGTGGATTTATGTATTTTCCGATCCAAGTAAAATCAGAATCGATTGTCAAAATTCAAAATTGTACGAAACCACCCTGTCCGGAACGGGAACCATAGCTGTCCCCGACAACTGTGTCGGGTATTGTAAAACTACATCCCTCGTACCGAGATATGACATTTTAAATATAACTACACCTACAAACTTTGTACCAGGATTTAATATCACGGATGACGCCTGTTGTGACGTCACTCAATTGGTTGCTCTGATTAAAGATAATGTGTTTCCTACACGGTTAGTCAACATATCAGACCTGGACAATCTCAACCCAAACGGGGTTGAAGTCGAGTCTCTTCTAGACCGACTGCACATACTCGAAACTCATCAGACCAGGTCAAACCAGTATGGGACACATCAATATGTAGTCATAACCATAATTATAGTCTTAATTAGTATCTACTTAGTGTATAATAGCTATAAGCGTTTTTGTTCACGTAACAGCAACCCGCAGTTCCATTCCATTTTTACTCGTAGACCTCCAATACCAGCAGCGACATCATCAGGTTCAGCCGATGATTCCTCAGAAGCTCATGTCGAATTAACGACTTCGCGAGACCCAGTAGCACCCCTCAGACGTCAGATCTAATGGAGACCTGGAAGTACCCCATGTCTCCTCTAAAAGGGGGGAGGTGTTATGCCCCGGCTTTTGAGGCTGTGATGCTTACCCAGCAACCCTGGATCAGCATCACGGACTTAGGACCGGAGAGTTGGGTTACGACACCGGTAGAATAGTCAGTCCGTCTTGAACCTCCGACCTGTGCGGTTGCTTTTACGAGGGTGTTCTGTGCAACCCCTAAGTTATTTTATAAAGTTTAAATAAGTAAACGTAATAAACCCTTTCCCTTATAATTCTGTCTTTTTTTAAAAAGACTCGTAAACTACCACCGCATAACAGAGCGCAGTGCAGTGCTAGGTAATGACTTTGACTCTTTATGTATACACAATAGCTGCGTGTCCTTGTGCTGTTATGTGCCAGGCATGTTGCTTACCATCAGGCACTCAGGCACATGACTTGCTAGTCTCGTCACTTTTTATTTAAAAAAAACATATTGGACGTCCCCTTACCTATAGCTCTGGCGACGACTCCAGCTTCTCCTTCCAAATCGAACTCCTGCTGATAGCCGACGACCGCATTGGCGCCCAGTTCTGCAGCCTTCAAACCCACCAGCCGTTGCACCTGTGTACAACGCTCTCTTAACATAATATCTAGAACTTTCTCTTCTCCGTCAAACACCAAGCTGTGCCCAGGTACCGCATTCGACTGCGTCCGGGCGCTTCTGTGTAACGTCATTTGACGTTCATACTGAAGTAGTTTTTACATCTCTGAAAATAAGATCTAAATTCAAACATTTCAGCGCGGGACCCGAACGGTCCTTTGGACACTATTCAGCTCTGCTATCAGATCAGCCTACTACTAGATGGACAGATGACTTCACAAAGGTCGCTGGAAACCGCTGGTTGCAGGTTGCGCAGGACCGTTCGTTGTGGAAATCTAGGGGGGGGAGGCCTATGTTCAGCAGTGGACGTCTTGCGGCTGATGATGATCAGATCAGCACCATGTCATCATAATATTGCATGGTCACGCGATTTACTTACCTAAGCTAAGTTTCAGCTCAATCGATTACTAGGAACCGGATCAAATTTAATCAGCAAGATTTGATGACAAATATTGGGACAGGACTAAATAGAAGCTCGGAAATATATGTACTGATCAGCCTCTAAAACAGCAGCAAACTGGAGGAGAGTTTGATGAACGCGACCTGGCTTTATACTGGCGCGTTGCGCCTTATTTGGTCTTCAATAATTTTATAATATTAGTAAGATTAGCCTTTGAAGAAGCAGTTACAGTACAACCAAGTTATCTGCAGAATGTATCGATGGCGCCACGATCGAAAAGTTTTGCGACCTATTACAAAATTTAACAACTTCTGTGTCGAACACTGACACACACTGACCACACTGACCACAGAACACTGTGTGGTACTTTTTAGCTGTTCTACAGACAAGTTAGTGGTACTACGTCTAACCTGGTTGCAGAGTTTGATGAAGGCGACCTGGCGAGCTTCGTTGGGAAGCCTGCGGGTTTTCCGGCTCAAATGGCCTTCAATTATGTATTATATTAGTAGGTTAGCCTCTGGAGAAACAGTCACAATACGACCAACTTTTGTAGTGGTAGGACTCTTTGCAGAGTCCGCCTGGGGAAGTACCACACCTTTACCAGTTATTCTACCGCCAAGCAGTAATGTGCAAACATTACTGTGTTCCGGTGTGAAGTGCAATGTTTCCAGAGGTATTACAGGGCTTAGAGATATAACATCTTAGATCTCTGGGTGGGATTTTGACTCTTTATGTTCCAATATGTTCCTGCGTGTCACTGTGCTGTTATGTGGCATGCATGTTGCTTACCATCAGGCACATGTCCTGCTCGTCTCGTCACTTTTATTTTAAAAAAAAAACTTATCTGTGGCTTGTAGCGATGGCTCCAGGGCTCCACGATCGAAAAGAGGACAACTTCTACAAAATTCCACCTATTACAACTTCTGTGTGGTCTGTGAGGGTCAGTAGTTCCGCGTTTGGTCGTTCTACAGATAAGTTGGTGGTACAATTACTAACCTGGTTGCTGAGTTTGATGAAGGCGACCTGGCGAGCCTCGTTGGAAGCCCGGGGGGTGCGGATCTTGTCTATCCACTGGTACTCGGGGTCGTCATTCACCACCAGCTCTTCAACGAACCCGTGCACGGATGCGGTTCGGTAGCCAGGCGGGATCGACGGACCTGTTTACAAAAATATGTTAATTTTCTATTCACAGAGTTTACAGTTTGAATAGGAAAAAATTCGCAGTCATAGGAACTGCCGATAGAAGTGAAACCTTATAACCCAGAATTTGAGAGTTTACTTCGGAAACTACGCGGGTTAAACCGAAAGGCGTGGCCATGGCCATCTAGAAATGTGTCAGCATTGCCAATGGCCAATGGGAAATGTTGACGCATTTCTAGATGGCCAATGGCTATGGTCCCGAGTTTACCCGAAGATTTCTTATCATTCCCGAGCGTGACTCTAGAATTCAATTCACAGCCCGCGAAAAAACTGTCTGTGCTGCGCCTAAAGAAGATTTCACTTCGTCTAGGCCATAATCCACCACGCTGGCTAAGTGCGGGTTGATGGATGAACACATGACGTCACACATATACACGATTTTTATGTAGACGTGACGTCACAGCTCCCCGCTCCGGGAGTTTGACGATCTATATCATTGTCACACTGTTTCAATGAAGCGAAAGTTTTCGGTGCAAACTAATCTTATACCTTTAAACGAGCTATTCTTGTAGGTATATATATATATATTTATACTAGATGCCCGCCCCGGCTTCGCCCGTGGTATATTATATAGCACTCATCGGGATCCCGTACATGTCCAACGGTGAAAGAATGACTGAAATCGGTTCACTCATTCCTGAGAATATCGATTTCAAACAAAAAACCTCTTCAGCAACCTGCTACGCCACCTGTCGGAAATTGGTCGTACCAACTCAGATTTAGAAAAAAAGATTAGCAAAGGTTTATAATCAAGGCACAGATTACTGAAATTCAATGAAGCAATCTTTGACACATGCTGTCATGTGTCATGTCAAAGCACGAAACGTACGAAAACTCTCAAAAGGGGAATATTTTTTCCCGATTTTGTTACATTCTTGTTTCATGCTCCGCTTCAATTAATAGTAGAGTTATTTTCTATAGCCTAAAGCCTTCCTCGATAAATGGACTATCCAATAGAAAAAGAATCTTTCAATTCGGACCAGTACTTCCCGAGATCCTAGCGTTCAAGCAAACAAACAAACTCTTCAGCTTTATAATATTAGTATAGATATCGATATAGAATCTGAATCTCGGAAACGGCTCGAACGATGTATACAGGTTTCGGGGACGATAAATCGATCTAGCTAGGTTTAATTTTTTTAAAACATCATTTTATGCGCGTTTTTGGACAATGAAAAACTCCTACAATGTCATTAGAATACGATAACTTATTTCGCCACTGTTCTTTAAGTCTAAATGGCTCAGTCGGAATATGCTCGCCCTCGGAGTCAACAGGCCCCAGTTCGAATCCTGATGGTTACACCCGTTAGAAAAGACCCGACTTTTCTTTTTGTTCTTTTTTTTTCTGAGAAAATCTTTTACTTAGAGCCCTTTATAAACGCATTTAAACCGAGCAAAGCTCGGTCAACCAGGTACTATATTATAATATCATCCAGGGGCCAAAGGCCAAAAGGGGCCGGAGCGCTGCTAATGACGAAATAATTCAAACAAGACGAGCGCATAGTTGTAAACAATACTTTTCGTTTCGCTCGCAGTTAATACTGGGCAGCAGTAAACATGTCATGTGTACAAACTTGCAATGTTTATCAAACGTTTACGGTCAGCCAACATCCGGGACATCAATCAAATCCTACGAATGAAACATGGCTCTACAGAATGAAGTGTGTTGAGACGAAACTCGCAAAATTACCGCCAAGGTAATGTAGTAAATGTAGTGGTAGGACTCTTGGCAGAGTCCGCCTGGGGAAGTACCACACCTTTGCCAGTTATTCTACCGCCAAGCAGTAATGTGCAAACATTACTCTGTTCCGGTTTGAAGGGCAATGTTTCCAGAGAAATTATAGGGCTTAGAGATATAAGATCTTAGATCTCTGGGTGACGAGCGCAGTGCAGTGCTAGGTAATGATTTGGACTCTTCATGTTCCAATAGCTGCGTGTCACTGTGCTGTTATGTGTCAGGCATATGTTGCTTACCATCAGGTACATGTCCTGATCGTCTCGTCACTCTTTATTTATAAAAAAAAATAGCAGTAATATGCAAACATACCTAACTGTGTTTCGGTTTGAAGGACCATGTTTATAGACAAATTATAGGGAATAGAGACAAATTATTTTATATCTCTAGGCGGCGACGAGCGCGGTGCTGTGTTAGGTAATGATTCGTACTCTTAATTTTTATCACCAAATACATTTATATATCGTGTTTTATTTAGTTACGATGTCGACTCGTATGTCAATCCCTGAGGTTCATGGATGGTAAGGTTGCGTGGCTCGGTGCCCGACCCGTAACCCTGGTTTGTCGGGGTCTCTTTCTCCTCTTGAGTGTGCAATAAGAAGAGGCTGTTGGGGTGGGTGGATTATTCTTTTCATTCCCTTCATTCAACACTACTCGTAAAAGAAATCCCAAACGCAAAATTGTTTTAAACTTTAGGTCATAAGCTCATAAGTATGTGTAAGTACTCGTAGTAAGTCTATACCCATTATGCATCTAAGATTATTAGGATGCAGCTAACAAAAGAGTTGATAACATCGAAACTGCTGAACCGATTTTGATGAATCATGCCTGATGGTAGTAACACAAATATAATTTGCTAAAATATACGTTCATTGCTCTCAACTCAGGTACTGAGAGAATATGATCGAGCGTTTGAAGTTGACCCTTGAGGCAGTCTCTGAATGGGCGATGCCAATCTAGCCACGTTTAACGAGGGAAAGATGCAGGCGTGTCTGTTTTCCGCAAAAAGGAGTTCATTCCAACAGACTCCTACTTTTCGAAGTGTATCCGTGCCGGTTACTGGTCGTCTTTTTGGGTGTTTCTTTGGCATCTGCGCTCAATTTTGGCGACTCTAAGGATAAATTAGCTAAAAAACTAGATGTCCTCTCAAAGGAGCGTAGGTAGGTACGTCAAGTCTGAACAGTTGCTCACGTCATACCAAGCTCAGATTCGCTCCTGTATGGAGTACTGTTCGCACCTTTGGGATGGATCGGCTAAGTTTCATATCAGCTGGAGGCTCTGGAATCGATCGACAGACGTGCCAAAACTCTCACAGACAATGACACTTTTCTGCGTGAAAGACTTCAACAAAGCCTTGAACAGTGCCGCAAGCAATTGCTAGCTTATCGGTTTTTTATCGGATACACTTTGGCCTTGCCCTTTTTTATATTTATATCGAAATGATCGTACCTCGAAAAAGCAACATCGTTTCATGGTTGATGTACCAAAGACACGAATAAAGAAGTTTCATTCCACGTTTGTGATAACGTCTAGGTTGTGGAATGCGTTATCTCTGTGGGTTTTTACAATCGAGAGTGAATCGGTTTCTTCTCGCACCCTCGCGTCGCTTAACATCAGGCGAGATGACGGTCAAGTTCGAACCTACCTATTACAGTAAAAAACCCCTTTAAACATTACTGACGAGGTAGTAATGGAAATCAACTGCATACTTTCCGAAAGAAAATAGTAATAAATCGATAAACTTTCAATTTATTGCTATTTTCAAATACCTGAGGACGCACCGCAGCGACAAACTTCATCCAAGTGTTAAATAAATAAAACTAATTAACAGGTACTTACGTAAATAAATAAAAAGCGACAGTGGCGTCGCGCCTCCACGGTAATGACAGTTGGCACGGTATCTAGGTTTACATTGAGGACGAGCGCAATGACGACGTTGGCGCGAGACGCGAAACAAGCCTCGGTTACAACCGGCGAACGTAAACAGACAGACGGGCATATGATGCAATCACAATCTTGCTAATATTATATAGGACCGTGTCAACTACTACGTATCGTAATTGGTAAAGATTTTATAATAAGCATGACGACTCATTTTTCGATTTAATGTGCCATCAACAGGCTTCTCAACCCCCCCACCCCCTCTTTTTCTGCCGTTCCTGTTGACTCACTGTGTTGTCAGATTGGTGAAATCCCCCCAAAACTGGGGCTTTTTAATAGACATGGGGAAAACTTGGGGGTGATTTATAAACGGGAGACGTACAGGGGAGGGGAAAAATTGCGTCAGGGAGAAATGGGGGATTTTAGCGAATACGACATTTAATATAACATTTGAATCACCGTTTCTTATGTGAAATTGTCGATACACTTTAATAAATTATGTAATAGAAGCTAGTTGTATTGTGTTAGTAAATTTTAATCTATTCGTATTTTGTGTTTTTTTTCTTCAAACCCTGTTTTTGGGTGGGATTTCGGGAACATTTTGGAGAGAAATTGTGAATTGTGAGAAAAAGGTGATCCCAGCGTAAAATACTTTTGTTTTTGGGGATATTTCAGATTTCCAAACCCTGTTTTAGGGAAGATTTCAAAAATATTTTTGGAGGAAAATTGAGATGGTCCTCTGGCAACAACTCCCTGTCGTGTACTCACAGTGGAAGAACTGCACGCCGCAGCTGGAGGTCTTGTACTTGTTGAAATCTGAGAACAGCTCCACCTTCACGATGACGTTCAGCTCGCCGCGGATGCCGTGCATCGTGTCGAACACGGGGATCCAGCCTGACATCACCGCACCTGCAGACGACGTGACACCATTTCAGAATAGGCATGGTGGCTAAAAAAACTTAACTAGACTGTTACTTTATTAAACAAATATTGTACATGTATTTTTTTTTCTTTTGAATCAAACACAAAAAATTACGAAGATATAGCACTCAGAAGTTTCGAGTGACGTCATCGCGTTCTACGATTTTTACTAAGACGTGACGTCACAACACTCAGGAATGGTGATCTATTCTATATCTTAGTCGATTTTTGATAATTTGTGATAAAACAAAAGATGAATGAAGATTAAAGAGATTCATCTCTTTATTCATCACTAGATGCCCGCCCCGGCTTCGCCCGTAGTATAGCACTCAGCGGGATCCCGTACATATCCAACGTGAAAGAATGACTGAAATCGGTTCAGTCATTCCTGGGAATATCGCTTTCAAACAAAAAACCTCTTCAGCTACCTGCTACGCCACCTGTCGGAAATTGGTCGTACCAACTCAGATTTAGAAACAAATTTGATTAGCGAAGGTTTATATTCAATGACGCCATCTTAGACACATGCTGTCATGTCAAAGCACTATACGAAAACTCTCAAAAAGGAATATTTTTTCCCGTTTTTATTACATTCTTGATACATGCTCCGCTTCTATTGATAGTAGCTTTATATTCTATAGCCTTCATCTCTTTAATCGTCATTTAAAAACGTCTTAACTTCTAGCGTGCGTACGTAAGTTAGTAAGTAAGTATACACACATAGGTACTTTTTTTTATTTATTAAAAAAATATTATTTTTTGTATAAAATAAAAGTGATGTCTCACCAGAGGTGGTGCCCGGCGTCCCCTTGGCATTGTTGGCCTCCCTCGCGAGGAGCGGCGCGAGGCTGATCACCACCTTCCCGATGGCGTCGTTGGCGGAGTACGTGTCGTGGTCCATCAGCCGCAGCTGCAGCGGTTCATCTTGAAGCTCCGACTCGTCTACCTGTCAACAAACGAATCTTTGAAGCGAAAACTTCTGTAGACGCGTTCAGCACTTTTTCTACGTCAAAACATCCAAACTTACAAAATTACAGAGCAATGTAAGTAAGTAGTGGTAGGACTCCCTAGCAGAGTCCCAGTATTCGTATAAGTTGCCAGTTATTCTACCGCCAAACAGTAATGTGAAAACATTACTGTGTTCCGGTTTGAAGGGCAATGTTTCCAGAGACATTACAGGGTTTTAGAGATTTAACATCTTAGATCTCTGGGTGATGAGCGCAGTGCAGTGCTACGTAATGATTTGGACTCTTTCATGTTCCAATAGCTGCGTGTCCTTGTGCTGTTATGTGGCAGGCATGTTGCTTACCATCAGGCACATGTCCTGCTCGTCTCGTCACTTTTGGTATGCAACATGCCTGCCCCATAACAGCACAGTGACATGCAGCTATTGGAACATGAAAAGTCCAAATAAATTAGTCTTTACCATTTATAATATCAGTAGGATAGAGAATAGAATTATCTAGTGTCAGACATGGACGTATAAAGAAAGTCGGATGTAATCTCGCTAAAACAAAAATTGTGTCACTAGAGTCGGCCACACTTGCACGTGTGCGTTGTCAGGCTGTCGCTGATAGGCTGACACGCACACATATACACAAGTAGCGTGTCAGCACTGATGTGTACGTGTCAGCCTGTATGTGACAGCGCACACACGTGCAGTGGCCGACTCTATGGACTCAGTTTATGTTTTAGCGAGACTACGTCCGACTTTTTTATACGTCCATGCGTCAGATTATATTTTCCATAGCGGGAAAATGACAGGAACTATAACTACGCGGCGGGCTACTAGTAACATTATTTTATATATAGGTTACTTTTCATCCCAGAAAATTCTAGAGTAATTAGGGAATAGTCGTTTACTACATTCTCGTAAATAAAGGGATCGGGAACTACGCGGGTAAAACCACGGGATGCTACTATTGAAATGTTTTGTTGTACAATTTTAAGAAATTCCAAGGGAACCCTGACAGACACCTGCGATTTCGACGACATGTTTTTATGGACTATTCCTGTTTAGACTATTTAATGTTTTATAAGGAGCTAAATTACAAAAAAGTAAGACTAAGTAGATATTTTTTTCTATTTCTCACACATTAATCTATCTGCATTTCAAGTTTTAACGCGTCGTGTTTAGTCGTTCCAACGTAATTGAGCAATAAACATTCAAACTTTCACATTTAGAGAAATTACTGGGCTTAGAGATATTATAACATCTTAGATCTCTGGGTGATGAGCCCAGTGCAGTGCTAGGTAATGATTTGGACTCTTCATGTTCCAATAGCTGCGTGTCGCTGTGCTGTTATGTGGCAGGCATGTTGCTTACCATCAGGCACATGTCGAGCTCGTCTCGTCACTTCTTATTAAAAAAAATGTAATTACAGTGTTTGATATTTTTATGAAAAAATAAACTACTATTATTTGACACTAAGCATAAAATTTAATATATAGATAACACTAAGTTGAAATATCTTATAGAAAACACCAGTAAATTTCATTCCTTTTTAGAATGTTTAATTAAACCCAATCACACTAAACATCCAACTGAAATGAACCAGTCCCGATAAAGAGCATTTGGCACAATTTCAAGCGACACAATCACCCAGCATGTGGGCGCATTGTGGAAATACACAAACAAATACCTCGCAGACCGACGCCAGACTCTCATTTATAAATACATGCAATAAACACACATTGCAAATGAGACAGTTTGCTATCGAGCCAATATTTCTGCAGTAATAGTGAAATAATGCAACCTTGATGACTGCTGATGTTTTTGGTTATACACTAGACCCTTCATAACTCAAACCTCGCTAACTTAAAAACCTCTATAATAACTTCAAAATACATGTGTTCCCTTCCCATCAGAGCCCAAAACCAAAACCCTTGATAACTTAAAACCTCTATAACTTAAAATATTTTTCGTTTCCCTTGGACTTTAACTTTTCGAGGTTCTACTGTATGAATAAATAATTAGTATTGCAACTGTATGCATAATCATTTCGGTTTTCGACTGACCTTGTAGCTCGGCTGTTAATGAGTCTGGTCACTGAGCCAAAGGTCATAGTTTCGATTCCCATCCAGGAGATATGTGTGATTCAATATGGATGTTTTTTCTGTGCCTGTCGGTGTTTCTATGTATCAGAAGTATGTATTTAGAATTATATAGTTTTTAAATCAGCTATCTGGATTCCATAGTTAAACTTTGTTTGGTTTGGGGCTAGACGCTAGATGTTGTGTGAAAAGGTGTTGACCAACATTCAATATAATTTTTTTAATTGTAATTTATTACTTCTTATAGAATTTGAATTTCATTGATTCGATTGAGTACTAACATACAAATTCCACATTAATAATATTAGTAGAAGAAACATACTCGGGAAACATTGAAATAAATATTTTTGTTGTTTTCTTTTTCATCAAAATAACTGTAGCTGTTATAGTTCACAATACTTTAGAACTATGTTTTTGCAACCACTATGTTAACCAAGAATTTTACTAATGCAAAACAAGTGAACTTCTAGTAAAAAAAGGATGAAAAATTCCCTAGTTTGACTTCAAAAAATATTCTGCCCTAACATTATGTGGAAATTAAATTGTATGCATCAAACATCCACTGCAGTGGGGTGTTGTTGGATAGGATATAGAAAACCCATAACATACTAGTAGACTCCCCACGGTTTTCACACTATATTACTGCATCAAAACATGCTTTATTCTAAACCACAAATCTACAGTATTCTAAATTTCAGCCCAATCCACTTAAAACTGTCTTGGCGGGATTGAGCCACAAACATCTCAATATTCCAAGTTTTTACATCCTACGAACATTATAAATACGATAGTAAGTATGTGTAAGTATGTATGTTACTCTTGCAAGGAAAAACCACTAAAGGAATTTGGATAAGATTTGGTAAATCGATAGATAATGGTGTGAAATAACAAATAGGCTATTTGTTATCATGGGGAATTAACAGAATCGGGAACTACGCGGCTGAAACAGCGGGGTGCTGCTAGTTTATTTATATAGTTCTTAATAGGACAGATAAATTTTTCAAAGAAAGTCAGAAAATATTCAATTTTCAAGATAAAAAATATATTATGGTCCAAATTGGTTCGCTAAATATTGTTTTGTTTGCTTGAAAAACATGCAAATAAAAATGAAATATTCAAATGATAAAGGTTATAAAATGTTTATCAAAAATATAAAGTGGAAAAGTTTAATCTCTATTTATAAAAATGTTATGTTGGTCTGTATACGCTTCAAAAACTCAAAAAGTTCTGCACCGATTGAGTTGAATTTTTACAATAATATATAATCCACATCAAGGATTGTTTTTATCTAATTTTTGCATCACAATATGCTACAGCGAAGCATAGCAGTGTACAGCTAGTTATGTATATATTTTGGAATGCATTTATGCAAGTAAATATTTTTGTAATGAAAAACTCAAAGACTGCATTCAAAAATTCTTTCACCATTAAATAAGGAAAACAATTTCAGTGATTTAAGAATTGCCCTTTTTTCCAGCCATATTAAAAACTAAATCTCTTTAGCAGTAGATCAAAAATAAATCACAGGTTTGAAAAACAAAACAATGTTAAAAATAAATTTACAATTCCATTTCAATTTAGTCCGAGGTATCTGAAGATTAATCTTTTCTGTGTAGGTCAAGGCTTTAAATGTAGACAACAGTTTATTTTAATAAGTTTTCCTTGTTTTTCTCAAATAAGAGACAAAATCTTACAAAATAATTTTATAGGATTCTGTCTCAGTGTCTATTTTGATTTTGAGGTAAAAAAAATATCATCTCACAAATCTTTTTTTTTTAAGATTTAATGAATGGTGAGGAAAATATGTTGCTTGACACTGAGCAACATGCATGCCCACAACATGCCCACATCGGCACAGTGCCACCCAACTATTTAGAAAAGTTTTTTTGTATAATATTTATTATACTTTCATGCACAAACTGATAAGTTATTGATGAAATTAAGTACAAAGATATGATAACAAAATGGCTACTTTTTATTTCAGGAGCTGTAAGGGCATGTAAATTATGTGGGTAAAACTCAACTTTTTTTTTTTTGTATCATCTTATCTTACCTACAAACAGCAATAAAGATTTTTGTATTTGTATTAGTATTTGTAGGATCAAACAGTTTTTACTTTAGAGCTTCTTTAATAGTTTTCAGTATATTCAATAATTTAATAAACTATTTTGTGGTTTTCCAATTAAGAGTTGTATTATTATATTTGTTTATTTTTTATATCAGACAGTTGGACACAGATGTCTCCCATTATCTACCAAACTTCTGATAAACACAGAAGCCACAGGCCTTTATGGGGCATATGGCATTTGAGGAAATGGGCTCAGAAACATTTTTACTTAATGCTTAAAACTTTCTTGATGCTTTCTTCTTTCTATATCTTACCTCGAAGCGATACCATTCTGTGTTGTTCCAGTGTGGATTTAATGATTTCCTACACACATCAGTTTTGTGTGTTACTCCGCCAAACTTTATCTCCACAAACGCGTCCGTGGTGTCGCTGGCCCGGTCCATAACCGGCAGGTTCCTTCCCGCCAATACTTTCACTTTGATTTTACCAGGCATTTTGCTACCTATTTGTAATATTATTTAACACCACAGAGAAATACACAAAACACTGTTGACACAAAGTTTTAGCGGCGTATTACAGCCATATTAACGCACAGTTCACACGACATTATCACTCGTCGGCTCGTAATCAGTCGAAAAACATTATATTGATACCTTATCAAAACATTGATTTTACGAGACAGCTGACTGATTTATATCTGTAGCATTTGGGTCATGCAGTTATTTCTGAAGTCTACATATGTTAAACAACACTTTTAAGTACATTTTCTAGAGAAAAAACTGTTTCTTAAAACAAAAACAATACGAATTCGCTGTGGATATTTGCGACGCTCAAAACGACGTGAAATTACGCGATCGATTTATAAACACAACACCTCTGAGCGCCTCCGCCGTCTCGAAGATAGTCTAAAAGTATTTTGAGGGTTTATTAATAGATAAAAGTAAGATTTTATAAATAAAATACAAAAGGGCGACTTAACTCACACAACCAACCACAATATTTGGATAAACGTCAAAACTATCAAAGTCTCTAATAATAAAGTTGTCGTTGTCAGTAATGCGAGGTGGCAACTCAGACCAACTTTTGTGAACATGGGTTGGATGAAGGAGACGTGGATCACATAATCACAGACTAAGTAGAGAGAAACACTCACATAATCCTCCCTAACCTATTAGACTAAAAGCCCGTGAACAACATTTATGGGTCATACTCGTATGTCATTTGATACAGCAGGAGACCTGTGTAGGATGATAGAAGGGTATAAAATAATAGGATTCAGCACTATTGAAAGCATTTGAAAGCTGTCCAAAGTGTCCAACTGAGTGCAAATTGAAGAGTGGGGGGTTGCAACCCTCGCTATTTCCTTCTTGTCGCATGATTTTTGTACGGCATTGCGGAATAATGGATTAGAACAGGTATTGAAACTGTATGGACCAATGCCGTACATAATCAAATGACCAAATTTACCCTGAACATCGAATCGTCGGAAAATCATGATTTTTTCCGACAAAACTAATAATTAAAAAATTAAGATTTACAATTTTTATAGTTTCAATACCAGTTCTAATCCATTATTTCACAATCCCGTGCAAAAATCATGCGACAAAAAGGAAAGAGCGAGGGTTGCAACCCCCTCTTCAATTTGCACTCAGTTGGCCACTTAGACAGCTTTCAAATGCTGGCATAGTGCTGAAATTTTTTATTTTATACCCTTCTATCATCCTACATAAGTCTCCTGCTGTATCATATGAATATGACCCATACATTTTGTTCACGGGCCTGTGCTCTATATACTACGGCCGTTCAGAAAATGCGTTCCTGATCCTGACACGTCGGGATTGAACTGACGACGTAACTTTCTAACTTTGTAATGGCGTTGCAGTTACGATAAATATATTTTTGCTGGTTGTTTACCGTTAATTATGAAAATGTTTAAGTATTTCTTATTTTAGTTTTCACTTTTACCGTGCGGTCTTAAGCGCACACATTTCTTTTTTAACTAATAATTTTCTAAAACTATCAAAACAGTAGGTACAACTAGCAACACAGTGTTATTGTTTTGCTGGTGTTGTGTTGATGTTTATAGGATTATAAAAATGATCAGAATCAGAATTTGAAGATAAATAAATTACATGTAAGAGAAATTCGTCAGCTCGTGAATGGTAAGTAACCAATGATAAACAATTAAACAAAAAATTGCGTGATTTGTAACATTGATTTTGAGGTTATGTTTGGTTTGAATTCATAATCTTTGTAGGTATTAATATAAATCCTGGAGTTCATACACCTGTCCTTGAATATAACTAAACAACTTTAATAACCATTGATCTTAACTCAATGGTAAAAAATCATTTAATTATAAACAAATGGTATCCAAGTTGCATCTTATTAGTATTTACATCTACCTTCATTGTTTCAGATAACCAAATATGAATATTTTGTGCACGATTTGCAGTGACTTAATTAACCAAGCAGAGAGTATATTTGTGACAAAATGTGGGCACATATTCCACTACCACTGCCTGTCGCAGTGGATCGAGAGGTAAGGCATAGGTTGCTGAATTGGATAACTTTTATTGTAAAGGGAATAAGTTAGGTAATCTAGCTACTGTTTTAAAACATACAGCACTGTCTTTTTAAATTTTGTTCAAAAAAAATCTCAAAGTCACCTACACTAACTTGTTTTTTATTCTACACTTCCCTTAAATTAAATAAAATATCGCACATCTAGATCTAAAGGGGGTCAACTCAAAAATCGTCCAAATCGAGTTATGCACACTATCGCATTCCCGAACCGAGAACCTATCGACCAATAAAACAGGTTTATAAATATCTCTGCTTTTTATTATTATTAAGCCTTTATTGCTGAAAAGTTAAATTAAATTTCACACTTAGATTAAAAAACGAAACACTTTATATTTCAGCGTGTCTAGACACATAGGCCTCTTCCAGCTGCTTCCAATTGTCTCTGTCCCAAGTTTTCCTTGTCCAGGTGGAGCTTGCTACTTGTCTGATGTCATCTTCCCATCTTCTGCTCTGTCTCCCTCTTTTCCGTTTGCCTTCGCGTGGTGTCCACTCTGTCACTGCCCTTGTCCACTTATCTCTACTGTCCCTTGTCAAATGGCCGGCCCAGCTCCATTTCAGCTGCTTCACAACTCTGAGTACATCTTCTATTTTTGTGCGTGATCTTAGTTCACCTATTCTTTTCCTGTCCTTCAGAGAGTATCCTAGCATGCTTCTTTCCATTCCTCTTTGACAAGTCCTGAGTTTTTGTCGATTTTTATTTGATAGTGCCCAAGTTTGGCATCCATATGTTAGGCAGGGAAGTATACACAAGTTGAACACTTTCCGTTTTAGGGCGACTGGGAAATATCCACTCTTCATGATTTCCTTTAGAGACCAATACCTTTTCCATGCAGAATTCACTCTTCTTTCTATTTCTAAGTCTGTCTGGTCTCTAAAGGAAATGAGGTGGCCGAGGTAGATGTAGTCCTTTACGTATTCTACTGTTTCGTGATCTACTTCTATGGCTAGCTCTTGTCTGTTGGTCATTAACTTAGTCTTTGATTTGTTCATGGTTAATCCAACTTTCTTGCTTTCTCTGGCGAGTGTTTGTAACATTGTTTTTAGAGAATTGTGATCATTGGAAATCAGTACTAGGTCATCTGCGAATATAATAATTTTATGCGCAGGAGCGCATAGAATTTAAGGTTATTCCGCAATCTTATTATGATACTTACTATAAGAACCTTCTAAGCAGTGTTGATGATTAGCTTCATAATTGTTATCTAGTTAGTTTAGTTTTCTAGTAATCGTAATTTGAACAACGATGATCTCAAAGCGCCATTATTATAATCTACAGTAATATTATTATTAGTTTATGTTGAGCGAAATACTTACCAAACCTGTCCATTAGTTCAAAATGTTAGTAAGTAATCGTAATTTCAATGACGATGATCTCAAAAAGCCAGTTTTATTATTAAATTTTTATTCTATTTGTAAGTTTAAAATTGATTATTAATTAGTCTTAGTCATTATAATGTGAGTTTTAAGTAATAATAGCGATGTTCAATTATAATGCTAAGAACATAGAAAGTAATTTCTATCTCTATAAACCAAATGTGATTTTCAATGTGCATTTCTTTTCATTGCTTTTCTGTTTAGAACGGAGGTTCGTTTTTGTTTTGAGTTATTGTGTTTGTTTTGTTTGGAGGAGGTTTTATTAAATATTTATAAGCAAGTTAAATATTTAATAATTATAATTAACCTAAGAGACTGTGAACAACACAGTCCTAAGGGTGGGTCTATTGAGGTACTATTAAGTAAAACACTTTGTATAGTCCTCTGAATTTGTTTATTTGGTAATTCATGTAAATAACCTGCGGTACGTGTAGCACTTCGATACCGCGATGTAGCTTTGCGTCTGAAGCGACACTAGCTACATCTGATTTGATTACTGCACATTATTAACATTATTAATACTGAACTACCGTTCATAGATGGCGGTTAAAGTTTTATACATACATCGCCCACTAAGGGCAAAGTGGCAACTTTGTCCTTACAAAGGTTAATAAAACTTAAATTAATGAGGTTGCAAAACAAAGCGAAATTTACAAAACAAAGCAAAATATACAATTACAATTGGAAGTACCAATAATTCCAACTGGTAAGATTGACCAATGAATACATTCATAATTGAAACAAAATAATACGTTCTATGGTTAAATACATTGACCAAACCAGGTCAGTCAGGTTAGTCTTTTGTGACTGGTAAAAAACATAATTTTAGACACTGGTCTTTTCAAAGTTCCATTTTTTAGTTTTTAAAGTGAGAACTCGTATGATTTTATCTGCCCCCCGGATGGATAGCAATGATTCTACCAAAGAGCCAACGACACGGAAGCAAGTTGTCTTCCTTCACAACTACTACATCCCCAATGGTGGGCTGATAAGTTTGTGATGACCATTGGTCAAGTATTCCTGCGACCACTGTCGCTAAGAAGATGGTAACAACGTTGAGTGTGTTGCCACCTCCTGAGATTATTAACATTCTGTTCCTCAAAGTTGTGGTCAGGTGCCAATACAAGCGGCTCATATATCACAAATGACATGGCATCAATATGGTATAACGGTCAGAGTCATCAGTCGTAGTTGACATAGGGCGAGAGTTGATGCGAATCGCGACGAAGACTGACTGGAGTAAATTATTCAGCCGACTTGATAGTGGAACGAGTATTAGTTCGTGAAGTAGTGTCTCATTGTTGATTGTCCACCTCTGTAGAGTGAACCTTCCCTTCGCTAAATGCTTGTTTATTTTTTAAACAACTATATTTCTAATTCATGATTCTTAATACTGTCATTAGATCGTCAACATAAAAATATTTCAGAGTTGTTGCAGCTGCTGATGAATATTTTTCACCGTGGGCATATGCAACTGTTGGAGAGATACGAGTACTACTGTCAGGTATGGCTTGGCGGCGCATCTTGATGGTATAGGCTGCCATGCGGTTTGATGTCTCTCTCCATTGCGTCATGTCCATATGTCTGAGATCTGGTTACAAGATAGGACCAACCAAGAGTTGATCGTTTAGAGTTGATCGTTCAATATTTTGTTAGAATTTCTTTGCAGGATGCATCAAGGAGGACTGACTTTAATGCTATCATTATCTTACCAAACCACTGCGTGATGAGGTAAGTGGATGGCATGCGAATTATTAATCTCATTTTTAGGTACCTTCTTCATGCAACCCAGGTCCAGAAATACATCAATGACAACACGGTATTTTACTTTTAAGTTTTCATTTCCATTCAGCTTTTGTTCTAATGACTTTAATATTTTTTCAGCAATACCTTTGAACCCTGTAACTTAGGAACTGCCGTTCCTGGCTGGAAGACACGCGACGAATCTGCTATACTGATTTCTTCGAGTCTTCTCTGCAAGATGCTCATGCGATGCAAAATACGCTTTACAGCCCTTTTCTTATTTTGTGAGCAACAATGCGCTTGATAGTTGAAGATCGGATTCAAATTTTTAGATGTTTTTAACATTTCATTTGCATCATTAATACAGCAGTGCGTGACGTTAACGTGACTTGATGACATCTCAGAGCTGGTGTTGGTAACACCTGATAAAATCCAACCCAAGCTGGTGGCTTGTGCTACTGGTGTTCCAAGTGGTCCTCTTTTTAAGCCGTCTCGAATTACTTGACTGTATACCTCAGCTCCCAACAAGATGTCTATTTTATTGGGAATATGATACTGAGGATCAGCGAGCGCAACACTGATAACATCCGATTCGATCATTTCTACTCTTCTTGACGGAAGAAGAGACGTTATGCTGTTAAGCACATGAGCCTTCACCGGAAACTTAACATTCGGGTCAAGCCGGGATTGAATATCGATGGTAACCATCGCCTTGGAGACCACGTTTTTGTCTCCACCCAAGCCAGTTACTTGACTTGTGGTTGGTGTCTTTTTTAGACCTAAATACTGAACCGTCGATTCAGTTATGAAAGATCCCTGCGAACCTTGATCAAGGAGCGCGCGACAACAATAACGCTTGCCGTCTTTAGCCATAGCCATTACAACTGCCGTGGCTAATAGGACTTGCTCCTGGTTTTTGCCAGCGGTGAAACACGAGACCACACCTGAAGTACCTGCATTGGTAGATGCTGACAGAGCGGGAGCACTGTCTGACGGAGTGGCAACTCGCCCACCGTAGGTTAACTCGGCTGAGTTGGTCTTTAAAGGTGACCCTGAACCCTTAGGATGTAGCAGAGTGTGATGATTGCGTTTGCAAATTTTACACCTGAAAGTAGTGCGGCATTCTTTGGCGGAATGGTTGCTACCCATACAATTGAAACATAATTTGTTGTCAAAAACAAATTTGCGGCGGGCATCAACAGGTTCTTTATGAAAACCTTTACAATTGCATAATTTGTGACCTTCCGTACAAAACGGACACAAAAAAGTATTTTCGTTAGATACATAAAGTGACTTAACTTTGTTAATTTGACCATTGTGTGCTGTTGTTGATTTAGTGTCTAGAAATTCAATCGCACGAAACCTCTGAGTTAAAAATTCTTGAAACTGGACATACGTGGGTAGTTCATCCATTGAAATGTTTGAAGACACATTAAACTCCCACTGTCGTCGCGTTTCGGGATCCAATTTCAAAGACAAGATATGTATTATCAAAATGTCCCAACTCCTTACATCAACATTCAAATTGGAGAGAGTAACCAGGCAATCATTTGTGGTATCAATTAGCTCTTTTAAACAGCTACCTGATTCTATTGTAAGATTTTTCTGACTCAAAAACCGTTTTAACACTTGACTTGAAATATATTTTTTATTGTTAAAACGTTCCTCTAACAAATTCCAGCAACGATCAAAATTGTTTTCCTGAACAGGAATGTGACGAAGAAGCTGTTCAGCTTCACCGGTCAAGTAGCTTTTAAATAGTGCAATTTTTCCACTTTGTTTAAATTTTTATTTGAGCTTATTAAAGATTTGAACAAATCTTTGAAAGTACACCATTCCGAATAGTGTCCAGAAAATTTCGGTATATCAATTTTGGGTAATTTGACCTGATATGATTGTGTTACATTACTCATTTCACATTCCTTTTTGTCTGTTTTACCAAATTTAGACAATAACGTTTTCAAATAACATTTGTAGTCTTCGAATACTTCCTCGCATTTGTCGTAAATTTCAGACTTCATATAATGAGAATTATTAATTTGAGGACTGAAATTCCGCATCAACTCTTTATGGCCAGATAGAAATTCAAACCAAAGCTAATCTACCGATTCTAATCTCCCTTCTACATATTCTTTGGTTATCCTTTCCCTGGGCGATTTTTTAAAGTTTGTTTGTGCTTTACAAATGCGAGAATACAAATCGTTTTGAAAATGTATGATTGCTTCCATTTTGCTTAAGGCACAAAATCAAAATAACAATATAATAAGTAAATATAAGTGTGGAAGCTTTATCAAATTTAACCAAAATTATTCTAAGTCGATGGACAAATATATGAAAATTTTCTAAGTGTTTGGAACCTTGTCGTACAAAATGTTTTTAGAAATTGGCCGTAGGTTCCCCGTACCTTCGTTTTTTATAAAATTATTCTAAGTTACCATGCACACAATATTGGACTAAGTTAAATAATTTATCTAAATCTACAAATATTTTTTGAAAGTTCTTACTCCAATTCTTCTTCAGTTAAACCAATTTGTAGATAAAGTTAAAATTACTCACAATTACACCATGTCACTTATCCGTTTAGATGATGTGATGCTGCTGCTAATTCCGCTCAGTTTCTTCGCACACTTCCTTCACGTGACGGGACTTCCAACGTCTCCCTGCACCGTCTGCGTGACCAACTTTGTAGTGATGAATGCCGTTTCCTGACGTCACCGTCTTCACACTCGCTGAACCACCGCGTGGTGTAACTGCAGTGTAGCTGCTCACACCTCGTATGTGAACAGAGCCCGCAGTTGACACAAACCACGGAATAGCTTGGTGATGTTGCGACAACAATCCGCTGTCCACCAGCTATGAAACTCGCTGAGTCAAAAATAAATCCGCCTCCGAAGGACCATGAACAACACAGTCCTAAGGGTGGGTCTATTGAGGTACTATTAAGTAAAACACTTTGTATAGTCCTCTGAATTTGTTTATTTGGTAATTCATGTAAATAACCTGCGGTACGTGTAGCACTTCGATACCGCGATGTAGCTTTGCGTCTGAAGCGACACTAGCTACATCTGATTTGATTACTACATATTATTAACATTATTAATACTGAACTACCGTTCATAGATGGCGGTTAAAGTTTTATACAGACTGTCATGAGTTGATTAATGAGTACTGTTAATAAACAATATTAACTGATTCCATTATTACTAGTGTGTTTTTGCTAATTAATCATCCCACAAACCCACCCCTTCTTGCTGGACACAAATCAATTTATCGCTCGAACAAATTATAAATAATTCAATTTTCTATTGCATTCCTAATTTCTGGTTACTCATCAAAAAAAGAGCTAACTAAGAACTTGATTCAACAACACAGGCTCAATTTAAAATAACAAACAAAATATACAAACATTGGTTAACAATAAAGATACAACTCAGAAAATCCAATTTTTAGCCCTAATACATAAGAAAAACACGAGTTTCATGTAACATACTTTGTCTAGCCGCGTTTAAAATCATAATTTCTTATCAGAATACTTCTGCAGTGCACAGGGACACAGTAATCAGTTTTTCGCGTTTTCTGAAAAAAGTGTTTTTTTGAGTTGACCCCCTTTAGATCTAGATGTGCGATATAATACTTTTAGAGCCAATTTATGCAAAAAAAATTGTAGATTATAGTTGAAACTAATCGTCGATCTTTTTAGCATTCCATGGATTCACCGTGTGGGTGCCAGGTCCATCATGTGGCAGAGAGAGAAATTCCAAGTAGATCCGGAGACTTTTGACACGGGTGTAGGTTTAAGGGGCCCCTTTCCGACGTACATCAACACTCACATTCAATACTCGTGTTTCCCTCCCTGCCCAGCCAAATCTGATTGAGCCTACTAGTGCAGCTTTAGATACTAGTTTTAGTATAGAACTTACTGCACTTCTGGACAAGCCAAGGTCTTTCAACAGGTTATAGAGAGATTTTGCTAGTATACCTCGCGCTCCCACTTCTACAGCATATAAATTAACTACAAAGCTGTTTTATAAAACAGCTTTTAATTCATTTAGAAGGTCGTAATACTTATTTTGTTTCATCGCGTGGTCTTTAGGTATATTAGTTTCCCACAGTACGGTAAGTTCTACAAGGACTATGCGTTTCGTAGCTCTAGAAAAAAGGAAAATAAACGCCCGAGTCACAAGTCTCGGGGTCTACTCGGGTTTTCTCTCTCTGCCACACGATGGGCCAGGCACCCGCACGGTGAATCCATGGAATGCTAAGAAAATCGTCTCATGGTCTTTAGGTATATTCGTTTCCCATGGTACGGTAAGTTCTACAAGGACTATGCGTTTCGAAGCTCTAGAAGAAAGGAAAATGTCCGGCCTGGATGATGAAACACCCACATCCTCTGGGATTTTATAGTGCTTTTCATACGTGTCCATGAAAATAGTTCCATCAGGTGCTGTATCCAGGATTGAGGATGAAGTAAGGCTTGTTCCTGGAGTTTAAAATTGAGCCTTCTTTTACAAAGTATCAAGGGTGAACTTTTTTACAAAGTAAGAACGAATTTTCAATAACAATTTTTTTTTTGTGATTAATCTTGAAATAACTTTCTATTTTTAGTTTAACTTGTAAGTGGACATTTCTTTGCTTCTTTGGTAGATACGCCATCTAGTCCCAAACTGAGAACGGTTTGTACTATGGGATCCTGATAGCTGACATAATACTTATAATAAATGTAATAGTATAATTATTATACACTAGTGGTCCACCCTTGCACCTTGCGGTACTCAGGGATCGCGTACATATTAAATGGTGTAAGAATTTTTGAAATCGGTCCATTGGTTCCTGATATTAGCGCATTCAAACAAAAAAACCTCATCAACTTTATAATATTAGTATAGGTAGAAATACCCGGGATACAGAACAAATAATTATAATTGTAACATAAAAAAATTTGGATGGGAATTGAGTCCACAATCTACAGCAGGCAGATTTACTACGAAAAACAAAACACTAACAAATAAAAAATACATGAATTAATTTTTTTTATAAACTGACGGATTAATTAGATATTTTTTACTCACCATGCCCATTCTGCAGATCAAAATCATGTCCACAATGCCGGAACAAGGTGACCGAGAAGTGCATGTTCCGAGTGTTCCCAACGATATACAGCGAGGCTGCCGGAGAGGACGCGGCTACGCTGCAGTCCCGCCTCGACAACGCTCAGCTGCAGATGAGGCAGCAGAAGGCGGAGTGCCAGGCCAAAGATAACAAGCTGAACGCCCTGACAGCGGATCTGAAGAATCAAGCGTGAGTACTCTTAACCTCTTCTACTATAGTAGTAACTGTGTTAAAATAACAGTGCCTGGGTGCCCGAACTTTGCTCTGTTACTTAGAATCATACAGATTTTACCCAAAAAAAAAAATGAACTTGAAAAAAGAAAGGCGGCCGGTTGGATTCGAACCCGGACCTACCATAATATTATAACCGCTCATCTTCCTGACTGAGCTAATATACTGTCGCGCGACGTCGCGATATTTACCGTCGCATTCTAATCTTTATGTAACAGTTTTTCATTGTCTAAAAACGCGCATAAAACTGCGTTTTTTTTTTAAATAAAACCTGGCTAGATCGATTTATCGTCTCTGAAACCCCCTGTATACATAATGTCATGAAAATCGTTCGAGCCGTTTCCGAGATTCAGATTCTATATATATATACCTACAAGAATTGCTCGTTTAAAGGTATAAGATAAGATGTTGAATGTTTAAAATAAAATGTGTAATCATAAACAGCCCACTAAATGTTCCCACTGCTGGGACTCTGAGCTTTATCTCGCAAAGAGAGAGTCAAGGCCATCGCACTTGCCCAGTGCCGGCTGGTGGATGACACATGATCTCTAAGATATTCTACATACATTTCGGTTTCCTCGCGATGTTTTCCTTCACCGTTTTAAGTTAGCGGCATGACTTCGAAAAGACGTGCGCGTGAGATCGACAGTTCGACAGTTGCCAATCTCCTGACCAGACAAGCTGTAAATAACAAAATAAAATGATTACTCAACAACAAAACCATAGATATATTTTTAGTGCGTCTTCAGCGCTAGCACAAAGTTCGGTAGGCAGTAGAAATCCCTTTAACAAGAACAGTATTATAAATGTTGATTAACCCCCGACTACCTCAGATTTGTTATCTGTACAACATTCTACTAGTCAAGCCCTTTTATTTGATACCCATATTAAGGGAGTTGTGAAAAAGGAAATGTATTTCGCCATTTTGATATTATAATATTAACGATATTAACCAAACATAGCTAAGAACATCCGCACCTTCAAATAAAAAAAAACGCATCGCGATCGGCCCACCCGTTTGCGCTCTACGGTGCCACAGCCAGATACACACACAGACAGGCAGACAGACAGCCATCGACGTCAAACTTATAACACTCATTTTTTTTGGTTGGGGGTTTAAAATAATATGTGTCATCAGTGAGTGAACGCAGGTCCGTGGTCCCAAAGTGGGGCTGATCGCCAGGTCTTTGGGTTCCAAATCGATAGTGATGCGGCCAAGAGAAAAACCGTGGCTATCCCTAGCCCCGGTCGTGGGAGGCATCTCACTTGGCGACTCTGTGTCCGAGATACTCGACAGTAGAAGATCATGTGGTATGGAAGAGCGAGAGACGGACGGAGCACGTGGGGATACCCTGGCTCACACCTCACACCCCGTCGTCTGTATACTTTTTATCTCCGGAAAATAACTGAAATAAGAATAGCTCGGGCAAAACAGTTGGGCTGTGTTGGTAGAGATTTACTACGATAACATGGCCCGCCCCTCCAAATTACTGTTTTAATGTGTGTAGTCACCTCCTTACGAAAGAGTTTGTATGTAGTTGTAATTATTCGTCTGCAGTAGCAGTACGCACACATGCGTGGTGGTGCGTCGTATATACTTTCACAAATACTTTCGAACGTTTTGAATTCTGGAGGGGCGGGTCATGTTTTCGTAGTAAATCTCTATATACATGCATGAATTGATTGTTTAAATGTACATATTAGATGACTCTGAATATGAATATGAGTAAAATTGTAAAAACCATCAGATTGTAATCTCACGACGTTAGATTACAAACTAACCTAACGTACTGTAGGGTTACAATCTCACGCGCTAGATTATACTATGACGATGATACGAGTAAATGCAAGAATTGCTTGATCAAAGGCACATATTAGATGATTTCGTATGACTATTTTCCAGAGATTTGATAAAATCGTATGAGAAGAAATTAGTTAGTCGTGACTCCGCGATCACGGGCCTGAAAGAACAGCTGGACTACGTCAAGATCCAGAACAAGGAGACTAACAGACTACGGGAAGAAAACGAGGTCCTCAACAGGAACCTGCAGATGCTGAACGGGTACGGACTCTTGCTTTTATATTTTTGTAGTGAAAATTTCTTTTGGCACACCACATAGAATTTTTCGTAGGCTGTGAATGAACCTCACTTTTACGATCGGAAGTGAAAAATTTGTTCGGGTGAACTCGCTCTACGATAGTCAAATAGTTTTAGAGATTATTGTATTTTCTTTCGTATTTCAGTCTGCAGAAGGTGCTAAATGCAACGAGCGACGAGGTGGAGAAGATGATACAAAGTTACACAGACTTGCGTACCATTGCGCTTTTCGCGACGTCACTGAAAAGGTAATTTTTTTTAACCATAATAAATCTGCGTTTGAGTACTGACTCGTCTAAATCCTATTCTAATGCAGCAAGTAGCTTGTAATGTTCTTTTAACCCTTCTGTAAGGGTCAATTCACACCGAGACGCGACGCGACGCGACGATACACAAAGAGGCCAATGATTTCGCGCTACGTCGCGCGTCGTCGCGAGACGCATCGCAACGTCGCGAGGCGCATCTTAAAATCGTAGTAGGACGACGCCTCGCTGCGCAGCGAGATGCCGCGAGGCGCAGCGGAACGTATCTACTAGCCGCGGGCGCCGCGCGGCCCCGCCCGCGCCTGTGTGATGTCTTCTTTTTAATTTTATTTTTGTAAACTTCTTCCTCTTCCTCTTCTGCAAGAAGTCCCGATTATAACAAGATCCCAGTCTATCATTATATTTTCAATCGAGCACTCGACCGAACTGCATCAATTCTAAACGAAGTCTGAACGGAAATAGTAGAGAAGTCGCCACAGCGGCCTCAGGCTGCGCCTCGCGGCGTCGCGCGGCACCGTGAGACGCAGCACCGCTCTTGCACGCCGCGCGTACCGGCGATGCACTGCTGCGTCACGATACGTCGCGCTACGCCGCGAGGCACCTCGAGGCGCAGTGCTGCGTGGTGCAACGTAATCTGAATTCTCACAATGTAATGTGTATCTTTTCGTGTAGTGAATAAAGTATATTCTGAGTCGCTCTATGAAAAATGTGCGCGCAGCGTCGCGCCGCGTCGCGTCTCGGTGTGAACTGACCCTTAGTCCTCATAAGTTTGTTTTATATATGCTATTTTCTATTTGTGGCCTTTAATAAAGGCCGTCACAGACGTAGCTATAATATATATTTTCATATTTTGTGACGTCAGCAAAATACCGTAATATATTCATATTATGGCATATTAACATAGCAAGACATATTTTGAGTTTACAGTATGTTTCAACATTGTCTGAGCGCTAAATAAGCTAATTTAACAATATCAACAAAAAAAAGGTAGTAAAATTCCTCCTTTTTGGAAGTCTGTTAAAAATATACAAATACTAGCTTTTACCCGCGACTTCGTCCGCGCCACATATTTATTAAAGTAATTGAGGCAGTACCTACTCGTATGTCTACTACCATACAAATTCACGTTTCCTAATCAAAATCGGTCTAAGTCAAAGTTTTATATTTATTAATAAATGTACAATTGACACGACAAATTACAAAAAAAACTATGTTCTCAAAAAATTAATCAAAAACAGACTTTAATTTAAAATCATATTGGGACGGTCCACCAAATTTTATTAGAGTCTATTAGTAGATATTAGTAGATATATCGTCTGATTACATGAACGCAAATTTTAGTTTGTTGTTCATATTTCAAAAACCGCCGCACTGATTTCGATAAAATTTATATGACCACCTCTGAACTATAATCTACCAACCAAAAAATAACCATCTAAATTGATTCACAATTGAAATACAACTGGATTGATAACCTCCTCCTTTTTAGAAGTCGGTTAAAAATAGCATACAAAGAGTGCAAAGATCCTTTCATGCACACTTTTACTCCTCATTCCCACTCTTTTCAACTCTTTTTCTGTGATAAAAAGTCGCCGTTGTCTTTTCCTAAGTCTAGTCTATCTGTGCACCAAATTGTAACAAACTCTTTAAGTGGCTTAAGCGTTAGACGGTAACGGACAGAGAGTTACTTTCATATATATAATTTCATATTAGAATTGAAAACAGGTGTTCCTGATCATTTTATAGGAGGCAGTTGTAAAAGATTACCGAAAAGTAATACGTTTACTCCTCCAAAAACTCATTTTCGCAGTTCTTAATTTGCCTTAATCGAGCGTCCATCATGCATAACATTTGATAAGACACCATGAAAATCTCGTCGACTATCAAAATTCTGTCTGATACGCCATTTAGTGGCTGCGCCCATCTTAAATATTGAGGTTGTATAGTGCACTGTATTCTTCTTGTCAAGCCCTTTTATTTGATACCCTTGTTGATGGGATTGATAAACCTAAGTTATCCGCCATTGTGTAGAGGCCGCCATCTTGGATTTTAATTTTTTTATAGTATATTGTATTCTACTGGTTGAGCACTTTCGTTTGATACCCATATTGATGGGATTGATAAAACCTACGTTATCCGCCATTTTGTAGCGGCCGCCATCTTGGATTTCAATTTTTATAGTATATTGTATTCTGCTTGTTGAGCCCTTTCATTTGATACCCATATTGATGGGATTAATAAAACATAAATTATCCGCCATTTTGTAGCGGCGGCCATCTTGAATTTATTTAAGTACATTAATTATAAATAAATGATACCGCTAGAAGCGTCTTGAAACGCTCTTGAGAGTAAATGGCTCAAACGGGTAAAAGTAAGGCGGCACTTCATATGCCGAAACATAAACACCGCACTTATGTAACCTGACACCCGTTTTCCCGCCAAATTTGTAAAACGCGAAAAGCGGCCAGTGTATCAAGCGGTTATATAAGTATCCCCGTATAGTTAGAAATTATAAAATTGCTGGAACAAACGTTTATCGACTCCATTTCAAGTGTCTAGATACAAAGTTTCATGGTTTTATCTTCAATAATATTGAACTTCCAGACTTTCACCCCCAATTCCACCCCCGTAGGTACTACAGTTCGAAACTACAAAACTGCTAAAACATACATTTTATGGTTTCGTGTTAAATATCTAGACGTAAAGTTTCATAGTTCTTCAACAATGACGAAGTTTTCCATATAAACTTTCATCCCTTATTTTAACCCTTTCAACCCTTTTTTCGGAACAAAAAGTAGCCTATGTCCTTTCTCGGGATCTATTTTATCTATGTATCAAATTTCATCAAAATCTGTTGGTTGGTTTAGGCGGTAAAGACGGACGGACAGACAGACAGACAGAGTTACTTTCGCATTTATAATATTAGTATGGATTGATGATATATTCGTTTATTATGAGTTTTATTTAAATTAGCTAACTAATGTAATTTAACTATAGCTAGTGCTAGGAGTGTAATTTTTAATTTGAATTCGGTTGTTTTGTTCAAAGCATAGTAATTATTTCTTACAGACTTTAATGAATAATTAAAAACCAATTAAACGTTTGCAGAGCCCTATGCGACTCGGAAGCCAAGAAGAATGACTTGAGAGACAGGTTACTGGAATCGCAAAAAGCCTTGAATGCTGAGCAAAGCAAAAGCGCTCGCCTACAGACTGTTATATAGTACGTATTCAATTTTTTACCCATAATAGTTTTGCTCCTGCCCGCCATCTCGCTTGACGTTAAGTGACGATACGGTCAATAGTAGAGCTCAATTACCAAAAAAAAAAACTGATTCATTCTTGTCCAAAAGACCAAAAGTCCAAAAGTGTTCAACCCATTCAGGTTGAACACTTTTGGACTTTTGGTCCTTCGAGCCGGATTAAGAAATGTTGGAGAACGGTGGAATACAGGTGAACGTGGATATTGCGAAAAGCACAATGATGTTATGAATATAATATTTTAAAATATTTACGAATAAAATCAAAACGCTTCGTAATCAAGATAAACAATGAGACCGCGAGTGAATTAAAAATATTAAATTAGAATTTATAGAAATAGTAAATAAGAATCCTGGGCGTTAGCGAGGGAAACAAAAGAGCACGAGCTGAAGAACTTTGCACTCAAGTGCAACACGTAACTTGTAATCCCACTTCAGAGAGGAAATTACTAAATACCTGTACAAAAAATATATTTTTGTTTTTAACCTAAGGTAAGGTATATGAAAAGAAAACTCCGCGCAAAGCAAATTAAAAACTACACCAAGAATGTTCCGAGTCTGAGTTTTTACCAAATAAAAAAAAGATAAATTTGGCATCATGGAGGTAGAAATCAATAGGTTTAATGATGTTTTGAATTCACAAACTCAGTGCACGCAAATTTACTTAATTGAGGGGTAACAACTACTTTTGTGCTCAGATATCGAAGAGCAAAAATACTCTTTTCGAGGTGGTGGGATGAAAAATATATTTTTAGCGTACTTTGAATCCCTCGCTACATTTAGGATTCTACTCTAAAATCCCTGACATCGTTATGATTTAAAAAAAAACACACGCCGTAATAATATTATTTTACTCCCTTATGATAATATTTACTATTATTGCTTGTCATCGCAGCTCGCTAGAAGACCGGCTGGCCGGCTTGACCCGTAAATGCGAGAGCCTGAAGAAGAGGACCGCGCCGGAGTGGCTGGACTCCCCCGCTAGGGAGGAGTCCCGGCAAAAGCAGGCCCGGAGCCAGCCTCCGGACCTCAACACTGCCATGCTTGAAGACCTCAATACCACTGTGGTGAGTTCTGTTTTATTTAAGTACGTTTTTAACCCCCGATCAAAAAAAGGGCGTTTTATAAGTTTGACGTCGATGTCTGTCAGAGTGTCTGTGTGTGTGTGTCTGTCTGTGGCGCCGTAGAGCGCAAACGGATGGGCTGATTTCGATGCGGTTTTGTTTATTTGAAGGTCCGTATATCCGTACGGATGTTCTTAGCTATGTTTGGTTAATCTCTCAATTCGCTCGATTCAAGATGGGCGCCTCCACAAAATGGCGGACAAAATATATCTTTACAATCTACCTCAATATCATCAAATGAAAGGGCTTGACTTGTAGAATACTATACACTATGACAAAATTCAAATTCAAGATTGCTGCCACCACAAAATGGTGAATTACATTTTTTTTTTCTCACTACTAGGTACCTCAATATGGGTATCATATCAAAGGGCTCACACAAAATGGCGAAATACATACGAAATACTTTTTTCACAACTGACTGCTGAACAACTGAACTGAAATCCGATGTACTTGTCTTCTTTCATTGGCTATATCAAATTCGCAGATGACGTCACAAATCAACGCATAGCAGAAAGCAGGAGAGGTAGACGGTAGGACAGCATCCTTTAAACCTTGAACAATTTATTAAGCCTAATACCGAAATTTTTCATTTTTAACCCCCGACCAAAAAAATGGGTGTTATAAGTTTGACGTCGATGTCTGTCTGTCTGTGTGTGTGTCTGTCTGTGGCACCGTAGAGCTCAAACGGATGGGCCGATTTCGATGCGGTTTTTTTAAATTTGATAGTTAATATCCGTGCGAATGTTCTTAGCTATGTTTGGTTAATATCGATTCAAGATGGCCGCCGCCACAAAATAGCGGACAAAATATTTCTTCACAACCTACCTCAATATGGGTATCAAATGAAAGAGGTTGACTAGTAGTACACACTATAAAAAATTCAAATTCAAGATGGCCGCCATCACAAAATGGCGAATTATATTATTTTTTCACTACTACCTCAATATGGGTATCAAATGAAAGGGCTTGACTAGTAGAATGTTGTACAGATAACAAATCTGAGGTAGTCGGGGGTTAGTCAAAATTTTTAATTTTGGTCTTTTATATTGAAAGTTTACCATAGTATTCCACTAATCAGCCCCTTTCATTCGATACTCGTATTGAGTGAGTTAAAAAAAAATTACTACAGGCTAGACGTTTTCATCGGAAAAGTCAAACTCGTTCTTTTGAGTGTTTGGAACACCAACCATGAAACGATGTCACCTGTTCCAGTCGTCGGCGGTGGAGAGGATCCAGGCCTCTGACTCCCCATACCTGCAGCTGAAGCAAGGGAACCTGGCGCTGGCGATGCTTCAGAAGACGAAGGCCAGGATCCCGGATACCGCCATCAAGGTAGCATCATAAGCAGTCCACTAAGTGTTCCCACTGCTGAGACTTAGGGCCTTTTCTCACAAGGAGATAATCAAGGCCACAATCCACCACGTCGCCCCAATGCGTATACAGGGTTACTGGTAATTAGCCTGCATCCGTTTAAGGTCATGTTCAGTATATTTAAACAAACAAATTTTGTTAAAACTCAAAATAATAACCCAAAAAATACGTGTTTGTTGGCAATGTCAGTCCTCTAGCACTATTAGCGGCTGTTTAGTGTTTATTCACTTCGGCATATCACTTATCGAGCGTTAAATAGCGCGCGCGTTCTTGTTACGAAGAGTTCGATGCTTTTGGACCGGATAAATACACTTTTTTAATTTTGTATTTGAAAAAATACGAATTTTTACAAAACTGTAGAACAAAAATTAACTTACTTGATGTACTTAACATCCCCTTAAAAGGATGCAGGCTGATTGCCAACAACCCTGTATATTAAATTAAATGTTAAAAAATTAAAGTGTCGTCACTTATATTACGTAACAACATTTTATAAGAACATACATTTATTACTTTTGTTTCAGCCATCAGAATTAGCAATGATAAAGGCAGCAAGAAACCCAACCTTCAAATCGGAGAATCCCCCTCAGCATATTCCACAAAAAAGAGCCCCTCAAGCCTCCCCCCTTCGACGTCCCCCAGATAGTGGTGACCTGCGACGGCATGGGGGGTCAGTCCAAACCTGACGAGTTCCCTAAACCCAAGCCGAGGCCCCCGAAGAGCTTCGCCCCCAAGTTGAGCTCGAAGCACAAGTTGAAACGGCCGCCGGCGCCTTCAGGGAGCCAAGACATAGGGAAATTGTTTGAAAGAATGAGTCAAGATAGTTAGCAATGTTTAAAATATAATATTTAATTAAATCTTAGGAATGAGCCGGTTTCAATATTCAAATAGCCCTGTTAAAGTAAATAAATAAATATTGGTAGACATTATACACAAACCCTAAGCTAAGGGAAGCTTGTATTATGAGTGCCAGATAACTGATATTGTATCTGCTTTACTTATTTAGTGCGGTGCCAATGTTAATTTTTTTTTAAAGTTTTCGAACCAAACGAAATCGCCACCAGTATTATACAGGGTTATTGGCAATCGGCCTGCATCCTTTTAAGGGCATGGCACATTACATATTGATACCTTAATTCGCAAAACGAATAACTTCGTAGTAGCAAATTTCAAGAGCACCACTAAAAACTTAATAAAAGTAATGTAAAGTTTTTTTCATTAGATGCTTTTTTATTAAGTTTTTAGTGGGCCCCCGTGACTTTTGCTACTAAGGAGTTATTTGTTTTGCGAATTAAAGTATCGATATGTCAACTGTTGTTCTACAGTTTTAATATATTTGTGTACCTACCTATATTTTTCCCCATACAAAATAAAAATGTTTATTTGCACGATCTAAAAACATCGAATTCGTCATGTGAACGCGCGATCTTTAACGCTTCATACATGAAGAGCCGACGCGAATAGACTTAAATAGTGCTAGAGAGGACAATAAAAACTAAATATTTTTTTTGGGATATGTATTGAGTTTTGACAAAACTTGTACAGATAGCGCGCGAGTTGAATGCAGAGCTCAGGAATACGATACACATACCTAGGATAGTTGTCAAAGACAGCACACCACTATAATGCAGGCGCGCGGGCGGCGGGGGGAGATGCTCCCTTACCCCAGACCCCGACTGCATTCAACTCGCGGCGCGCTATATCTATAGTTGTTTGTTTAAATATACAAAACATTAAATGGATGTAGGCTGATTACTAGTAACCCTGTATAGCACTATGATAAAATTGAGAACTATCTTTGACAGGAATATTTGCATCTTGAAGAAGTCTCATTTAAAAGTATAGAATTAATTGATATATTTTTACGTAGGTCCAAGTTCCGTCAATTCGCCTGGTGGAGTACAGTGAAGTTTTTGTCCCTAAAACGTTATAAATCGATTACTTGATCGAGATATAACGTTTGAGTATAATGTTACGAGTATTAATATAAGATAGTTATAACATTAAGTTTTAATAATAATAATCATTGCATCACATTCTAAAGCATTGCATCACGTTCTAAAGACGCGTTTTTATAAAACTATTTATTACTATTAAGCCATTGTTGTTGGTCCTTTAGGGGATTTGTTAGTTAATTAATTAATTTTTAAATTGTGTGTCGATTGCAATAGGTATGTTAACACGAATCACAAATTAATGTTTAGTGTTAATTTTATGATAGTGTGTTTGAATAGAATATCGAAAATCACATTTTTATATTACTATAAATGATATTATATTTATTATAAATGATTTTAAATATTATATGTATTTATGCTATTGGCACGTGACTGCAAACACCAAATATGAGCGTATTACGTCACTAACCACAAAACAACCTGTCGAAGACTTGACTAGGCCTATAAAAAACTTTGTACCACATTTTTACGAAAATTGTGTGGTTAGAAGAGTATGAAATTTCGCACACTTTTACGTGAAATAGAAAAAAGAGTGCATGCTTTTTTTTTAATATTTTTATAAATACTTTAAACCAATAAACAAAAACATTACGCAATCTACCATATCAAAATCATAGTTGACGACACAAACGCATAAATACTTTTTTATTTATTGTTAAAGTCTCTGGTCAAATCGAGAATATGTAGTCTGTGTCTGTATACAATTTGATTTATGTTGAATTTCGACCACTTGTTACTATAAAAAGACATTATTAATATAATCCTTGTATACATGCGGCAATGAGGCGCTTCCATAGTGTTAAATATGACAGAATTAATTCTCCGTTGCGGCCACAGCTGGCGCTAATGTTTCATTTCGTTAGATAACTTTGATACGTCAACGATAATGTTTTGACGTATTTTTCGACCATCTGTCATTTTGAAAACACCTCATTCAGCTATTTTTATTCGCAATCGAATTACACAATTTTTTAACAGGATTAATAGGAAGCTCCGTCATCTCGCCTGATGTTGTATCATAGCTATAAATAATTCGAATTTGTACCTATGTAAATACTCGTATATTTCAAAGACCCGAAAATGTAATCATTGAGACTGATGTAATTAGTATGATTAAATGAATTACTTAATTTATTTTATTTGGTTCAGTTATTTCAATTAACTTCGCAACGAACTCCTGTAAAAGAATTCTTAGTATTAAAATTAACGTGGTAGTTACCCAACTCACGTGTAATATGGTCGGTCAATCCGACTCGAGTTTCGGCCGCGTTCGGCGGCCTTTTTCAAGGAGAGTACACGCGCGCGATTGCTGCCCGTTTGACAATGAAACTGTTTTACTTGTGCCAAACGGCTAGCCATCGCGCGCGTGCACTGTCCTTGAAAAAGGCCGCCGGATGCGGCCGAAACTTGAGTCTGATTGACCGACCATATTACACGTGAGTTACCCATTTACCCAATAAATGATCTGATCTGATTATAATTAAAATAATATCATGAACATGTTTCTTTGAAGCCAGTTTAAGGGACCGTTCCTGTATCAGAAGCTGGATAAGTCACTTGGGCTGCTCAACACATCCAGGTTCATTAGCAAGCGCACACTCAAATCGTGCCTCAAATGTAAAATTGTCACCGTCAGATTATAATCTACCGCGTTATATTATATATCTCACGGTAGGTTAGGTCAGTTTGTAATCTGACGTCGCGTCGTTAGATTATAATTGACGGGGTTTAAAATGTTCAGTGACAACAAACACAAAGTTACATATTATTCGTAAGTTGACCTTTTACTGAAATGTTATATGGTCGATTGGTCGAACAAGCCGGACTTAAGTCGGTCTAGTGGTCTCGGCTAAACTTTCAAAGGACAACTGGTCAATTCAAGGTTTCAAAAGATGTGCCCTGAGCACCTTGAAATTGTTTACAAATTGCGTCTCTGTGTGTTGCGTGAGTGGTTTACAACTTCCAATTTACTTGACTCTTAGAAGCGGCGAGGTATGTTGGTTTTCTACTTATTTTGGTTGTTGACAACGAATAGTGATAGGTATAAACGTCAAACGTTCACCGCTTCCTACAACCGACTAGAACGGAAAGAGTGAGCTCACTCTTCCCAGCGATAACATAACTCTGTGCGCCTGAAGTTTGGGAACACGCTCATAACTAGGTATATATCTGACCTAAATTCAATTACAGCATTGAAGATAGCTAAAGGATCAAAGAAATAAATATATATATAATACATTTTTCATCAACTGAGGACCGTGACGAGTCGCGCGCGGTGGAAGTAATCCCCGAGCTACACGAGGCTAGTTTTCCAAGCTAGTGTTAGTAAGCTAAAAGTAGGTAGATGCCTAATTAGTGTGTGACGAATACAAATATTAGGACTGTGCCTGGGTGTTTTCTTTGTATCAACATCAACAGCCCATTAAATGTTCCCACTGCTGGGACTCGGGCCTTCTCTCGCAAGGAAAGAGTTAAGGCCATAATCCACCACGCTGGCCCAGTGCGGGTTGGTGGATGACACATGACTTCGAAAGGTTCTAGGTACATGTTGGTTTCCTCGCGATGTTTTCCTTCGCGGTTTTAAGTTGGCGGCATTACTTTCCTTGTATAGTAAGTATTAAAGGCATTTAAAAATATTTAAGTAATATATCAGCTATCTGGCTTCCATAGTACAAGCTTTGCTTAGTTTGGGGTCAGATGGTGTTTTGTGTAGAAATGTCTACCATTATAATTCATTTATTCCCAACTATAATGGTAGGGAGCCCACAATGCTAAACGGGGAGTTACTCGAACGTCACAGAGACCTATTATTGGATTGCAAAGCTTAGATAATAAGAAGATTTTTTTTTAAATAGTGTTACCCTTTCATTTGTCCCCACAAATATGGCACGTGGCACAAATATACGAGGGTCAAACTGAAAGTTCTTAGAACTGGCCACTTATAAACAATATAATAAAAAATAATTCTATAATTTGAAAATAGAACTCTTTGCCAATATTACTGAGTTCATTCATTTGTCATTTGTTTTACGATTTGGCGGCAAATTGAAAATTGTCTGTGTCACGTCAACATGAATTTAACACGAGAAAATTTTCGTGCAATGATTTTTTATGACTTTCGATGTCATTTAAGTCAACAAGAAAGTTATGATAGACTACGATTGTGCGGGCTTTTAAGTCCAAACACAGTAATTTAATTGTTGTATGGTTTATTTTTTGACCAGGTAGATATTATAGAAAGTTATATTGAGGATAACTTATACATCTGGTCGCTAGGTGTAGTTTAGGCCGATTGAATTGCCGTGCGCAGCGAGTGCAGGGGTCGCCGGCGTTGGTCCCCTCTCGGTGTGTGCCCGCTCCCGCTGTCGCCTGCGTGTCCTTGACTACATGCGTAGACATCCTCCGGGGGGTTGAAGAAATCTTCAAAAAATGTTGATATTTGTTGCAAGTATAGTATAGTAGTATAGGCAAAAGACATAGTTTGTTGATAGCTCGTCTCGTAACGTCTTTAGAAATGTGTAGATCTGCCACTCTAGTGATGCCGTTTTGACCAGGGTGAAGATTCGTTACTCGGTCCATTTTTTACTGTAGTGACATTAGGGTGTCCTCTTTGAGGATGACTGGATCTCCAACTGTAAGTGGCTTGGTATCTATTCTCCATATGCTCCTCTGCTGTAGCTCAGCCATATATTCCTGGCGCCATCTCTCTCAAAATTGTTGTCTGATCTTCTCGATTAAGTGGTGTCTATTTGGCTTCTTGATGGTGACAGGTAGCGACGGAAGCGACATTAAGGATCGCCCCATCAGAAAGTGCCCTGGAGTGTAAGGGTTCTCGTCGAGGGAATCGGATGAAAGTAGGGTGAACGGACGGGAGTTGAGGATAGCTGCTATCTGTGCAAAAGTGTGGTTAACTCCTTAAAAGCAAGAAAAGCACTACCAGCTACGCGTTTTTTTAATAAGTTTTTTAAAGTACGGACTAGTAGGAAGTCAGACATTGATTGACGATAGTATATAGTGATCTGTGATTAACGACCGGATCGCAATGTTTTGCCCAATTCATTGTCGTGCTAACAAAAGGTGTTTCCATTGTCGCAATAGACGTGGCCTGCCACGACGCGATATGAACCTGCCTAGGCACATTTTAAGTTATGTAGTTGAAATACCGTTAATTTCAAGATGCGCAAGGCCTTGACTGTAAGACAGACAAAACACATAAATAAAACTTTGTGATCCGATTATCTTCGCTATTTTTAGAAGAAATCATAAAAAGCGCTGCGAAGCAGATGCCATCCGAATTCAGAAACAAAATTTTAGTTTACCCTAAAATCAGGTAAGTTACCCAATATGGATTATAATTATTGTCTTCATATATATTATATACTAATATGGTTCCAAGATATTTGTTTAATACATAGACCGAACCATATTTATTTTCGCGTATAACAGAGAGACGAAGTTGGGGATCCGCTTGAAATATGTTATATTTATTAACCGACTTCAAAAAAGGAGGTATTCGACCGTATATATTTTTATATCTTCTCATATATAGATAGTCATATAGCTATCAACTTAGTGAGATGATGTTGATAAGCATTAAAATTTTAGACAATTTATTTAAGAATCTATTATTGAATGTTTAGCATAACTTATGTAAAAAATAACAAAATAAGGCATTACATTTCTTGTAAGGATTATATCAAAAATGACAAAAAAACGTTGTAAAGCTAGGGGTAATAAATCGAGCATTGACGAAATGTGATTCCATTGAAAAAGCATAACTGCATCTGGGAGTAGATACTTATTACTAAAAAAAAATTTTTTTTTTTTTTTTTAATATTTTATTCATGAATGTCTTGAAGTGACACTGACTTCAAATGATTTTGGATGGTGCCATGAATGTCTTGAAGTGACACTATGACTTAGATGATTTTTGGAATGCCTTGAAGTGACACTCTTGATTTAGATGATTTTTGGATGGAGCCATGAATGTCTTGTAGTGACATTCTGACTCGGATGATTTTTGGATGTAGTCATGAATGTCTTGAAGTGACACTCTTGATTTTGATGATTTTGGAAGTAGGTAGTCATGAATGTCTTGAAGTGACACTCTTGACTGAGATTATTTTGGATGTACCTAGTCATGAATGTCTTGAAGTGACACTCTTGACTTGGATGATTTTGAATGTACTTAGTCATAAATGTCTTGAAGTGACACTCTTGACTTGGATGATTTTGAATGTACTTAGTCATGAATGTCTTGAAGTGACACTCTGACTTATATGATTTTTGTATTTGCACAAAGTGGCATTGTATAGTTTTTTTATTTTATTTATTTAGATTAGAGTGACGGGAAGATCTCGATATGCACTTCGCTCGTCGCCCATAGATATAAGATGTTTTATCTTTAAGCCCTGTAATTTATTCTGGAACATTGCCCTTCAAACCGGAACGCAGTGATGTTTTACTGCTTGACGGTAGAATAACTGGCAATGGTGTGGTACTTCCCCAGGCGGACTCTGCAAAAAGTCCTACCACTACATTAATGTTGTAAGTACCTACCTAGTTGTTGGAACTATGTCCCGTTCGACCTGTCACCAGCCAGCCAAATGCACTTTCCAACAAAATGGGCCTGTTTGGACCCAGTACGATTTTGTTAAAAGAGACAATGTCGAAAAAGTGATCGGCACCTATCAACATGTCTATTTCGGAAGGGTTGGCGAATGCGGGATCTGCCAAGGAAATGTTATGTGGCAGCCCTAACTGTTCCGCATCTACTTGAATATTGGGTAAGTGACCAGTAATTTTAGGAATAACAAAACAATTAATATCTTTTATAAATGAACTAGTACATGATCCTATGTTTAATTGACACCGCTCCTTTATAGGGCAGGATACCCCATTAATGCCGGCTACATTCAGCATATTTATAGATTTTGTCGACAGGCCTAATTTATCTTTCAGGTTCTTCGTGATGAATGACGACTGACTACCCGTGTCCAACAGCGCACGCGCAAGGTAAGTACTATTGTTTTGTTTATTAACAACTTTTATTTTTCCAGTACACAGGAGGACTTGCTCCGAAGAAACCGCAGAAAGGCTGACAAGAGGGCTAGATGAGTCATCAGACTCGGTAAGTATTTTATTTGAGTCATTTTTGTGTAATAATGTGTTATGTTTTTTATTACAGGAACGACAAGTGCCCTTCAAACCACACTGGGCATTGGAATGTCCAACGCGTAAACAATTTGTACATAATTTATGTTTTGAAACTTGGTTCCACCTTTCGTCAATATTCATCGATTTAAATTTATTACACAGGTACACGAAATGAAACTGGCCACAGACGGGACAGTTTTTAAATTGTTGGGAAGTTTGAACCCCATTAGAAAAAGTAGCGAATGATTTAGTAATTCGATTTTCTTTATAGTTATTATTATATGTGTGTTTATTTTCAAAATTACGGCAGCTTGCAGTCTCCAAACGTTCGCCGGGTTTCCAAAAACCGTTTAAAATCATCTAACGAAGGTAGGTCAGACAATCGACCTTTGTATTCTTCCCACTTGGTACTCGTAGCTGAATCTAACTTCGAAGAAACTAAAAATATAACAAGTGGGTCCCAACCTTCAGTAGAAATATCCAACGTATTTAAAGCGTTTAAGTTTTTAGATACTAAGTCAATCAAATAACGCAAAGCCTTGAATGATTCCTTTTGTATAACATTACAGTTCACTAAAGCACTCAAATGATTATTAATTAAAATATTTTTATTGTTATATCTATTGCACAACGTATCCCAGGCAAGCTCATAATTCCTCGCGACAAATTCCAAAGACGTAATCACGACACTGGCCCCCGATTGCAAAGAATTTCTTAAATAGTGAAATTTATTAATAGGCGCAATCGAAGCGTTGTCATGAATAAGCGATTTAAATGTATCTCTAAATTCAAGCCATTTGGTATAATTTCCATCAAAAGTAGGTAGGTTAATGATTGGTAGCCGAACTGAATCCGTGCTATGATCATGACAACAGCTTGACCCTGCAACGTTAGGTTTTGTAGAACACAAATCGACCAACTCCTGAGCGTATGCAATTTGTGTGAAAAATTCGCTTTCTGTTATGTCTCGTTCCGAAATTTGCTCATTTAAATCTTCGGAATATTCTTCGATTTCCAATTGTACTCGATCAAAATAAGTCATTAGTTCCTTTAATTGAATTAATCTGAGGAGATTTCTTTTATTTCAAACTAGAAATCTTCGTTATGTTAGATATATCGAAATTTTCTAAATAATTCTTTAAAACGTCAAGCGACTTCTAAATCCCGCTCGTTTTTAATCAAAGATTTTAGATATTCTTTAACGTCGGGTTTAGTAGATTGATCCATTCTTAACAATGGAAGTGGACTTTTGTTTCTAGAAGTGGTCGGTTCCCTTTCCGCCATTTTATTGAACAATGAATAGGGCAAAACGAGAAGATATGAAAATTAATTTACATACAATCCGGACTGCAGCTTGTACGCGCTGCCACTGCCGAGCCTGCCAGCCGCCAGCCGGCGCCGGCGCAGCCGAGTCCGCGGCCGGGCGACGCGCCGAGCGTCAACGCACGGGCCGCGCTCGAGGATGGGCGCGGGAGCGCGCGGTGCTGACCGCTTATACGAATATTACCGCTCGCAATATTTCGAACAAAGCAATTAAAATATCAGTAACAATCACAATCGATAAAATGTTACAAAAATTACGATGCTATTTAACACTGTTTAATGCAAGTAGTTTAAGTACTCGACAAAATATTACTTAGGTAGTACTTAATATCGTTTAGACAATTATTACGATAGGTATAGGTAAGAAAAATATAAGTAAAGATTAGCAGTTTGATAAAATGAACTTCGTTCGCATATCGAACAATGCGACGAAAAGATTAGTTAGATGTATTCGTAATTCAAAATTACCTGTAGGTTTTATTTATTGATTCTGCAATGAAGGCGCATCGTTATCAATATAAATGTTAGGTTTAAATGGATTGCGGTGAATCGGCCTTGTAATAATTGGGTATGTAGGTAGTTTTGGTTAACTTTACAAAACGCTATAATAGCCGTTTGACAAATAATGTAAATGACCGTGCTTAGCAATAGTTATAATAGGGAAGATACGCGTCGAGCTAGATACCTTCTAACCATTGGAAGCCAATTCACACTTTGCACAGCAATTAGAAATTAAAAAGGTTCAGGATAATGTAAAATAACGGAACGGGCTTACTTCCTTTTCGGGCTTCCTCTTTCCGTTAGCAAATTCTTGAATTCCGACGGTCGCCAATTTGTGCGGGCTTTTAAGTCCAAACACAATGATTGAATTGTTGTATGGTTTATTTTTTTGACCAGATAGATATTATAGAAAGTTACATTGAGGATAACTTATACATCTGGTCGCTAGGTGTAGTTTAGGCCGATTGATATGCCGTGCGCAGCGAGTGCAGGGGTCGCCGGCGTTGGTCCCCTCTCGGTGTGTGCCCGCTCCCCGCTGTCGCCTGCGTGTCCTTGACTACATGCGTAGACACCTTTCACAATGAAGCCCCATCTCGTGCGACTGTTTACAACTGGTTTAATGAGTTTAAACGTGGTCGCAGTAATCTCACTGATGATTTACGTGAGGGACGGCCTTCTACGGCGACGACTGAAGATAACATCTGTGTTGTGCGGCGTATGATAGAGACTGACAAAAGAGTGACCTATCAGCAGATTCGGACAAGCTTAGGCATCGGTATGAGTCAAGTGCACAAAATCCTACACGAACATTTAGCGGTCAGGAAGCTTTGCGCCCGGTGGATACCTCATAATTTGACTGAGGCTCAAAAACTCCATCGTGTGGATTGGTGCCGTAAAATGATTGAAAGATTTAACGGAGGTGACTCAAATGCTGTGTTCGACATACTAACAGGTGACGAAAGCTGGATTTACTGTTATGATCCTGAAACCAAAAGACAATCTGCTC
The DNA here is from genome assembly GCA_017562165.1 of Ectropis grisescens. Classification (NCBI taxonomy): domain Eukaryota; kingdom Metazoa; phylum Arthropoda; class Insecta; order Lepidoptera; family Geometridae; genus Ectropis; species Ectropis grisescens. The sequence goes on from CM029773.1 coordinate 21,330,690, forward strand.
AGTGGGTGTTTCCTTTCGAGGAGTTGCCAACTAAAGTGAAGAGAGATCGAAGTGCGGGGGGAAAAAATGGTGGCCTCGTTCTTTGGAAGGATAGGTCTTTTCTCAACAATTGTGTTAGAGGATCAAAAAACAGTTTCTGCAGAATGGTACACTACCAATTGTTTGCCACTTGTCTTGGAAAAATTTCGAGAGAAACGACCTCGCAGTAGGATCCTCCTTCACCACGACAACGCCTCATCGCACACCGCCAAGCGAATGATCGACTATTTGGCAACATCAAACGTTGAATTACTGGGTCACCCGCCGTATAGCCCCGACCTCGCGCCTTGTGATTTTTATTTATTTTCAAAAATTAAAGAAAAACTTAAAGGAAAGCGGTTTATGAATGCTGAAGAAGCGGTGGCTGCGTATCGCGATGCCATTGAAGAGACCCCTAAGGACGAGTGGGCAAAGTGCTTTTCCCAGTGGTTCCATCGCATGCAGCGGTGTATTGACGTGAATGGACAATACTTTGAAAAGATATTATAAAACTAATAACTGGCTAATGTAATCAGTTTTTGATTTTCTAAGAACTTTCAGTTTGACCCTCGTATATATATAAAATGTGACGCGGCTATAGAATTTTAAATATGAAAAATCAGCTTTATGAGCTAATTAGCGATTAATTTTTGTTACTTCGGCTTGTGGAATCGTTGGATATTATATTTTTCGTTATCCTTGAATTATTTTCTTTAAAATAAAATAACCATGAGAGAATATATTGAGATGTTTTTTTAATAACTTTGTAGCCCTCCCCTTTCTTTATGTCACTCTCGACTTGTCAGATTAGTGGAATATAGGTACACTTCTTAGCATGTAATTAACTTACCCTATCTTAATCTGACGTGCTCGAGAATAACTTATGACCAAAAAATTTGGTTGAGGTACTTTACCGGGTACAAGGTTTCCAGCTGTATATTAATCTGCCGCGCTGGAGTAAATCCGAAATCCCTCTTGGGCTCCCCTACTATAATTAGGTACAGTTGGGAATAACTTTTGCTACTTTTTGTAACGGGGACTACACTCCGCGAGGCATAAGCTGAGCTTTGCATTTGTGTGAGTGTACATGGATAGTGTAGGTGTGACAACCGGCCTTAGGCGCGGCGCCATTCTGTCTCGCCGCGCTCCTGCCTGATTGGTGATCACTCACACTAATGCAAAGCTCAGCCTATACCTCGCGGACAAAATTTCAAGCTCCTGCCTGATTGGTGATCACTCACACTAATGCAAAGCTCAGCCTATACCTCGCGGACAAAATTTCAAGCTCCTGCCTGATTGGTGATCACTCACACTAATGCAAAGCTCAGCTTATACCTCGCGGAGTGTACCTACGGTGGTAAAACCGCGGCTAGTCCTACCATTATTATAAATGTCGATGTTTGGATATTTGTTGCTCAACGACGTAACGTATAAGCGGATCGGACTGAAATTTGGAATACAGATTATTATTTCTAGTCTGGAAGAAAACAGGCTATTTTATCGAAAAAAAAATTGGTTGTCTGTAAAGTCGGTCGGTTTACGGACGACAGTTTAACGTGCCAACGTCATAACAAACCCTTGATAGACGCGGCACAAGCGTACAATGAGCGCAACGAGACAACGAGCTTAACGGGACACTTTTTCGCACATGCAGCCGGCGTTCATCGATTTATAATACGTTGTCACGTCAATAACAGAAGGGGGCTACGCGGGTAAAACCGAGGGGATTTGATAGTCCTACTAATAATATAAATGTCAATATTTGGATGTTTGTCGTCGTAACGTCTGAACGGATAGGGCTGAAAATTGGAACACATTATGGATTTAATTGGATAACGGGACACTCGCGTATATACGGTCGGTCAATCCGACTCGAGTTTCGGCCGCGTCCGGCGGATCTTTTCAAGGCGAGTGCACGCGCGCGGTCGCTTGCCGTTTGGCACTGCTTGCAGTGCCAAACTCGAATCGGATTGACCGACCGTATATACGTGAGTGTCCCGTTATCCAATTAAATATGTGTAACAACCACGTTAATTTTAATCAGAGATGTGACGTATTTTAGATAAAAGTATCTAAAATACAGATACAAGATACAAAATACGTATTTACATCTTGTATTTCAAATACTTTTTAATTTTTCTATTTTGTATCTTGTATTTAGATACATTTTCCGGTTATCTTAGTATTTTGAAGATACTTTTTCCGTAAGATACTTTTACTAAAATAAACTTTAAAAAAGCAGTTTTGCTCTCCGAAAGCAAATGAACGAAGCGCGTCGTTTAAAAAAATTCGCGGATATGGTCGGGAACCAAATGACAGATGGCGACACTATCGCTCACAGAACATATACTCACGGAGAAGAATGCCAACTCCATACTTCATGAAAAAGTAGCGCCATCTATCGTTTGCCCCCTTAAAACTTTTTCCAGGCTCAAGGCGGGAAATTTTAAAATCAAAAATTTGCGTAGGCGGGAAATTTCGAAATGTATTGTTTGCGTAGGCGGAAAAATTTCAAATTTCGTTGGAATATAATAGGTAGTTTTCGTACCACAAGGAACTACAGCCCAAATATAAACGAAACTTGTCTTGTTTATATTTAAGGCCCGTAGCTCCATGTGGACCTGAACAAAAACATGCGTTAAGTTTTAGTAAATTTATTTCAATTCATTTATTTTTACAATTCATAAAGGTATTTGGACAATATGGCCATTAGCAAAATATAAATAATTTTAAAAAGTTCCCTCAAAGAATCTCTAGTTTTTAAGTATGTAAACGGCATGACTTTCTTATATAAAATAAAAATCTTTTGTATCACATTCATAAACAAAAAAAATGATATGATAATGTAAAGAACAATCAAAAATGTTCCATAAGCCCATAAAATAGTTGCACATCTTACTGGGCAAAAAAGAGCAAAAAAAATTGAACTCTGACATTAAAATGTGATGTTTACACCTTAATGAGACTTATCAGCCTGAGTCGCAGTCGCTTTTATATTATTTTCTTCAAACTCTGCCTTCTTCGATGGTCCTCTTTCTTGTTTGAAAAGGCTCAGCATCTGAAAGTTAATTAACATCAGCATTATAGATTTCATCATCACTTAGTTGAAAGTAATACATTTAATTGTTGTTATTGCAATGCAAGGCTTTAAGGGTCAATGTATCCAGATAAATATTACATGGCAGAGATATGTATCGCTCCTGTTATGGACAAGCATATTGCTCACTATATCACTATCCGGCACAAGCCCCGCTCATCCCATCACTCTAAACTATTATAATTAAAAAACCATGGATAGCATGTAATGATGTTATTTATAGTGTTATTGAATAAGCGCAATAGTTAAATGTTGAGATAATGAAACCTACACTAAATTCTAACACAATTACATTGTTATTTTTCCTGATTAGTGTTTTATTTTAAATTGCTTCAGTATACCAACCTCATATTTTTTGATGCATTCTAGTAGTCACTTGCTTTATGTCAGCGGTCGCATTGTCATTTGTTTTGCGGATGGACCTGCATCATTTTCAGTTGTAGTAACCACTGCCAGTATTCAAAATGATGCGTTTTCTACTAGCAGCGGCTGTCTGCTTTGTAGATGGCCTTGCTTCAGGTTCAGTGCTGTTTAGCATCTAAAATGAAACAAATTATAAACTATTTTACCAAGCATAATAAGGACTATATACATATATTATATCATGTTATCCTTTGAATATGATTAATATATTTATTTTATCTTATGATTCACATATTTACCTTATCACAGTTTTCATCTAGTCCAGCAGATCTTATGAGTTGTTTTCTATCATAAACAACATCAAGATGCTTTTTGTACAGCTGTTCTTGAAATGGGTTTGAAAACCATTCTTCTTAAGATAGCAATACATCGCCCCTCAACTCCCAACTGAAAACATAATTAAAAATGAACCCATGTTATGGTTTACACCGGGCGCTCTTACTATGTGATTATGAAAAAAATCGCAATTTGGCACTACATAGAACTTTTATTAACTAGGTACTAAGGTACCACATGCTTACCGTAGAAATTCCTATTTCCAAGTCTAGGAGGCGATCTGCCACTTTTTCTTTTCTCTTTCATAATGAAAAACATCAGGAATACTTCGTTTAGAACAAAAACAAAGAAAGATACAAACTTTTTACAACACAAAACCAAGAAGCCATTTTTGGTTTTTTGTGACGATTTTAGAGATGAGTATTTAAGTTATGATAAAATAATCGATAGTTCTGTTTATTGTTATTCTACTATTCGATTTATCTTGAGATTTATACACGTGATAATAATGAATAATGTAATTGTTATTACACATTTTTTCAGTTGGATCCAAATGATCTAATAATTAGGAACGGACAAAGTAATAAGTTGTAGATCAGCCAGAAACTACCTGTGTAGCAAACTGTTATTAAAAATACACCTACGTGTTCAAACAGGATACAGGTTGCTACTTTACTGAATCTGATTTACAAGTTTAGTTTAAATTCAGGACCGAGATTCACAACGCAATCTGATTGATCTCGACACGGCATCAAACCTCTCTGTCTTTGGCCTATCCGTTTGGAATCACACAGACAAGGATTGTCATCCCGTGCCCGAATCGTTTGGGTTGCGTTGCGAATACACCGCCCAGGGCATAAAAAGAGCTACTAAATTAATCATTGACTCAAAATCGATACTATTAGTTACTAAAATCGTATATCGTAATAAATAAAATCTTAATTTTTCACAGGTTACTTATCTCTAAAATGGAGCGTTAGAAAGAGACGCAAATATATGTTGCCACTCCTCGTTTGGGACCCCCACGTGTATGTACTTTTATCCCACCTGGCCCTAGAAGAGTCGACCACCCCGCTATCGCTCTACAAATGTCATCGACTAAGATGTCCCATCTTCATTCCTGTCACTGTCACTCATTCCGTATTTTTTTCGTATGGTGTTTCGAATAGAGATGATCGATATTAGAAAAACATCGATGTTAACATCGAACGCAAAACATCGATGTGCAAAAAAACATAGATCTAAAAACATGGATATTTTCTGTACAAAAAAATTACGAAATTTGTTTACTGTTATTTTAATTTAAACTGGCACAGGAGTATGAATGAACCATATATACATATATCGATGTTTTTAAAACACTCGATGTTTTCTTACGATGCATCGAATCAAACCGATGTATTGTTAATTTTAAAACATCGATATTTAAAATAATAAATATAGTAAATAAGGTGAGTCAGTAACAGTGATATACTCAGATGATAAATGTATTAATCCAAGTTATGTTGTGTGCAAAATAAGAAAAAATGTATTTAATCTCTCGCACTAAAGAATAAAATCTTTTCTTTTTATGATATTAACTAGCAGTACCCCGCGGTATTACCCGTGTAGTTTCCGTTATTTTTTGGGATAAAAATGTCTTCCAGACTGGAGTTGAAAGTGTTCCAAAGTTACGACGTGATTGATCGACAAACATCCATACAACATTTATAATATTAGTAGGACTAGCAGGATATATCGATGTGACAATCGGATGTTAAATCGGAAAAAACATCGATGTTTTATTTCCATGTCGATTACTACGACGTAATTGAGCAACAAACATCCAATATATATCTAATGTTAAAACATAAAATAATTTCATAAACAAGAACAAAATTAAAAAATTTGATTAAACCCCGACTACCTCAGATTCGTTATATTTACAACATTCTACTAGTCAAGCCCTTTCATTTGATACCATATTTGAGGTAGTTGTGAAAAAATAAATGTATTTCGCCATTGTGTAGTGGCGGCCATCTTGGATTTGAAATTTAACATAGTGCAAAAAATTCTATTATACTTTTATATTATATGTTATACTAGTTAAGCCCTTTCGTTTAATACCCATATTGAGGTAGTAGTGAAAAAATAATGTAATTCGTCATTTTGTGATGGCGGCCATGTTGGATTTGAAATTGTTATAGTGTATAGTATTTTACTAGTCAAGCCCTTTCATTTGATACCCATATTGAGGTAGGTTGTGAAGAAATATTTTGTCCGCTATTATGTGGAGGCGCCATCTTAAATCGATATTAACCAAACATAGCTAAGAACATCCGTTTGAGCTCTACGGTGCCACAGACAGACACACACACACACAGACAGACAGACAGATAGACAGGCAGACAGACAGACCAAAAAAAGGGGTGTAATAAGTTTGACGTCAATGTCTGTCTATCTAACTGTCTGTCTATGTCTGTCTGTCTGTCTGTGGCACCGTAGAGCTCAAACGGATGGGCCGATTTCGATGCGGTTTTTTTTATTTGAAGGTTAATACCCGTGCGGATGTTCTTAGCTATGTTTGGTTAATATCGATTCAAAATGGCCGCCTTCACAAAATGGCGGACAAAATTTTTCTTCACAACCTACCTCAATATGGGTATCAAATGAAAGGGCTTGACTAATAGAGTACTTTGCATTATGACAAATTTAAATCCAAGATGGCCGCTACCACAAATTTCGCCTAATAGCGAAATACATTTCTTTGGTCACAACTCCCTTAATATGGGTATCAAATGAAAGGGCTTGACTAGTAGAACGTTATACAGATAATCCGAGATCCGAGGTAGTCGGGGGTTAATCAAAATTTTAAGCTATTGCATAGCTTTTATCGCGGGCCTGGGGACCGAATTTTAGTGATCGTGCATCTCTTTCTTATGTTCAGAAGAAAGAGGGGATGGAAGACCGTAACGCCGTCCTCCCTACTCGGTCATTCAACTTTGAATCTTATTTGTATTAGCTTTACAGACTAAATTCTCTTAGCAGTGTTGCCAACTTAACGGATTTCCCGTGATATGTTTTATGGTAAACAAATGTCAATCTTCAAAATAAAAGCAATTCCGAAAAATTGTTAACATCCCTATAGCTTATGTTGATAAAAATGCATGCAACATGCAATAGCTTTACCGCGGCAGTCCTCGAGGGCCACACTTCTTTTTTAATTTTGTTCTTGTAAAAGGTCTAATAGTAGTCATTGCAGTACAAAAAATCTTTAACATTTAAATAGATATATTGACTTGGCCATCGCATGAAAACACAAACACAAGTTCGCTTATTAATTAACTGCATATGTAATAATAACTTTGCAGTATTATACATTTATACATGGGATTACAAAGTTAGTTATTTATTTAGTTAATTAATGCATCTGGAAAACTGGACCGAATAACTATTGTAAAATTAGTTTAGAAGTTTAGTTTTTCCTTGATTTATACACTAAACACTAACTATATTCTCATTTTACCTGATCCTTGTTATCAACGCGATAAACTTATTTGAAAATTGTTTTCTCGGATGAATAAACTTAAGTTCAATTATACGTTATTTTCTTACAAAAGTATTTTATCTTAAAAAAGTATTTGTAAGATACGTATTTTGTATCTAGTATTTCAGATACCTTTTTAGAAAAGTATTTGTATCTGGTATCTGAAATACTTTTTTTTTATTAAGTATCTTGCATCTTGTATTTCAGATACTTTGTATAGGGTCAGAGATGTGACGTATCTTAGATAAAAGTATCTAAAATACAGATACAAGATACAAAATACGTATTTACATCTTGTATTTCAAATACTTTTTATTTTTTCTATTTTGTATCTTTTATTTAGATACATTTTCCGGTTATCTTAGTATTTTGAAGATACTTTTTTCCGTAAGATACTTTTACTAAAATAAACTTATAAAAAGCAGTTTTTTCTCTCCGAAAGCAACTGAAAGAGTCGCGTCGTTTAAAAAAAATTCGCGGATATGGTCGGGAATCAAATGACAGATGGCGACACTATCGTTCTACAAATGTCATCAACTGAGATGTCCTGTCTCTTCCTGTCACTGTCATTCATTCCGTATTTTTTTCGTATGCACGTGTTGTATGGTGTTTCGAATAGAGATGATCGATATTAGAAAAACATCGATGTTAATATTGAAAGTAAAACATCGATGTGCAAAAAACATCGATATCTAAAAACATGGATATTTTCTGTACAAAAAAAAATACGAAATTTGTTAACTGTTATTTTAATTTAAACTGGCACAGGAGTAGGAAAGGACGATATATACATATATCGATATTTTTAAAACACTCGATGCTTTCTTACGATGCATCGAATCAAACCGATATAACGTTAATTTTAAAACATCGATTATACATCGATATTTTAAATAATAAATATAGTAAATAAGGTGAGTCAGTAAAAGTGATTTACTCAGATAAATATATTAATCCAAGTTATGTTGTGTGCAAAATAAGAAAACATATATTTAATCTCTCGCACTAAAGAATAAAATCTTTTCTTTTTATGATATTAACTATCAGTACCCCGCGGTATTACCCGTGTAGTTCCCGTTATTTTTTGGGATGAAAATGTCTTCCAGACTGGGGTTGAAAGTGTTCCAAAGTTACGACGTGATTGAGCGACAAACATCCATACAACGACATTTATAATATTAGTAGGACTAGCAGGATATATCGGATGTTACATCGGAAAAAACATCGATGTTTTATTTCCATGACGATTACTACGACGTAATTGAGCAACAAACATCCAATATATCTAATGTTAAAACATAAAATAATTTCATAAACAAGAACAAAATTAAAAAATTTGATTAAACCCCGACTACCTCAGATTTGTTATATTTACAATATTCTACTAGTCAAGCCCTTTCATTTGATACCATATTGAGGTAGTTGTGAAAAAGAAATGTATTTCGCCATTTTGTAGTGGCGGCCATCTTGGATTTGAAATTTAACATAGTGCAAAGTATGCTACGAGTTAAGCCCTTTCGTTTAATACCCATATTGAGGTAGTAGTGAAAAAATAATGTAATTCGCCATTTTGTGGTGGCGGCCATCTTGAATTTGAAATGTGTTATAGTATATAGTATTCTACTAGTCAAGCCTTTGATTGAAGCATTTGATACCCATATTGAGGTAGGTTGTGAAGAAATATTTTATCCGCTATTTTGTGAAGGCGCCATCGTGAATCGAAATTAAACAAACATAGTAGCTAAGAACATCTGCACGGATATTAACCTTCAAATAAAAAAACCGCATCGAAACGGACACACAAACAGACAGATAGACAGACAGACAGACATCGACGTCTAACTTATAACACCCCTCTTTTTTTGGTCGGGGGTTAAAAACAACAATCTTTGTAAAAAAAACAAGTCTCGCCAGTTGTTCTAACGTAAAAAGTTCTGAGATCCATGTAATAATACCAAGTCAATTATTTTTAATTTGGTCAGTCCCTACTTTAATGTATCTGGAAAACTGGACCGAATAATTATTGAAAAATTAGTTCAGAAGTTTAGTTTTTCCTTGATTTATACACTAAACACTAACTATATTCTCATTTACCTGATCCTTGTTATCAACTGATATATTTATTCGAAAATTGTTTTCTCGGATGAATAAACTTAAGTTCAATTATATGTTGTTTTCTTACAAAAGTATTTTATCTTTAAAAAGTATTTGTAAGATACGTATTTTGTATCTAGTATTTCAGATACCTTTTTAGAAAAGTATTTGTATCTGGTATCTGAAATCCTTTTTTCTTAAGTATCTCGCATCTTGTATTTCAGATACTTTGTGTAGGGTATCTTATACATCTCTGTATAGGGTATCTTATACATCTCTGATTTTAATACTAAAACATTATGGATTATAGTCTGGAAGAACATATAGGCACATAGACACACGTTTTATCCCGAAAAGATAACAGGAACGGGAACTACGCGGGTAAAACCGAGGGGCGCTGCTAGTAGATAATATGTCTATAGGGTTGTTACAAATGTGTAAGTAAAACTCAATACTCGTATAATATATAAATAATTTACTTAAAATAACATACTAATAATTCTCATGATCACAGAAAATAGCCCACAGAAATACAGGTAAAATGTTTATTTCTGACTAAACTTAGACTTAGAAGTTATTTTTTTCTTATACTGTGGAACGATCAAGACATGCATCTGATGGTAAGCATTACGCCTGTCCATAACACAGCTATTTCAACTTGGTCCAAATCACTAACTAGCACTCTACGCCCCGTAATTTCTAAGCGAACATTGCCCTTCAAAACGGAACAGTGATGTTTGCACATTACTTCTTAACGTCAGAATAGCTGGCAGAGGTGTGGTACTTCCCCCAGGCGGATTCTGCAAAGTCCTACCACTACAAAACCTTTTTGCTATCGTTTACCCGGCGCCAAATCATAGGCGCGTCAAATAAGCTGGTACGTATTGGTATATCGCCTTAAAGGCTTATTACACAGGCCTAAATTTAGTCACAACTGAATTCAGTGAAGTGTAAATAGCATTAAGTAGGTTAGCATTCTAACTCAGAAGCGAGGCTTGCTTGTTTCGAAATTCAGTCGACTGACCTTGTTTCTGAATTCAGTCACTAACTTTAGCCAAGTGTAATACGGCTTTTACACAGTACCTATAACACGCTTCAAAAGTTGTCCAGTCCACCGACCTAAAGATTTGCCTGTTCTATAAATAAAAAAATCTTGTTTGTTTTTCAAGACATTTTCTTACAGTTTTAGTCCCACACATTCTTTTCAGTTCCCTTGTTTTAAATCCCTATTTCCTCTAAGTCGTAAGGAACTTCGTTCCGAGAATAACAAGCCATATCTTATCTTATACCTTTAAACGAGCAATTCTTGTAGGTATATAAGTATGTAGGTATATACCTATATATAGATTCTGAATCACGGAAACGGCTCGAACTATTTTCATGAAATTATGTATACAGGGGGTTTCGGTGACGATAAATCGATCTAGCTAGGTTTTATTTTTTAAAAACATCATTTTATGCGCGTTTTTAGACACTGAAAACTCCTACAATGTCATTAGAATACGATAACTTATTTCAACACTTTTCTTAAAGTCTAAATGGCGCAGACGGTATATGCTCGCCCTCGGAGTCATCAGGCCTCGGTTCGAATTCTGATGGTTTCACTCGGGATTATTCTTTTTTTTTTTTTTTTTTTCTGAGAAAATCTTATACTTAGAGCCTTTTATAAACGCATCTATTTCAAGTAAGTCATCACTACGTAATTCGTGCCTGCCTAAATAACATTTAAAAAACTGAGTAAAGCTAGGTTAACCAGGTACTTATGTTCTAATAAAGACATCTTATGCCACGACAGTAAGGCACGTTCGTTTTTTACAATAGACTATAATCCTAAAAAACTAATTAGTCCGTCAGCTAGATTGCTAAAAAATATTGTACACGTAGTATTTTTCTTTAGTTTCACAAACAAAAATTGACGAAGATCGAGCTTAGAAGTTTCCCGTGACGTCACTCGTGGCACACCCCGGACACTTAAGCGAAACGCCACACAAACGCCGCTGTCGAGTTACCTAATCTTCACACAACTACGCAGATGTCGTTCGTAGACACGCGTGAATGTGTGTGTTTTGTCTAGGGCTACTGAATTGTTTTATTGGATATTGAATAGCTGTGCCCCTTGAGTTCACCTGGTGACATAAAGTAGTTTACAAACTTTCTATAACGTTGAGTTACATAAATAGAATGGAGCCAAATTTTACTATTCTAATGAAAAGGGTGTAAGTACGCATGTATCCTCGCGTAAAATCATACTAAAAGAATGATAAATAGGTACCTAGATATCTATTTCTGTTAGTAGGTACACATTCGCGCATTATTTTACACTTACCCAAGAAGGAAACTTTATTCTCTGACACTATAATCATTGCTCCAGGCATTATCAATCCGTACCCAAAACTGGCTGGGTAAGTAAAAAATTACTACGTTATTATAATTCAACGTTATTTAAAAGTTACTAATCTTACGTTATTCTATCCTTAGGAAATTAAATAAAGTTTTTATTCTTGTCCCGTTTAGTTCGTCAACTAAACGAACATCCGTAAACCGCACAACACCCCACCGTGATGATATTTCGTTAGGAATTATATTATCTATACCAGCCCTTCGTTGAGTACTCCTAGCGTACCTACTCGAAACCGCCTGAGGGGTGAGGAAGCTTGAAATTGGTGGGGGGCGGGGAGTGTCCGTTCTATCTATATTATCTATTCTATGCTCGTGGGTACGATTTTCACCATAAATTAAGCACCCTGTTGATCGGGCATGAAACGAATCTACTTAAATTCATAAGTCACCAGCGGGGGCGCAGGACGAGCTAAAAAATCGCGCTGTGATAAGCCGAATATCCATGTCACGTGGCCTTACTTTCCACCAATGATTGGACAAAACGAGATAGAATTATGCAAACTTCTAAGGTCAGAGCAGGATGCAAAGAAAGACATCAACGGGGTTAACTGTAGGTTAGATGTGCAATTATGCTTATAAAACGCAATTGAGGGGGGAGTCGTACGATCAGTCAAATGGGTAATTGTCTTTGATTTTCACCAACAAGTGACGTCACGACCCCCACTCTGGAAGTTTGGTGATTTATACCTTTGTCGGTTTTTTATAATTTGATAAAACAAAAAATACGTGTAACTTTTCCATGGTCTAGCTGACGGACTAAATATAATGGTTTATTTTGACCGAGTCCGCTACCCTATTAAAATCAGCTTACCTTGTAAAGTCTCGTAGTAGATACAATGCTATGCTTAGTTTAGGGTTATACAGGGTTACTGGTTATCAGCCTGCATCCTTTTAAGGAAATGTTTAGTACATTGAGTACGTCAACTTTTGTTCTAGAGTTTTTATAAATTCGTATTTTATTCCCATACAAAATAAATACAGTATTTGTCCGGTTTAAAAGCATCGAACTTTTCGTAGCAAGAGCGCGTGCGGTCTTTCTTTAACGCTCAATAAAAGATGAGCCGAAGTGAATAAACACTAAAAATCCGCTAAACAGTGCTAGAGAGGGCAACAATCACTATTTTCTTTTTTTGATATTAACTATCTTGGAAGTTTGACGAAAGTTGTAGTACAAAAGTTGTTTATTTAATATAATGTAAATATACAGAATATAACAAAATTAAACGGATGCAGGGTGACTACCAGTCACCCTGTATAGTGTTGTGTGACAATTGTCTAACAATATTTATTTACTCCACACTTGTGCTTGTGGTATTTATTTGAGATTTTAAATTGGATTTCTTGAATGTAACATTTGCTGTAAAATTTGTACCTACATCACATAAATTAAAACTTTATATGTAATATTTGACATTTTAAATACTATTTATTTTATGTTTATATATACTCTCCTTAAATTTATATTACGTAATGCCAGTATTTAAAAGTATTAAAAGTAAGTGGCTTCCATTCAGTTGGTTTCACTTATGTTTAGCAATTTAATGTTATAGTGGCCGGCAAACAAGTTGACCCTAAAGTGACGTGTAAGGGGAAAGTTACCGCATGTGCACTTCCACCAAAGAGACTTTAAAAACGTTTCCGCGCAGCCATGCGCAGCATGCAACTTCATTGGGTCAATTTGTTTGCCGGCAACTATACTCAGTTGACTCTTCAATTGGACCTACTTTTGCAGACAGGAACCAACCCACACAATATCAAAGTTGAAACATATTGTCATCAACATTGTAGGTTATAGGTACATAGAATAAATAATTTAGTACAATGTTAAAAAAATACAACCGATATAACAAACCATTTTTGTAGGAATAGTATACAAAATTTACACAAAAAATGTTTTTTTTACAAATTTGACATTGTGTGGGTTGGTTCCTGTTTGCAAAAGTAGGCCCAATTACATTTTAAGAAGCAATATTTTGATCGATGATCGATTACGACGATTTTGATGATATCAAACAGGAGTTTGTGAATAAAGTCACGTCAGTCGAGTCGATACTGCGCCTTCAACGACAATTACTTGACTCATTTAAAAAATTCTCCAATCGAGTCTTTCATGGTACTGTCAATTTCTGATGGTCTTTAATTTCTTAATTCCTCACGACGCACTATGACGCGAAAGACGTCGGTTGATTATTTCCCTAAAAAAAAACATAAACATGAGTGTAAACTATTTATTCTCCAAGCTTAGGCAAGCCTAGTTCTATTATGGCTTCCAAACTACAAGTTTTGCTTAATTTGGGGTCAGATGGTGTTGTGTGTGAAATGTACACCCATATTTATTTATTATTATTATTTACTTCGAGAGCTGGCACCAAATTTTCAGTAGGCATTTGAGTCAAACAGAAAACTTACGTCACAATACCTCTTCTATTATAATATAATAATGTGATATTGTCACAACATGGAGGAGGAGGCCTGGCTGTTGAGTAGCGGAACAAAATGAATAATATTACATTACCTAACGTTTAAAAAGAAAATTTTGTATTTCATACTATTGTGAATCACATTTCTTTTTGTCTAAAGAAATGGTGCTTCTATTAAAAATATCTTTACTATTTGCTGTATCATTCTGTGAAGGTTCGTTGTGGTTGTTTATCTTGATTTGTGTGGTATCTTCGTCACTCGGTAATTCAATTCTATTTCTTTCGTCTTCGTTCATTTCTTTGATCTTGCTAGGGTCTTCACTTCTAGAACGTTGACCCAATACACCATTATCTTTTTCGGGACTGGCGTTTTGGTCATTCGATCCGATGTTGATGGTAATACATGTCGTGTTCAAACTGTTCGATTTAATTGTGTCTTCTGGTAGAATTACATTCAAATTAGCGTCGTTCTCGAATGGTTCTTGATTTAGTTCACACATTTTGTTATTGTTCGTATGTATAGATTTTCTTAGTTCTGTAATTTCAATCTTATTCTCTAGTAATTTATTCTCTGGAGATTTGTTCAGATTGTTGTTTTCGAGTAGAGTGTCTTTATCAACATACGATTTATTGTTGTCGTTTTTCAGCGTTACGCTTAAATCATTTGACTTAATGATGTCAATTTGTAGAGGTTTGTTTAAAACATTTATGTCGTTAACGTCTTTAATTAGAGTTTCATCAACATTATTCAATTCATTATCTTGATTCTGCTGAGTTTTATTAACATTATTCAATTTATCATTTTCTTTCAGCACAGTTTCTATTGGTTTATGGTTCTTATTTCGTAGAGCTTCATTTAAAAGCTTTAAGTCGTTATTGTCTTTATCTAGAGTTTTATTAACATCAGTCAATTTATCATTTTCATTCTGCAGAGTTTGATTCTCAGTTTGTAGAGATTCATTTAAAACATTTAAATCGTTATTGTCTTCAAGTAAGGTTTTGTTAACTTCATTCAATGATTTGATTTCGTTCTGCAGAGTTTTATTTAATTCATTTAACTTGGAGTTGTCATTCTGTTGATTTGTTACTAAATTGTCATTTTGTTGAATTTTATTGGGGTCATTTTGTTTGTTATTTTCTGTAAATACAGTTTCGTTATGTTCACTTGATTGGGGTCTGTTTTTCGGTGGAACGTCGTTGACTACTTGCGTAAAGTTTTTCACCATTTTTTTAAGCTTATTATTTTCTATGAGCAAAGTTTCATTCCGTTTTTTCATATGAGTGTTTTTTATTGTCAGTGAATTGATAATATCGTTTAATTGTTTCTTTTCTTGCATGTGGCTTTCTTTGCACTCCATAATCATCTCGTCCATAGTCTTCATATCATCTTTGACTTCATTTAGATCTCTATAGGAAGAAATGTTAAATTTAATTAAGTTTGTCTAATTAACGATTCGGAGCTTGCTTAATTAACGTGGTCTTTGAAATAGACCTCTCTTTATTTTCGCTTGACATAAAAGAGTGAGCAGTAACAGTTACAGATATTAGTCATGACAGTTACAGTTAGCGTAGTTGAAAGACCAGTCTACGTATACTATACCTATATAGAAGGTTCCTGTTTATAATTTTTATATATGTCACCATAAAATTTTAAAAAGCGTCAGATTACAACCTACGTACAGTACCCGGTGATAAATATTGCACATCGCCATCTGGAAAGAGACAATCGGCCAACTTCGGTTTCGTAGAGCGTCATCTCTGTCTCACGAAATACAAACAGTCACATAGGTAGTGTGCGACAGAGATAATGCTCTACGAAGCCGAAATCAGCCGACTGTCTCCTTCCAAAGGCCGATGTGCAATACTTATCGCCGGGTACTGTACACTATTTGTGACTTTTTATTCTAGTCATTTTTCAAAGAGATAATTTTAGTGGCTTAAAGGTCCGATTTCGCAATCGTGAGGTTGTGGGTCCTGTTTGCATCTCCTTGTCGTCGCATAGTTCCATGATTAGTTACGTCACGATAAATGTCAAAACGAGTGTCTTCAAATCGAGAGTGAATCGGTTTGCTTCTAGGTAAGCACGCACCATCGCAGATCGCATCGTCGCTTAACATCAGGCGATATGGTGGTCAAGTGCGAACCTATAAGAGTTAAAACAAAAAAGCTTTGTTTAAGACTATAAGTGGAGACCAGCGAGCAACACGGAAAGGAGTAGGCATACACAGCGTTTCCCCTCTGTCAAATTACAAGTCCGCGTGGACTTGATTCTTGTGCAGAGTTTGATAATATACTGTGGCGTGAGGGCGGGACTAGATTTGTGAATGGTGCTTTATTTTGTATGTATTAGTGATTTGGCTGTGTGAGTATGATCGGCAATGGATCGGTACAGATATGTTTGTATGTAATAGTGCGGCTTTGCGCTAGTGTGCAACTTTCCCCTCCCGCAAGAAATGACAGAAAGATTTGAACAATATTTCAAATATTACATAATAACATAATTTCCCTTCCGTGCTTGCGCGGAAGATGGAGTTGCTCGATGGTGGAGACCATCTATCTATCTCGTATGGACTGCCTTTGAACTTCGTTAAGACTTATCGTGAACTAGATGTACGCTGCGCGCTTTGCTACGCCAGTGTCAAAAATTGGTCGTGCCAATGCAGAAACCTTCTTTACTTTCTTCTAGTGTATGAGACACTACAAAATTGATAAAAAATCATCACATGATCAAATGCATAGTTTACGACACTATAAAGGACATACAGACAAGCATTCAGTATTATATGTAGACGAAGAATACATATATCTGTTTATCTATTTTTTACACTCCTGTCCATTACAGCGCAGTAACACTTAGGTATTTGAACACGAAGAGTCAAAATCACTACCTAGCACTGCACTACAATAATGTGACTAATTTTTAAAGCGTATGTCTATAGAAATATTTCCCTTCAAAGCGGAACAGAATAATGTTAGCACATTACTGTTTGGCGGTACAATAACTGGCAAATCGTATATTTACCTTTTCAGCTCTTCATTAACACTTTTCAATTCAGTATTTTCTTTTAGTGCTTTCTCCAAGTCTGTTCTCAATGTATCAACACTTTTGCCATCCCTCTTCACGTCGTAGAGTTGTCTAAAACAAAAATAACCTATTTTAAATTACATTACATAATAGCCTTACTAAATTAGACGAAGCAAAATTTCAATCAGTACTTTTAATTTTTACGGTTTTTCAGGGTTCCGTAGCCAAATTGTAAAAACACGGGACCCTTATAGATTCGTCATGTCTGTCTGTATGTCACAGCCACTTTTCTCCAAAACTAAAAGAAACTATACTATTTTTAAACTTGGTAAGTAGTTGTATTCTGTGAACCGCATTAAGATTTTCTTTTGTACTGCTTTCTCTTTTCTTTTCGCTTGAAATGATAGAGACAGCAATAGCAAAGCCATAGCCGATTTAGTTAAGCGGTAGAGGGGCCGATCCGTTCAAGCGTTCCCACATGTTCGACCACAAAACAAAGGATTTTCAACTCGCAATACAAAGCAGAACACCGTTTACGGGGATAGCTGTAGTAATCGCCGAAAAATTGCCAGCCTATCCGGTTTTTATCGGATACACTTCGCGGAGAGTGTGCAACTGATCTGCATGATCTAATATCACCTTGCCCTTTTTTCTATCGGCATGCTCGTAGCTCGAAAAAGTGACATCGTTTCATGGTTGATGTTCCAGAGACACGAACGAAGAGATTTGACTCTACTTTTGTGATAAGAACGTCTAGGCTGTGGAACACGTTGCCAGAGTGGGTTTTCCCCGTTGGTTACAATCTTTGTGTTTTCAAATCGAGAGTGAATCGGTTTCTTCTAGGTAAACACGCTCGTAGACCGCATCGTCGCTTAACATCAGGCGAGATGGCGGTTAAGTGTGAGCCTATAAAAGGTAAAAAAAAGTAATATAAAACTTACTTTCCTAAATCTAACAATTTCGTCAATATCTATGGCAGAACACCGTTTACGGGGATAGCTGTAGTAATATAAAACTTACTTTTCTAATTGTTGCTTGTCATTCTTCAATCTGACAATTTCATCAACATCTATGGCAGAACACCGTTTACGGGGCAGCTGTAGTAATATAAAACTTACTTTTCTAATTGTTGCTTGTCATTCTTCAATCTGACAATTTCATCAACATCTATGGCAGAACACCGTTTACGGGGGCAGCTGTAGTAATATAAAAACTTACTTTTCTAATTGTTGCTTGTCATTCTTCAATCTGACAATTTCATCAACATCTATGGCAGAACACCGTTTACGGGGGCAGCTGTAGTAATATAAAAACTTACTTTTCTAATTGTTGCTTGTCATTCTTCAATCTGACAATTTCATCAACATCTATGGCAGAACACCGTTTACGGGGGCAGCTGTAGTAATATAAAAACTTACTTTTCTAATTGTTGCTTGTCATTCTTCAATCTGACAATTTCATCAACATCTATGGCAGATCACCGTTTACGGGGCAGCTGTAGTAATATAAAACTTACTTTTCTAATTGTTGCTTGTCATTCTTCAATCTGACAATTTCATCAACATCTATGGCAGAACACCGTTTACGGGGCAGCTGTAGTAATATAAAACTTACTTTTCTAATTGTTGCTTGTCATTCTTCAATCTGACAATTTCATCAACATCTATGGCAGAACACCGTTTACGGGGCAGCTGTAGTAATATAAAACTTACTTTTCTAATTGTTGCTTGTCATTCTTCAATCTGACAATTTCATCAACATCTATGGCAGAACACCGTTTACGGGGGCAGCTGTAGTAATATAAAAACTTACTTTTCTAATTGTTGCTTGTCATTCTTCAATCTGACAATTTCGTCAACATCTATGGCAGAACACCGTTTACGGGGGCAGCTGTAGTAATATAAAAACTTACTTTTCTAATTGTTTTTTGTCATTCTTCAATCTGACATTTTCGGCTGCAATATTGAGTGTTTGTTCATCCGACATCATCATATTCTCGAGAAATTTGTACGACATCTCCCATAGTTGTAAATCTGCATTGGCTTCTTCATAATTTCTGCCGAGCAAAATAACAAAATAAGTGACATCGTTCGATGGTTGGCGCTCCTAAGACTCGAACGAGGAGGTTCATGTCAATTTACATCCTAAGGTGTTTGTTCTTTTTTTTAAGCTATTGCATAGCTTTTATCGCGGGCCTAGGGACCGAATTTTAGTGATCGTGCATCTCTTTCTTATGTTCACAAGAAAGAGGGATGGAAGGCCGTAACGCCGTTCTCCCCACTCGGTCATTCGACTTTGAATCTTATTTGTATTAGCTTTACAGACTAAATGCTCTTAGCTGTCCAAGACTGACAAGATTGTATACTTCTCTGCATTTTTTTTTATGGTAAACAAATGTCACTCTTCAAAATAAAAGCAATTCCGAAAAATTGTTAACATATTAATTTTAATTGTTAATTTTAATTTCATTGTTATATATGTTGATAAAAATGCATGCAACATGCAATAGCTTTACCGCGGCAGACCCCGAGTGCCACACTTCTTTTTTTTATAGTAAAGAGTGACGAGACGATCTATGGGCCTGATGGTAAGAAACACGCCTGCCCATAACAGCACAGTGACACGCAACTATTGGAACATGAAGAGTCCGAAACATTACCTAGCACTACACTAAGCTCATCACCAGAGGCGTAACTATATAATTTGGGGCCCGTGGCAAATTCTTTTGATGAGGCCCTATTAAATAAATTCCTCATGTTGTTCTTAGTTTAATACCTATTAATAAACCATCACTAAAATAGTTACTCAACATTAATCCTTTAAAATAAACAATTAAATTTTAATAACATTTTACTAATAAAAAACTTTTGACGTGACAACGTCTTATAAATTGGTTTGCCGGGTGACACTTCAAGAAACTGCGTTATGCCTCCTCTACACGTCGGCGGACGCGTCCGCCTACGTGTAGAGGGAGTGATTTGCTCGTCTGTGGTAGGTATTTGACGTCGGCAGACGCGTCCGGCACTTATCCGTTTGTTGTCGGTTTTTGTTGCACGGATCAAAGGGATCTGGCGCGGGCGCCCGGCGCGAGCGTGCGGTGTGTCCACACGTCTGACGACGCATCAGTGTTCAGCGGGAAGCGAGTGAGAGTGCACGCGTGATTTTCGCCGTTCTTTTTTACCTACCGCCGTTTTTTTCTTGCTTGTTGAAATGGCAAACATGAGCACAGAGGAAACATTTAAATTTCTGGAGCTGTATCAAGCAGAAAACTGCCTGTGGAATCCCAAAAATAAATACCACAAAAATAAAAATGTTGTAAGTACACAATTCATTCATTTTATTTAACTATCTACTTATAAATTCAGTTGAGTTTACTGTAAATTGGTTATTAGATATTAACAATGTGGATTTATGACGGGTAGGCAATTGTTATTTTAGTTCGAATTAAAGCCGCGTTGAAACACGGTCAAAGTTATAATACAGTTTTATGTGAATGGGTATTTTGATCGTGTTAACGCGACACACGACAACTTATTTTGACCACCTGTTATTATGCCCATTGATATAACCACAATGATTATACTTACTTATTTTATTTTTTCAGATTAATGATTCATGGAAACGTATTGCTGATACGATGGGCATTCCAGTGCATGAGTTAAAAAGGAAAAAAGATAATCTTCTTAGTACATTTAGAACGAATTTAAAAAAGAAATGCATCCATTCGGTCAGGGGCGGGAACAGAGAATGTGTATCAGCCCATATGGATATTTTACGATGTGATGGCTGCGTTTTAACAGATGTTTACGAATCCACAAGTATTCTAAATACAGAGGAAAAAGTAAGTAAAAATAAAACATTCTTTATTTTTGGATTATTTATTTATTTGAGTAGCCAACACAACATACATTTCTATATACTTATCTTAAATTTATAGGTATTTAGATACTACTAGATTACTAGGTACTTTTGAATTAATGGTTATTCTCGTTAATATATCTGGTAAATTTTAATCGCGTTTCAACTGCACATGTAGGCGCTCTTCGAGGTATAGGTTGCAGTGGATCGAATGTTCCCGTGTAATTTTGTCTCCAAGACCCTGGTTGGATTAATTCTCCATTGAGATACTTATCTTCTGAATTTGGGGGACTGTACAAATGTTGAGATGTTTTACTTTTTCTTAAGAAATTGTGTAACAAGACACATGTCATTGTAATTAAAGATGCTTTAGTGATATTCAAGGGTATAGGCTTTTGAAAATTCTGAATACGCTAGACATTATACCAAAAGTATTTTCGACTGCTACACGCGAACTAGAGAGCTTTTGATTGAATAATCTCTCTCTGGAGTACCAAGAGCGTGATGCCCTGGAAATGGTTTCATAATATGTGTACTCAATGCAAATGCGGCATCAGCTAAAAATACATAGGGTAAGCTTGTATTACTATTGGGTAAGCAACTAGGAGAAGGCAAGTTGATCACATTTGTGTCAATTTTTGCTTTAAAACACTTTGATTATAGACTCCACCATCGCTAATTCGCCCTGGGCAACCTATATCTACAAACATAAAGCAGTAGTCACTATCAACTAGTGCTAAGAGTACAATACTGAAATGCCCTTTATAATTGAAGTACTCCGTTGCGGTATTGGGTGGCGGTAGAATCATGACATGTTTCCCATCTAAAGCGCCAATACAATGAGGAAAATTAAATCCTTTTGCCTTTGCAAGCCATTCATCCGTAGTGTTAGGTATCTGAAAATAAAATATATAGTCAATTAAAAAAAAAAAAAAACGCTGGTTTGCTCTTTAATGTAATATTATTATTTAAATATATTTTATTGAATTTTTCTTTCCCAGACACAACCTGATTTGTATGAAGAGGATAGCGCTTCTAACGTGCAGGTTAGTGATAATATTCCGGATGCTAAAACGAAGACCATAATGATGCCGACATCCCTACTACATCTCAAAACAAACCAATTATTCAGTCACAAAAACGTCGTGCTAAAGATCCACCCGAAATGCAAGAAGCCAATAAAAAAAATGAGTACTGCTTTACAGCATTAAATAAAGCATTGGCTAACAAAGAAAACATAAAAGAAGAAGACGAATGCGATTTATTTTGTAAAATGTTGGCAAAACAAATAAGGGAGTATCCAAAACTTGAAAGGAAGAAATAATGTACGAGCTTCATGGTGTTATGATGAACAGACGTCGTCGTTACAACACGATGCAGGGTAGATCATATGCTGTTTCTTCTCCTTCACAAATAATCCTCAGTCGACCTAGCACGAGCAACAGCATGTATCTATCAACACCGTCACCTGTATACGTAGTAGACTCCCCCCATTCAGTTCAGTCACCACCACAAAATATGGCCAATCAACAAACCGAAATGGTTAACATTATTTCACAAGAAGTACTTGTACCACAAACAAGTAAAATGTATTACGAAAGCTGTTTAAATATGACGGACGATAATAACACCGATCACCCTTAATTTGTCAAAGCAAACTGAAAGTACCTACTTACCTATTTGTCAAAGCAAAGTTTTTTGTAAACTGTTGATTATTCATTACAATACAATTAATAATAAAGATTTTGGATTAAATTATGTGGTTTACCTTCACTAAATCCTTTAACACGTTATTGAGCGCTAAACATACTTCAGGAACAATAATGGATATAACTTGGCTTGAAATTTTAAACAGGTAATGCAAGCTTCTATAGCTATCACCAGTAGCTAAATATCTTAATGTTACTGCCAAACGCACTTTCACTGGAATGGCATCCCTCCAATCTGTATCTTTTTTTAGCAATCGTTGGAGATATCTTTTGTAGTAAATATTCAAAATCGCTGCTAGACATTCGAACAAAATTATTAAATTCTCCAGAGGGCTCTGCATATAGTTCTGCAAACTGGTTTTCCATGCTATTCCTGCGAAGAAACAGAGTAATGTAAGAAGTCGTTACCTACGTTAAAAAAAACTTTTTAGAAAAGAGAACCGACTTCAAAAACACTAACCCGTAAGAATATCCAAGTATATTGCCGAAGGTCATCATTAAACTAAGAAGTATTATATACTATAACCTCTACCTAAATGTAACAAATCCTTTTATGAAAACCGCAAACATACATACAAACATACAGGTCAAACTGAGAACCTTCTTTTTTTGAAGTCGATTAAAAAGCGTACAAGTTATATTATGAATAAAAAAATCCCACTTACTTTGTTCGGTTTCTATGTATAGTCAGCATCCACCACCTTCTTCTTCTCCATTTTTTTTTAATAACTCTATTGCGATAGACGCTTAAATAATACTTGTAGGTACTAAATAAATAAATAGCTGCGGCAGCAACGGTCTCTATATCCATTCTGCGTGCGTACGTGTTGCATCTGACGAGAACCAACATAGACTGAACGACCTGGCGACGTGTGGACGGCTCGTAGAGATTCATCTGCGGATGCGTCTGCGGACGTCTGCAGACAAATCTGTCTACGTGTAGAGGAGGCATTACGCTCCGCTCACGTTATGCGCTCACAACGAGAGCGAGTGAGAAGCACGCGTCCCTTCCACTCGGGCATGGTTAGCCCGCCTAAGAGCGAGAGAGACAGACATAAAAAGTGAAAGGCACGCGTCCCTTCCGTAAAATTATTTTACCACTCAAAGTCGTTGTCACGTAAAACTTTCGCCCGTATACCGACTTTACAGGCAACCGATTTTTTTTCCGAGTTTCCTGTTCGGCAAAAGTATCTATGACATCATCAAAGTTTAACGATTGGGCCACAGAATTTTCAATTAACAGAATACTTAGTCAAGTTACATAACTTATCTTATCTTATAGAGTTTCTAAAATACGTTTTTATTATTTAAATGATCTTTCAGCACTAGCTGTAGTCACAAGAATTGTAATAAATAACCACAGATTTTTAAACAGATGAAACCTTCGTGAACGACACTGTGAGGCCAGTAATTAGTTATGTATGCGTGACAGCTCTCACCGACGTTGTCCAATTACTCACGTTGGTGTGCGTGTAATGTTCCCAGTCTTAAGAAAAAATCCCACTATTGTTGTCTTAGCTTCGAAATCTTCGCATATAATAAACACATTTATTATAATGATAAAATAATTTATTATTACACCGATTATACATTATGGAAAGATTTATTTTTTACTTATTTATTTCTATTTTTATTACTATTTCCATCTTATGAAGTTAAGAATTTTGATTTTGCATGGAACTAATTCTAATATTCGTACAGAAAATTTGAAATAAAAAGATAATGCCGAATAATAGTAAAAGTCATGTGTGTGTTTATTTTGAGTATTCTATCGGAGCTTCTTGTGAAATTTTGAAAATTATGCTAGACAAAGGGTGGCAACTACTCATTTAATATCGGTGAATACAGGAGGTGCAGACAATTTTTGTCAACTGATTTGATGTTGGGGGGCCAGATCATTCAATTTGTTTACCATCCAATCTTGTCTGGACGCGTGTCGCAAACGAAAAGTTTACCTTTTCAAAACTGTTGGCACAAACCAACGAAAACCGTCACAGAGTTTTTGTAAATCAGTTGAACATTATTCACATCGTCACCCAAAGTTCCGTCGTCTAACTTTCAAACGTTTAAATTGGACCGGAGACGTTAACTGATAGAGCGAATGGCCAGGGCAAAGATCGCATGGCCGAAGGTTCACCAAGTAGATAGACAACGGAAGATAGCATAGGATTGTTTTGATAATTTTGTGTGTCCGCCATAACATTGCCAAAGAAAATTGTAGAGGTCAAGAATTTTGTTCTTCACTTCGAGCAACGGGGCTCCACGATCTACCAAATTAAAGGCGTTTTTGACGTCCACCTTTAACACCCTTCTCCCCGATTTTGGACAAAGAAAGTCAGGACAGAATTAATAGCAGCTTCACGTCCACCCAGAGAACCAAAATCAAGTTTGTTGGGACAGGGGGGAGCTCGAAAGAGCAACGTTTTATACCTACAACCCCCCTTGGCAGCAAGACCAGTTAGTATTTGTGGTGCCAACAGCAATTGGCCTGATCCCAACATCTTTTTTGGGTAAGTGTGTACGCACAAATTAACACCGTATAAAACTTCGACTGTCACTACTAACTCGACCAGATAACATGAGGTTAATTAAAACTCTCTCTCAAAAGAACTCGCCTACTTTTTTAAGGTACATTATACCTACTTACAAGTATTAAAAACTTGCTTCATAACTATAGTTTTCATCAACACTAGTATCTTATACCCTTAAACGACCAATGTTTGTAAGTATATATGTATGTAGGTATATATGTATGTAGGTATATATATAGAATCAGTATCTCGGAAACGGCTCGAACGGTTTTCATGAAAATATGTATACAGGGGGTTTCAGGGACGATAAATCGACCTAGCTAGGTTTTTTTTTTTTAAACATTATTTTATGCGCGTTTTTAGATAATGAAAAACTCCTACAATGTAATTAGACTACGATAACTTATTTCGCCACTGTTCTTTAAGTCTAAATAGCTCAGACGGAATATGTTCACCCTCGGAGTCAACAGGC
Source organism: Ectropis grisescens (assembly GCA_017562165.1). Taxonomy (NCBI): domain Eukaryota; kingdom Metazoa; phylum Arthropoda; class Insecta; order Lepidoptera; family Geometridae; genus Ectropis; species Ectropis grisescens. Next base: position 21,356,539 of record CM029773.1, read on the forward strand.
CCCGGTTCGAGTCCTGGTGGTTACACTCGGAATTTTTGTTCATTTTTTGCTGAGAAAATTTTATACTTAGAGCCTTTTATAAACGCATTTAATTTGTATCTAAGTAGGTCTAAGTAAGTCATCACTACGTAATTCGTACCTGCCTAAATATCATTTAAAAAAAGCTTGGTCAACCAAACACTAGTAATGACGTGGAGTTGTGCTAGGCATCGATTCAAATTAAATTTAAAAATTACGATTGTAAAAATAGGGCTTAAAATAGAATAATACAATCTACATAAATAATTTGGTCTACGAGTATCTTCAAAATCTTATTTATGACTATGACTAAATGATTATTATCTATATTTTGCCTTAACTTTAGGGAAAATAATTTCAATTTAGTATAGCAACACTAACCAATTTTCGTTGAGGTGTTGTGTTTCTATTCATCAATCGAAATGAAATCGCCTAAATTATATAAATAACAGTAAAACTATTCAAACTTTCCTATGAAATGATATTCCTCTTTCCTTTTCTTATTTTTGGGAACAATGTTAGCAATGTTTGAAGACACAAGACGGCATAATCTTAAACAAAACTTTAAATCACACGGGACTCCCGTACGAGACGGAAGTCCGTTTCCTACTGACTGGAGTTTGTATTTGCTTTGGCGTTTGATATTTGCTTTCTGGACCTTAGGATCTGTGTTTCGCATGTTCCATCTGCCTTTTGTTTTAGAAATCTGTGTAAATAACATTAAAACAGTGAATACTTCAGGAAATTTGCAGGACGTAAATTCTTAATTATTGAGAAATCAGCAAGATATTTAATACACGAAAACTTCTCTATTTCGTCTCCCGAAAACTGGGAACGAACCAACGGGGAAAAAAAGTTCACGTGGTCCTTTGAATTGTCAATTGATCGAACTACGCAGTCAAACCACGTGGCCAGGAGGGAGAAATCATGGTCTTCAATGGATTTTATACTATAAATATATATTTTTTTAGTTAAAATAAAATATAGGTAATATAACTCAAGTGCAATGTAAAAAAAATATTTCTGCGCTTGCGGTCTTTTAGGTCGGGGGCCCGTGGCATTTTGCCAGCCCTGCCACCATATAGTTACGCCACTGCTCATCACTCTAAGATATGAGATGATTTATCTCTATGGCCTGTAATCTCTCTGGACACATTGCCCTTCAAACCGGCAAACAGTGATAATTACAGGTGGCGTTACTTCCACAGGTGGACTCTGGAAAGGGTCCTACCACTCGCGAAGTTTGGACTTACTTGGTAATACCGTTTTTCTTTTCTTCAAGTTCCTCAAATTTTCGTTTTAATTCGTCCAACTCATTGTTTCCTCCTTTCACAGAATGTTTTTTCAACTTTTCTTCACTTAGACAATGAGAGTCGAATTCTCCTGTAGAGCTCGCCATTTTAAAACGCTTATTAACAAACTCAATGTCATCATCAAACATCACTTTTTTGTGTTTTATGCCTTTTTTACATAGTATAGGCGAATTTGATCGTGATCTGAAACGTGGATGAAAATAAATAGGGGAGATTCGGGCAAGATGGGGTACTTAAGGTTTGATGTGAAATAAAACTGAAACTATTGTATTTATATACTCTGTTTTATTTATATTATTTTCTTTGTTAATCAGTCTTTCCAATT